>JANXHW010000001.1:159203359-160403359 GCA_026170595.1 Plestiodon gilberti rubricaudatus | reverse complement strand
CCAGCTGGATCCCGATCAGATTAGCCAATGACACCAACTCTGTTAAAACACGGAAAGACTGCAAGCCAACTATTTCAACGACAGAAACCTCCGTCTTCCCGCGATTGCCTCCCTGATCTTGGCTGCAAAAGGCACGTGAGTTTCTAGCACAGGAAGTTGTGCCCACGCGGCCCCGCCCCTCGCTCGTATTTTGCTCCTTGCCACTTCCGGGAAATTGACCTGAGACTATTTTGGCGCTGCTAACGGCCGCGGATGGGTGTGAAAATTGTAACGCGTTTCTTGTTTCCTCCTCCTTCCTAGCAATATTGTTCTACTAGCCAGCCGATTTATTTTGGAGTCTCCCCGGGAAGGACTGATGGGCGGCATTATAATTTATAAATAAAAACAGTTCAGAGATTATCGCGGGGGGGGGGGGGGAGAGAGAGAGCTAGTGTAAACTCTTATGCTTTTTGCTTTATATATCGCACAGACCGGCAACCTATAGTTAATATAAGGTTACTAAATTGCAAATCATCCAACTTTGGCTTCGAGCGCTCTATAGTGCATAGTGAAAGTTCCCTTACACCAGAACACGACAGCTAAGCTTGCCCTGCCTGATGCTAGAATCCTATGCATATCTACTCAAGTAAGCCCCATTGATAGGCTTACCATATCCAAAAGGGGACAGGGTGCCTACACCTTTAACCATTGTAAAAAGAGGGAATTTGGGCAGGTGCAGCTTGTTGCGCCCTTCCATTATGAGCTGCATCTGCCCAAATTCCCTCTTTTTACAATGTTTAAAGGTGTAGGCACCCTGTCCCTCTTTGGATATGGTAAGCCTACCCATTGAGTTCAGTGGGACTTACTCCCAGGCAAACGTGGTGTACAGAATTGCAGCCGAAGTTGTTAAATGTTAGGGCCGGGGTCCCGCTTGGGCTATTATGTGTTAAATGTGACGTTGTTGTTCTAGGTGACAGATTACAAGTCAGAGAACTAAAAACATACTGGTAGGTTTTTTGTTTGCTTAAATGCAGCACCTGGAAAAATAATCATTATCCTTAAATCATTATCCATTATCCTCTGGCAAGAATTTCTCAATGAAAATGTTGTGCTGGTGGAACAAAATCTTTCACAATATGGGCCCCCAATCATGGTACTGAAGATGATTGGAGAGATTATGGGACGGACCAGCAGAATTACAAAACTCTAGTAAGGTTCTTTATGACTGTGTTTAACAGAACAGCTATGGCATCTGTCTTCCTTACTCTGTGTGAATATTTGCTGTAGTTGCTTAGTAATGAGAAAAAAGCTCTTCGCATATGTTCAGAGGCAATTTTGTTATGTAACATAATTCCTAGACTCTGCCCTAGTACTGAAAACAGCTTCTAAGGCCAACTACTGCTGAGTCCTAACATAATTTTGGCTGCATATGTTTTTCAGCTAACGATGCCAGCAGCGCCCTAGAGGTGCATGTAAATCTCCTCCCAAACATACTTCAGTCGCATGTTTTTCAGCTTCTAGCATGCTCGCAACGCTTGTAACCTTTCCTTTGAACTTGAAGCTATTAAACATGGCAGTCTCCATGCATATCTTACGAGCTAAGAACCTTGCCTAAAGGCCGCCATGTCATGAAGATCGAGTCAAACGTGAGGTTGTTTGTTCAAGGACCACCATTTTTAATTCATTCAAAACAGCTAAGGTGGTTTGCAACAACACTCCATCTTCGGATTCTGATTCCAGCTCTTGTAAATAATATATTTAACACCGTGAAAGCACCCTGAAGAAAGTTTGACCCCATTTTCTGTGCTTATCATTTGAGAATGAATCGAGCTAGAAATATGCATGCTGGTGGCATCACTTCCTGCTAGCTGAAAAACATGTAGCCTTTCTATCTAAAAGGGAAAAGATGTAAATGCTGTATTATTACATTTGGTTAAATGCTGATCTGTTTAAAGAAGGGACGTAGTAGTAGGTGGTACTATAAGACTAACAACACAAGCCTATGCATGCCTACTCAGAAGTAAGTTCTATTGTACTCATTGGGACTTGCTTCTGGCTAAGTATGTATAGGATTGCAGTCTTGCAGTGCAATCCCATGCATGTCTATTCAGAAGTAAGTTCCATTGTGTTCAATGGAGCTTACTCCCAGGAAAGTGTTATAGAATTGCAGCCTTAGGCTACCATGCTAAACACACTTACCTGGGAGTAAGTCACCATCCTGAACACACTTACCTGGGAGTAAGTCACATTGAATTCAATGGGGCTTACTTCTGATTTTTTTTTCCCTTCTACCCATATCACTGATGTCTCCTTGAACTATAAGTTCATCTGAACGTTACCAAGCAAGAATTCTGTCCACTTTTCCCTGGCGTATTCTAGAATCAGCCCTGCTTTCTCCTATCTCCTACTTCTCTATAGCTCATGCTTCTCATATAGTGATTGTAATATTGGCTTAAGGAGCACAACTAGAACATTTGAAGGAGCGGCACAGAGATGACTGTTGCCAAAAAAAAAAATCTTTAAAATGTTCCAGTTGTTCTGCCTAAATCAGTCTCACTATAAATGTCAAAGAAAAAAAGATCTTGCGAGTTTATACTACCACTGCAGTCCTAATGGTTAAACTTTAATAACCAGATGGTAAAATACATGATATGGTAAATGTATGATTCAAGCTAGAATGTGCAGCACCATCTTGTGGTGATCAGAGTCCATTCTCCGTTTAGAGCTTCCATTAGGATATCAGCAACAAAAGTTTCACATTAAGATCAAACAGTGCAATGCTGTCCTTGGTTTATACCAGCTGGACCATCAGCAGAGCAAAACATTTCCTGACAGAACACAGCAGACGCAATGGGTGGGGCTGGGGCTGTGGTGGGAGTGGGGTGGAGCTTATGAGGAATCCTATACTTCCTACGGAAGTTCTGTATAGGTTGGTTCTGCCTCCTGAAGTCAGTGACACGCTATGCCTGCAAAATAGATGCCATAATAAAGATACTCCCATGGGAGCCCAGCTGAGGAAGCAACAGAAGAACTCATCAGGAATGGGAGCTCATGCCTCAAGGCTGGACTCCCAAGCACCCCCCATCTCTCCCTCTCTCCCTCTCCCTGTCACAGTGCGACTTCTTTCCCCCTTGCAATATGAATATAAACAGTGTGCTGCCTAACAATGTCTCTGACAAAGAGTAAATCAAAGTGTTGGGGGAGGCCCTGCTGGGCTCAAACCCCCAATGCAGGTGTGCTCCCACCATGCTCTGGGGAAGGCAGCAGGGGAGGCACAGCCTGTCAAGATTCTAATGAAATCCATTCCCCTGAAGCTGCTATTGGTCTCAAAAGGGAAGTTTCTATTGACACCAATGTGTCAGTACTCAGAAATGGCCTCCACTGAGTTCAATAATTTTAAAGTGCTAAACAAGTTCCATGCTAAAGATCGAGATTCGGAATTCCAAGATTTTTTTTAAATAACTATATATTTTTTAAGAAATAGCACCACTAAATTCGTTGGAGCAGTTTTTTCCTCTAGTAATACTTTTTTTTTTGTTGCTGTAGTTAAACCTTAAGGAACATGTGAAAAATTCTAATAACCACTCATTTTACATTATTTCAAAATAAACAAGCAGCGGCAGTTTATTCTCAGCAGCAGTTGTGGAATTGCAGAGGGCGCGCGCGCCCGTATCCATCTTGTCTCTAGCCCCCGCCGCCGTTCCCTTTTCCTCCTTGATTTCCCGCCTTCTCTTTCACAACCAACCAAAAAAGGCCACACGGAACAGCGAATAATCGGAGAAGGCGGCTTGTCATCCCACCCTTACGTCAAGCCACGCCTCCTCCCGGAAAACATCGCCCTCTCGCCGCCACTGCGCTTGCGCAATCGAGACTAGGCGGCCTCAGAAGTAGGCGGGCCCGGACGTTTGGGTGGTTTGTTTGGTTTAGCTTCGGGTGTCGTTGGAGGAGGAAAAGGGGGCCGGCCGGTGTCGCTGAAGACTGGGACCGGAGCCTCCATGAGCAAGCGCTGTCCACCTGTCGCCTCCGTCTTGAGGGGACTCGTCGGCTCTGTTTTCTTTTGCCTCGCGCGGAACATGACCCAGCGCGGAGCTCCGGCCACCTGCCTGTCGGGGCCCTCGGGCAGTCGCGGTACCTTCGCTGCTTCCTCCTCCTCCTCCTCCTCCTCCTCCTTTCCGCGGCCGAGCCCGCTACGGCTGCCTGAGGTGCCGGGCGCCCAGCCTTCCAAAGCCAACGACATGCTGCTGCTCCTGCCCCCCTCCGCCCCGCTGCAGGAGCCGCCTCAGCATCACGTCATCTATTTCCCGGGGGACGTGCAGGTAAGAGCGGGGGACGGGACTACCTACTACCCCTCTCAGCCAGAAGTGACTTTCTTTCTCAGGTGGCCGCGGGAGTAACTCTTCTGATGCTGCATTCCTCTGCAGGGTAGAGCTTACGAATAAACGTGCAGAAGATCAGGCTGTACAAGAGTCCAGTTGCACCTGGCAGGCTAAGGCTGCAATTCTGTGCGCAGTTACCTGGGAGTAAGCTTCATTGAAATCAGTTGGACTTACTTCTGAGTAATCTGCCCCATGCAAGAAAAAAATATATATTTAATGAAAGAGTGTGAGCTTTATTTCACCTGCCTTGTCAGATGCTGGAGTGAGATGCTGGAGTATGAAGCTACAAGTCTGGAAAATCAGCTACTGGAGTGTTTTTCTTTTGTCTCTTGACAGGGTTGCCTATACTATGAAACTGCAGTTTTGGAAACTTCAGGATACAAAATCAGAAAGTGGTGCTGTAGGGAAAACCATAGTCTCTACATAGGCCTTGACTGATATCTTAGATTTTTTTGTAACACATTTCTGTTTTGTCACTTCTCTATTTAGTCACCGGAATAGATCTCTGCTATTTTGAAATATCATGTGTGCCTGAAGAGGTTAAATTTTCACTCGTAGGCTTCTTTAAAGAAATTGTTTTTGCTTTTTAATTCAGATTTATGTCCATTCTTTTCTCTCATCTGTTTTCCTGGGGTAGACTGCTGACATTTTGCATTGTTTATAGAACATTAGCGGAGGCGCAGAAGTAAGGTATAGTTGATGTTGGATCAACTCAGATGTTGGTGCTGATTAATAGGAATTACTATCTCTGGGGAAAGAGATATCATGTGAGGAGTGTGGGAGAAATGCAAATACTGTAGTCACAATCTAGCATGGTTATGCATGCTTCAGTCTGTTGAAATGGAACAGTTAAAGATCTATCTCACAAAGTAAAACTGTGAGGACAGATGTGGTAAGAATTCTAAAACACTTTGCACTCATAATTACTGAGGAGAGATGAGTAAGGATTTACCTTCTTTGGATGAGAGGGGAGGATAGGCATTATTGCCCTTCTTAAAATAAGGGGAGGCAGAGAAACTACAGTACTTGTTTTCCTAAGGAACTAACCCTGCCCTGCATTTGGGACTCTTCCAGTTGTGCTCAAGGAGAATCTGACACAACTATGTATACTGGGACAGGGTATGTATGAAAAGCTGAGTACTAGGGTCCCCAAAGTAGAAAAGGTGCAAACACAAATTTCTTGATTAACCTCAAAAAATTCCAAGTACCGGTAGTTATAGAAGTATGAGGTTGAACAGTCCCAGTTTTGTTTTTGGGGATCACATTCTAGGTCCTCTTAGCTAAGAACAAGCTAATTTTATATACCTTTTGCTTTCCTTGAGTTAAGGGGGTTAAGATAACTTACAAGGTGTAGGCATCCTTAAGTATCCTATGACATTCACTTGACTGTACCTAAGAATTGCATTGCTGCGACCAAGGTTCAAGTTTTAGTTCACGTTCTGCTGCAAAAAGTAGCCAGCCAAAGTATCCCTGGGAAGCTCACGCTATAGGGCAGTGGCGTCGCTGGAGGTGGGGAATGCTAAGTTCCGCACCGCTCTGACCCTCCGTTTACTCATCGACACGAGGCAGCCCCTCCCCCTTGCCTTCAGAGCCATTCAGTGGGGCGAAGGCAACACGCAGGAGACTCCTGCACGTTGCCTTCGCCCCACTGAATGGCTCCGAAGGCGAGGGGGCGAGGGCGGTGAGTAACGGAGGGTCAGAGCGGTGTGGAACTTAGCGTTCCACCCCACCTCCAGCGATGCCACTGCTGTAGAGTATGATGGGGATAGTCAACCCCTATTTGTCTTCAGCATCTGGTAACTTAGGGAACTTTCTCTACCCATGGTGGCTCAAGTTAGCTATCATGGACAGTGATATACCTGTGCTTTGTAAATTTATAGGAGAACAATTCTATTTACTCAGTTCAGAATTCTGTAATGACTTGTGTAATGCAGTCCTATGCATGCTTACTCACAAGTGAATGTGTATAGGTTTGACTTTACAGCACAGTTCTACGTGTACTTATTCAGCAGTATGTTCCCACTATGATTTACTCCCATGTAAGTGAGCATAAGATTGCAGCCTTGGTGGGGTTCTTTTCCAAAACATGAAAAGCCCAAATCTTTTTATCCTTTCCTTGCAAAGAAGATGCTTCTAACCCTTGATTCCTTTAATTTCACTATGAGATCCGGCAAGCGCAACTGTGTATTCCAAATGCGGCCACACTATAAATTATATAATGACATTGTGATACCTGGTTTATGTTCATTCTCTTTCCTAATTAAACTTGACACTTGAGTTTTCTTTTAGATAAATTCACATATGTCACTGTTCAGGCTAGTTCTTCAATTAATGTTCAAGTGTGTGCCATATTACACTTTTGTTAGCAGCAAATAATCTTTCCCATCATACTTTTGCCATTAGAAAAAATAGTTAATGTTCATGGCTTACCAACTGTGTGCCAGCACTTGCTATAAAATAATAAGACGCATACCTGTCTTATTTCAGAACTATCGTGAAATTATGGTTTGCCATCCAGAAAATTTCCAGTGGGAACGCTGGTGCTTAGAAAACGTTGCTGCTATTCTTGGTCACCGTTTTCCAGGTAGTTATATTTGGGTTATAAAAAGTTCCCGTATGCATTTGCACAAATTCAGCTGCTATGACAATTTTGTGGCAAGCAATATGTTTGGAGCACCTGAACATAGCTCTGACTTCGGAGCCTTCAGACACCTTCATGCTTTACTGGTTAACGCTTTTCAACTTGCTCAAAACATTCTGCTGTCTCAGAAGAGTGTGCGTGATCTCAGCAAGGATGGAAAAGCTGTTTCTTGTAAGTCACCTGCTGTTCCTACTACCAATGGATGTCCGGCAGCAGAAAGGGAGACAGATTGTGAACATTTCAGCAATTCTACCAAGCCCTTCGTTGAACCCTCTGCTACCAATGGAGTTTCATTCACATTAATAGGGTTCAGTAAAGGTTGTGTTGTCTTGAACCAATTACTTCATGAGCTAAAAGAAGCCCAAAAGGACAAGGATATAGATGCCTTCATAAAAAATATAAGAACAATTTACTGGCTGGATGGTGGTCATTCTGGAGGAAGCAATACTTGGGTGACCTACCCTGATGTGCTGAAAGACTTTTCAGAGACTAGGATTGCAGTTAACGCGCACGTTACGCCGTATCAGGTGTTTGATACAATGAGGTCGTGGATTGGAAAAGAGCACAAGAGATTTGTACAAATTCTTGAAGAATTTGGCGTGAGTGTAAATAGCAGGCTTCATTTTGCTGATGAAGCACCTTCCTTAGAAAATCATTTCAGTGTTCATGAAGTATTCTGACATTGTGAATGTACCAAAATACTGTATTATTGACAAAAGCACACTTAACAGTTGGAGCAAAGTGCTTTCTCCTAAGTTCGGGGTGGGGTGGGGTGGGGAGAACTACTACAATACTGTGCCCTAATGTTTACTTTTTAAGAAAACCCGGTCCTGTTTTAAGCTTTTGCATCTGAAGAGCCACAAGACAACTATGACGTAAAGATAAATACTTTTGTTCTGATTGAGACTGTATGATTTCTGAGGAAAAGCAACATCAGTTTACCTGAACATATTTTTTTTCCTGCCAGATGAAAAGCTTGGTTCATGTTTTATTTACCAGTATGGATGTTTGTGGCCAAAACTTTCAAATCCAGGTACTAAAAAAATAGCATTCGAAGATGCCTGAGGTGACTTACACATTTTGGTGAAGAGTGTTTCTGAGTGATCCAGCCCTCTTATTTAAAATTCAACTTGAGACCACAAGTTAAGAACTGAGTTGCATTTTTACCATTAGGTTTTAGCACTTTGGCATAACACAAGCTGCACAGTAAGTTGGTTATGTTGATACAGTCTAAATCTTCTGTTAACTAAAACAGAACTAACAGTTTCTTTGGGAAATGAAGGTTATAACTATTATACTGTTACATCAAGTGTGCTCTGCCTTTTTTAACCATTGGTGACTAGCAAATAGGTTTTTTTGAGACGTAGGAATATTTAGCATCATATTTTTTGAGACCAAGAATATGTAATTTTACTCCTGGTTCAACATTCCCTATTAATACTGAAACTTGAATAACTCGTGATACATTTCTGAATGTTTCTGTCTTGAGACTAAGTCAAGTCTATAGCACATCTAGCTTTTGATTAAAATCAAGCCATAGGATGTTAATACTCTAGGCTATAGAAAGTCCTAGAATGACTGTAGTTGCACAAGTGTTTGGAAAAGCTCATAAAACAGTGAGTTGAAACGAATTTGGTAAGAGTGGTGCGCCAAGAGGGCTTCAAATTAAAAAAAAGCCTCTTATGATAGTGCAAAACCACCACAGTTGTGTGGATAGTGTTGTTGGCGCTAATAGCCACGCTATTACTAAAGCAACTGCAGCAGTATTCAGTAATAACTGTGATTCAAGAATATATTATAAGTTGTTTGGATTTTGTCATTTGTATTAAAAACAACCACAACTTTATAAAGGAATTTTATAAACAAAACATAGAATTAGTCTAACTTTCTAAGCGACTACTAGAACTTGGACAAGACTCTTATCTATTGTCAGAACATTCTTGTGTGCAAATTCCTGATAAGTAAGGTGATGGTTGTGAAATTGGGTCCAGTATCCTGAACAAAACTCTCTGAAGATCACATCTCCTGTTTAGGTGGTTTGTTTTGTGAAAACAGTGTGACTTTGGAGTGCTAGTTATATAAAAGTGATGAATACTATAGTATTCCATTTCAGTGCTTCAGGGAGAGATTTAAGATTTGATGAAAATGTGAAACTAAATTCAAGATGGATTTTTGTCTGATCCAGCTCTGCACACTGACCTCTTGCCTGAATTCACTTGAATTCAAGTCTGCTCAAAGGGATTTGAATATGAAAGTTAATGGGAAAGCCAGGTTGTATGGCCGCTGTCGGCAGGAGTGGAGAGAAACTTTAATCCTTTCTCTGCCATAGTTCTGGTCTGGATCAGGGTCCCTGTAGCTATTTCTCTGAGGAAGGAAGTTTCCAGTAATGGCTCTTGGAGCTTCCCTGTACAGAAAATAGCCACATGGGGGCTGTGATCCAGATCCAAACTGCAGCAGAGAGAATTCCATCTTCATTGTGGCCCCAGTTTGGGTCCACTTCCCAGGCTATTATATAAAAAAAGCAAGCATGCATGCAAAGGGCCAAACTATGCATTTAACGTAACATGTGGTTGTGTCTGAGTATGTCTCTTAAGTACACAAATCTCTGGATCAGACTGGTTTTTTGGTATATCCAATTACCAGTACTTTTGTAGCTACACATTCCAGTTCACTGATCCAATAGCACAGTAGTTCCCAAACCTGCTGCTTCTGAGACCCAATTCACCCTCCAGCTTCCACCTCATGACCTACCTTTGGAAGCTGTTCCCGCGCTGGGCCTAGGATGGCCTCCAGGGCCTCCGAAGGCCTCCGGACTAGACCAGAAGTCACATTCATGAAACCAGAAGTGACCTGGAAGTCACTTCCAGAGACCTGCTGAGGCCGCGGGAGTGGCGTCCAAAGGTCGCGAGCCGGAGGCGGCCTCTACTTGCGTCCGGAGGGCTCCAATTTGGAGCCAAGCGGACACAAGGGTGGGTGGAGGGCCCAACTGCACAACCCAGCGTGCATCAGGCCACAACCCACAGTTTCGGAAGCGCTGCTGTAGCACTTTGAATTAGATGAGAAAAGTAGGCAAAGTTCTTGCACTCCAGTGTGTGTGTGTGTGTGTGTGTGTGTGTGTGTAACTATAGTAATTAAAAAAACCCATCCCTATTGCGTTTGGTGGCTTAATTATTCTTGTGACCAAAAGTACCCAGCTTTTAAGAGTCACAGTTTCAGTATCAACTTGAAAATAAAAGCTGAAAGTTGGCAAGAACAGCAGATGAGAGTTGTATTGTGTGGGAGTTTTTTTAGGTTCTTAAGAATGTTTCAGAGGATAACGATGGCAAATTGGTTACTTATTTGCACAGGCAATTTTTAAAGCATAGAAAACAGCAGTCAGTGTTGGCCTTGAAAGCATTTTGGTCCTGCTGTTAAGAATAAGCACTGGTTTTACTGCAATAAATTGTTGATATATTTGAAATTGTTGTTCTAAGACTAGATATATTTTTCCAAAATAGAAGTAAAACTAGCTACTGTCTGGGGTTTTTAGATGAGGGCTTTGTTTGAATTGTACCCTCTTTCCTTACAACATATGAGAGAAACATGCAGACAATGTAACATGGAAAATAGTTGTAACTGTCACTAAAAATATTAATGTAAAGGTATTGAAAGGTTCCACAATAATCTGTTTGGATATTTTGCCACAGTGGTAAAACAGTACTTTGTACAATGCCCATAAATGTAATGTTTGAGATTTAAAAAACATTTAATGTCATTGTCATCTTGTAGTCTTTTTAAATCAGTGTTCTAACTAAATCTGAAAAAATCTTAATAGTAAAATAAATTACAAGGTTGCCAGTTGTTTCTGGTAGAATTCTAGCTAATTTGAAAACAGTTTTGATTGTTGGACATAAGTTTCTGGTACAACATTTAGAAAGTGTTGCCTTGTCAGAAGTAGTAGAAGTTCATGACATGGACGCATGAAGTGTCATAAATGCATCTCCAGAGTTCCATAATATAAGGTTAAAGATCCCTGCAGTGTTTCTGGAGAAAAATACACCAGAGCATGTTCTGACCTTGGATTATTATTCCCCTGAGCAAAAAACAAAGGGTGCCTTTCCCCCCATTTGTTAGAGTACTGTCATCCAGGTCTATGATGTTGTTTTTCTCTAATTACTGCTGCAGATAAAAGGATCTCACTGAATTGTGCCTCTAGTGTTGCAAGACCTAGTTTTTTCTTTCAAACCTTTCTTCCTCTGGCAATATTGCTTTCAGTTGTACTGCATGCCTCATCAGATAAATTTGACAGCTCTTGACTTGGATTAAAGATTCCTTGGAAAACAGTAAGCTGAACAAAACGACAGAACTTCCCATGCACAGAATGTTTGAAAATGTATCTGTTTTGACCATTACCTAGTCCCCTTGAAACAAATTGCCTTTGTATAGAAATACATGGATGTGAGTTTTTCTCACCCTTATTAAAGCTTAAGGTTCTTAAACTGCCAGAAATTCTAAAGGGCTATGGTGTGCCTCCCACTAGTATGTTGTGTGAGAAAAGTGAAACCAAATCCAACTGTGTTTGTCCATTTACAGTCCTTTGAAGAAGCATGAGAACTGTAGAATCTACCTGGTATAGCAAGTAGTAGCTATTTTACTTACTTTCTAGATCCAACTCAGTAACTAATTCCTGTTCCTATACACTTGCAAAGACACGGGACAAGAACACTTGCATGCAGCTTATGTCCCCACTGTATTCCAGAAGACAGGATTGGAAGTTACTGAGCAGAACTGTTTTTTATAAAATGATTAAAACAGTTTGAACTGTTTTTTGGCTTGAGGGCAATAATCATGTTTGGGTGGTAGCCTTAAGTAGTCAATTTGAGAACTGATCGTACAGCGAAGCACAGAAGATAGATCAGGACCCTGCTAGATAAGCTTGTATTTTAACAGGACCATTGGCTAGTTTACTTTCTGAAGTTCCTGCACAAGCATGATGACCTCAGGGTCTAATCCATCTGCCATGTTTGTCACTCCCTATTTCTTCCTTCAGTCCTCATTATGAGTCACATTGCAACTTGTACATGCCTATTCAACAGTGTCAAAGTTTAGTCCATGTATTCCATACTTTAACTAGTATGTAAAACATGGATACAATCTCAAACACATCTGAGGTCTAAAACTAAACTTTCTCCTACATTAAGTATTCTTGTGAATAGTGTCTACATGCAGTGTTCATACTTGAGTCCCAAGAAGCCTGAGCACTGAACATTTTATTCACAGTTGGTGCTATAGGTTTTTTCTTGGATCCGTAAAACCATTCTCCGCCCATAAAAGTCTCTATATTCCTCAGGTAACTCTTCCAGCGTTTTCAATGCCCTGTCCAAGATTTGTGCTGCTCTTGAGGCTGCAGCAAGATCTTTGTTTCCATAGGTATCTGTTTTATCATAGCATTCAGAAGGAAGGTGTTTCCAAAAAACATTGACTCCAACTCCAAACTCCAGAGAGGTCACATTATGGAACCACAAAGCTGTAAGAAAGGGCAAAATTAATTTTAAAAAACACTGAGAATTGACTAGCACATGGTAACTGTTTTGCAAGAACATTTCAGTTTAGCAGATTGATTAAAAAAAACCTTTCAGTATTGTGTGTCAATTGTGTGTACAGTAGTATATTTGTTGCATTCTAACAGACCACAGAGAAGCACTTTATAGAGTTGAGCTAAAATCTTATATAAGTAATAACACCTACAGTTGGCCTGCCCAACTTGGCCTGCCCAACTGAATGCAGCCACTCCCCCCACCATGTATTTTGCCTGGGTGCTTGACAAGTCCCTTGTTTCCACACAGTCCATGGCAGACTGCAAAAACAAGAGGTTTGATATGCAACTTTATATACTGCTGAGTATGCATAGAAAAGCCAGCTTCACAAGGCAAGTTTTTTTTTATCAAGGAATAGTCAGCCTGTCATAGGTATGATTGTATTGGGTGTTTTCCTATTTCTGTATTTGAGCCAGACAGCAATTGGGAGAGGAGGAGTTTAATTAAATGTTCAACTTTTAAGACTTCTTGTTCATGATAGTAGTCATTTTTATTTGACAGGTGATGCCAGCCAGTAGGGAGGATGTAGTGAACCTAGTCCCAGTACTAGATGGCCAAATCCAACTGGCTATGTGATGTCACTGACAGCATGCTTCCAACCGTAAGACACCCATGTGATCGCAACAGTCAGATCACTGATTGCCTTCATGCTGCGTGGGTGAATCTTTTCATCCATTTTTGACACAATTCTCCCCCCCCCCTCCATCACCAATATGTGTGATCATGAGGACTACATGCCACTTTCAGCTAAGCCCTTAATATTCCACGACTGAAAGCATCCTGGAGCTCTGCTGAAACGTGAAATTGCCCAGCACCCATCAACAGTTCCTCCAGTTTAAGCTTCCTGCTGAAAGTGGACATGGTATTGGCTGAGAATAGTTAATAGTAATGAAAGGAAGCAGAGGTGGTGTGTGACCTTACCTGGAATGAACAAGATATCTCCTGCCTTCAGATGGCATTCATAACGTCTGGCCTTGGCAAAGAGAGGATATTTCTTCAAGTCTGGCTTATCCACATCTAGCACCTCTGACTTCGTGCCTAACAGAGTTCAGCAAATAATGGTCATTATTGCTTCTATTAAGTAGCATTACTCTATAGGAAACCCACCCAATATACTTCTAGGTCCTATAACTATTTGTACTCAGGCATTCCCACTGGGAGAAAGCGCAAGTATGTGTACAGTTCTTTGCTGCATGACAGGCCCTTAGAGTAGGTTCACTAACACTCTCCTGTCTGTGGCCCCAATGGATGTGTTTAGCCATCCAATATTACAGAATCAAATACAACCATAGTAGGATTCAAGTACAGAGTTCCACAGAATGAGCACACATTCTGTTACATATACAGCTGCAATCCCAGAAATAGTAGCAACTGTTTTCACTGATCTTAGACATTAACGCCCTAAGATTTTATGCAAGAACAACAGAGATACTCTGATGTTCCTCCAGTCTTTCCATTTAAAGCTTGCTTAAATTGTATGGCTAATTTATGAACGGCATCTGCTACCAAGTTTCTCCTGAATACAAGTGGTACAATTCAAAGTAGCTGTTGCTTGGTAGGCAATTTGCACCTCATTTAATGAAGTGTCAGTTCTGTCTAGTCATCTCAATGTGGAAAAGAGCAAAGGTGACAGAATCCAGCCATCTATGTTTTTGAAAGAGAAAATGTGGAGAATAACAAGTGCTGACTTCAAAGATGTGGATTTGTTTAGAAAGAAGAGGGTTTCAAATAATGGGTAGATCATAAACTATTCAGCATCTTCACTGCATAAGGTGAGAAGGATTTAAATACTCTGGAGAAAGTCAGCTGCAAACTTTCTGAGCAGGCATGTTGTTAAACGACTGGTTCCTCCAATCAATATTTCCATTGCTTGTTTGCACTTGTGACTTATTTTTTGAATAGTAATACAACTTGTAGTGTCTAGTAACTGCTAGATGTGTATTTAATACTTGTCAAGGTGTCCTATTAGCGATGTTAATCTATTGAATAGAGAAGCTCTAGCTCTGAGAAAGTTTGAGACACTAAACTCGGTCTCTTTATGCAAGACTCCAAATCAGTCTTTGGGGACTTTTGTAACAAGTCTCCTAGGCTTTTAATGGGAAACCTTTACATACTAGGAATATACACAGAACAGAACATGGCACGTGCATACCTGATAAATACAAATAAGGTGCATCACGAGGACTGTACAGCACAACTTTTTTTTCCCCTTTCACCTGAATTAAGAAGTTATCCATTACCTACAAATAGGAAAATAAGTTACTTTGTATGTGGACCAGCAAAATTATGAAACATACGGTAATTGTTAGCAGTATTAGGAGTTATGTAAAGGCAATGATTGTAATTACTCGAGATTTCATAGGTGAGATTTGTTGAGCTTTGTCTGGGTGGGAAGGAACATCACTCATGCACTGTCCCCTTCAGATGTGAATAATCATAGATGGTGCAGCCCAAGAGAAAAAATAGGCAAAGAAACAAATCTAAAACAATTCTAAGTTTTCATGGCCCACAATAATTCTTGAATTTACTGGAGCAAACGGGTATAGAGCCATGGTAAGTTTTAAAATGGTATTAATAAAAATGAGGAAAACATAAGTGCAACTTGAAAATACCGTATTTCTTCCATTCTAAGGCGCCATCAATTCTAAGGCGCAACTTTAATTTTGCTACCACCAGCAGGGAAAAATATTTTCCCCAAGGATTTATATGCAAATTGTGGCATCGACTAGGGGAGCTATGCGAAAACCGGAAATGGCTGAAAACAGCTGTTTTTCACCGAACTGAAGATTGGGGAGGCCTGCAGAGGGTCGCGCAGGCCTCCCCGAAGCCCTCACCAGCCCCGGTAAGTAAGAAGGTGGCGTTTTGGGGTGCAATTTGAACATCGATTCTAAGACGCACCCCCTTTTTTGAATTGGTAAATTTAGAAAAAACGTGCATCTTAGAATCGAAGAAATACGGTAGTTTAAAATATAAAATATTAAACACACGCTGACACCTAAAATAACACGTTAAATTAAAACCATCAAACTATCTTCCCTTGGCCATTCAGCGATGGTGTTCAGCCATGAAGTCAGATTCTCTACTCTGGCATTGATTTTTGTTTCTTTAATCTCCAGCTTTCTTCTCATTTGATGGTTTTAATTTTTAACGTGTTATTTTAGGTGTCAGTGTGTGTGTTTAATATTTTATATTTTAAACTATTTTCAAGTTGCACTTAAGTTTTCCTCATTTTTATTAGTACCATTTTAAAACTTTCGCCATGGCTCTATACCTGTTTGCTCCTGTAAATTCAAGAAACAAAAATCTGTAATAGCTCCCCTAGTCGTTACATGCACATGGATATGGCCAAGAGAGGCAAACTCCCACTTGTCCCCTTGATAGTACATGTGCAACTACTGCAGTGTTAGCAGCTAAGTGAATTGTGCCCTTGGCCATTTAACGATGGTGTTCAGCCATGAAGTCAGATTCACTACTCTGGCATTGATTTTAGTTTCTCTAATCTCCAGATTTCTTCTTGGAGAATGAGAGGCTACAAGCTAGGAGCACAAGTTATCCTACTAGGCAATAAACACCACGATACTGGGCATGTCTATTTGTTTTGTTCCATCTCTTAACAAAAGGATTGGCAACCTCAAGTGAGGTGGAAGACCAAATACACTCCCCAGCCACTTGTTTCACTACCTAGGCTTTAGCCCAGGCAGGAGGGAAGAATGGCTTTTAAGAAGGATATAATATTCAAGTTATCTTCCTGAGGACTGACTGATTACCCTATGCCCTTTTCTCTGCCAGAGCTTTCTGATCAGGCAGAGAAATGCTTGCTCTAGGAAGGGCAGCAGCATGATACCTTTATCATGCAACACTAACCCCCCCCCATCCCTACAATGCATTATTTGACTGACTGAACTTTAACCTTACCAGAGAAATATTTGCAGAGGGGGAAGTGGGGCAGGTTTGATGAGCTGTACTATATTTGTTTTCCTTTAAAAACCACTGCTAGTTTTGGACAGAGTACTCGCATAAACCCACCCACCAACCAAGTTCAGGCCAGTAAGGAGAACAGAAGACTTTCCAACTGTTCAGACACATGCCATGGGCAAAAAGAAGAGGGACCCCCATGAACAAGTATTCCATACTTCTTTACTCACAAACCTGCCTGCCTAGACTTGCCATGTGCCACTTTTAAACCCAGCTTTATATGCATATTCAGCTTGCATAATCTCTAATCAAGTCCCTTTTCATGTACCACTGCTCACCCACTACAACCTTCCTAGAAGCAGATCTGGCTTACAAGGCACCCTAGGCTGCTGTTTCACATAGTACATCAGGATGCTTCGTTGCAAGTTCTTCATGTGTGTGGACTACAAATGTGCAACGAGTAAGGCAGGAGCTGGCTAAGAACAGGAAAGGCAAATGCAACAAGAAGAAATGAAACCAGGACCTCAAGTGAGATTGTAGCTTTATCTTGGCTGCAGATTCCACATTATACTAGTCACAATAGTTGCTATTCTGTGCTGTAAAATTTAAAAGTAATGGGGACAGACCGATGCAGAGACTCTGGCAAGTCAGTCCTAGCTCAGGACATCGGCTTCTTATTCCTGCAAACACTTGAACTGAGTGAAGTGTAAGCAATGCTCTCACAGGATATATGGGGGATTTTCAAAGGATCTCATCAAGGGCCTCAGCTATGAAACCCCTAGCCCTCTGTCAATTAACAAATGCTTAGAGATACAGTATATTGCCTACATCGTAATGTGTCCAAAGCTGTAGCCCTGCCGAGCTTATACGGAAGACGCTGGAGAAGAACTGTTCTTTTTCAAAGTATCCTGGGAGCCAAATATCATCTGCCAGCAGTGGAAACTGCTTTCTGAGATCTGCAATATCCTGAAACAATAAAGGAACCGTATTTAAGTTTTCTATATGGTGCCAGATTCTTTGAAAAGGTCAGGAAATCTTTCAGAGGAAAATCTCATTCATCAGCAGGAGCCAAGATCGACAGAGTCACCAGTATTCCCCTCCCCCCCCCCCCAACAGAAGCAACAAAAACTTTGGACCATTTGAATGCTGATCTTGTGTTCCCTACTGTGCTAAATATTAATTCTACTTGAGTTATTAATTGGCACTGGCTGCCAGCAAAGCATTTTAATAAGCTGATGATAATTAGAATGGTCAATGTACAATACCAGAGGCAGTTCATACTGTACATCCAAAAGGTTCAAATAAGACTCCATACAATGAATATAAATGTTATTTTGCATAAATTGTATGTGTTCATTCCAAACTCTGGTTTTGTTTTTTTGCAGAAACTGGCATTTTGCTTAAAAAAAGGATAGAATGTATTGGGAGAATAACATGGTTGAAATTATTATTAAATATTTGTGTATTGTTTCAACAAATACTGCCTATAAATAGAGGTGGGAGAAAATAGTTTTATTTTTTTCACAGATTTTGGTGTTTAACCAAAATGAAGTAGCAGAAAGCAATATTGTGCTTTTATTTAAAAAAAATCCCAATTTTTATCAATTGTAACCACTTTAAAAGTGTACTAGGTAGGTGGTATAGGTTATACAGTGTCAGCAGATGAACGCAAAGTTACATGGTGTTGTTTTTTTTAGCAGAAAGCTGTTGTGTTATTTCATTATCACCATTTTCTCCTGCCCCTACCTATAAATGTTCAAATGTCTCTCCAAAGCAAACTTCAGATAGGTTTATAGTGAGGAGACATCTAGTATCGGATCTAGTATCTGCTTACGGTCCCCCATTCTGGAAACTAATACTAGAATTATTTTCTTCAAATAACTTAAGAAGGTTCAGTCAATGCTTCCCTTCCATCAGAGGTATGTTACCCTGTTCCCTTCTATGTAAAATCAATGTTCAATAACTGGAGGCGAATTCAGATGAAATGCGTTTAGGATGGCAAAGGAATGGATTGGCATTCTGAAAAGTCTGAGATGAGCCACTGCATAATACACCAAGTTACTCACTTTTCGTGCGTCTTCCCCCAGTGACCGCAAATAATACACTTCATCCTTTAAAATACAAACACAAAGGGTAGTAATTGTTTCTTGCAAACACATAATATCTTGCTAATTTAATGAAAGTATTGCATTTGGATATAACTAATGCCTAATCATATCTAGTTTGTCATCTTGGTATTTTTTGTTGTTCACTGAAAAAGAAAAATGTTTTTCAAAACAATATGAATCAATATAAGGAAACCCCAGAAGTAACTGACAGAAGGGTGTTTCTTCACTTAAACAAAACAAGTATTTAGCAAGCCAGTTTAAACATACCTGTAATCCCAATTCCAATGTAACAACTAACCATGGTGCTGATTCTGGTTTTGTAACAAACTGTGGTTTATTACTTCAAATATTTATATACCACTTTAACAAAAGTTCAAAGCAGTTTACAAAGAAAGTCAAGTAACTAAATGGTAAAATGGTTTACCAATTACAATTTCTCATATTCAGACAAATGGAAATTGCAGCTTGTTGCAAGTCGCAAACAAAAGCTTCCAATCTTCTCCCCTCATGTGCAGAAGAGTGAGTGTAAAAGCCCCAAAACTTGTGGTGCATTCTCATGACAAGATTCTTCACTGACACTGGAATGCGGCCCTGCCTATGCGTAAAGTCCTAAGAATTATCTCCCTCTTACCAAAGATCATAATCCAAAGGATCACACAACTAGTTCTACATGCCCAAAGGGGTTTTGGGCTTGCATTTTTCAAAAAGCAGCAGCCTCGTACCACATACTATATATACTCGCGTACTGTATAAGTCGATCTCATGGAAAAGTTCAGGGCACGTTTTAAGCCAAAAATCATGAAATATACTCTGACCCATGGGTGAGGGTAAAACTCGAGGGTGTATGAAATTATCTGAAAAATGACTTACCAGTAATTGTTCTGAGGCAGCAACAAAAGTTGGGGTGGGTAAAAAAAAAAAAAGAAGAAGCCATTTTACCTTGTTCTAAAGCAGCACAGAATGGTGCTCTTCCCGAAACAGGAAGAAAGGTGAAGGAGCTTAGGGGAGTTGTAGTCTTTGAGGACTGCTGATATGGAAGTACAGCCCCCCCCCGTATCCGCTGATCCAGTTATCCACAGATAGCGGATGGACCCCCCCACCCCCCCAGGCACTTACTTTTACGAAGAAACCTTTGTTTTTTCTTCAAAGGGAACGCGATGAGCAGCCTCCTTCCAGGCCCGTCCAACAAGACCAGGTGCTAGAGAGGCTTTGCAAGGTTGCAGACACGATCTAGCAGCACCTAGTCTTTCTGGACAGGCCTGGAAGGAGGTTGTTCATCGCATTCCCTTTGAAGATAAAACCGGTTTCTTTGCAAAAGTGCCTGGGCGGTCTGCGGGGGTCACATGTGCCCTCGGGGGGGGCTTTCACCCCTTTCCACGGTTTCAAGTATCCACAGAGGATGGCCTGGAACGTATCCCCCGCGGATACGACGGCCCCCCTGTACTGTACTCTTCATAAAGCCTACAATTCCCATAAGTTCCTTCACCTTTCTTCCTGTTTAGAGAAGAGCTCCATTCTGTGCTGCTTCAGAACAAGGTAACATGACTCTTTTTACCGACCCTTGAGTCCTGCTCTCACCCTGGTCCCCCTCCCCCCGCCTCACCAAGCAACTGTTCTTAGAAGCCCCATGTATAAATCAATTCAGATTTTCAGGGTCAATTTTAGGACAATTTGACTTATACACGAGTATATATGGTAGTCAACATTTTTGAAACTGAAGGGAACCAACCTCAAATGTAATTTTGTTTTAAGGCTCAGTGGTCTCTGCTCTTCTAAGAAAATAAATCAGGAATCCACTTAGACATGTCTAAAAAAATGCCTTTGACTTTGCCTAGCTCTTGGAATCTCAGCTATAGATGCTGAAATGCTTTTGAAAATAAGTTTCGAGCTGCTTCAGGGAAAATACTGGTCAAAAACACACTGAAAAGAGACCTCATAAATCCATAATAGTATAATTATACTTGTAGTAATTATTTACACTGCATATGTAAAAAGCATAAGTCTCCAGAGTGATAAGTGCTGTTCTTCCAAGTTGGCTATAAATCTCTCTCAAAAGATGTATTCACAAAAGGATACTAAAACCTCGACAGAAGTGAGACTATATGGCCTCATGCCTGCAAAGCACTTAAAGCTGCAATCCAGTGCACATTTACTTGGGAATATGCTCTATTGAACTCATTTGGGTTAAATTTCAAAGTCCACATGTACAGTATTCCCCTTTTTTAATTAATCAAAAACATGTGTAAGACTATATGCACATCTTACCTTGGGCTTAAGGTGCTTTATGGATGAATCTTTTAATTGCGACTTATACTTTTTTCCCTTTGCGGGGTAAAATCAACTTTCAATGCAATTATAACATCAGCAATCCAATTATTCAATTACCTGTGAAATAAAGTACTCTTTATGTTTTGCTTCAGCTGCTCTCCTTACAAATACATCAAAAGGCAAAGTTCTGAAATAAAAATATGAATACCCTCAATTTATAATTTAATTTGTATTTTAAGCTTTGCACAGTATCAGTGTTTTTATGTTCCTTTTATGCTGGAACATAAAGTACAAGTTCACAAAGTGTTCATATTGGTGAGGATATCAGAATATTATTAACGCTATACTATCAATGTGAAGCACCATGTACGAAAAGAGAGGACAGGTCCCTGATCAGGGGCCCAAAATCAGGAAAGACTCATAAGGGAGGCACAATGAACCATGTGTGATTATTTCCAAGTACACTTGTCTAGAAACTAATTATAAGTACCCCACAGAACCACTTTGTCATTTTTAATTTATGCTTGTGGCTCTATACAGAGACAATGCTTTCACACAGATCAATTAAGCGTAAGCAAAGTACATTACGTCCTCACTGGTGTTCAGATCAGCAACTGACTGGGTCACGAGGAAAGAAGCTGTAGAAGGCAATTTGGAAATTTCATGGACAAGTGATAAAAGACAATTGGGATGACCTGAAATTTGCTGGTGATGTCACCATATTTGGTTCAATGGAAAGGTGGCACAATTATTCACAGCCACAGGAAAACAAATAGGTCTTGTATTTGGGTGGGGGTGGGTACGAATATGAATATGTTTATGAAGCAGTTTCACCTAATTCAGGAAACACTTCAGGTAGTACAAAGCCATCACACTGGATGCCAAAAAGATATTTTAATAAAGATGCATTTTCATTAGTACTACATCAAATCAGTGTATTGCCTCCATTCATTAGTACTACATCAAATCAGTGTATTGCCTCCATTCATTAGTACTACATCAAATCAGTGTATTGCCTCCATTCATTAGTACTACATCAAATCAGTGTATTGCCTCCATTCATAGGTATTTGCGAGAAAACTATTGAATGGTACATTATTATTCTTTTAAAAATCCTATTCCACCATCATTCCTTTAGGTGACTCAAGATGACTTACAAAATCAATTACAATACGTTCCAAAATAAAAATTCACTGGAAAGAATTCCGGAGGTGAAAGGGGAGGTTTTTTTAAAAAAAAACACAGAAGAACGTGAGCAGAACAGTGTTTCTCAACCTATGTGATATTACATCCTTCTTCTAAACATACTAGATCTTCTACATGCCCCTCTCCACAATTTATAAGCCTCTCTGGATTTACATACCTAGCTGCAGAATCCCTGCACCATTTTTTCCAGTTCCTACATACACATATATGCACAGACGCCATTCCACTTCTCATGCCTGGCTTTTACAAACACACCCTTAAAATATACCAGATCACCTCCAGCCTGATGTGCCTGAACTCATTGCTTTCTGGGACTCCTTTTCAGCAATCCTGGTCAGGTCACAATCCACACTTTGAAAAACTCTCAACTTCCATTCTTTATAAACCTATTACTCACAGTAGGCCTATTAGACATGTGGTATACAACAAAGGGCGCAATCCAAACCTACTTAGGCCGCCGTTGTAACCAGCGGCCCAGCGAAAACGGGAGGCCCCAGAACGGAAAGGGGATTCAAATCCCCTCCAACAGGGGGATTCGAATCCCCTTTCCGTTCTGGGGCCTCCCGTTTTCGCTGGGCCGCTGGTTACAACGGTGGCCTAAGTAGGTTTGGATTGCGCCCAAACTGTCCTAAAACATGAAACATTTATTGATTAAATAGATTAAGAATACCACCAACACCATTATGTCAAGTGACAATAGAAAAACACAGATAAGGAAAATTGTTTGATCTAAAGGAAAATTACAAAAGATACCCCAAACTCACCACATGATGTTTGGAAGTCTTGTCTGAGCTTTACTAGAACATATGGCACAGCCTCGTGAGTACCATATGCACCCTGGTGAAACACCAATTTCTGCACATGATATTCCACTGACATGTAAGGTGGGGGCTTTTCAACCAAAATTGTCATGTCACTGCACTTCCCTTCCAAAGTGGCATCCCATGTCTGCCACCAGAAGGAAATATTGCCCTTCTCCCTACCCATACAGAAAAGGGAAGGTGGGGGGAAGGCAGTCCTTGCCCTCTCTCACTGAGAAATGGCAAAGATGAAAAGCTTAGATGTAGAATTTAACTTTTTATTCTGAAAATAAATCTTTACAAGTGATATGACATCACAAAGTGTTAAAAAGAAAAATCTGTACAAATTTAGAATTCGGTAGATATTCCACATTCAAGAGAATAAAATAATTTTCATGGCTTCAGATCTCTGCTCAAAAGCTGCCACAGGGACCCAGCTTGTGCTTTAGGTAAACATCAATGCAGAAATTTATAACATCAGGAACTGAACTTCAGGTCCTCTTAGGAAGTGGAAAGAAGGCATCTCAAGGTCAGATAAGTAAATAAATCAAAGCTGAAAAAAAGAGTTTACAGAAAAGTGACTTCAGTAAGCAAAAGGGAAACTGTTCCTAGAAGGAAGAAAAATGTAAAACTCCCAAAGCACAGTAAGATAGTCACTGGAAATTTGGAGCACCATTTCCAAAGGTAAGAGAGATGGAAGTATATGCCGCAACTAACCAATATACCCCTAAATCAGAGTAAGGCTTAGAATGGAATACCTATACACAAAGTTCTTACTGAGGAAGTCCATCTGTGGCACAGTGGAAACATGAACCTTTACTTCTTTATTTCCTGCTGCTTGACTGAGGTAATCTACTGTCCATTTAGTTGTGCAAGGGCCCAAATCTAGTCCTTTCAGTACTACCGGCTTTCTCTGAGAAAGAAAAAAAAAACAGAATTACTGCACAATTCTCATCTAGCCATTTTACTACCTTCATCTGCCACTAAGACATAGTACCCATGGCTAGTATTTAGCCAAGAATAAACTGATATTACTAATAAGTAGGTCAAACAAAATTCACATGCATTTTCAAAACATACCCTCATTACAAGGAGCTTCATTAATTATATATTATATTATTGTCAATATATTATTGTCAATATTAGCATCACATACATAGTGCTTTTAGGGATTTACCTTACCTTTTAGGGATATCAACCTTATTCTTCCTCACAGCACTCCTGTGAAATACATAATTATCCCTGACAGGCAAGGAAACTGAGGCTGGCCAATAGTGGCAAGCCCACAACATATGGTGAGTTCATATGACATTTTAGTCTGGGTCTTCTGTCCCAATCAATACTGTCTTCAGTCTAATATATACCCAGGTGTTACACTTCTGGAGCATTCCAGTAATGAGACAACAGGCAACGGTGTATGAGGCGGTGAGCAAGGAATCCATCTGTAGTTAGGAAGATGTGATAGAATTACCAGTTCCAAATTTATCCAGTTAAACTGGTATACCCAGATTAAATTCAATTAAAACTGAGTGAGCCAAAACACAGGCGGCAAAGTCCTAATTGGATCTGCCCACAAGGACCACGACCACATAAATAAGTTTTAACGAGTTGCATAAGTTTAATGAGTGAAGGTGCTGGTATAGAGACTGTTAAAGGCCTACAAATTGAGCCCTATTTATCAGGAGGAACACCACCTCTCATATGTCACTCTTTATACACAGAGAGAGGTCATCCAAGCAAGCATGTCCTTACAGATTTCCCTGTTTGAGGTATGGCAGGTGGTTGTGCACCCACCCTAGTTACAGAACTTCCTATCCAAGGATAAGCATCTAACTACCTGGTCTTCAGAAGACCAGGTAGATAGATGCTTATCCTTGGATAGGAAGTTATGCCTAGGCTAATAAGGAATGTTGGATTACACCGATTTTTAAAATACTGTGCATCTCTTGTTTGTACAGCATGTAGCAACGCAGAAACAAATGCATCCCATTCCGTGTTATGGAGTTTTCATGTTCTCCAAGAAGGATTATCCAGCAAGCGCGGTTATACTGACGATGTTGGGAAGTGGGGAGAACACCCCCATGGTTGGCACAATTTTTACCTACCAGCGGGTAGATGTCCTGGAGGAAGCGCTCTCGTGTGACTCCAGCGTACTCAGCCAGGGGGATGCCTTGCTGCCGCTCCATAGCTGCCTTACCGAGCTCGGTTTCACTTCCCATCATTTCCTCCAACACGTCCCACTCCCGAGTCTTCCTCCCGGCAACTAAGGCTCGTCAAGGAAGGGGTCCGTCCTCCTGCTTCCTTTTCCCAGGACTACTAGGGCCGTAGATTCTCTCCCCACGAACGGTATCGCCGCCTCCACCCACCGCTCTGCCTGTACCACGTTCACTAAATGCAGCCCTGTCGCCCGCGACGCCACAGACATTACACGGAAGAGTCAGCGTCAGCGAGGTCCTCCGAGACTGCATGACAGAGGAAGGAAAACCTCCTCGCTTAGGCTGCTGATAGAACCGCGAGTAGCCAGCGACCGCGCCTCCTTCCTCTCCTACTGCAGGAGGAACCCTCAGCGCGGCCCTCTGTTTCCACCGGGCCTTTTTTTGCTACCGGGCCCGGGCGGGGCGGAGAAGGACGGGAGGACTGGGGCGGGGAGCAATGGCGCTGCCTATGGGAGCCTGCTGCAGCCGCTACCGCTGGCCGCTCGGGCTCTCCTCGGTGCACCATTCCCGCCGCTGCTTCCTCCTCTTGGCTGCCGCGCCTCGGGCCAAGCCTGGCTGGGTCGGGTGCCCAGCTCTCCCCGCCACAGCTCCCTCGTCGTTGCCCCCGCCCCGTGGATTGTGGCCCCCCGCGCGCTCCTACAGCAGCGACTCGGAGCGAGGCGGGCGACGGAAGAAGAGCGTGGTGGTCGTGGGGGTGCCGAACCCTCTGATGTGGCTCCGCACCCGCCTCTACTTCTTTCTCATCCGTGCCTATTTCGACCAGGAGTTCAGCATCCACGAGTTCACTCAGGGGGCTAAGCAGGTGAGGTTAGGTACCCTGCAAACTCCCCTGCACTTGTCTGAAGGAGGGGCTTCTTCTGCCCTGTGCCGACACAAAGACAGGAGAGGCTGAAAAAAAATGAGGCTTCGATGGCTTTCTAAAAATTGAATGGGCAAATTCAAGGGGACTGAATGATTTAGCAAGGACTACATATTAAAATATATAATTAAATGAAGCCTGGAGGGCCAAAGGCAGTCTGTCTCTGAGGTCCAGTATATCAGATAGAGATGTGTACAGTACTTTGGTGAATTATGTGCTCCTTGAGTTACCATCCCGTTTTATCATTCTTGTCAGGGTTATAACAAAGCAACTTATAGGAGGAGACCTTCACTTTCATAATCTGGAAAACAAGTTCCATTGATAGCAGTAGAAATAATTTCAATGAGAATATGCTTAGAAATACTTTCAAACTCATAGAGCACATAATAAGTATTCCATCTATAGTGTTTTTGGAACGCAATTTGACAAGGAATAAGTGGAACTTTTGCTCTCTTACCTTCTAGGCCTTTGCTCTTGTTTCAAGATTAATTTCTCAGTGTAAATATGATCTACTGGAGGAGCTTATATCAAAAGAGGTAAAAAGAAAGTTTAATGTCCCTTTTGCTGAAAACAATTTGCTTTGTGTTGTTTCTTAATCTGATAACCTGTTTTGTCTTTTGCGATAATTAAAACTGGAACAGATAATTTGGCCAAACTTTCCTCTTATTGGATAAAAAAATACAGGAAAACACCTAGCTTGGAAACTGGCATCAGAGTTTCTGAAGAGAGGAAGCAGGTGTCTCCTCCTGTGTGTGCTGCTGTCCTTAAGACCCAGTCACTTTCCCCTCACCTCCTTTGTCCTTTTTCAACTTGGCCCCTGCAGTTCTGCTACCTTCTCAAGAAACAGGGCTTAATTTGAGCTCCAGAACCTCTTTCAGTGGTAAGACTCAGCTCTAGAAGATGTGCAGTTCTAATAAAGAGTATGTATGAGCACATGTAAAATGCTTTTCCATCACCAAGGAGCAATGAGTAATCCTAATCAGTAGCCATTCATTGGAAGAAAGGGGTCTCAAGTCAAGAGTATAATTTATAAGAAGAGTTGAGCCCCAGCACTTCTCAGTTAAGCACTATGTGAACATGCAAAGGGGGGGGGAGAACACCTCAACAAGAACAGGAGCTCCCCTCTCGCTGGTGTGCTTCGGACTCTGTGTGCATAACACACTGCAATATATCTTGGATTGACATACTTATCAGGGATCAGTTGTCAGCAGCTGCTAGGCTCTGAGAACACTCACCAAAGCAAATACCCCAGTTGAGACAATAACTGAGAGACCTGTTTGACACTTGGAATACTACAGAAAACAAGAGATTAGTAGTGTATAACTGGGATTGCATGTTGGGTGCTTGTCACAGTACTGCAATAACCAGTACTGTGAATGGGAGAGAAAATGAGCAGAAGAACCAACCTGTTTGCCCCCTTTGGACCCTCCCCACGTAGGGGAGTGTTTTGTCACTGCCACCAAGTGGAGATTGTTTTCCTCCACTAACCAGCATTTTACCTTGGCAACCCTCTTTAGGCTTAGTATCCAGACATTGATACTATTGGCTAATGGGCATGGCATTGGCTACTAGGAACTCCACCGAAACAAAAATTAAGCCAAAGTAAAATATATGTTACAAAACAAAACGAAGAAGCTAGGGCCTTCCTTCACACCCTCTCTTGCTAACAAACTCTCCCCTTCTTCAGTGCCAACAATCAGTTTAACTGCCGGAGAACTAATAGCCATTCTCTTCACAATACCTGTGCAGTTGGGGTTTTGAATTTGCTTGGGGTTTGAGATGGTAGGTGGAGAAGGTAGAGCAATAACTTCCATTAGTGTCTTACACCAGGATTAAACCATTGACTAATTAAGGCTGCTGTCCTGTACACACCGGGAAGTAAGTCCCATTGAACTAAATGAAGCTTACTTCTGTGTAGACATGCATAGGGTTGCACTGTAAGTTAGTTGGTTTCAGCGTTCCAGTGAATTTACAGAACTAATGTTAACATTTCCACTTCTAAATTAGATGCTTCAGGTGCTGAAGGAGAAACTTTCTTCGCTTTCTGAAAACCACAGAGGTGCCCTTGCTGCTGAAATGGATGAAATAATGTACACAACAGCAGGAGATGTTGGCATTTACTACGATGACAGTGGTATGCATCCGTTTCAGAACAATCATGCAAGCAGAGAAACAGCTTTATATACCTTTTTAAAGCTTTTACAGGGCTCATCCCATTTGAATACTGTACTGTTCAAAACATTTTATTTCTAGGGTTTGCATCCCACTTTTCAACGTTAAGAAGTCCCCATTCTTCCTTCTCAGTTAAAATGCTATAGTGTTTGAGGATCTTTATGCTGCTTGGAATCCTGAACCTTTATTATCCCATGGTATAGGCCTGCAGTGTTACGGTGCAATCCTGCCTAACTATAAACCGGCAGACCTAGTACTACGCTGGTCTAGGGTGTCGTAAACGTGCCATGAGGCACGTTTTCAACACCCGGAGAGTAAGTAGCGCTGGTGTGGAGGCCGCCACCATTTACTCCACCATGTAACTCACCTGTTTTTGGCCACTGCAGGTAAGTCAGTAGGATGCCAGGAGGGGGCGGCGAGGGAGGGGGGCCATTGGCTGGGCTGGGAGGGGTCGTAGATATCAGTGGTGATATCCTAGGCCCCTTCCAGGCCTGTGCCGCCCTGCCACCGCCTCTGCGAATGTACACCAGTTCTGGACCTGGCGTGCATTCGAGGATGCCCATAGGCTTGCTTACATCCAGGGAAGGGGGCGAACGTCCCCTTCTCCCAAGGTGTGGCCTAGCAGCCCCGGGGCAGCCCACAATGGGCTTTAGGATACAGCAGCCGGCCCTTTAGGCCTGCCGCATATCTTTACGCAGGATTGGGCTGTTAGTCTGGCATTGTATCAGCCCAAAGCAAAGCCTTGGTATCTCTTCTCAAATGCAGAAGACAGCTCTGGTAGAGGTGGGATTTTAATTTGGCTCCCACTCGGTCTGCCAGTCTTTACTGAGAAGAACCATAACGTTAGTGGTAAAGCATATTTATTTTTCACATTTTTATACCGCTCTTCCTCCTTCCCTTGGTTCCTTCCCTCCTTTTGTCCTCACAACACAATACAGGATACTGTACAATACCGTTTATATTTGCATAATGTTGTTAGGAAGGAATAATAATTAATTTGCTAGAGTTAGGAATTGTTCCATAACAAAGAACCAATGTGGTATACTGGATGCTACCCCCGCTATCACCCAGCCCATAGACTTCAAGGTAAGATTCAGGCTCACAAAGTTCATATACTGTAGTGTATGGTGAAGAGGGTCCCCTGGAACCTAACCTCATTTTTCTCATAGGCTCAATGATTTGGTACCCGCTAATTTGGTATCCACTAGGTTTTCCAGGAACTTAAGCCTAGCGGATAATGTGAACTGACTGTACAGTACTTTGTGTGTAGACAATCCCAGGTTCAATCCACAGCATCTCCAGTTTAAATAAATCTTAGGAAGCCAAGGCTAGAAAGACTTCTGCCTGGGACCCTTGGCTGGCAGCTTCTTTCATAGTACAAACTATGGACAAGATGCACCAGTAGACTGACTTGGCATAAGAAAACTGCACAGTTTATTTTTCTCCTAGAGGAGGATCTCCAACACAGACAGGTTTGGTCCTGGTTATTCTAACATAGCTTTTTAGCAGCGCTGGTCATTTTTGCTGGCAAATGCTAGTAATTTCAGTATTGGTTTCAATTCAGATATGACCTGTAGGCCATATCTACGGAAGTAGCACTACTTCAGTTTCTGATTTAGAGCCCTTTGTGTGAAAGCCTTTCAGGACAATTCCAGGGTTATAGGTATGGGAAGGGAGAGTTCAAGAGGCACCCCCAGAAGCAGGAGCAGAGTACATGATAGGGTGGGGGAAAGAGGCAGAGGGTCAAGAGAGGAGCCACATGGGAAACAGCAGCCCTGCCTCAAGGTAGCAGACAGATGGCTCCTCCCATCAGCTGACTCCTGTGAGTAAGGAAAGGGGCCAGAAAATGAGAGTGACTGAAGGGCCAAAGAAGAGAGAGTTCCATGTGAACCTGGAATCACTGGCGTCACTGCAGGGGGGGCGGAGCTCTAAGTTCCGCCGTGATCCGACCCTCCGTTACACGGGTGAACGAAGCGGCCCCGCCCCCTCGCCTTCGGAGCCTTTCAGGGCAGCGAAAGCAACGTGCAGGGAGTCTCCTGTGAGGCGTTTTCACCGCCTTGAATGGTTCTGAAGGTGAGGGGGCGAGGCCGCTTCATTCACCCGTGTAACGGAGGGTCGGATCGCGGCGGAACTTAGAGCTCCGCCCCCCCTGCAGTGACACCAGTGCCTGGAATCCAAGAATGTTGGAGGAGAAGGAACTGCACATGGGAATAAAGTTTCCTCTGGTTTAAACCGAAGGAGCCTGAGGTTCACCCCATTGTCTTTTTCATAACTGGCTTTCTTATTTTCAACCAGCAATATGTGTATGACTGTTACAAATTGAGCAGTGCAGTGGGGGTTTTTCTCCCCTTAATAGTGTATCTACGTTCTCTTTTTGCCCGTGTCTCATGCATCTTCATTTCAAGTTGTGAATTTTTTTTTTCTGTTTCTGACTCTGTTTTGTGTCGACTTCTGTTTTGCAAACAGGAAGGAAGTTTGTTAGCATCCTGATGCGTTTCTGGTATCTGACTAGTGCTGACCTCCCTGATGAAACTCCAGATGGAACAAAAGTATTCCAGGTTGTTTTTGGAGATGAAACAACAAAGGAAACGAAACGTCTTTTAACAGCAAATTATGAGTAAGCCTGTTGCTGAATTTCTACATGGCTGTGGCTTTTTATTCTTTGTATAAAGAAACTTCAATCAAATCAGTGTATTTCAATCAGTGGCTCTCTAACTTGAAGAACCCCGTGAGGTGGGTCATATATTAGTGCACAACCCTATAAATTAACTTGGAGTTTAAGTCCTATCAGTGTATTTCAATCAATCCTCCATTTGACTGCCCTGTAAAATAACTAGAAAGAGGTTTTGGAGTTGAGCATTATCGCTGTTTTTCTCCCTGCCTCTTGCTTTACAGGAGCACTAATTGTATATTTATTCAAGATACTTCTACCACTCACCTTCCCTTCCCGTTAGAGAGGCTCCCCCAAAGTGGCTTACAAAAAATAAATAAAAATATAAAACAAAACAATAAAAATAACAGCAGAGGCATCGCTACAGTGGGGGCGGTACCGTAAGTTGCGCCCTGTCCTAGTCCCCGTTTACAAGCTGGCACGAGGCGGCCCCGCCCCCTCACCGTCGGAGCCATTCCGTGCGGAGAAGGCAACAGGCAGGAGACTCCCTGCCTGCTGGCTTCTCCGCACGGAATGGCTCCGACGGTGAGGGGGAGGGGCCGCCTCGTGCCAGCTTGTAAACGGGGACTAGGACGGGGCGCAACTTACGGTATCGCCCCCACCGTAGCGACGCCTCTGAATAACAGCAGCAAACAAACAAATAGGGGCAGCAAAAACCCAACAGTAAACAGTGATACATTATAAAGTGAAGCTCGAGCAGCATAAAAAGATCTCTAGCTGGCACCAAAATTGAAATGGCAGAAGTGCAGGGGAAGTTCCACAGCCTGGGTGGCACCACAGTGAGGGCTAGTTTCTGTATCACTGCCAGACACACATCTCTCAAATATAATCAGCATTGTGTATTTTTTTTTCTCATGTATTTACACTCATGAACTATAGTTGCAGCTGTAAAAAAAATGTGAATCAGCTTTTTATTTTTTGTATATTTTAGAGCAGTGGTTCTTAACCTGGGTTCGATCGAACCCCAGGGGTTCGGTGAGTCAGTCTCGAGGGTTCGGCGGAGGATTCGAACCCGAACCCGCGAGACTGACTCACCGACTAGCGGCGTCACTAGGACGCGCGCGCCGCCCTAATGACCCCCGTGCCGCCCGACGAGGATGTCTCCAGATCCGGCAGCAGCGAAGCCTCCGCTGCCGCCGGCTCCGGAGACATCCTCTCCGGCCAGCTGTCTTGGGCAAGAGGAGGCCTCGGAGCGTCCGCCCTCAGCGGAGATCCAAGGCCTTCTGAGGGAGGCCCGATGCGTGACGTCCTATTTATAAGCTTTAGCACATGCGCAGTACGTTTCTGGGCAAATTTGCCCTCAAACGTTCTGCGCATGCGCTAAAGCTTATAAATAGGACGTCGCGCATGGGGCTTCCCTCAGAAGGCCTTGGAGCTCCGCCGAGGGCGGACGCTCCGAGGCCTCCTCCGAGGCGTCGCTGGAGTGCGACGGGAAGGGCGGACCGCCTGCGCGCGATGCGCGGGTGCATGGGCGCGACCGCGCATCACCCATTGCGCGCTTCGCCCCCAGGCAGTCCGCCCTTCACGCCGCGCTCTAGCCACGCCTCATTGGCTGCAGGTGATAACGTGGCGTGGCCTATCTGTGCTGTAGGGAATTTGGTGCGCCCAGTAGTCGAAGTGTGTGATTTCTTTCTTAATATTTATTTAATTTAATCCCTTCATACTATGTCGAGCAAAAAAAGAAAGTGGTTGGACGAATATGTACAATATGGATTCACATGTATAACGGAACGTGATGGGAGTCAGCGTCCTAGCTGCATGATTTGCAATGCCAAGTTGAGCAATTCTAGTCTAGCACCGGCAAAACTAAGAGAACACTTCCTTAAGGTAAAGCCACGCATTTCTGAACTGGTCTCTGAAAGGCAACAGCAGAAGTCACACTGATTTGCAGTAAATATTCATTATTATGTTTTTGTTTTTGTGTGAAAATCATGTTTTAATATTTGTTCTTAATGGTTTTGTTTTTAATGGTTTTGTTCATTTTGTGCACCTATAAAAATATACCTATGTATATAAACCTAAAATATATACCTATGTTTTGAATTTGAAAAAATCATATTTTATTTTTCAAATTAAGAAGGGTTCAGTGAATGCGCATATGAAACTGGTGGGGCCTCCAACAAGGTTAAGAACCACTGTTTTAGAGACAATTTCAACATGTGAGAACATTTAACATAAGAACATAAGAAAAGCCCTGCTGGATCAGGCCAAAAGCCCATCTAGTCCAGCTTCCTGTATCACACAGTGGCCCCACCAGATGCCTCAGGGAGCACAAGACAACAAGATAACCTGTTTCCTGCTGCCACTCCCCTGCACCTGGCACAGAGAAAACCTACTTCTAAAACCAGGAGGTTGCTTATGGCTTGTAACCTGTGATGGTCTTTTCCTCCATGAATCTGTCCAAACCCCTTTTAAAGGCATCTAGGCCAGGTGCCATCACCACATCCTGTGGCAAGGAGTTCCACAGATGAATTACACGCTGGGTAAAGAAATATTTTCTTTTGTCCGTTCTAACTCTCCCTCCACTCAATTTTAGTGCATGTCCCCTGATTCTGGTGTTGTGCAAGAGGGAGAAGAATTTCCCTCTATCCACTCTCTCCATCCCATGCATAATTTTATACGTCTCAATCATGTCCCCCCTCAGGCGCCTTTTTTCTAGGCTGAAAAGCCCCAGACGCTGTAGCCTTTCCTCATAAGGGATGTGCTCCAGCCCACGAATCATTCTGGTCGCTCTTTTCTGCACCTTTTCCAATTCAACTATATTCTTTTTGAGGTGTGGTGACCAGAACTGGACACAATACTCCAAATGTGGCCTTACCATCAATTTGTACAAAGGCATAATGATATTGGCCGTTTTATTCTCAATCCCTTTTTTAATGATCCCGAGCATGGAATTGGCCTTCTTCACAGCCGCCGCACACTGCGTTGACACTTTCATCGACCTGTCCACCAGCACCCCAAGATCTCTCTCTTGATCCGTCACAGACAACTCAGAACCCATTAGCGTATATGTGAAATTTTGGTTTCTTGTCCCAATGTGCATCACTTTGCACTTACTTACATTGAAGCGCATCTACCATTTTGCCGCCCATTCTCCCAGTTTGGAGAGATCCTTCTGGAGCTCTTCACAATCCCTGCTGGTCTTCACCACCCGGAAAAGTTTAGTGTCATCTGCAAACTTGGCCACCTCACTGCCTATCCCCGACTCCAGGTCATTTATGAATAAGTTGAAAAGCACCGGTCCCAAGACCGATCCTTGGGGCACACCGCTTTTCACCTCTCGCCATTGTGAAAATTGCCCATTGACTCCCACTCGCCGTTTCCTGGTCTTCAACCAGTTCCTAATCCACAAGAGGACCTGCCCTCTTATTCCCTGACTGTGGAGTTTTCTCAGGAGCCTTTCATGAGGGACCGTGTCAAACGCCTTCTGGAAATCCAGATATATAATATCCACAGGTTCGCTCGCATCCACATGCCTGTTGACCTTTTCAAAAAATTCTGACAGGTTTGTGAGGCAAGACTTCCCCTTGCAGAAGCCATGCTGACTCTCCCTCAGCAGAGCTTGTTCTTCTATGTATTTTAAGATTTTATCCTTAATGAGACTTTCCACCATCTTCCCTGGAACAGATGTTAGGCTGACCGGCCTGTAGTTTCCCGGGTCCCCCCTCCTTCCTTTTTTAAAGATTGGCGTGACATTAGCTATCCTCCAATCCTCTGGCACATTGGCCGTTTTAAGGGACAAGTTGCATATTTGGGTCAATAGGTCAGCAACTTCATTCTTGAGTTCCTTCAGAACTCTTGGGTAGATACCATCCGGGCCTGGTGATTTATTGATCTTTATTTTGTCAATTAAGTCTGAGACGTCTTCTCTTTTAACCTCTATTTGACTTAATTCTTTAGTCAGGGGAGACCGTTCCGGCAGCGGTATTTGCCCGAGGTCTTCTGCCGTGAAGACAAATGCAAAGAACTCATTTAATTTCTCTGCAGTCTCCAAGTCCCCTTTTATCACCCCTTTCTCTCCCTCACCATCCAGCGGACCAACCGTTTCCCTGGCAGGTTTCCTGCTTCTAACGTATTTGAAGAAGCTTTTATTATTCCCTTTTATGTTGCCTGCCATACGTTCCTCAAAGTCTTGCTTGGCCTCCCGTATCATCTTTTTACATTTCTTTTGCCACAGTTTGTGCTCCTGTTTATTTTCCTCATTAGGGCAAGACTTCCATTTACGGAAATTTGACAAAATAAGGGAGGCGAACGAGGCGAATGCCAAAATTGAATTTATTATAATGATTCAAATTGAGAACAGGAATCTTGTCAGAGTCGTGCTCTTCAAACAGAACTTAAGAAATTATTGCCTCTGAAGAAATATTCAAATCTATTGGATTTTTTAATTCGTTCTAATGAAATTGTCACTTTGGCCCCAGCTTGTAATTTACATCTCCTGCCACTTTTTAAAATGCTGCTTTTTTGTTTTAATTAGTTTTTATGGGGGTGGTAGAAATCAATCAGACAGTGGTTGGGGCCCTTTAATACAAGACTGGGGGCGCAATCCCGCCCAACTTTAAAACGGTAGTGGACTTAAGCCTTAAAGCACATTACAACGACTTTAGAATAAGAATGGCCAGCGCGGAGGCCGGCCCCCCTCACTTCGCCGCCCGATCGTCCCTGCGGCTGCCAGAGAAGGTAAGTGATCCCCCAGTGGGGGCGGTCCAGGTGGCAAGGGAGGGGGGCCATTGACCGAGCCAGGGCATATCCCCGTCCCCTTCCCGGGTCGGCACAGCCTTTAAACGGCCTCCTCCTAAACAGCTGGCGGAAATCCAAGGAGACGCATTGGTGCCTCCCTGCGTTACACCGAGGGAAGGGGATGAACATCCCCTTCCCCCGAGGAGACCTCAGGGAATGGGGATAGGATCCAGCAGGTGGCCTAGGCCGCCTGCCGGATACTTAGGCAGGATTGGGCTGCCCGTCACAGCAATTGTCTGGCTTCATTGCATGGCATCCTTTGTTCCTGCCTTCTGTGTCTGTACCCTTCAGCCTCTTGTCGCCCCTTCTCTGTGCTTCCTCTAAACATCATGAACGTTCTGACAATGTTAATGGGAGAGCCTAGGGCTTTGGAGTCTTGGAGTACAGTGTGCAGAATATTGTCTTCAGTCATTATCACATGTTTGGTTTTCCTGAGGATTTGGATTTCCCAAGGTTTGCAGCGAGGTCACCCATTCCATGAAAGTATTCAGTTTAGACAAGGTACCTTTTTAAGTCCAGTCCCTGAAATCTTTTGTGGTATATCTTTTGCAATTGGGTAAATTTGGGTATTGTGTGGTAAGAATGAAGCAGCTGAATTGGTTCCAACTCTTATAGAATCCAGCTACCTTGGTATTAACTAATGTAGTTAATAATATAAAAACATTTTATTCATAAATTCATTGTGCTTGCTCAATGGTACTAATGATTTCTTATACAGCTTGGCTTATGTTACTGTCTTTTCTCTTCCCCCCCCCCAAACCCCCCAGGTTCCGAAGAGAATTTACACAAGGTGTGAAACCAGACTGGACAATTACACGGATTGAACATCCAAAGCTATTAGAATAAGCTTATTGAACAGAGACTTTACAGACAACTGTCAATTATTCTGGCATATCAAGAAACATCTCAAGATCTAAGTGCCACAATCTCTTTTGTGGACTAGTTTTGTACTTCTTAATTTTCCAAAGACAGTATATTGCTCTGAAGCATAAAAATAAAGTATTTTTCACTCGACTTGGAAACTATACCTCACAGATTTGTTCTTGACCTTCCACTGAAGGCTTCCATATAGATTTCTGTAGTAGATAGAACAAAGTTTTTATGCTGGGAAATCTTGGTGCAAGTTTGAGAGAAGGCGATATATCGGCTGGCAATTTGTGAGTATAGCTAAAGTAGATTTTCCATTCTTCATCAACGATCAGAAGGTGAAATGGGTGACAGGATGGAGAGAGTAAGAAAGAACAGAAGTGAATGTCCTATTCTTCATACCTTGTGTAATGATTTTGGTATTACATAATGGAAGTAATCAAAGTCATTTTTGAGTCAACTAATTTCAACCTTTTGTTCCATACCTTGTCTGCACCATGCCACTGTGAAAAAAAGCTGTTTTTTGTGTTCATCTAGTTAAACGGTGTGTTGTAGCACCTTAAAGACTAACCAATTTATGTCAGCGTGAAGTCTCCTTCATCAGAAGTGATGGTCATATGGACTGGACTGCAGTCCACGAAAGCTTCTGCTGAAATAAATCGATTAGTCTTTAAGTGCTGCAAGCTTCTTTGGTTTTGCTGCAACACACACAATTACCCCTCTGGAAGTTAAATAGTGTGGTGAGCACTCTTACTTTACTTTTTCTGTGCATTGAAAACGGAGGTACATTGAAGGGTAATAAAAAGCTACCATGTCAGGCCATTCATCAAGCCCAGTAGGTCTTCTGGGAGAGTGCAGAGTTTGAGGTTTTTTCTTATCTCTGCTATCACTAGGTGGCAATACCAGAATTTCAACCTAGGTAGGTCCTAATACATGCAGAGCGTCTGCTTTACCAGTGAACTGTGTGTGGATCTGGTTCTGTATATAAAATCCAGGTGTGAAGTAACCGCATCCAACAAAGTACTCAATAGCACAATGCACATTGCTTGTGTGAGAGTCAAAGGCCTGATCCTGCAGGGAGTTAGGTGTGCCTGTCTTCACATCAGATTGCGCTGTTAATGGTATGGGGAAGATTGAGGTATAGCTGACCAAGTGATTGCTTTAGTGAAACGGAAGGGAAATAACCCAAGAATTGATGAAATGGGGATCTCTGTCGCATTATTGTAGCATAATCAAGCTTACATGCAAATGGAAGGCTTTTAAAGAGCCTGAAAAGTGTAAATAAATGGAACACTGTCACTCCAAGTGCCATATTCAAGAGTAAGTTATGTTAATCTATAATCTTGATCTAACTGCTGTGGACCAAGATTACCTACATCAAAGCAGGGACAATTTGTTCTTTGCCTTTTGGTACCAATAAACTGTCCGCTTCTGTCAATGTTAACCCTAACCTACCTCACAGGGTTGTTGTGAGGGCTCAGTCATATGGAATTATTTGTATGGAATTTTGAGAATGAAGAGTGTAAAATGTTACCAGTGAGAGAAGAGTCAAAGCAGCTTCCAACTTTAGCTCTTTTTGCCATATTTAGCCGTGAAAGTGTTTACTGAAAAGGCCACTGACAGAAACTGCATGCCTAAGCTCTGTCTAGGTTTGCAAGACATTTGCCTGAGAATTATTTGGTGAGCTGCCTGTCAGCTTTTTTTTTCTCTCTCTCTCTCTCTACTGGAAAAATGTGATGCTGAATAAAGTACATTTAGGAATGTGTGTGAACAAAGAATTGAAGTTCTGTAACTACTTGTACAATTTCTTCTTAGAAAATAGTAAAGTTCTGACCATTTTCTGTTGCTGATGCAAGGGCCAACTCGGCTACCTCAAACACCACTGAACCTTCTACCTCGGCACTCGTGCAACCAAGATAAACAGGGACCATAATAGCCAGAGGCGAAACAAGGGTGGAGCGAAGGCAAGTAGTTCTGCAAGACTCCGTTACACTGGAGTCAGCGGCCCCTCCCCCTTGCTGTTGGAGCCATTCCAGCAGCAACAGGGGAGTGTCCTGCGTGTTGCCTTTGCTGCCAGAATGGCTCCAACAGCAAGGGGGAGGGGCCGCTGACTCCAGTGTAACGGAGTCTTGCACAACTACTTGCCTTCGCTCCACCCTTGTTTCGCCTCTGCTAATAGCTTTTCCCAGGTGCAGTATGTGCACAGCTCATTGATAGTCCTACCTCTATCAAAAACCGTGCCAGTCAGAAATGAAGATCAAGGGCATTGTAGAAAGTTACAGCAGGAGAAAGTACTATAATAAATGCCTTCCTAGGGACCTTGCTACTACCCCTTTATGGGGAGGATAATAAGAACGTAAGAAGAGCCCTGGTGGATCAGGCCAAAGACTCATCTAGTCCAGTTTCCTCTCTCTCACAGTGGCCCATCAGATGCATTGTCTTAAGATACCTGTATCCGCAACTCCCTTGCATCTGGTATTCAGAGATATCCTACTTCTAAAACCAGGAGGTTGCATATACCCATCATGGCTTGTAACCTGTGATGGATGTTTCCTCCATGAATCTGTCCAACCCCCCTTTTTAAAGGTATCCAGGCCAGGTGCCATCACCACATCCTGTGGTAAGGAGTTCCACAGATTAATTACATGCTGGGTAAAGAAATATTTTCTTTTGTCTGTTCTAACTCTCTCACTACTCAGGTTTAGAGGACGTCCCCTGGTTCTGGTGTTGTGTAAGAGGGGAAAGAACATCTCTCTACCCACTCTATCCCATGCATAATTTTATAAATCTCAAATCATGTCCTCCTTGGACGCCTTTGCTTTTATAGGCAATGCTTTTATATGAAAGTTGCAGAAACCAACATGCATCCAACTTGCAACATACAAGCAGCATGAGAGCACCACTTAAAGGTTTTTTGAAATTGATTAATGACCTCTCTTGAGTTTTCAATTTAATACAAACAGCATAATCCTGTGGTTCCTAAACTAGGGGTTGCAACCCAAACGAGGGCCACATGGGTGTTCTTGAAGATCATGGGAAGGTCTTTATTATTATAGGTATTATTATTATTAACCTCTGTGGGTCACCAGACAGAAAAAACTATTTAGGGTCAAGGTCAGAAAGGTTTGGGAGACACTTAAGTGTACATGTGTATTCAGAAACTCATTTTGTTATTCACAGGTAAGTGTGTATAGGATTGCAGCCAAAAGCTACTAATTGTTACAAAAGGGGTCGTTTTTATTTTCTTCTTTGCTTCCCATTACAAAATCACACCAGAGCTAAAATGACTTCAAAAAATTCAGAGGTGTGCCATTCAGTCTTAGTCTCCTATTAATTTATCTTGATGAATTAACATTTGTTCTCATTAATCAACTAAAACTTTAGTTGCTTAATGTAGCAGTGAAACTAACAGAGTACACTGATTTGCTTGTGACCTTTCAGAATATTCTATATAGGCCAGTTTAGATGATACTTCCTCATCCTGCTCTTCCCCTCATCTCCAGGCCACTTTTCATAATCATGTAGGGCAGTGGTTCCCAAACTGGGGGGGCGTGGCTCCCAGGAGAGCCATGGAGTGCCACGGAATCCTCTCGGAAAACAGTGCAACGCCAATTGGCAGGCATCAACATAATGTAACATAATGTAACAACTTAATGTAATAGGGAGCCGCGGCCAATGGTCACCAATGGTCAAGGGAGCCACAGGTCAAAAATGTTTGGGGAGACACTGATGTAGGGGGTGATACATGTAAACTGCCCCTCTATGTGCATTGCTAAACTTACTTTTGAATTGGCCGAACTGGGAGGGGCCTGAACATAAGCATGCACATCCTCAAGTGTGTGGGGTTGGTCACAGAGATGAAGCATTGTATGAACCAGCCTCGGGGCCTCTGAGAGGAATTTTATCAGGGGGTACAAAGTTTCTTTTGGACCCCTTCCCAAAGGGGGAGGGGGGAAAACAGGGCAAGGGAGGGCAGCAACAGCCAGAAATGTCTCCAGAGCCCAGGTCTACCAGGCTTCCTGGCCCGTTCTACCCGCCTGGTAGTCCTGACCTCCCGGTTGGCCCAGTCTCCATCTTTCACTTTCCATGAGGCCAGCTAAGATCCCAGCTAAGCAGAAAAGTGTGGAAGAGAGTGGTGGACTAGCACATTTTAGACACTCTCCTCTACAAATCCTCTTTTACTCATCCCGCCTCTTCCTTTTTCAGTTCAGAGAATGGGAGGAAAAGAGGCTGGCACATCTCAGGATAAGGAGGGCAGCCTTTGACACAATGCATTAGGTGCTGAGAGGTCCTGGGCTAGCCCTGGGAAAAACATTTTTTTCCCCAAAACATTACAGTGGTTTGAGTTGTGACTCCTGCTCTGTGTTCACAAATGTTCTGCTACAGGGCAAAACGCTTCTGACTTGGCAGAATGAATACAGTACATAGGCCTTCATTATTTTCCCCTGCTTTGTACTTCTGCTCTCTAAACACTAGGTGGGAGTATTTTCCTACAGCTAGAGCATTTTGTTATACTGACCCTCTGTCTTCTGCCAGCAGTAACTCAAAGCTCCAGAAGCGAAATGGTCCAGAGGATCTTTCTTCCACCATGCTGGAATCCTCTTCTGGGTGACTCCAGTGTAATAATACTTTCTGTCTGCAGGAGATGCTCTTATGACTCAATAGGAGGCCATCACAACAGAATTCTGTATGCATCTGTGCTTTGGGTGGGTGGGGGGATCCTAATCTGGTAACCCAAATTCTGCACCTATAAAAGATAAAATCTGATTATCTCTACAAATTTTGCAAATTAACCATATTTTCCTGTATTAGTTTATTTTGCATTGTTTATTCTACTTCCAGCAGACACAAAATTCTATCTCCAACCATTGGAAGGCCTTCTTAGCCCCCTCCCCCACAAGACATTTAAAGCCTATCCTTGCAGCTATAAGGACTAGAAATAGCCATCATCATCATCATCATCATAAGGCTGATACTCTGATGGTAAAGGATTCTGAACCCTGTACCAAATTCTTATTTCAGCTTTCATTGGAACTTTTACTACTGTAAAGAGTGTGCAGGGAGTGTGCAATCTGGATTGAAACCATGGTGGGAGCAAAGTATTAAAGTCAAAGACCCTGACACCCACCCACATTTCATTTCTCAATTACTTCCCTTGCCCTGTCAATTTTTTATTTATTTTATTTAAAGAATTTTTACCCGCCTTTCTCCCGATAAGGGCAATCAAGGCGGCTTACAATTAAAGCATGTTAAGATACATAATAAAATACAATACAATAAACATAATTAAAACAAGGAATTAAAAGAAACAAACCCCAGTGGGTCACCTTATGATTATATTTATTAAAAAGTCAGCCCACCAAGTCAGCCATCGAATGCCAACCTGAATAAAAACCTGAATAAAGGCCCCGCCAAAAGGTCTCTAAAGAGGGAGCCGTTCTTAATTCCAGGGGGAAGGAATTCCATAGTTGGGGCGCCACTGCCGATTAGGCCCTATTCCTCACCGCCACCCCCCTCACTGTCAATGGTGGCACAGTTAACAAGGCCCCCCCTGATGACCTCAGAGTATGGGTCAGGTCATAAGGAAGGAGGCGGTCCCTCAAGTACCCTGGTCCTTGAATTTTATCAACAACAAAACATTTAAGGGGCCAGCAAACACCTCCTGAAGTAATATGTAATAAAATATAATTAAAATATAATTTGACCCTTTCAACAATAAAAAGCATTAAACACTGTATCCACAGACCACTCACAGAGTCCAATCAGGTACCAAATTCATTGGCTTGCAGTCAAAGAACCATGAGTACAAGAAGGAAGCTCACAGAATTCCCTCCCCATCTTGGCCAATCAGGGGACGGTCAAGGGACTCTCCAGAATGATGTAGATGGGGGGGGGGCGTATCCCTGGAAATTAGCATCCTGCACAAGTGGAGCTTTGCTTGCAGAAAAGGCCTTTATCTGGTTTGGGGAGAGTTCCCCATCCCCCTACAGCCCCTGCATTCCACCTCACCCTATTTCCAAATATCTCCTTACCCTAAAGAGCAGTTTTCAGGGGCACTGGTGGATGCAGGGGAGGGGAGGGGGAAGGAACGTCTGCTTCAGTGCACTTCCTTGCAGAGCCGACCCGTCCATGAGGCCAACTGAAGCAGTTTCCTTCCGCAGCAGATTGGTAGAGGGTGTCCATCTCTATCCTTCCGTTTGCCTTCACGATTCCTCCTCCTCGTCTTCCTTCCACTCCCTGTATTGGAAAAGGAAGAGGGGAACAGAGAGAAGAGGAAATGTAGAGGGGGGGAGTGCTGAGCTAGAACATTGGAGAGTGGGAGGAGCAGAGGCTGGCACATCATCAGGAAGGGTGGCAGCATTTGGCATGCCACCTTAGGGGTCAGGAGGTCTTGAGCAGGTCCTGCTTCCTTGTGCAAACTGCCCAGTGCTTGCCATAGCTGCATTAGTGGAATGATCACAGAACACACATAGAGCCCTGATCTTAAAGCACTGTTGTGGCAAAAAATAATAGTAGTAATAATAATTGGTTTATATAACTAGCCCTCCCATCTGTATGAACAACTCAAAAATAGACCAGAAGACAAGAGGAAGCCTTGTAGTGTGTAAGATTTCAGCGTGTGGCTTTGAACAGTGTAAAGTAAATGCGTATACCTGTGTTCATTAATGATAATGACAACAACCTGGCAGAGAGGGGCTGGGGCTGCTTCTCCTGTAAAGACTAACGTCACTCTGATGGGAGAATTCCACCTAAGGCAATGTCCTCAGTGATGCAATGAAAAGGTACCAGAAAGCTCCCTTTGGGCCAGGAATTGGCAACCCTATGTACAGTTTCCAGACAGAGATGCTTTCTGTTCAAGCTGAGATTGCGCAGGCTGATGAATCCGTACAGATGTCTCCCTAAAGAAGCCTACTGCCACTCACGACTGCTGAGCTGGGATTGCACAACTGAGAGAAGCTGACATTTCAGCAGCGGCACAGCACTTGCCTGGAGGAGCTGACAAAACCGAAAAGTCAGGGGAAAACAGGTGTCACGTTTATCATGGAATTTTCCTGCCACATCACACTGAAGCTTGCAAACACCCTCGAAGCTGGCAAATAGTGCTTTCTTTAGAGGGCTGGGCTGGTCAATGGGAGAGGGACCTGACCTGCGTCACTCAGCTCACTCAAATGTTAACACAAATGTGCCCAGTAGGCTGTTGCAAATTCAGATGTGGGCTTTTAGTGTGCTATGCACCATTTGATCCCTGCAGTGCTATTTCCCCCTCAGACTATATTTATATAGTCCTGCAAACACGCAGAAAGGGGGAAAATATACGGTAGTAAAGCAACAATGGCATTTAATGATGTGTCAGAGGTTTCAGATCGGTGGTAGTATGCATGCCTTGCATGCAGAAGATCCCTGGTCTCTTCGGTTAAAAGGATCAGTGAATAGGTGAGGCGAAAGAGCCCTGCCTAAGACTGTAGAAAGCCACTACTAGTCAGAGAGGACAATACTTGGCTAGATGGATCCATGCTCTCACTCACTATAGCTTAGCTCAGTGTTTATCAAACTTTTTCGACCTGCGGCTCCCTTGGCCATTGGCCACGGCTCCCCATGACATTATGTTGATGCCAGCCAATTGGCATTGCACTGTTTTCCAAGAGGATTCCGTGGCACTCTGCGGCTCCCCTGGCTGGTTTCTGCAGTTCCCCTGGGAGCCACGCCTCCCAGTTTGAGAACCACTGGGTTAGCTGCATATGAGTCCCATTTCGACTCACAGTGGATGAGGGCCTCCTGTCAACCCAGCAATAAGACAGGGCTGAGGAGGAGAATTTTTAGGCTGAGGGAGTTGGCATATGATGTCCAGGTTGGCACCTGGCCTAGATGTCTTTAAAAGGGGACAGAGAGAGAGAGTGTGTACAGTGGTGGCTGTGAGGACTGAGGTTAGCTGTTTTCCCTTTGTAGGATGAGAACAGGAAACCTTGAACTAACCGCAGAAGCAGTCTCCTTCCAAAACCCAAAAGGCCTGATGTGTGCATCTGTCTTAGGGCAGCAATTAGTAATCTTATTTTTGCAAAATATGATAGATAATATGGGTTACTTCAGAGCTCACCATTTCCTCCAATCCTGGTCCAGCCACATACCAACTTTAATGTGCAAGCAAACCACCCATTCTACAACCTGGGCTACCCAAGCAACAGAACATACCAGTAGCATTCTAAGATGATCAAGAAGACTGTATAAGTTTCAGCGACAGCAGGTGAGGTATGAGTAAAAGAATGCCTTGCATGTAGAAAGATGGCCAGCACTTGGGCTGCAACCTTATACACACACTTACTTTTGAGTCAGTCCTATTGAACTCGGTGGTCCTTACTTCCAAGAAGACATGCACAGGATTGCACTGTTGATGTGCAAGTTTTCTACTTGCAGGGAGATTTTTTTAAAGGGTGCATTTAAAAATGGTGTTTCCCACCTGCCGTCTGAACTGGAGTAGCCCATTCTTCCTGGAAATTATTCCCACCTCTTTCTCCTGCTTGTGTACGTATCCCTAATAGTAACGTCTTTGGATCAAGAATGTTGGAATAATGTTCCTCCTACAACCTCTAGCCTCACTGCTAAAAGAATCACTTTTGCCTGCAGGACCCTGGGATCTGCTCTGACTAAGTAGTCTTTCTGTTCCCTGCATTAATTCTTACTAGAGAAATATTAAATAGGATCTGCAGTGGTTGTGGCTTCCTCCTACCCTGTTGTGCTGTTTCTTGTGGTTTTAGAAAGTTTTTGTTCAGGAATTTATGCTCACTTACTAATACCACTTTTTTGTCAAGAGTCCTTCATTCACAATAGCCTGTCTGTTTTAGCAATTTGCTTTCCTCTTTTCTTTGCCTGCAGCACTCTATGTAATCCTTTTTCCATCCTTAGTCTGTTGTCAAGGTAAAAAGGCAGCAACACCACACCTGTATTTCTCAAGCATACAAGCATGAACACACTATGTTCACCAAGCACACTCTTCAACACAGCCTTTTAAAATAGGATGCCCAGTTTCAATAAGGAACAGGGTGCCTATGCCTTTAACCATTGTAAGAAGAGGGAATTTGGGCAGGTGTAGGTTGTTGCACTCTTCCATGATGAACTGCACCTGCCCAAATTCCAAAGGTTAAAGGTATAGGCACCCTGTCCCTTATTGAATCTGGGCACCCTGTTTTAAAACAACCTGTGCTAAGGCATTCCTCAGTGTTTACACCTGTATGGATGTTGCTACATTCATTTCACGTTCAGGGCATTTGGATGTTGGGAATGCTGTTATCCTGACTTGCCTTAATTGGTTCCCTGATCATTTGCAACATGTCATAACCCCAATGAATCATTCTGAGATTTATTAAACTAGCTTTTTCTGTACCGTTTACTTGTTGTCTTGACTAATGATCAAGATTAGCTACAGATGCACAATCCCAAATGCACTCATAATACCATGCTCATTGACTAAGGCTGCAATCCTATTCACACTTAACTGGAAGTAAGCCCCATTGACTATAATGGGACTTGCTTCTGAGTAGACATGCATAGGATTGGGCTGTTAGGCTTTGATCTTCAGGTTGCTAGGTCAGCATAAGCCCCTTCCTTCTCTAAAGGCCTGCAGAGGTATATGATCATGTTTTGAAGAGTGGCACATCCTGTGGTCCATCAATGCCCTGAAAAATTTGGGACACTTCCTGGTTTCCGTGCACAAGGATAACACAATGCATAATTCAAAGGCTGTCATTTTACAATTAGTTATCCTGCAGAATTGTATTTTATTCATCCAATTTACTTGCAAGAAGACTCTGTAGCAATCTTCAAGCATTTCCCCTTTAGCACTGTGCAGCGGAGCCTGATCCTATGCTTGCTTACTCAGGGGGACTTGCTTTCGAGGAAACATCATAGAATCAAGCAGTTACAACACAATCCTATGCATGTCTACTCAAAAGTAAGTCCCACTGAGATTGAGGGGAGTTTACTCCCAGAAGACCCAGATAAGTGTGTACAGGCATACCTGGACTTTCATTGCTTTGCTCTTTCAACCATTTTCAATTATTTATTTATTTTTATTTAAATAATTTCTACCCCGCCGTTCTCCCTTTCTCTCCATCCAATTTCATCCAACCTTCCATTTGTTGATGTTCTTATGTTTATTTTTCTTTTATTTCTCTTTGCTTAGGTTTCGCATGCATTCACATATGTTATATATAGTTACTTATTTACATTTTTCATCGGCCAAAATAAATTTGCAAGCTAAAAGAGGCTATGCTTTGACAGTCATCCATTTTTGACTTTCATCCATGCTCTGGTCCCTAACACAATGAAAGAGCAAGGTATGCCATTGCAGTCTTAACCATGTTAAAGTGCATCCTGGGTTGATTACTGCAAAAGCTACAGTTCCCCCAACTTCCTCTTTTCATCTAGAATCCTCCCATCCATTTGGATTTTTGAATGGGTCACACAACTCGGTGGATATAAGCAACATTTAAGCGTATTACAGGCCTCTGAAGTCATTCATCACGATTCTGAGTTAACGAGTTTCTATAATAGCAGCCTTTAGAAAAGGAGAGCTGCCAGAGTCTGCTGTAATTGATACGTTGCAGCATATTTGGCCCATGCTACCGCTCAGCCTGCCAGGGCTCAAGCAGGGGATGTGTGGTACGTCTCAAATATACAAAATGAGTTACAAAGGCAGCTTAAAAGGCTATGTAATTTGCTCTTTTATTGCTTGATGTGGAATGCTTGGCTTCAGCAGTAACTCCGGTTGTGAGATGGCAATTCCAGAGTCCCTTTGGGAACTTGGCAAATGCCAAGGGATGGCAAAAGCCTTTACTGGGAGAAGCAAGAAGTTTGCTGTAGCCATATAAAAAGAGGAGAGGTAATGTTTATCTTTTCATTGCATGCAAAAAAGGTTTCTGGTTCATCTCCTGACATGAATAATAACATTTATTATATGTATTATTATGCTTATGAGGCTCTCAAGTGTCAGGACTGTGAAGGACACAGCTTGGGAGTTTGGAAATCCACTGCCAGAAAGCAGACAATGGTCAGATGAACCAATGATCGTATTCTTAATAGATAGGCCAGATCTCCAACCGGGACAGGGTGCTAGACCTTTAGGAGAAGGAATGTGGGCAAGTGTAGCTTGTTAAACCTTAGAGCACAATCCTGTGTTCAGTGTGTTCAGTGGGGGTTCAATTGTGTTCAGTGGGGCTTGCTTCTGACTAGACATGCCTAGGATTGTGCTGTAAGGTTTAACAAGCTTGCTACACCTGCCCACATTCCTTCTCCTAAACGTCTAGCACCCTGTCCCGGTTGGAGATCTGGTAAGCCTAAATTGATTCATAGATGTCTTCTTACAAAATTTAGAGGAGGGGGTCTAATATTCTTTAAAACAGCGGTCCCCAACCTTTTTGGTGTCAGTCCTTGTGGATTTTTTTTCCACGGACCGGGGGGCGGCGGCAGTGGCGTACTGGGGGAAGTGCAAAATGACAACCCCCCGCAGGTTTCCCCCCAGAGCAGCGCCAGAGGCACAGTGGCGATCTTCGGGGGGCGCCGACGCCACGCCCCCACGTGACACGGACGTGATGTCAGCTGCGCGCGCCTAGCGCGGCTCCAATCACACACCCCCGCCGGTTTAGTTACTATTTTGGAGCCGTTTGAACTCCAGGGTGGGCGGGAGGGCCGAACACCAAGACGGCCGAAGCGGAGGCGATGCATTGCGGAGGCAAGTATGCCCCTTCGCCGCCACGTCCGACCCCCACCCTGGGGCCCACCACCCCAACCCCAACGCTACTGCCTCCCACGGCTCCCCTTGGAGGCTCGGCGCGCAGCCCGGGGCCCAGTTCCTAATGGGCCATGGACCAGTACCGGGCCGTGGACTGGGGGTTGGGGACCCCTGCTTTAAAAGGTAAAGGTTTCCCTCAATCGAAAGTTAGTCATTACTGACTCTAGGGGCTGTGTTCATCTCCGTTTCAAAGCCGAAGAACCAGCGCTGTCCGAAAACGCTTCTGTGGTCATGTGGCCGGCATGACTCAACGTCGAGGTGCATGGAACACTGTTACCTTCCCACCAAACTGGTACCTATTAATCTACTTGCAATTTCTTGCTTTCGAACTGCTAGGTTGGTAGGAGCTGGGGCCGAAGACGGTAGCTCACACCATCACACAGCACTCGGGTCTTGAACTGCTCTCCTGCCTACCTTCCAGTCTGCAGTTCAGCATCTTAACAACTGAGCCACCACGGCACCCTCTTAGTACCAGCCTAATGTTTTCACCCTAGGGTAAGTCTAAAAGATGTGTACACTCATGATGCAAGCATATACTGCCCCCTTCCCTCAAATCTGGGTGAATTGGGTGCTATTTCCTTAATCACTAGGAGAGACAGTCATAACTTACTTTAAAACCACGTTTAGCAGTGTATGCAGAGGAGTGGTTTGGAAAAACCACCCATCCCTGGTACAATTAAGGGAAATAGCACGTACTTTCCCAGAATGAAGGGTCCAGGATTTGTAGGTCCCATGTGCACACGTGTCTTTTTTTACACATAGGACTGCTCAGGTGATAGAACTATTCTCTGAACCAGCCCAAGGGGTGTAACATGAAAGATATTCTTTCTATCTCTTACAGCCCAAGCCGAGTCATATCAGCTCTGAAGTATTTCCCATTGAATTCAATGGGACCTATTCCCAAGTACGTTTGTATAGGATTGCAGCCTTAAAGGTTATCTGGTCATGCTACCACCCATTCATCCTCATGGAATCAAAGCATAAGCATTTACTCTTGTTGTACGTCTAGTAAATCCACTTCACTTTGGATGGGAGCCTAATTTCTATGCAGGGGTAAAGCATGCTCCCTGCACTACTGGGTTGAGATTCCCTTGGTTGAGAGAGCCCTAGGGGGATTTATGTGTCTTTGTAATATTTGTTACTAATATACACACAGAGCATAAGTGGGGGCAAACTGGGACTTCTACAAGGCAAAAGCACCACAATCCCATGTTAGATCCCCTGAGAGAAAGGAGACTCTGAATCCCAAGGTGTCTCCAGCCAACCCACAGCTTGCTCTCTCTCGCTCTCTCCCCCCCCCCCCACCGAATGGCCAACAGCGGCTTCTCACACACAATCTTCCAAGCACTCAGAATCAGCTTCAGTTTTTTTTTGGGGGGGGGCATGCAAGGGCCCCTTATTGCATTGCCCCCTGTGATTTGGAAAGCACATACACACAACAGCTCCTCCCCCCCCCCCAAACTGAAGACAGGCAACAGTCTCCCTCGCTACTGCCAGTTACAGGTGAGAGTGCAAAGGAGGACTCATGTCCATTTCTGCCACCTGCACCCCACCACCTTCTGGGAAGCCTCCCCATTTGACCCTGGGCCCCTGGCTGCCTTGCCAGGGAATAGTAGGAGCAGCAGCAAGATTTGTAAAATAATGCTGGGGGAAGAAAAGGATGGTCCACTGCAGCTGCTGCTCCCCACTGCCTCCTGGTAAGCTAGCCAGGGGCCCAGAACCCAGTGAGGGAGCTTCCCAGGAGGCAAAGGGGACCAAGTGACAGCAGGGGACCATCCTCTCTTCCTTGGTGCTATTTAACCATTCCCAGGTCCTGACTTAAGAGTCAGAGGAAAGGACATCCAGTTACTGTAACATGGCACTGGGGGAAAAAGTTAGTCCCCTGCTGCCACAGTTCTCCCACGATCCCCAGTAATCATCCACATGGGTGCTGGCTTGCCCCATAGTGGTAGGGAAAAGTGGCAGCAGAGGTTGACTGGTCATAGGGGTGGGTCCTTGCATGGACATGGATCCTGGCCCATGCCTCATCAGCTACTCCTGCAAGCGCTCCTTTGCCAGACCATTGCCCAAACGAGGGACCCTCCGCAGTCATTAAGATCCCTTTGTCAAATACCAGGCTCTACTTAAGCATCACTTTAAGGCAAAACCAAACCATAGTGATAAACCCCATTCACAGGCAGCAAACTCGCCATAGCATGCATCTTCCTTTCCGCAGAATGATGTCTACATTTGGGGGAAATCTCTTTGTGCAAAAGGAGAGGGAATCATAGTGGTGAAGAAAGATCTCACTCTGTATGTGAAACTGCAGCATGATTGTGTTGTCTCATTAAGAACAGCATGAATACAGCGTGATGAGGGAACATCTGCCGTACGAATGGGGCAGGATACCGGGCCAGTGCCAAAGCCAGAAACTAGCTCTGAATCTAACATTTGTTCTTAACATTTTCAAAGCACAATGTGGTACAAATGGAAAGCTCAGTTGTTCTTCTTTGCTAACAATAGCTGAGCTGGGTGATGATGACTTGCAAATGTCCAAATTGGTGGAAAGAGCTTAGGTGAGCATATACGATATCCGTTGCTGGGATGCTGCAAAGTCACAGTGTGACAGGTTTTCACCATTAAGAACCTCCGAGTTCAGAAGCAGTCTCTCTCTCTCTCTCTCTCTCTCTCTCTCTCTCTCTCTCTCTCTCTCTCTCTCTCTCTCTCTCTCTCTCTCTCTCTCTCCCCCCTGCTGCTGGAGCAACAGGGATGCTGTCTTCATGCCCTGCTTGTAGACTTCCCAGGGATATCTGGCTGGCTACTGGGAGAAACGGGATGCTGACAGACCTTTGGGCCAGCCCTTTCTGTGTCCTCTTGCACAATGACACTCTCAGCTAGCTGGGATTACCGATGACTTTGGTATTACGGGGCCAATTCAGATGATACTTTACCACCTGGGCCAGCACAGTTATTTGCACATGCATGCTCATGGAACAGTCGCAGTCTTGGCCCCTCTTGTTGTTTCTGGGGCATTTGGGGCTTTTCTTGAAATTGCACGGGGGGCTGGTTTGTCGAGTTTATTGGTGTGTGTGTGTGTAGGGGGGTAGTTCGAACCCCCCTACCCCACTCCTATGTCATTACAAGAAGAGTCACAAATGCCTTCAGAAGCAATGGGGGGGCAGGACTACATGCGCTCACAGTGCCCACATGGCAATTAACATGTGGTGCCAGTTCAGGCAGCAAACTATTATCCAAACCACCACACTGATTTCCAAGACCCAGACTTTGAGTCAACTAGTAAGACTCCTGACAAGTATCTTACATGGTCTGACTTCATGATACACAGACATTACATCAGTTTTCCTAGCCATGAGCAAGGTCCTTACAAGATCAGGATAGGCAAAGAGGACTCGCAAGACCTGCCTCCTCAGGAAGCACAACCATTCATTGATCACAAATCAAAGATGTTTGCTCCATTGTACTGTGAAACAGCCAGACCCATAGTTCATTTCGAGAGACGTCATCATGAGCAATCATGCAAGGTGGAATATTTCAGAAACAGACATGCCAAGAAGGAACACTGTTGCTTGGAAGTCACACTTTCTTCTTCTGGAAGTGCAATTATGATGACGACGCTCAAGATCATGCAGTCTTGGGTCACAGCTTGCATCGACAAATGCAGCCTTGAATGGAAAGCATTAAAACACCACAGCCTCAATCCCCCACAACTGAAGTCAGACGTCTTGTCTATAAACTGGCAAAACGTACAAGATCAGAACACAAAAACACACTGTAGTAGGAAATGGTCCTTTTCAAGGGTTACATTAACACTTTGTAGCAGTGATTTTGGGCAGAAATCCCTTCTCTACCTCCATGCTGAGGTCCCAGTTCAAATTGCAGCTTTGCGCAGCTGCTGTGCGTGAGTAAACAGTGCGATCCTAGGCATGTCTACTCAGAAGTAAGTCCCATTGTGTTTAGTAGGGCTTACTCCCAGGAAAGTGTGTATAGGATTGCAGCCTTAAGCCTGTAACTGCACCCTCACCCTCACACACACACACCCTTCCACTTGAAACACCAGAGGAATTTCAAGGGCAGCAAAACAGACTTACTAAATAAGATGGCCAATTTCCCTCAGGGATTTTGCTCATCCTGATTTTCAAGTGTGAGCATATGTATGAACTTAGCTCACAACATTGCATAGTATCCTGGTGGGGAATGGGGGAGAGGATTGAAAACAAGGATGGAGTAAGATGTCCTTTTGTTGTTGTTCAAACAATGGCTTTTTTTTTTTTTGCATTTTATGGAATTAAATCATCCCTAATGGTTGAGGAGGATCCTTTTCATAAATTACTGAACAATACTCTTGGAAAGAAGTGCTGATAATCATTTGCACATGTCACTGTAGGAACAATGCTGTTTAAGTGCAGCTGTCTTCTGGAGAGAAAAAAAAAGATTTTTAAAAGGGACCATGTGCTCCAGAATTACTGCTATTCATGTTTTTGCTAGGCTTTTGGACCTCAGTTCCCTCCCCTTTGAGTTACAGGAGACTGAATACATTTTCATCCCTCAGAATTTGGAGCCCAGGCCAGCATTGTCTATCGGACCTGAGCATTTGGCTTTTGCTGGCCAAACATGCCTTTTAAAAAAGAGACTCCAAGAATCAAAAGATTTATTTACATTTATTTATTTACGCAGTATTTATATCCCGCCTTTCTCCCCGAAGGGACCCAAGGCGGCTCCGAAGGGACCCAAGGCGGCTTCCACCGCCTTGGTGGAAGCAAAAGATGCTTCCACCTTCCCGTGCACAGTGATTGCGGACACAGGCTTTCTATATTTATGGACATTGTAAGTGTGTTTCATCAAGAATCTTTGTAATTGTGTGCTGCTAGTGCAGCTCTGATTGTATTTTAATGCATATCATTGTTAGGTATACAATTGTTTTTCCCCCAATACAAGTAATTACATAATTGCATTTCTTTTTGGTTCTCTCTTCTCATCCGGTAATTTCCCCAGAGTTCACCTCTCTCCCTCATTCATTCACACCAATTAATTTTGCTTGCATTATCTTTGCTAGAATATATGGCTGGCGCAGGTCCCGCTTGGTGACTCCGAGGTGCCTGAATGGCACAGCGCAATAACTTTGTGTGTGACACAGACGTGCCATGCTAAGGTCAGAAGCACATATGAAGATAGCAGCAGCACTGCTTGACAATTAATGTAGAAGAAGCTCCAGAATGGTTCACGGTTGTATGTGCAAGCCATTATATTATTGGTCCTTTTCAGCAAAAAAAAGTTGTAGTGCTGCTTACCTGGGCAACGCTTTCCTTGTATTTGGTGGTTTCAGCGGTATTGTTTCATTCAAATGCACAGTCTGGTTCCTTTTAGTTGGGCAGTAAATATTCGCCAACTGCAACATTTGCTTTGAAAATAGTAATTTGACACAGCTGTACAAAGGACCACAAAAATACTCACCTAGTCAAACATTTGCATTGTTTCAGTGTGGTTTGGTGACCTTTTGTTCCCCTGGCTCCTGCTATTTCTCAGCACTGTTTTCCTTCTCGTGTTTATGAGCATTCTTGAGGCCATCGCATCACACTTAGCATTTTGATGCCATCGGCAAAATCATGTGGGTTGCCACAGCAAATAGGATGAAATGGCAGCATGGTCAACTAAGGCCAAGGACAGTTAGGGAAAAGGAGGAGGAAAATACCATTGAGGAGTGTAAGCCAGGAATATAAGCAGCAATGGACCAACTGTTCTGTGTAGGAGAAGAAGCAGAGAAAGGTGGAAGCAGGCAAAGACATCGGGAGCCTGTTCTGCTTCTGTGATTTTATTGTTGTTTTCCATTTTTATATTGTCAGCTGCCCTGAACGCCTCCCGAGAAGGAGGGCTCTTTGAATTCATATTTGCAAAGGGCTCTTTGAACTCCTATTTATTTTTAATACTGGGCGAGGCTATAATAGCTTGCCCAAGGCCACAGAGAATTCATAGCAGCAGTGAGGTTTAAACTATAGTGACACATTCATACGGTAGCTCATATAGCTCCTACAGCAGGAGCAGTGATGTCACCAGCAGGAATGCTCAGGTGCTACCTTTGAAACATTTTTCAAAAGACCTTAGATGAGAAGAAGCATCAGGCTCAACAGGAGGAAAACTGAGAAATTTGCTTAAGGGCATATACTAATGTCTAGACTAGTGATTTTCAACCTTTTTAATCTCATGGCACAATTTTTCAATTCTTATACAGTAATTTGTTTTAAAACTACTACAACCACTCCAACAGTTTTGAATAAAATGAGCGAAAACTTTAAATGAAGTATAATGTTTCAGAGTAGGGATAAATGACAGGAGAAGTAAACACTCTAATGAAGAAATGTAAAGTTGATATTTTTGTAGTATAGTCTTAATGGGGTGTGGCTATGGGACCATGGCTAGGATGGGTGTTATGCTGAAGAGCTCCTGCACTTCAAAATTTAGCATTATATCACATTTTCCAAATCCAAAGCCTAAATTCCAAACAAAACAAAAATAAAAAAATATTTTTGTTTTTGTTTTGCTAGAAATGAATCACTGTACCTCTTTACATGCCAACCCAAATTTGGAATTTTAGGGTGTCATTACGACAGTGGTGTTTTCCCTTGGAGATTTACAGCATTTTTTTCCCCTTCAAAATTATAGATTAGGTTGGAATGTTTGTGATTCCTTTTCTCATGCATTTTTATTATGCTTTTTTCCTTCCATCTTTTCTTAAATAGTCCTCAGACTGCCCTATTACTACGGTATATCTGTTTATCACAGTGACATTTGAAACAAATGTAAATAACTAGCAGATGTTTGTTCACCACATTGCAACCAAAAGCATGGCTTCATCAGTTTTTTTACATGAACCAACTCGGGCTCTATATGAGAGACTAGGTACAATATGCTTCTGTGGATATTTTTTCGTCCAATTGCTGCAGAACATATAGAAAACAAGAATCTTTTTCCTTAGACAATCATGCAGAAGCAATGATTTCTTAATTTTCCCCATAATTTTCTCATCTTCTTGCATGTATCCTGGGATGTCACGATGGTTTCATGCAAGCATGGAATTTGCTATTGGGCATCAATTCAACATTTTGAGAATCTCTGTTTTCATTCTCCCCTCTCCCCACCCCCAGTCCCCCACTTCCAAAGTATAGCAGTAGAGCAGGGGTGGGGAACCTATTTGGGGTGGGGGGCCATTTTCCCACGGCCCCTCCATTGCAAATTTGACCCCCCGTGAATTTACCGCTCCCTCACTCCCACCCACCCATCGCTCGCCCGCCAGCCCACCCACCCATCGCTCGCTCAGCTCCCTCCCTCCCACCCACCCACCCACCCACCCACTGCTCGCTCTCCGCTCAGCGGCAATCTGCGCAGGTACAGAAAGGCCGCTTTCAGAAGGAGTAGGCACCGAGGTGACGCGTCACCTCGATGCCTCCTCCTTTTAAAACCAGCCTTCCTGGACCTGCGCAGAGCGCAGCTGAGGCCAAGATTGCCCTCTTGGCCGCAGCAGCGCTCTGCGCAGGTCCAGGAAGGCCGATTTTAAAAGGAAGCGGCGCGGGAAGTTGGCGGTGGCGGCGGGCGGCGGCAGAGCCTCCGGTCGCGGGCCGGATCGGCCTGCAGTAGAGCTAAAGAAATTCGCTTTATCAGAGGTATTATTGTACACTTGAAAATGTGTAATCACTAGTGCTGACATTTCAGGTTCTGTGGAAGGGAAACTAAGCACAGCTAAGGTGCTGTGATCAGGGGTGGAGCATTGTTTCTTGTTCCTCCCATAACAAGCAGAAACAGAATTGTTGAAAAAGGTTTGATGTGCATAATGTATACAGGCCGCAAAATTTAGTATTTCTTGGCGCAGAATTCAGATTATCTTCCTGCTTTTTTTAGTGGCATTTGTACACAACCCTAGTAGTACTGACTCATATTATGTAGTGTCACTGTGAGCTGTGCAACACAGGTAAATGGTAATACATGTTTTGTAGGATTGCTACTGTGATTATGTTTGCAAGGGTCTGTGCGTTTTTTCTTTACAAGTGAAGAACTATAGCTTTTTGAAGATTTGAGGAAGCCTCTCAATACATTATGGAGGAGGAGGATGAAGTGCAACTGAGGTGAACAACTGAGGTGAAATATTCCAATTTACTTTGTTCTGCTTCATTTTGGGCTGGGACTGGACCCCACTTTCCCTCACAAGAGCCAGAAGAACCAACTGCCGTGTGAGGAGAAGTGAGGCAAACAGCCATCATGTTCCTGTATTTTGGCTATGTGTCATGAGACATAGGAGTTCTGGTAATATTCTGTATTGTTTTAATCTTAATATTTAAATTTAAAAGAATGAATATCTTCCTTTAATATATCTTTCTAAGGGCGCAATCCTGCTGTAATTTCGGGTGACGGAACTAGCGTTCCGCCGCCTGGACTAGTCGCAAACATGCCATAAAACATGTTTGCAACTACTTTAGAGCTGGGAAGGTCAGCGCAAGGCCAGCCTTCCCAGCTCCGCTGCCGGACCCAGGTAAGTCTGGATACAGCGGGTGGGGGGAGGGACGGCAGAGGCCGGGGAGGGACGGCGGAGCCAGGAGGGCGACCATAGGCCCAGCCGCCCTGGGCGGGGACGGGGGCATGGCGTCCACCATATCCCAGTCCCCACCGGGCAGCTGGGCCATTACACAGCCTCCTACGACTTCCGTCAGCAAAATAGCTGGCGGAAATCCGAGGAGGCCTATCGGCCCCTGACACGGTTACACTCGGGAAAGGGGGTGAGTGTTCCATTCCCCGAGTAGACTTTTTGCAGTGGGCTGCCTGCTGCAGGCTGCCCGCGGCGGAGATCAGGATCCAGCAGACGGTCTCGGCCACCCGTAGGATCCTTACGCAGGATGAGGCTGCCTGAGAATTAGTATTTTTCTTTAGACATCCACCGGATCAGTTGAAGTTCCTTAAACTGTTAAACAAAAAGATAGTAGGAGCCAACTTCAACAAATATATACAGTATGCACGCACACATATGGCTGCTAGGTTCTGTTCTATATTCTCCTAAGCCAGTTTTTCCTTCCCATTTCTTGGCCTTATTCCCCTCAGAACTCCACAAGCCCTCTCTGTCAAAGTGAAACCTCAGCATGGGGGAATTGTCCACGACTATTATTTGGCATCATTATGTCCTTAGATGAAGAACAAAAGGGAAACATCAATTTTTCATTTAGTTGAGGAAGTTGGTCTTCAATCTACAGGAAAAGCTTGTGTGAATGTATTGTTACAGCAGCCATAAAAATCAAAGCATTCATATCTCGCAGGACACGTTATCTGCTTCATTGACTCTCTGCAATTCTTCTGCTTCATTCATCTTCTCTGATGTTTGTAAGGGCTGTAAAAACAACCAGTTTTCAAGCAGATACACCAGAGATATCTACAGAAACTTCTACCATCTTTGATTCATTGGAATATATTCATAGCAATGCACCTTTTTATTAAATAAACGCTTTTCCATAACTACAACTGGCAAGCCAGAAAACAAAACTCTCTCTGTATAGCAGAATGTTAAGGCCTAGTAACTGAAATATAGATGACCAGTTCTCTCGATGGTCTCTGATGATATGAGAGCGAGAAAGAGAGTGAGACCAATCTATGGCTGTGTATGTTTTTCAACTTGGAAACAGCAGGAAGTGACATTCCTAGCATGCTTGATATTACTGCTACTGGGGGCTCCCAAATGAACAGAAATGATCAAAATCAGAATGACTGCTGTTGCTCCTCGTCCCTCCCACTACATCTCTCACCTTCCTATTGGTGCATGAGACTTCCATCATTATTTCCTCATCCCTCGTACTACATCTCCCAAGCTCCTTTGCAGCCAAGCAGCCTTCTTATTGGTGCAGGAGGCCGCCATTTTTTCTAGCTTGGAGCTTGGAGTTGAAACTTCTAACGGGGTGAGCGGGCTGGAAGGCAAAAAAGAAAAAAAAACACGACCCAAGCGGCTCTCAAGCGCTCCTAGTGCTAGAAGTCTAATAACAAATGCAGCCTATATCTGATGTTTAAAGTGTTATTTGCTATGACAGGCTTAACTTTTTTTTAGAGCTGCTGGATTGGGGCCTCACAGACTGGGAGTACAGAAGGAGGTAAAGGGACTTTAACCCTATCCGCTGCCATGGCCCCAACCACAAGAGCCCAATCCAACTTCTATTGCCCTGGACAAAAGCTCCAATTCGTATATTTTCTTTATCTCAGAGAGCACAATCCTAGACTTGTCTACTCAGAAGTCCCATCTTCAGTGAGGCTTACTCTGAGGAAAGTGTGCATAGGATAGGATTGCAGCCATGGTCTTGTGTGCCCAAACAGTAGCAGAAACTATCTAGAATTTAAACTTCATCCCATGATTTAAAAAAAAAATCAATTTTTTTTTTGTTGTAGGGGAGAAAAACTGGTTTTATGCCAGATAGATTTTGTGGCATTTACAAATGAACCCCAAGGAAATTTAATTGTACTCAAAACAGAAATCAGTATGTGGCACAAGGGCACTCTGTATACCAACACATGTCATGTAAACACACACACACACACTTGATCCTTGCTTTGGATGTTCAGAATCATTCCAGCCTCCTTGGACCATGCAATTTGAATGGTCACAGCTCCACAGCTCACCAGTCCTGTAGAACTCCACCTGGCAGAACTGCCAAGAGGACGGGAAAAAGAGCTCCAAAGTAGAAACAGCATTTACTGTGAACTGCAGTTCTAGGACCTCAGCCAGTATATTCCCAATGAGTGCAACTGGTCTAAACGATAATAAACATCCATAAGACAGGGCCTTCTCAACAGTGACCTCAGAGGAAATCAAAACATTTGCATTTAGCAAGGTGTTCCAGACAAAGTTTTCAAATCACTAAGCTGCTATAGACGTTCATGATGATTTTAGGATTTTGTATCTTTTATTTTTAGTAGCATTCAGTGAACTGTTTTGGTTTTATTGAAAGGAAAATAGGATTTAACATAAAAGTATGAAATACATTTTAAATCAAGTGTTTTCCTTTTTAAATGGCCGGTGTACTGATATCCCACAGGTCTGAACCGCAGGCTGTGAAAAGAAGAAAAACACCCTACTTAAAGGTGTACAGCTGAACATTCAGATGGATTGCACAATGCCTCTGTATTTTTCAGTTTTCTTTCCCAGCGCAATCCTGTGTGTAACCTTGCACCGGTGTAAGTGCACTAACACCGGTGCATCTGCTGTTACACAGGATTGCGCTGTAAATGTAGCAATACAGGTAGGTGTAAGAAAATACTGTATAGCATCTTAGTAAACAACACACGGATCATTAAATTATTTCAAAAATGTCCAAAAGTTGACAAATGCATGGACAACTTATTACCCACCTCCCATACCTGCTCCCACCCCACAAGTCCCCATTCCTTCTTTTCATCAAAGCACTGACTATTTTGGTTCCCCACAAAACATCTAACTCATGAGACAACCTTACTGGAATTTAATTAGGGAAGGAATGTGCAACTAACAGGCAACTTGGATTTTGCCAGATGTTTAAAAAGGCAAAGCTAACAGATATTTGATTTAAACTTGTCCAGTGGAAACAGATCATAGCACACATCATTTTTCAGTCTGGGAAGCTCTCTGGGATAAATATTCATTAATAAAAGTCATTGCTGAAGAGGCCTTCACATTGCTGCTTCTAATATAGATGTACAAATCCTTCTCTCATTTTGGATGAGGGAAATATTGGGGCATTTGATGGATATGAGACTTGGGCACCTGTCATTTTCTTCATGGGCTCGAAACCAACATTGGCACTTTCTCCATTTTACAAAGAAAATATCAAATATAGCAGTGCAACAGAATAACTGTTTGTGTAATCAAAACCTATGTAGGTCCCCCATCATGCAGGGAGAGTCAATGCACAATCCACTTGTACATGTGTAGGGGTTGTTCACAAGAGCTGACCAATGCAAGGGGTGCAGATTGGAAGTAGGGGTCAGTTCAATTGAGTCTAAACCTTGCAAATGTGTGGAAATGGCTTTGGTTGTTATTTAAATTATAGTGAAATTATAAAAAAATAAATAAAAATGAAATAATTAAAAGAGAATTAAATTTAAAATCATTAAACTTTTTAAAAAAAATACATACTGTCCTGACATACAACCCAGAACCAAAACTTTTTTTTCCATCTCCACAAACTGTAATGAAATAGAAAAGGAATTTATTTTAGTCGATAGACATTCATATGCATTATTGTGCTGTAAATTCTGGGCTATCAAGTAATTGTAACAACTGGTATTGTTGATAGGAGCATATTTTGAAATGAGAAGGGGTGGAAGATGGGTGATATTTGAGCCACCAATTGAGATCTGAGTTGCCAAAAGTTTCTTTAAATTCCTCCTGGGAATATACAGGGGTGTTCTTCTGTCACGACACACACGTACAGGGGAGTATATGTGTGTGTTGTCATGCACTGTGACTGTTCACAAACAAAATAAATAAAAGGAAGTAGATAAGTTGCATAAAGAGAGAACTAGCTTTTGGGCCAAATGGCTTCTGCTGCATACCATGGGGGTGGGGGGTTGACTGCTGGAGGTCTTCTCGAGGTAAGGGGACATTTGTCCCCTTCCCCTACGGTAAGCCCCAGCAGCCTCTATGGGTAAACTCAGAACTGCTCAATCTCTGGCGCAAGTCCGTGTTGACCTGGGAAGGCAGATCAGGCCCGGGAAAGGGGTCAGGATTTGGTGTGCGCCACCACCACCGATCCCGCCTGCCTCCCCGGGCCTTATTCACCCACCTCCCTGCCCCATCACTGCCCAGTTCCACCCACCGCTCTCCTGTTCTGCCCCACCCTCTACCCTGTTCAACCCTCTCCCCGCCTAGTCTAACCCCTGTACCAGCTTACCTCCTTCAGCAGGTCTCCATAGATCCACCAGCATGTGCAGGAAGGCTTTGGCCTTCCCTCTGGCGCTCTGGTAGCACCCGCTTTGCATGCATGTGCTTTCCAGTAGCCTGCGCTAGTGGAAAGTCCGTTCTGCCAGTGCAGCAGCCCAATAGGATTGGCCTGTTGGTTACTAGGAGAGAACAGGGTTAAGATGCCCGAGTCTTATTCATAAGAAAGCAGATGGAGGTGCATCATGTGGAGGGGCCAAGAGCTGAAGCTATGATGAAGTATATGCCACTCATCAGGTCTGTAGATAGAATTCCCCCAGCCTTCTTTCAGTTGCCTATCTCTACTGAAAACTGTTACTTTCACTTCATTCTAGAACTGAAGCTACTACTGTATCGTTGGAAAAGCCAGTCAAACTCCCTCTACATCCTGTTTTCACTGAAGAAGCGAAATAATATTTTACAATCATGTTATTGTTCAAAGTTTGACTCTTGGAGCCCAAGGCCCATGTAACCCTACAGCACTAGCCCTCCCATGTGCAATACCATAATTGATTCAATAAAATCAGACCACAAAAGAATCAAACCGAAGTGTACAATACACAAGACAAAGCACACATCCACTTGGAAGGATGTTCTTGTGTGCAAACCCCCCACTGGAATAATGAATGGGAGCTGCACAAAATTAAAGGGCTCATCTTCTTGTGCCACTTCCTGGCTTCGGGGTAGAGAAGATGTACCCAGGCAGGCTGCAGTCGTATCCAAAGTTGCCTTATCCTGAATCAGACCAATTAGTCCTTCTTGCCCAGTAGTATAATGGCAGCAGCTTTCTCAGTGTTCAGGCAGTGGCCTTTTCTAGCCCTGCTAAAAGAGATCCATCTCACTGGAGATGCTAGGGGTTGAACCAGTGACCTTCTGCATGCAAAGCATGTATTCTACAGGATGAAAAATACATAAGATCATGACATGAAATATGAGTAGGGAATGAAATATATTATCACGATCCCACAGCTTATAGGACAGCATGGAAAGTAACACATGAATAAATGTCAACCACACACTGGAAAATAAAAATTTAATGTGGAAAATTATATACAGCGGATCTGGAGGGGGGGGAGGGGAGTGTGTCATTTTTGTCCGTGTAATTTGCAGACCATTCTTAGCATATTATACTAGTTGATATCCATTGTATTTAATGTTCAACAGATTTGCAGAGGTGTACCTGAGAACAAAATGTCGTCTATATAACCTTTATTGTGTGTTTTTCTTCCATCCTTTTTTATATCACCATAAAAGAATGCTGCATTCAATGTGGCCTTGAAATGCATTTGAATGAAGCACTTTATTATTTGTTAGTATGTGAAGTGAAAAATGCATTTTGCTCAGATTGTTGGAGTGAGAGAAGCAGAGAAAACAGTCCCTGGATAAATGAGAAAAATTTTTGTTTTTTCAGAATGTTTCCCTGAACTGTTGAAAATATCTTTTAGATTGTCATTCAATTTCAGGAACACACAGGTCCACTTCAGAAGACTCTAGAATGTTCTTTCATATCAGCATTATTCAGAGTAGGCCTATACTACAACTTGTGATCCACCAAGCCATGGTGAACAGAGCCCACCATTCATGTATAAAGTTGCAAACACCTTGAAATAAAAAATTTCTGATACCTAGGTGGGACCTGGGACTGGAATCCAGGGGCAAAACTCTTGCATGTCTGGAGGTGGAGCCACTATGTGCCTGGAGACAGAATGCGGAGAAAGCAGTCTGTTTACCTAAGATATACAGCTAAGCCTATTACATATAGTTACATGTCCCCTACTACCAATCAAGACCATTGCAAATGGCATTAGATGCTCATGGATCATACCATGTATAAATGGTAGCTGTGCCTGTGATGTTCTTCCCCCTATTTTCCCTCCTTTTCTGCCTATTTTTCTGTATTTTTTGACACTTTACCTGCCCAGGAGCTCCTGTGCAAGTTCTGCAGCTAAAAGCTGCTCGGATGTGCCTATGCAAGCCGCATCTGACCTTTGTTTGAAAAACACCATTCCCAGACAGCGATTTTCTGGATGTGTATTCAGGGTCTGTCTTCCTGTCTGGGGCAGCTATTCTGCTTAGCAACAGAGCTACCTTGTCCATTAGGTAGCAAAACTATCTGTCTAGGTTCAAGAGGTGGGACAGAGAAGCCAGGTGGTGGGTTCCTCTTCTCCAATCAGATGACTTGATAACATCATCCACCAACGTTATTTAGGTCCAAGCACACGGGAACTTGTTCTCTGCCAGTAGCCTGAGTGACCCATTTGTTAGGAACTCAGAGAGGAGTACCCACTTGCTCACTCACAAGTGCAAGGATTGGGGATTCCTTGGACAAACGTAAGTCACTAGGGCTAGGGACTGTTTGCTAAATTGCAATCAGGGAATTTATTTTTGCATTGTCTTCTCTTTCCCATCCGGCTCACTTCCAAACTTCAAATTTGCAATGGGGGGATTGGGAGGGGGGTGTCTGTGGACTGAGTTCATTGAGTAGCATCAGAGCTCCATCTGCTTGACATTTCTGCTTACTGCATCCATTTGTTCAACCATTTTTATACTTTCCAGTCAAGTGCAGGCATTTTCCATCAGCCTGCTTGCACTTTTACTACCCCCTTTCTTTCCTATATTGTTTAATTCTCTTTTTGTTTAGTCTTTTAATAAACTGGTTACATTTTGACCCTTTGCCTGCCTTGTCCAGGTTTACAGGTGATTCAGTGGATTATCATGTCTTTCTGCACTGCAGACACTACTGTGGGATTGATTTTTAATAAGAAACCCTGCGGTTCAGCATTCTCTGCTACTCCCCTTGGTCCACCTGCCTTCTCCCAGGACTCACTCAGTCTTCTCTTTCCCTGTCAGTACCATCATCAGAAAGTAAGAAATAACCTAAAAGCAGAACAGGTAACTTGAAAGAATGAGCCAAGTTACAGACTACACATTGTCCTACATATGCATTATACAGTCAAAGACTGAAGTACCTAGAAAACATTTGTTCATATTATGATGGGGAACACTAAGACAACTCACAAGGAAATAGCTGAATTCGTGGTAAGGAATTGAACAATCTAAAGGTAAAGCTGGTAAGTCAAGTAACAGACTAATAGTCAAATCATACACATGCATATATACAGTATACTGACTGACAGCGTAATCCTCTTCTTTCTTCAGGTGGCGGAACGAGCATCCACCGCCCTAAGCCATCACGAAAGTGCCCTAAAGCACTTTCGCGATGACTCACGAGCAGGGAAGGCCAGCACAAGGCTGTCCTCCCCTGCTCCTCCGCCCGATCGCCCGGAGGACCGCCGCCAGACCCAGGTAAGGATCCAGCGGGCAGGTGGGTGGATCGGGAGCAACGGCAGGGGCCAATAGGCCCAGCCGCTCTGGGAGGGGGCGGGGATCAGCCTCGGCTGAATCCTGTCCCCCCGCCGGGCAACTGAACCGTTACATGGCCTCCTCCGACTTCCGTCAGCAAAATAGCTGGCGGAATTCTTAGGAGGCCGATCGGCCCCAGCGCCCTTTACACTAAGAGAAGGGGACGAGCGTCCCCTTCCCTGAGGAGACTTTCCACTGCGGGGGAAGCTGCCCACGGCGGAGCACGGGATCCGAAAGGCGGTCTCAGCCGCCAAACGGATCCTTAAACAGGATTGGGCTGTGAGATTCATAATTCCTTCTCTCTATAATTCTTTGGAGAAGAGGACCTAGGAATCATAAGAACATAAGAACAAAATAAGAGTTCTGCTGGATCAAGCCAAGGACCCATCTAGTCCAGCTTCCTGAATCTCACAGTTCCCCACCAGATGCCTCTGGAAGCACACAAGACAACAAGATACCTGTATTCACATGCCTGTTGACCTTTTCAAAGAACTCTAAAAGATTTGTAAGGTAAGACTTACCGTTATGGAAGCCATGAAGATTCTCCCTCAGCAAAGCTTGTTCTTCTATATGCTCTAAGGTTTTATCCTTGATTAGGCTTTCCACCATCTTATCTGGAACAGATGTTAGGCTGACCGGTCTTTAGTTTCCTTGGTCCCCTCTCCCTCCTTTTTTAAAGATTGGCATGACATTAACTATACTCCAGTCCTCTGGCACATTGGCATTTTCAAGGGACAAGTTGCATATTTTAGTCAGAAGATGAGTATTCTCACACCTGAATTCCTTAATTCCTTGGGTCGGGTGGGTGCCATCTGGGCCTGGTGACTGGTTAATCTCTAATTTGTCAATAAGTTCTGAAATGTCCTCTCTCTTAACCTCTATTTGACTGAGGGCGCAATCCACTGAAATGTTGGAACCATAAATGCCATAAATCACGTTCGCAATGCCTCGGGAGTAAGGGAGTCCGGCGCAAGGCCAAACTCCCTCACTCCGTCGCCGGACCAGGACGCAGCCGCCGGAGGAAGGTACATTCTCCCACCAGCGGCCGCGTGGGTGGTCCGGTGGGTGAGGGAGAGGGGCCATTGGCCTTGCCAGCTCAGGAGGGGACGGGGGATGGATCCTGCCATATCCCCCATCCCCGCTGGGCCGGCTAGGCCATTACATGGCCTCCTCCGACTTCCACCAGCTATTTAGCTGGCGGAAATCCAAGGAGGCCCATCGGGCCAGCCTCGGTTTACACCCAGGGAAACGGAAACGGTTTACACCCGTAGACCAGAGGTCTACGAGTAGACCTCTGGTCGACCAAACGACAGGCACCCTTGGGCACAGGATCCGGCGGGCGGCCCTGGGCTGCCGACCGGATCCTTACACAGAATTGCACTGTCAATTCTTTGGTCATTCTTTGAGATACATTCTTTGGGATACATCCTTCCCATGAAGGGCTGTATCTCCCCAAGCTTCTCTGCCGTGAAGACGAACATGAAAAAGAGCCTTTTTAATTGGAATATTTCTATACGTAAAGCACACACAGCCCACAGAATGCCCTTAATGGATTTCCCCAGGATTTCTGGTTGATTGCTGAAATGCTAAACTGGAAGTAAAACTGAAGCAAGCACATCCGCAAATATTCTCCTCAGCAACCCGTTGTTTTAGTAAAGAGGGTGACCAGATACAATGGAAGTCAAAGTGCCTATAGTATACCTTTAACCATTGTATAGAAGAGGGAATTTTGGCAGGTACAGCTCATCATGGAAGGATGCAAAAAGCTTCACCTGTCAGAATTCACTCTTCTATACAATGGTTAAAGGTATGTAGGCACTTTGTCTTCCATTGTATCTGGTCACCCTGTTTAGTAACTGAGATGAATTCAAGAAAACCCTGCCCATTCATCATCATCATCATCAGAGTTATAGATGGCTGATCTTCAGGGGCCATTTGATTGCCTGAACAAAGATTACAGAAGAAAATGCCTGATTCAATACAGGCATTTAATCATTTCCTAACATACAGTTGGAAGATATTTATTTTAAATATAGGCTCTTAAAACATTTTTATCTCCATGTTTAGTAGCTAAAGGACAGGCTGCAGATATAATTATTAATTTTGATACTAAAGTGTTTCCACAGAGAGGATGGGCCAGTTTTCCAAGATTCTGCAGGACACCCTAAAACCCATTCTTGCTCCAGACTTACAAAAATCTTTGGCAGCAAGTAGTCAATTTAGCATCTTGCTTTTTCCCCACCCCCACTTTTAGCTCTTCCTGTGAGAGATCAGATAGCAAAATGCTTGGCTTCCAATCATAAATGAACATATGGCACAATGAGCTCAGAAGTAATTATTTTTAGTCTCTGTCTTTTCTTCATGAGTCAAATCCAAAAGCAGCTATGTAAACTCAAGGCAAATTAAGTGAAGAAATAAATAACCACAAGAAAATAGAGTGGGATTCACCTCCCAAACAAACAAGGAGGAGCACTATATTATTATGTATCTACCGGTACAAAGTAGCAATCATATTTTCTTGATCTTCTCAGAGAGGGCAAGGCGCAGATATGAGTGAGCTTCTGATGAATTCTCTTTTAAAAAAATTGTCCCACCTTCCCTTGCTCTTTCCCTTTCTTGCACCTCCTAATACTCACAGTGCAATCCTGTGTAACCTTGCACCAGCGTAACAGTAGATGCACCGATGTAACAGCAGATGCACCGGTGTAAGTGCCAACGCATTCACCGAGTACAACCGCTACCTCTGATCGCGGCTAACAGCCCTCCCTGTGTGTGTTTGACAGCTCCTTTCATGAACATGCCGCTGTCAGCTTTGCAGCTAATGTACTCTCCGAACATACCCGCTGTCTACATGTGTTTGACAGCTCCTCTGTCAACACACTCACTGGGGTTACCTACGGTCACGATCTTACAGACTTCCGGTGTTAATTGCCAGCCTGACCTTCGCGCACTTTTCGTTTGGCGCCGCTTTCTCCTTCAAATAACAGACTTGGCCGCTCCCGTCCTTTTAACATCTTGGCAGTCCACTGCCGTGATACTTGAGGAGGTCCACAGTTTGATGGACGAAACGTTGTGTTTTAATTGTTTTTATTGTTTTTTAACCTGTGTTTTACGTGTTTTTAACGTATTTTATTGGTTTTTAAAGAATACATTAGATTTTTACATGGCTTTTAAACCTGTAAACCCTACCTCTGTGTACAACCACGTTGTGTTTCCCAGAAACATGGGGGGGGGGGGAGAGAAGTACAGGTCATTTTTCCACCATTCACTGTGCTATTCATTTGCATTTGATTTGTCCATATGGAGCTTATTTGCATGCCATTGACATTTGAAGGGGAAGGCATAGGAAGAGATTCAATGAGGATGTATGCCAAATGCAGAACAGACCCCTGCCTGTTGTCATGAGAGAATGAAGTCAACTTGGCCTTGAAGAGGCTACAGAATTCAATTTGGCATGGTAAAATTACTGTATTCATTCTAATATGTTGAGTTGACTATTGGTCTATACCAGACCTACATAAACAAGGCCTGCAAACTGAATTATTTGCAGCCCCTGGGGGAATTCCAAATGCAGTCAATTCTTGGTATCCGTGTGCTCCATTTTCGCGGATTCACTTATCTGCAGGAACAAAGAGTGCGACTTACCTCACGCCATTCATGGTCTGTTCTCGCCTATCTACAGCTATTCTGAAGCTATCCGCAGCATCCGTGGCCATTCTGAAACAAACCCCCATCCTCGACAGCCATTCTAAAGCTATCCCGACCATTTTGAAGCAATCCGCAGCCATTCTGAACTATTTATTTATTTATTTCTGTATTTATATACCACCTTTCTCATCATCAGATTTCTCATCAGATTTTAATTCAAATTAAATTTGAAACAGATTTTTATTCACTATCCACTCCATTCTGAAGGTATCCATGCCAATTTGATTTTCCCCCACCCCATTGATCCCATAGCATAGGATCAATGATTTCATATCCACTGGGTTTTCCAGGAACTTTCAGCATAACCCCCATGGATACCGAGAATTGACTGTACCACTTTTTGCGGCCCTTTCCTACTCAAGCACATCAAAAGCAGGAATGGGGACAGGAAAATGCTTGCATCACTCCATCTGTAATGCTCCCTCTCTCCCTGGGTTAAGGGGCACATGGTGGAGTTGGTACTAGTTGTTATAGCCTATTTCAGCCATGCTGCAGCATAGCCCACTTGCATCTGCACTAGCACCTTGCCAGGGGAATGATAACTTTGCGTGCTGTTGCCGCTGAAGTCGGCATGAAGCAGTAGCAAGAAGGGTATAGGAAGCACAGAAACAAAATATAAAAAGCCTGAAAGAAGAAAAAGGGGGTAACAGAAATGAGGCCCAGGTAGACCTGACTTGTGGTGATGCCTAGTTGGTGGGTTGAGTTACTCTTCATGCACTATAGTTTTCATGCCATCTCTGCATTTAGCTATCTGATTCCTGGAATATCCACAGGTTGCAGACAGACAAATGGGCAACTTCAGATATGCAAACGCAATGTGTTTTCCCCCCACCATATAATCTCATTTAGGTCCAACTTTTCTTCAGTCAAGGCAGTGTTCCCTTCAAGAAGTTCCACTATGATCATGGAAATGATAACATTGCTTATCCATGTAGTAAGGTTCGCTATTGGCTCACAAAGTACTTTTCTTCCCATGATCCCATTACCCTGAGATAACTGGGGGCACATATAGGGGGGGAGAGCCTGTATGTGAACTAGCCCTAATTGTGAATTTCTGCCCTGATTACTGAACACAAACATAGGATATCTGCACTGCAAGTGTATTTAGTGGCGAATGAGGACAGAACTAATATTGGATCCTCTTGCACTACTCAGATTGCATTTAGTTTCATTTAGAAATGTGCCCATTACATTTCTGAAATTAAGATCATTTCCAGTTGTAAGCACACTAGTTTACTGTTCAAGATAGAGAACAAGATTCTTATTGCTCCAGAGATGACTCTCCTTATCCTTCTTTTAGCTACTCAACTTTATCCCATCCCTTAGACAAATTTCTTAGAGTAATGTAATGCATGGGACAATGTTTTCCCTGGCTTTTACTACTGATTTGCTGTTGCCTTTGGCTTCCAAACATACATTCTAGCCTTTACACGGACCCAGTCTTGAGAAACTCCGTTCGGCATGTCTGAAATGGCTCAGCTCCTCTTATACCAAACAGGACACACCAGTTAGCAAAACTTGCTTTTATGTTTATCAGGAACAAACAGTCCTGAGAAATGAATATCCTGCATGCTAAACAGTATTGGATGATGAATGTTAAATTTACGTGGATGTTCCTAGCGCTCTTCTGTTGCTTGTGCTGGAGAGATATTAATGGCATTTGCTTAGTATTTTATGTAAAACTTGCTCTGAATATTAAACTTCATTTGCAAGGGTGAGGGGGCAGAGGAATAATCCATCACCAGGCATCCGTCCCAACCTTTTGTAAAAGCAAACATGGATGGGGCTTATGGAATATGATTGCAGCTTGAAATATTATTTCTACAGGTTCCTCTCTTGCTTACTGGATTGTGAAGTCACCTCTTTGTCTCTGGTCATGCCACCATCACACACACTTCCTTTCCAGGTGACCTTTCGAATGATTCAAGTGAAGAATTAAATGTGGAAAGCATTGCACTGCAGCTGAAAATCCATGTAGCAAGGTCAGGCAAGATCCTGACCCAGAAGGTATCTAATAGTGTTGTAGGTCATTCCTTGAAATGCAGGTGGATTTTTCAATGTCAGCTTAGTTACTTTTCCATGTATATTTCTCCATCAGAATTACTCCACATCTGTACCTCACATTTTTTGAGTTAGGATGCTCTGGGAAGTTTTGTACTAATTTTCAACACATTAGGTAAATACTTCCAAACCAATCCAAAAGACCTTTAGGGCGCAATCCAAACCTACTTAGGCCACCGTTGTAACCAGCGGCCCAGCCAAAACGGGAGGCCCCAGAACAGAAAGGGGATTCAAATCCCCTTTGAATTCCCCTTTCGGAGGGGATTTGAATCCCCTTTCCGTTCTGGGGCCTCCCGTTTTCGCTGGGCCGCTGGTTACTACGGTGGCCTAAGTAGGTTTGGATTGCGCCCTTAATGACATATATATACATAACCACCCAAGTAAATACACATTTAGAGGAATAAAACATTTAAAAACAAACAACACAAAAAACCTTGTAAATACAGATCAACGTCGTCTCAAAAGAAATTTTTTCTCCACCAAACAAAAGAACTTCGCTGCTCGTCCGATTACCTCAGGGGGACCTTCATTTAAAAGAACAATCAATTTCTCTACATCTGGGAGGCCTGACATATTTACTAAAATAGGGTTTACTCTAAATAAACTGCTCTTGAGGAGGTGTGAATTGTACAATAAAAGAAGATGTGATTTAAAGACTCAACAGTGCTCATGTTACATGGGCAGCATCGATCGGCAAGTGGGGTGTTAGAATATCTACCCAGGGAAACCCGGGAAGGAGTAACATTAAATCTGCCGCAAGATATAGCCCGGCGCTCTTTTGGGTCAGTTAAGAAGAACAAATAGGGGGCTATTTGGCCACAAGGCATAGAAATTTGAAAATAAAGCGGAGAGCAGGTCCTAGAAGCCAAGAAGTGAAGAGTTTGTGATTCAATGTCAAGGAGCCTTCGGTTCAAAATCCCTGCAATTTCTAATTCTGATGACCTGAGAAGGGTTTCCTGAGGGAAGCCCAATGAACTTAGCTTCTCCCAGACCATGCACAGCCACTTGGGAACAACCAAATCTGATAGCATTTATAACACTGTGCTATCTGGTTGAGCATTGAAAGAGACACGCAACCAGTACTTAAACATTGCACGCCATGCTCTCATCTCCAGCAGGGACTGGCCTAGCTCTAAACATAATGTGGAGTTAGGGACACACCTAGGAAGGCCCAACAGCTTCCTCAAAAAAACTCACCTGCAAACTCTCATAGGTGTGCTTAAATGATCTCAACCAAACTGGGATAACATATAGGGATACAACAAACTGAGGGACTACCTTTGCATTGCAGACCCTAATTGCCGCTGGAATATAGCCATTGCCCTGCTTAAATACTAATCTCCCTCTCCCCACCCCCACCCCCGCATATATTTCTTTCATTCTTCATGAAGTTCATGGCTAAAACATTAATCGCAAGGCTCATTTAACATAGAAAGGATTTCTAATTCCACTGGTGAACCAGACAGATAGATAGATAGAACCTTTATTGGCAAAACATAAAATAAATAAAATAAACATATACAACAACCACTATAGAAAATAAAACAACATCTTACCCTAACATACAATCTATGGTGAACCAGAGTATAGCGGCTAGGGCATGTTCAACTGGGATCAGGGAGACCTGGGTTCAAATCCATGTTCACTGATGAAACTCACCGGATGACCTTGGGCTTTCTCTCAGCCTAATTCACATCACAAGATTGTTGTGAAGATCGTTGGAGGAAGGGTGGAGTTAGCAACATGATAAATAAAAGCAAGTGCTGGCTTTTTCAATTAAAAAAACCAACCAGCCATCCTAGGGGTATTTCAATGATGATGCCCAACCAGCAGAATTATTTCACAGAGAGTAAGATGACTTCCCCTTATCTCCATCCTGTCCTCTATGCTTTGGAATGCCTTCAGCAGGTTTGCCTAGAGATAACAACCTGACAGATGTTAAATACTACAGTGAAATCAATGACCACTCCAAACAAATTGCAAGCACAACAAATGTACTGCTGTCAGCTTTAGGGGTCAGCTCAGTGTCAAAAAGGCTCAGAAAAGTCAATTCAACAAAACTTGTATGTAAATACTGTTTTCAATGCGGGGTCACAGAACTCATTTCTGTGCAAAGACACTGCAATGTGTTTTAAGGAGCTATGTACTATGAAAACATAATTACACTGAGAAAAAAATAAAACAGCGTATTTGGAGAATGACCTTCTGGTGCTTGTATTCTGGAATCCAAAATCTTCAAGTAGCATGGAGATAATTTTTTTCATATTTCCTATGTATGCAGTGGGTGTCATTGAGTAAGCACCTCCATTTGCAGAGTGGCTCTCATTCTCTTCCAACTGGTGTTGGGGATGATTGTGTAGATATATAGACCACCAGAGGCATAACCCGTTATTTCACAGTAGTTGTGCCACTCACAGCCCAATCCGGTACGCTACTGGAACTCGCATTCTGGCACCGTATGGCGCTTTATGGTGGTTGCAAACGCAACCTGCCATCAGGAGGAGCCGGGCCACATCACAAGTCGCGAGCAGTGGCGGTGGCCCACCAGCAGAGCCATCACATCCCCTGATGGGCACCCCCCAACAATCTGCTGCCTGAGGTGACTGCTTCAGTTGGCCTCATGGATGGGCCAACCCTGCTCCTATTCATTAGAAACAGAAGCAATGCGGAGGAGGGAAGCTAGGTGCTGAGCTCTAGGTAAATGAAAGGAAGGGGTGGAGTGGAGCAGGGGTGCCACTCTCCTCCCCTCCCTTTCCACAGGGGGGCACTCGTTAATCCTCCCCCTACTTATTCATCCTCCCCCCTTATATACTGATGTGGGGGTATGCACACAGAGAAAGCAAATTAGGGGGATTCAGGTGGCGGGGAGGCACAGGCTACCCCTCCTAGAGTAGGTGTACCAGTATTTTCCTCTCATAATGGAGTAATTGACCTAGATGTGATACTTTTATTGGTATTGTGGGGAGGTTTTCTGGTACAACTAGTATGCCTAACAACAATATGTAAAGTAAATAGCATTTTCCTTTAGTGCTTGAACCACTTCACATAGATCATCTCCACAATCCTTTCAACAGCCTTGGCAAGGTAGTCCCGTTTGCCAAAAATGGATACTGTGTATTCCAAATGAAAACGAAGATGGCAAGAAGAGCCTTGCCGGGTCAGGCCAAAGGGCATCTAGTTCAGCATTCCATTTGTAATAGTGGTCAGTTAGACTTTTCTCAGAAGTTTACAAGTGGCATACAAAGACAACAGCCCTGCCCTGGTACTCAGTGATATGCTGTGTCTGAACATGGAGGTTTATTTAGCTATCATGGCTAATAAGCACTGGGTGTTCATCTCTCATAAAGTTTGCTAAACTTTTGACTTTCTCTTTTTACACAAATATCAGCACAGTGTCCCCCACTTTAACCAATTCATTCTTTCATTCATGTATTAGTTCTTATGCCGCATTCTTCAGTGACTGCAACCGATCAATGGAAAGTGTGTGTTGATCATCTGCAAAGCTAAACTGGTAACAGCCGTCCCATGTTGGAGTAACCATGAATGTTGTGAAGTAGAGCTGTCAATCCTCCTGGACTGGTCTGGACTCTCCAGAAATAGCATCAATTTTCAGGTGACTACTCCAAGCAATTCTAGAGATTTTAACAGACTCCAAGAAGATTACATCATGTAAAAAAATAAAATAAAAATCCAGGATGTTTTCAGTAAGCTCATCTTCAAAATCCAGGATGCTTTCAGTAAGCCAGTCTTCAGTCAGAGTTAGCAACTCTACATGTGATGCTGTTTGAGTTACACAGGATACATGATCCACTTGCTTTGCTTGATTTTCAGAGCAATTCCACTCAACTCCCCCCCCACACACACACACACAGCGATGCAGCTGCACCAGCGTGGCATGCACTAAATCCCAAGGGGGAGTTTCATGGGCTAAACCTTATTCTCTGTTTGCACTGGTGGAGCGCGTGCTCGGCCATGCAAGCCATCACAAAAATGTCGTAAAGCACTTTGCAACGTCATGCCTGTTTGCAGCGCCGGCGGGAAGACCAGAGTCATTCCACCAGCACCAGGAGCAACGCCCACTGGAGCAGGTAAGCATTGTGCTGTGCAGTGCAGGAGCGGGGGGGGGGAGCGGGACTCGGCGTAACAAGGGTGGAGCAAAGGCAAGTAGTTCTGCAAGACTCCGTTACACTGGAGTCAACGGCCCCTCCCCCTTGCTGTTGGAGCCATTCTGGCAGCAAAGGCAACATGCAGGACACTCCCCTGTTGCTGCTGGAATGGCTCCAACAGCAAGGGGGAGGGGCCGCTGACTCCAGTGTAACGGAGTCTTGCAGAACTACTTGCCTCCGCTCCACCCTTGTTTCACCTCTGAGCGGGAGGAGAGGCAGGAGGAGGTAAAGGCAGAGGCGTCGCGGCAGCTAAGGCTGCCCGGACCACCTCCGTGGCGCCGCCCCTTTGGGGCGGCACCGCCACTGGGTTGGGGGCGACTGCGTGCGCGCCCGCCTTCTCCCCCGAAAGCCCTGGAGCGTCTGCCACGACCGGCAGCCAGGACTTTCTGAAGGCAGCCGCTGCGTCGTGGCCTTATTTATACGTTTTTTTCTGTACAGACGCAGAATGTAACGTTCTGCGCATGTGCAGGAAAAAAGTATAAATAAGGCCACGACGCAGCGGCTGCCTTCAGAAAGCCCTGGCCGCCGGTCATGGCGGACGCTCCAGGGCTTTCTCAGGTTCCGAGGCCGGGCAGGCGCTCCAGGGGAATGCCGCCCGAGCCGCGGAGCCGCTGCGTCACCGGGTGGGCGCGCGCGCGCTCCCCCAGAGTGCCGCCCAAGCGGCGGAGCCGCCCGGAGCCACTGCTCCGTTCTCTCCGCCCTCCGTACGCCTCTGGGTAAAGGGCCTTACGCCGCTGGAATGATCATAAGGCCCAAATAGGATGGGGCCATTTAATTACTATAGGTAGGATTGGCAACTTTGTTTCCTCTCTAGCAGGTCTTCCGTGCCTTTAAAAGCTGCATAACTATGGTAATTATACTGAGATTGGAATCTTATGCACATTTACTCAGGAACAAGCACCATCAAACAACCCCACTGGGATAGATTTCTGTAAAGCTACAGACCTGAGAACACTTACTTGGAAGTAGGAGATTTTCCAGGGACAGCAACGGGGTCAGTTAGGTTGGGGGGCCCCTGACCACACTCATCAGAGGGCCCACCTGGGTGAGCTGATAACTTAATCCTCCCCAGTGGTACTAGGCAGCCAGTGGAGATGGTGGGAGGAGCCACTTCCTACTGCTGCTACTGCCCAACACCTGCAGCCAGTAAACCTGGCAGTGGCCCCAGTACAGGGCTTTTCCTCAGGGCCCCCAGCACCCTGACGTACTGAGAGCCTCATTGAATTCAGTGGGAGTTACCTCTTACTAGTAAATACATACTGTACATACAGGACTGATCTGCAAGTGTGGGTTCTTCAGCTACCATGTTGTGATAGAAGAAGACATAACTGGTGAAAATTACTCTTCTTCTGGGTAATCCTTACTGGTGCAGAAAACTTAGGCTCCAACCCTAGCTAACCACCCAGCCCCACCGATGCAGCCATGCCACTGGAGCTCGCACTGCATCCTGTGGGGGCATTCACAGAGGCAATCACTCCTCCAGGTAAGGGAAAATTTGCTCCCTTTGCCCGGGGGTAAGCCTCTACTTGGACCTGCGCAAGCGATTGCTGGCACAAGTCCAAGTGGACCTGGGTAGGTGGATTGAGGCCAGGAAGGAGGGTAGGATATTGGTGGCATTGCTGCCACCAATAACTGCCCCCTTCCTGCCCTTGACACACCCCTGCTCCGCCCCAGTCCCCGCCTCATTCTATCCCCGCCCTGCCCCATTCCGCCCACTGCCCACCCTCTGTGCCAACTTATCAGCACCAGAGTTCCTGTGGTAGCAGCTGTCACCCGGCCACCACTTCTCACCATTTGTGGCAGCGGTCAGGCTGCACTCTGTGGCGCATCGCATTTTGCAATGACTGCAAAGCAGCTGCCCTGCTGGAACACGAGTTCTGGCAACACAGCAGGCCCACAGCATTGGGCTGTTAGTCTTAACCTGTGACTCCCGGTCATAGACCTGTTTCTACTTAGACCATTGACTACACCAAAATTATGTCAGGTATTACTAGGAATGCAAAGCAGGATTTGCATATTCATCGTGGTTGCTGTTTTGCCCCATCTGACAGATTACAACTAAGAGTTCCTTTCATTTGAATGTTTAAAGGTGTTCATTTGGTTTCATTATGCCAGTAGACATACCCTACAGCTTATCTGCATATCCTATTATACTTTGCCACTTTCAAACTTAGTATATCAGACTCATCAGTACAGTGCAAGATAATCAGGTTCCATGCTGTCACAAGAAACATAATGCAAGAAATGATCATTTCATTCAGCTTCTAAACATGCAGATAAAACGATCAGACACTGAGCAGCGTGAGCACGCAGACACGTGTACACACAAACCCAGGTGATCCAGAAATCATGAATGAATTACCGGTACCATTACTAACAGGGGAATTGCTGAATAAAGTAGGTTGTTTAATTTACTCTCATGTGCATCATTCACTGGGTATTGTACAAAAAAAATAATTTTATGACACGTGGTGAACAGGGAATTTACCTTTATATTTTGATCAAAGTTTTACCAAAACAGAGCTGGGATAACTCACTTATGTCTAGTTCAGCTGCCACCATGACCTCTTGACTCCTCGCACTTCAGGCAAAACTGACAAACCATATAATGTCTTTGAGGAACCTAAGACTCTAGTTGTTAAATACCTTCAGAAACTTGCCAACCCTCTGCTGAAATTCATGATGCGATGCGCGGAGGTAGCATTTCTGGCTGAAATCCCCCTGATTCACTGTTTGCTTAAGCAACCCCCCCCCACATATGCAAATTGATCTATTTACCTGCCTGTTTAGAAACTGAAGTGTTAATTACTTATGTAATTATGCCACTTGTGACAGCATGCAAGTTGATTAGCTTGCAGAACACTAATTCCTGATTAGCACTGAAGAGGGGTATGCTAATAGTGTGACACTTCTGAAGTCCACCTCTTTAAAATGTAAGTTATGTGTAGACCAGGGGCTCTACATGTTGCCAACTTTTGAACAGCTTTAGTAGCTGTCCCTTTAACTAACAGAAGCAGCGCTGGTCCAAGACCTCCTGTTGCAGCGTACCAAATGCTTCCTCCCTTTACCTGGTGACGTACCAGGTTCTGCTCCTCCCACTTCCTGGATTAGGAAAGGAAGAGGGAGATGGAGCGGAGGAGGAAGTGTAAGGAGGAAGTGTGGAGGAGAAGAGAGCGGTGGAATACAATGCTCCAACACTCTAGCCACCACTCTCCTCTCCTCCACACGTCCTCCTCTTCTCATCCCCCTCTTTCTCTTCCAATCCAGGGAGTGGGAGGAGCCGTGGAGATAAGTGGGTGGACAGAGGTGGGCTCTTCTTACCAATCTGCTGTCTGAGGCTACTGTCTCAGTCAGCCTCATGGATGGGCCGGCCCTGAACAGGAGTTTGATCTGCAAACTGCAGCCAATTAGAAGGTGATCATGTTTAGCGCTAAGCCCTAAAATGCTTTCCCTGCTGATGTCTGTATATCAAGATGCTGATATAAGCACAAGAGCAACCAGTTGGCAACCCTCATTTACATGTCAGTTATTTTTGCTATAACATATAAGAATTACGCTGTTATTTTGCTGCATCTAATGCATAAAGTGTAAAATAGGAGACATGTGCCCTTAAATGCCTGTGTACTGTCCCGGTTTCCGGGCTCCGGTCCTGGGTCAGTCCCAGGCTTTCCAGGCTCCTCATTGGGCTGCAGCTCCTTGAGAGGCCTTGAGAGCTGCAGCCCAATGAGGAGCCTGGAAAGCCTGGGACTGACCCGGGACTGGAGCCCGGAAAACGGGACAGTCCCGGGTTTTCTGGGACGAATGGTAAGCCTATCTATACAGTACATCCTTTCTTATACTGTATATTGCCAAGAAAAGTAGCAAATACACCATTGATGTGAAGCACATGTATTTTGTCCTCATCAAGCACCCATACCCAAGTGCAAAATATAATATCTGCATGCACATTTTTCAAAGGCATCTCCACAACCAGGAGAGCTAGGAACATGCTGCTTGTTTAAAATTTGTAGGCTGCTATATTCAATAACAAAATTCCACACGGAGTTCCGCGCATGTCAAATTGCAGAAGGTGCACAGCTTGGGTTGTACTCCTCTTATCCGCCATGACCTGTAGGCTTGCAAGCAAGGAGACTTGAATTCATACTGCTAAGTATTGTCAGCCACAGATATTCGTATAGCATTAATTCAAAATTCTCTCTGTAACTGAAATGCATTCTTCCCCTTTCTATATTCATCAGCAGACAGCTGGAAACCTTCATAGGATGCCAAATGTGTGTGACCTACATTACTAACTGGAAGGCATTTGCTGAGATGAAATCTTAGATACTAAGTCTTTTGGCTTCAATTTCTTTCAGAATGTTTCGTCCAGGATAATGGTGAGACAGATGCACCACTTTTCTGCTTCGTGGCATTTAAAAGCTTTGTTAATCTTCTTCTCGCTACTTTTTTGAATAATCTCCCAATGGTGCTCATTTTCATGCCAATGCGTTAATTGTGTGAACGTTTCGGGGGGGGGGGAGAGCACCATATTTTTCTTTTTCCAGTAGCATTAAATAAAGCATCCCCAATCAGCCACATCACTGTCAGGCTATAAATATATTACCGGAATTGCTTTATTTGCATTTTGATGACATCAGCTTGCACTCAGTTTATTAGGATTTTGTACTTGGTGGATTTTGTTGGTTTCTCCTTCCCCCCCCCCCCGAAGGATTATTAATCAAATTCGTTTCAAGAGTGTAACAAGGCAAGGCATGCACTCTTTTCTTCTTAGGTGAAGAAATATTAATAGGTATAGGTTAAGGTAGGAACCTCAGGTATCTTGTTGAGGTCATTTCACTATGGACAGCATTTCCCCTCCAAATTTATTAATTTACCAAGGTAAATACTACAACCCTTTAAAAAAAAAACTCATAGATGCAAAGCTCTTACAGACCAATCCTATTCTTTCCCCCACCATAGCATGTAGCCATTCCAAAACAGGTATGCTGGGGGGGGGGATCAGGTGGGTTGGGAGAGGAAAGGGAAAATATTTTGCCTTACCATCCCGCAAGCCTCCCAATCGCCAAAGGGTCTCCTCAGACCTCTTTAGCTGGCTCAAGTCCAAGGAGACAAAGGGGGGGGATGCTGGCTGCTCCCAGAGGGGATAGTATCCAGCGCAAGTTGCCCACACTGGGTGCCACCCCCTCCCACCTCCGTCACGACCCCAGCCCTCTTCCCGTTCCACCCCATTCCGCCCTCCCAACCGATTCACTGTTGTCAGCGGGCACTCCTGTCTGGTGGCGTTCCAAAAGCATGCACTTTTGTGCGCTGCATTGTTTGTGATAGCCGTACAGCAGCTACTGCTGACAGAATGCTAGTTCCAGCAGCGGTAGCGCTGCATAGGATTTCAGACTCAGAACGTTTTGGCAGGCTCAGCAGGAGGTGTTAAGTTTGAGCCTGCCTGAAGAAGCAGAGTCGACCTCGGTTCCCACTTGGATGGGAGATGGAAGCTGCTGACGAACCTCGCAAAGACACTGAGAAGGTATGTGAGAGGGTGGAATGCGGAGGAGTCAGCTAGAGAGAGAACATCTAAGACAACCGTCCGAGGGTGAACTGTGGTGAACTGTGAAACTTGGAAGTGCAAAGCACAAGCCAGAAGGAGGGCTGCACTCGGAAGGGAAAACATCTCGAGCATGGAAGTTTCTATACAGGAATAGAACAATATTGTAAAGACCCTTATCAGGTCTAAAGATAGCCTGCCTATGTAAGCCGCCTTGAATGAATCTGATGAGAAATCTGATGATGAGAAAGGCGGAATATAAATACAGAAAATAATAATAAATAATAATAAATAATAATTATACTGATAACACACAATGGGCCATTTCGATTACAGGGTCACTGGAGTTAGGGCAGTACGTCGGTAAGCACTACGTGTATAGAAAGTTGACACCTGGGCCTATGGTAATCCCAGTGGCATCATTTAATTTTAGGAGGACAAAAGGCACAGTCATGTTCAGGCTGCCAGTTTGCAAGACTGACCCTGTTTTCTCCACCTCTTTTCTTTTTTCTTAGATGATGGGTGAACAAAGGTTACTTTCAGAATACTTACGGACTCCTGCTGGACCCTGTTCTTTTATTCTGGGACCAGATTCCTCCCCCCTCCATTTTTCAAGAGTTGTCAGTCTTGTGACATTACCAGGTTCCACCTCAGAAATCTCAGGTTTGGGGATTTATCCAACCTGGTATTCCCTTCCCTGTTTTTCTCCCCATTTAGCTTTCAGACCCACATTCATTAGGACCAGCTCGCAGATTTTATACATTGCAATGGCGTTGCTACCTTGAAGCGACGTTAGCGGGTCGCTACGGGGTGATGCGCGCAAGGGGTGACTCGCGCGTGCGTGACGCGTCACCTCTCCTGCACGCGTCTCCCCCGAAGATGTCCCTGGAGCCGGCTTCCCCGGCCGACACGCCAGGGCCTTCTGAGGAAGGCCCGCTGTGCGAAAGTTATTTAATAACGTTTTTTGCACATGCGCAGACCGTCCCTGAGGGAAAAGGGCTGCCCTTTTCCCTCAGGAACGATCTGCGCATGCGCTAAAAAAACGTTATAAATAATGTTCGCGCAGCGGGCCTTCCTCAAAAGGCCCCGGACAGCCGGCCAGGGAAGACGTCCCCGAGCCGGCTGCAACAATTAAGGGGGCGCCCGGGCCAGCGGCCCGGAGCGGCGGCCCGTCGGGCACCCGGAGCGGCGCCTCATCAGGCGCCCCCCAAAATCACGACGCGCCCTATGGAGGCGTCACTTGGGTGACACGCGCGCCCCGCTATGGGGCGGCGCGTGCCCTAGTGACGCCACTGATACATTGCATGACTATTGTTGAGCATAATTAAATGAATTATATACAATTATATACAATAAACAAGGCAAATCCCTTTGCTTCGGGGGGGGTGTACAAAAGTCTTGATAATATTATTTTCTTTTTTTATACCTAATTATAACTATAACACTCATGAGTACTCTTAAAATACCTTGAATGCATCCAGAATGGTCATCTAGTACAGGGTAGTACTTTGCAGAGCTTGCCCTGTGTTTGAAATCTCTTTGTCCTCAGCCATTAACTGAAAGCTAAAATGTTACTCCTGTTAGTGCCCAGCAAGCTTTCAAAGCCAGTGTATTATAGTAAAGGCGTCAGATTAGGACTGGGGAGAACTGGGTTCAAATCCTCATCAGCCATGATGAAGTTTATTGGATTACCTTGCTCGAGTCATTCTCTCTACCTCACAGGGTTATGAGTTAAAATGGAGATGCAGAGGAGAGCTATGTTTGCCTCATTGTGCTCCTTGAATGAAGGATAATTGAAAATATAATAAATAGTGTCAAGTTAATTTTAGCCACTGGGCCAGACCAATCACAGAAAAATGTGGGAAGAACAGGGCCCTGAGTAAACAAGCCTACAGTTCTCAAACTTTGTTGTAGTGAGATTACACAAATCAAGAAACATTTTTGGAGCTTTGCCACATGCCAATAAGGGACAACTGACATGTTACTACAAGCTTTTAACAGGACCTTTTAACAGCAAACCACACTTAGCACAAACTATGGCTTACAAACCAACTTCAAATGATGGTTTGTAGGCAGGTTTGGGTGAAAGGTTAAAACAAACCATGACTTCTTAGCTAAACAAGCCATGCTTTCATGTTATGTCTGAACCCAACCAGTGTCAAATCATGAAAGAATGGGGGGGGGGGGGAGAGAGAGAGAGAGCATGAGAACAAGAAAGCAACTGTGTCTCATGATTTTGCTGGGTGCATTTAATTTAGCATGAACGAGGTCAAGATTCTACCCTAAAGTTAAAGAGAATTGCTGAATCAGAGCCACAACCTTTTCAAGTGACATCTGACATTTCCAGATATTTGTGCACAGTGCTATAAAAGTTTCGTCCAATTCCAAAGACACGTTGCATTCCTAATCCTGATCAAGCAATGCATTAAAAAGACCATTTTCAATAGGAAAAAATGCATAAACATGTCTACTGTACCAGCTGCAGAGGATTAAAATGTAATGATTTATGATACATTGTGCAAGTTTCTCAGCGCAAAACCATTTGAAAAAGGAAATATGTCCTCACACAAGACGCTGCTACAGCAACATGTGTAAACCCTTCATTAAAATAAAATGCACTATCACTGCAAGTGAAGACAGAGAAATACTGTATTAGAAGACTCACTGTAATCTGATGAAGTTGATTAGAAAGCAGGCCTCCTCTAATTTGAGGCAGAATTAATTAGTAGCAACTACAGTGACTATATTAAAGATGAAGCTACTGTTTTTACAATGTTAAAGAGCTTTAATAAAATCAGAAACCTCGCAGAGTCTTACGAAGGGACACAGTGTAACAGGAGCCGATATAGGAATGACTAGACAACACTGATGGCTGGAGCAGTCAATATGGCTAGCTGTCAGAAAAGTATGGGGCAAATATATTTGATTTTCCCTTTTCAGTCTTTTAAAGCTGGACAGCTGTGGCGAATAGGAACCTTTTGCAGACTAGGCTCTGTCCTGATGGCTAGCCAAAAGAATATTAAAATGCTATGTTGTTGCTAAATTATGGGGAGGTGGCTAGGGGACCTTTTAATTAAATCCACAAACCTCACACCCTGAATCCCCAACCAATTTTAATCAAATTATGCCTCCCCCCATAACCTTAAAAAAAACCAGGATAGGAGCCAAGCCTCCACTGACCCCTGTGCAATTTTGGCACTCATTCTGCTGCTGAGTTGGTCAAAAATGCTGGACACCAACAGCAGGCCTGCAATAACACTAGGCTCCATCCCTAGTGGATGAAAATTGCTGAGCTCCCTGATTTTACCACATTCTGTTCGTTTAACTTGCTATCCCAACACAGTCTCCCTGTCTGGGCTTGCCAGGGTGATCTCGGCGGTGGCATAATTGGGTTAAGTTTGGAGGAATGGCCTTTGGCTAGCGGTGCTGGGAAAATTCAATGTCCACACTGACCCCCAGTGTAGGTGCTGCTCAGGATTTCATGACCGCCATGGCAACCATTGGCCTGTCTCAGTTGATTACAATCTTGACGCATGTTGCTGTTCCACCCCTCCTCACCCCGTTCCACCCACCCCCGCCTCCCAACTACCCCCTGCGCTGACTTACTGGCGCCAGGGCTCATGGGAAGGTTGCTGGCTCATGGTTGCCACTCTGCTTGCCACTTGCAGCAGCGGCCTGGCTACATAAAATGGCGTGTCACCATTTGCGACAGCCATAAAGCATGCTGCGCCAGCACAATGCAGCATGCACATAAAATTGGGCAGTAGGTGGTCTATATTGCCTCACTATTATTCGCTCATAGTGAGGGAGCTTGCTGCCTGCTGCAAAGACCAGTGTCTCAGTGCCTTTGAGTGGAGATGGGACATTTGGATACAAAAGTTATCCAGTAGTTGAATCTCAGGTTTGTTGAATCTCTTGTTTGCTCCCAAGTGTTGGGCTTGCTGGTCTTTCTGGAGATAATTGGGTTAAGTCTGGAGGAATGGTTGTTTCCTTACCTGACATCTCGATTACTATGGCTGTACTCCTATGTACATTTTCCTGGAAATACGCCCTATTGAACACAATGGAACTAAGGTCCCAATCCTATTGGCCTCAATCCTTTACAGTGGCACGAAAGCCAGGCTGCTGGTACACATTGCCATAAATGACAAGTCATTCGGTGCACATGGCAGTGGATTCAGGAGGCTCCTCAGGTGCTAGAAAGTTGGCAGCAGGGTGGGCTGTGGGTGGGTGGGTGGGGGAAGTAATGGGGCATGTTCGGGAGGAAAAGGAAGGCTGTCGGGGAGAGGGGGTGGATCCAGCAACAGTCATGCACACCAGATTTTATTCCCCCATTTTTGTGCCCACCCTGCCCCTGGCTCTCGGGCACCAACTAGCTGGCGTAGGTCCAAAGAGACCCATAGGTGATCGGGCAGCCTACCCGGGGGGGGGGGGAATAAAAAATATTTAAGTAAAAAATTTTCTTACCTCCTGCGGGCTGTCCGATTGCCCCCCATACCATAGCAAGTAGCACACTAACACAGCTGTATGCTATAACGTGGAGGGGGATAGGGTTGGGCAGTTACTTCTGAGTCAACATGCAAAGGATTGTGCTGTATGAATAACATCCTTACTGGTCTTTTCTGTCCCATTCCCCTATTAGCAGCTGCATGACTAGCAGAAATTTGATCAGTGCAACTCTTTTTTTCTGTTTTGAAGATGCAGTACTGGGATGGGAAAATCTTAATCTTAAAGAAATGTTGGTATTAAATCTTGCATTCTTTCACCCTGGAGTCAGAAATACAGACAACTCTCACCATTCCAAAGTATGTTGGCACATGATACTCTTATAGAAATCTTCACTCTTCAAAAATATACAATATTGTCAGCCTATTCTCCTTCTTTTGTTATTTTGAGTTCCATTCCAAATAAAGCAAAATATTGTCCTTAAAAATTCAGAGTGCGATGCAGAGTTTTAATTTCAAACTCATGGCTTTAAAGGGGGATTAAATATAGTGGGCCATATCTGTGAGTCCCATATCCACGGATTCAACCAACCGCAGATTGAAATTAGCCATTATCTGTCTGTGAGAGCGTGAATTCAGCTCTTTCCCTCAGGGTAATTCAATTTCCCTGGGTTCCCTGGCAAGCAAGCAACAGATTATGCCTACAGCGCCCACTTCAGCTGAGCAGCATCAGATGTATTAAAGGGCTAATGCGGTGCCCGTTTTCACATGGGCTCCTTAAAGGCACCCACACGCTCTTTTATCTCCCTCATGTGGCAGGCTCTAACGCGCTACTTGCGGCTGCCCTCCACCGGCCAGTTTCCTTAAAGGGCCAGCAGGCTTCAAGTTAGTCATTTTATATAAGGGACTTGAGCATCTGTGTTTTTTGGTATCGGCACAGAGTCCTGGAACCAATCCCCGTGGATACAGTGTGTCCACTGTTCATTTATTGACAAATATCTGTCCCTGTTTGTGGGCTTCCCAAAGGTTGGCCATTCTGGAAAATAGGATGCTGGACTTGATGGACCTTTGGTCTGATCCAAAAGTTGACTCCTTATGTTATGCTCTGATGCCTAGAGATCATCATCCATAAATCAGAATTGCATCAAATGGAAGCACAAATATTTAACAGAGTGCTTCACCAACTACGCTGGCTCAAGATATTTACATGCCTGAGGCTGAACATCCAAACAGTGCTGTTATTATTAGAAATAATAATAATTAAAACTAAGGCCCTAATCCTATCCTGCCGCTGCATAAAAAATGCTATGTGCTACAGAGTGCAGCCTGGCTGCCTCCGCAAATGGTGAGCGGTGGAGGGCTGGTGACAGCTGCCACCAGGGGAGCCCTGGTGCTGGTCACTTGGTGAGGGGGCAGGCAGGAAGTGGGTGGAACAGGGCGGGGAGGAGGAAGAACGGGGTGGAGGTGGGCCAAGGTCGGAAGGTGCAGTGATCAGCGGCAGCAGCTCTGCAAATATCCTTTCCACCTTCCCGGCCTCAATCCACCTACCCAGGTCCACTCAGAAGTGCGTAAGCAAAATCACTGGCACAGGTTCAAGTAGACCCATCAGGGAAGCGGAGGCTTGCCCCAGGACAAGGGAACAGATGTTCCTTACTTCGAGGAGGTCTGCAGGACTCAAAATGTCCCTGCGGGATGCAGTGTGCACCCCATTGGTGCCAGGGAAGTTTCTTTGGATTGGGCTGTAAATCACTGACAATTTGTTCCCTACACACTGAGCCACCTAATTTTGTCTAACATAAGGGTTACCCCTGTCCATGAAAAGTGTAGTCCATGTGGTTTGTAAACAGATATGCAGTATACATTTGGAATTGGTATCTGGGAGCTTTAACTTTTCAGTAGGCTTCAGTTCTGCTAGGTAAATTTCTGCTTCAGCTGTGATTGTTAACCTGCCAACTGCACACTTCAGACATCTGAAACGTCATTATACATCAAAGTGTTTTACATCTTAAATGGAAAAATACCAGTAATAGAATCCTCCACGCCCCACCCTTTCATTCTGACTTTTGTTACTCATGTTAGGATGCAGTTAATATCTCCCAAATGCTGCTATATAGCACTCTTCATCCTGGCTGTGATTGACAGCCATTCTAGCCAATAAGAGCAGTGCATCCTGGGTAACACTTAGCCGTTCACCACCAGTATCCTGCTTCATAAACATCACTGAACTTGGCTATAGCACTGTTTCACCCAGTGCTCAACTTCCTGGGGACATATCCCCATGCTATTGGAAGTATTCTTGTATATGTAAAAGAAAGAAAGAAAAACGGACAAGAACTCTAATCCAAAGTCTTGTAATATGCTCCAAATTCTTGCATATATGGCAACGCCTGGTCTGCTGGATATCACATCAATTCTGGGACAACGAATCCTGCCTCATTCTTATCAAAGGGTGAATTCCCACACGTTCGTTCCTCCTCCATTGAAATAGATGGTGAAGGCTTTGTAAGCAGCAAGATGGGGAGATGGATGGGGTAGTGGTTTGGGAGTTGGACTTAGACCTGGAAGATCCAGGTTCAAATCCCCGCTCAGCCACGAAGCTTCCTGGGTGACCTTGGGCCAGTCACTATCTCTCAGCCCCACCTACCTCACAGGGTTGTTGTGAGGACAAAAAGGAAGGGAGGAAATATGTATACCACTCTGAGCTCCTTGGAGGTAGGGTGGCATAAAAATGTGAAAAAATAAATAAATAAAATAAAAAATGGAGTGGTCAGAGTCCCACATGATGCACATCACAGGTCCAGGAAACAGAAAAGCAAATGGCTTACTTGGAACTCAAATTCAGATCCTGATTTAACATCCACAGATGTCTCAACTTAGTTTAGGCATAAACAAAACAAAACAAAACATGAGGGTCATTGTTAGGACGTGCTTTGGAACTATGGAACACAAATTTAAAGGAAAACAAAATATGATAGGAAACGAACCAGAATTTTCCACTAGACACCATATATTTACTGTTACTGGTCTGCCATGGATTCTCCTGAGGTTCTGAAGCTTTTGTTGGCAAATAGCAGAAGTCTGAAAACTCCCATATGGACCCCTAGTTTCCAGGTTAGACTATAATAAAACTAAAGAAGTGACATGTTCATCCAATTTAAGTTGCTCAGCTGTTCTTCTGGATTGCATGTGATCAAGAGGGGGGGGGGGAGAGATGTTGCAGGCCCCACACTCTAGTTACTAATCCCAAGCCTGTAATACAGCATATTCAGGGTACTGATGTTACTCACATACAGTATTTATTATGGCTATTTTAAACTCCAAAATCTAGCATACTTTCCATGTAGGGTTATAAAAAATATATATATATTCAGGAAGTCAGACAGTGTGTTTTACAGATATCAATCTTTAGAATTAAAACTAGAAATAAAAATAATTCATGGTTTAGCTCCCAACTTGGCATGACGCACAGCACATAACATTTAGTGTGAAATGAGACACACCACTACTAAGAACTGTTTTGTACCCATGTGACAAGTTCACTAATTATGTACTATGACACAGAAGGAGCTGTATATATTTTTACACGTGGATCAGTTACTGCCCATGCTAATAAACAAACACTGCTGAAGTCATTCAGCCAATACTGGATCTAGAGGTTTACCAAAATCAGCAAATGAGCTGCTCAGGACAGCAAGGAAGAGGAGCATTACAGAGCATACATCCAGAGCTGGCACCAAGTTGTTGGGGGGGGCGGTCTGGGGAACAGCCTCTGTGGCACCCACAAGTGCTCCCTGATGGAACATGGGTGTGGCCTGGGGGTTGAGCCAGTGTAGTAAGCAAGCTACCCCTCCCCAATTATTTTTATTTCATTCCTCGCTTCCCCCAGAACCCCCACCTTTTTATCCCATCAAAATCCATGCCAAGATCACTGAGATACAGCCATTTATACAAAAATCCGGTTTTTCTCAGGCTGCGCACACTTTTGACAGCTCGCGCGTGCCACCCAAGACAGGCACGCGCCAACCACGCGCCTCCCTGGAACCCCTAGAGAAGCGGCAGCAGCAAAAGTTCACTCTGTACCTATTTAATCCTCATAACCTTCTCTCTCTTTGGAAGTTTCTAAAAAGTGGTATTCCTTTAATTCAAAGCAGTGCATTGTCCTAGGAAAATACTGTTTTCTTGAATTCCCTCTAAGGTTATGGCACCGGATCTCTACCAGGGATCAACGGGGTGTCCCTGGGAGAGGGGCCCCTCCACAGAAGGGTCCCCATCCTGACACTTTGGTGGAGTTCTTCTTCAGCAGAGTTCAGAGACTCCTGGTATAGTGCTCATATTCTTGCAGCTGGTAAAAGGCGTGGGGGACTTCCCCACGTGCCCTCTCTGGGGCCCAGGAGGGGAATTGGTAAGTGTGTGGTTTAGCCCCTTTGCCACCCTCGGCCTGGGCACAGGAGGTTGACTGAAGGCCAGGCGCTGTTGGGAGCGGGAGGCCTCCTGCCAAGAGTCTGCACTACCAGGAGTCCAGGGAAACCATTTTCAAACCATAACCTCTAGCTTACAACAACCAGCTTCCATTCTGTGATGCTCTTGGAAAAATCTTCCTTCTACCTGGGAAGCCATTCAGGGGCAGGGAAAAGGGGGGTCTCCAAGAATATGGGAAATCTTAGGTTAGTGTCACTGCTCCCTGGAAGCTATTACTCCTCTCTGTGTGTCTCATCCCCCACTATCAAATCAATCTTTTGTCTTTCACCCTGCAGTCCTGACTCTGGTGTCTCTCATGCAAATGTCTATCTCCTCAACCATTGTTCTATTCAAACACCTTTTTCCATTTACATTTTCCTGAACTGGCCTGCTACATTTAATCTAATCACTCGCCTCCCTTCTTCCTGACTGACAGCATTCACCTGGATGTCCTTCATTGTATACCTGGAGCCAGTGGGGCAGAGACTCATTGAATTGGCACTTTTTACCCATCAATCTGGAAATCCTGTCTTTTGTCTCAACCTGCTACACAAAAGACCCCATTCATACACCACACCTCACCTGAGGTGGGGGCCTGATCCCATCACCCCAGGCATACAACCTTCAGACCCCTCTTCCCATTGGCTACCAGTTCCCATCCCCATTGGTCCCAGCTTACACAAAACACAACACTTCTTATTGGTTCTTTTAATAAAGTTATCTTTTTATTGGCTAAACATTTCACACACGCTGCTGCTGCTCTCATTGGTGCAAAACTTCAATCCGACCTCCCATTGGCTGTATCAACGTGCACACTTCTTGGATCCATCCCCTCATTGGTTTATCTTCCTGTCTCCATGTATTCCTATGTATGTTCTAAAACAATGAAATGTATAAAACCTTTTGTCATGATTTGTATGGCGCGCATTCTGCAAAGAATTGCGTCCTTGGCTGGCTGAGTAAAAGATCTTCTCTTTTTTACCCAACGTTGGTCTATCTGAGCTCTTTTGGCGCCTCTGCATACTGCAGACCTTTTTCTTTCTCTCACTCTCTCTTATTTTTGGGTACCTTCTCCATCTTTGGAGCCTTGGTGTTAGCTCACCGAATCCCTTGAACTTAGGGCACCTGTACCCTTGGGGTGCTCACTACATTTGGGGGCTCGCCCGGGATCCGGATTCGGTCCGTCTGTGGAGAGGAGGGAGGTTTGGAGGTAGACAAATCTTCTAATCGTGTTTGCCCTTTCTGCAGCGGCTCAACGGAGCGAGACACCACGGAACAGCTGAAGCGGGTAAGGCAATCTTGAACTGTTGGGGAGCTCTCAGGCTAGCTAGCCGTCCAGGGAGGGTGAGAGTCCCTACTGGATTGGGGGATTGTGCCCAGAAATCGTCCGAGGGCAGGTTAAACGACGGTTACCACACCCCACAGCGGCGAGCGACGAGACGTTCTCGCACTTGGGACACAATCAGCAGAGAGGTCTGCACGGGAAAATGGGGGCTACTCAATCAGCACGGGAGATGCCAACGCCGCTTCAAAGACTCCAGCGAGATTGGAGCACTTTCTTTCTTTCTTTCTTTCTTTCTTTCTTTCTTTCTTTCTTTCTTTCTTTCTTTTTTGGTAAGTGTGCCTGGCCCCAGAACAGCTGGAGGCCAAGAGGAGGGTGCCAAACTAACGCAGGAGCCACTGCACCTGAGTAGGGAAAACTTCCTGAAAGATTGGGCAAGGGGGAGGAATGTTTGTGTTGTTTGCTCACCTGTATCAACTGCGTTCTCTATGGATCTCAGCCGCCCTGCACACTCTGTGTGCAATTGCGAGGGGGATCCATCTACTCCATCTCTCTCTCTCTCTCTCTCTCTCTGTTTGTCTCCCATCGTCTCTGTCTCCCTCCCTCCCTCCCTCCCTCCCTCCCTCTCTCTCTCTCTCTCTCTCTCCCTCCCCCTCTGTGCCTGGGAAGGCAGGAGAAAAATCCTGGGACCGGAGGAGGGAAGATTTTCATTCTTATAGGAAAATTGAAAGGGACTCTCAGTCATGAAAACTCTGCTCATTGCAGAGCTTGGCTGGTTTTCAATTCGGCAGAGGTGTGGCATATTGGGTAAAAGGAATGTGCCAAAATGGAGAAATTACAAGCCCAGGTTAAAATCCTGGCACAGGGAGCAGATAACCTGTTAGAGTCCCAGCCAAATTGGTAAAAACTGCTAAATTAGGTTAAATCAGGCTAACTAAGATTTCTCTCTCTCTCTCTCTCTCTCTCTCTCTCTCTCTCTCAAGCTCTCCCCACAAGTCCGAAACGAAAAAGGGAAGGTTTTCCTGCTTAGAATGTAGAAAGAGAATAGCCAACAACCCTCAGAAACAAGAGCTCCTATGTTTAAAATGTTTGTTTGTTGTTTGTTTGTCTTATGGTTCACGTCTCTATGTGTTTATGTGTTAAGGTTTGTGTTGTATGTCTATACCAATACATAGGTTTTGAGGAGGAAAAAGGTGTTTTTGCTTAACATCTGTTTATATTCGGCCCATGGGGATAAAGTCAAGCCTGATCACCTTGGCCTTATTCCCTAAAATTGCAGAAAACTGGTTTAAAATTGGTTTCTAAAATGTCCCTTCTTTCCTCCCAAAAACTGCTAAGAGTCTGGGTTCAACAAGAATTAACAACTATGGTGTGTGCAACTCTAGAAAGTGAATGGCTATATTTTAGAACCTCATGTGCGTTTGTGTGCTTGTGTATGTGTGTGGGTAACTCATGTAACATCTGTAGGATGAAAAGGGAGGAATGTTTAAAATGTTACAAGTGCCAACTTGGAGTCTAGGTGGTAGAAATGCTAAAGGGGAATGGCACTGGTAAATGATAATCATGTTTGCTTCCTTCCATTGGGAAAACCACCCCCACACACAAAAGAAAAAAAAAACTGCAAAATACGCAAGGCTTCTGAGTCTGATGTTGCCAAATTCTAAGCTTTGTAAGGTCCTAAATCTGCTTTAGGAACTTTGTTCATGTTCAAAGGTTATATGCTATGTCTTAACCAACTTTGGGGGGTTAGGTACTGTTTGGGAAACCCAGTCGAGCCTCCAGCAGAAGGAGCAGTCTACCAACAGCGCAATTAACAACTCGTTTTTGGGGTTTTGCTTCACATTTATTCCACAGGTAGAGACCGAGAAGGGAAAAAGCCTAATTGTCAGCTGATATCAGTCCAGACTGGGAAGAAAAACGGTTATGTGTGTTGTGTGTGTTACAACATGGGACTTGGTTTCAGACAAGTTGGGAAATCAAGGCTTGCAATAGTGTTTTCCCCAGCACTCTGGCATTTAGCTATACTGCCTTTGACTCCTGGTGTTCTTTTGCCTCTGAAAAGCATACTGAATCTGCATTTGTACACCAAGTAACTACCTAACAACTTCTCTTTGTCTAAGCAAAACCTTTAAAACTACAGGTACCTCTGCCACTTCGCCACACACATGTGCCCTTGAGCATGTACAGAGCGCTAATCAACTGGACTCCACACTAGTGTTATTAGAATCCTGTTCCTACCACCACAGTTATCTTGCATGAATGGGTTCCTGCACAGAAACGCACCTCTTTCTGGCTGCTACAAGACTTATTCTTTCCCCTCAACCCTTTGTGTTTTAATACCTGCCTCCCTCAGCCCTCGTTTCATTCCTATCTTTAACAGTATTTTTCACAGGAGAAAAGCAACTGGTGCCCCATTCTGTTTGAGTACTGTATATGCCTTCCCCATTTTACCTGTCTGTGTGCCCCATCTGCCCTATCCCCATATCTCTGTCATTTTGCAAAACAAAAGAGCTAGCCTCCTAGTCTTCTTTTGTTCTCCCCATCTCTCCCTGGTAACCTGAGCAACCTTTGATTTGGAGATTTGTGTCTCACTTCTTGCTTGACTTGCAACAGGAACCAGAAGCCCCAGAGCATACATGGAGTTCCTTCCAACGCCAACCCCATCAGGCAGACCACCCAAGCTATTGTTACCAAATGGAGGATTTCTGCTGTGCCAGACACGGGAGCCTGGTTGTCTGGACCCCTATTTAGCCAGGAAGCACTAGAGTTAGCAACTCCCCTAGGAGTTGGGGACAGCTTGAGAAATTATGGGGTGGGAAGAATCGCGGAAGATCATCCCCATTGTACAATTCGAGGAGGAACTAGCAAGATAGGAAAAACTCCAGACCCAAAATGCCTATGTTATTGTCAAATGTTGAATGTATTGTGTCTTTCTTATTTTTATTTTATTTTATTTGTCAAGTTGGCCCTCTCAAACACTTCTTCATGCAGAGTGGCCAGCTCTCTCTCTCTCTCTCTCTCACTCAGCCTCAGCTCTCTCCATTGCCCCCTCTTCCCTCAGTCTTACTCTCAAGTAAAATACTTTTCCACACCCATGGTTCCAGAAGAAAAAAAAAAAAAAAAAAAACCACAGGAGCATGTTTCCACCAGCAGGCTGTTCTCAAATTTCTGGGACACTTTCTCTGTTCATTCGTTTGGTTCACCCTATTCCACTCACAGGTTCTTCCAGGTCCAAAACCCCAACAACGAACAGTGCTGTTGCCAGAGAAGGTGATAACTTTGATGCTGCCAACGGAGTCTGCAAATGCCCCAACAAGATGCTGCCAAGTCAGAGCCCAGCATCTGGAACTGTGTACTGAGGAATGTCGCTGGAACTGGACTACTATGGCAGAATACAGCTTTAGGACGAAAACACCATCCCTGTAGTGTTGCACAGAATTGGCAAACGGAAAAGAACTTTGGCTACTTTGAACAACCCAGTGGCCATCCTTGGTGGGAAAACACTTCTTGGCTGGAGCCAAACTGCTTGGAGCCTCCCAGGGGAGGGCTCTTTGCCCCATTGTGGTAATTTTGGTTTATCAGGTAACACTTGTGATTGCTCTGCTTGCATTTTGCAGATGGAGACGTAACCCAGTCTCAGACCCGGGCACGAGGTAAGGATGTGGTGGGAGTTCCCAGGCGAGGAACCAACCAGAGGAGGGTTGTAATGGACACCCTCTCTTTCCCAAAACGTTTGCAGTCCAGACTGCCTCCATGGTGCCCCTTTGGCGTATTGGAGCAAGCGGAGGGCTCTGGCTGTGGAATGTGGGACATCTAGACGCCCCCCCCCTCTTAGGTCTTGCAGATTTGGGTGTTCCCTCCTGTTAGGATTGCTGCAAGCACAAGTCCTGCCACCTAAATTGTAGTAAAATTGTCCAGTGGCTAGTCAGTCTGGACAAGCCTTTTCTGGGTTCCAAGTTAAGAAGTGTCTCTCACCAACAGCCTGAATTCTTCCACTACCCTAGCAGCATAAAGAACGTGCAATGTCTAATTAATTGGATTTCTACCTGTAGAGGGAATCACCTTCCTGCAAGAAGGAAAACCACTGCATTCCTACATCAGCCCTGTGCCTCACATCAAGCCAGGAGGAACGACAGCCCTGCGAGGATGGGAAAGGATTCTGCAAGACTTCACAGAACATCAGCCATCGGTAAGAACAACCTCCATGACAGCATGATACCGCCAAGACATCAGCATCAATCTACCATCATCCCCCTGGCAACACCAAAAACAGCAACTGAAAAGGGAAGGTAGTGAGCCTTAGCGCCTGCCTTGGCAGAACGTAATTGCTCGACGCAGCTCCCTGCTGTGCGGCCTGCACTGTAGGTGTTCCATGCCCATCGCCCTTCACCTTCCATCTTAGACCTGCGTGCCCCAGAAACCGAAGAAAAACTTCACCTGACCTCCCGCACTGCAGCACAGCCACAATGATCAAACCCAGCACCAGACTTCACCACCAGAACCAGCCTCAGAAAGACTTTGGACAATGGAACCTTTTTCAACACTCCCTGGAAAATACTGCTCTCCTTGGAGCACCTGAGAACCTGCATTCTGTTGGCCTGCACTCTGAGACCACAAGCCTAAAAGCAAGTGATTTTTGCCCTTTCTGAGACACTCGGGGGGTGGGAAATTTTGTGGCCACCGAGAACAACCTGCCTCCTGCCAGAAAGAGAACCAACTGGAACCATGGAGACTTTCATATTCCTCTGCTTTGCCTTTTGCCTTTCACCTCATCTTCCCCTTTCGCCAGAATTCCTCTGTTCCCCAAACCCCACTCTCTGCCACCCCACGCGTGGTGGCCTGGGCCCCTCTACTCCACACCAGAATGCTCACAGCAAAACTACAGAACAGGCTCTCCTCAACTGGAAAGAAAGACCAGCCAAGGGGGGCTCCGAAGTCTCTGGGACAACCTAGAAAGCCTCATGCCTGATGTGACCGGCTGGGTAAAGGATCTTTTGAAATCGGGGCTTGTATTTGTGACATTTATTGTGTTTCTGATTGTGGGGTGGGCATGTTTGAAGGGATTGTGCAGACTTGTGCATGCCTCCCTTAGGAAGAAACCAACTGCAGCCCCAGTTCCTGAGATCTCTCTCCCTACCATCTATGCCCAGTTGGATCAAGAGGAGGGCAAACCACAAATCACACTGTGATTAATAACCCTGATGTGGATACCACCCCCTCAGTGGTTATTATCAACAGGGGGGACTGTAGTAAGCAAGCTACCCCTCCCCAATTATTTTTATTTCATTCCTCGCTTCCCCCAGAACCCCCACCTTTTTATCCCATCAAAATCCATGCCAAGATCACTGAGATACAGCCATTTATACAAAAATCCGGTTTTTCTCAGGCTGCGCACACTTTTGACAGCTCGCGCGTGCCACCCAAGACAGGCACGCGCCAACCACGCGCCTCCCTGGAACCCCTAGAGAAGCGGCAGCAGCAAAAGTTCACTCTGTACCTATTTAATCCTCATAACCTTCTCTCTCTTTGGAAGTTTCTAAAAAGTGGTATTCCTTTAATTCAAAGCAGTGCATTGTCCTAGGAAAATACTGTTTTCTTGAATTCCCTCTAAGGTTATGGCACCGGATCTCTACCAGGGATCAACGGGGTGTCCCTGGGAGAGGGGCCCCTCCACAGAAGGGTCCCCATCCTGACACTTTGGTGGAGTTCTTCTTCAGCAGAGTTCAGAGACTCCTGGTATAGTGCTCATATTCTTGCAGCTGGTAAAAGGCGTGGGGGACTTCCCCACGTGCCCTCTCTGGGGCCCAGGAGGGGAATTGGTAAGTGTGTGGTTTAGCCCCTTTGCCACCCTCGGCCTGGGCACAGGAGGTTGACTGAAGGCCAGGCGCTGTTGGGAGCGGGAGGCCTCCTGCCAAGAGTCTGCACTACCAGGAGTCCAGGGAAACCATTTTCAAACCATAACCTCTAGCTTACAACAACCAGCTTCCATTCTGTGATGCTCTTGGAAAAATCTTCCTTCTACCTGGGAAGCCATTCAGGGGCAGGGAAAAGGGGGGTCTCCAAGAATATGGGAAATCTTAGGTTAGTGTCACTGCTCCCTGGAAGCTATTACTCCTCTCTGTGTGTCTCATCCCCCACTATCAAATCAATCTTTTGTCTTTCACCCTGCAGTCCTGACTCTGGTGTCTCTCATGCAAATGTCTATCTCCTCAACCATTGTTCTATTCAAACACCTTTTTCCATTTACATTTTCCTGAACTGGCCTGCTACATTTAATCTAATCACTCGCCTCCCTTCTTCCTGACTGACAGCATTCACCTGGATGTCCTTCATTGTATACCTGGAGCCAGTGGGGCAGAGACTCATTGAATTGGCACTTTTTACCCATCAATCTGGAAATCCTGTCTTTTGTCTCAACCTGCTACACAAAAGACCCCATTCATACACCACACCTCACCTGAGGTGGGGGCCTGATCCCATCACCCCAGGCATACAACCTTCAGACCCCTCTTCCCATTGGCTACCAGTTCCCATCCCCATTGGTCCCAGCTTACACAAAACACAACACTTCTTATTGGTTCTTTTAATAAAGTTATCTTTTTATTGGCTAAACATTTCACACACGCTGCTGCTGCTCTCATTGGTGCAAAACTTCAATCCGACCTCCCATTGGCTGTATCAACGTGCACACTTCTTGGATCCATCCCCTCATTGGTTTATCTTCCTGTCTCCATGTATTCCTATGTATGTTCTAAAACAATGAAATGTATAAAACCTTTTGTCATGATTTGTATGGCGCGCATTCTGCAAAGAATTGCGTCCTTGGCTGGCTGAGTAAAAGATCTTCTCTTTTTTACCCAACGTTGGTCTATCTGAGCTCTTTTGGCGCCTCTGCATACTGCAGACCTTTTTCTTTCTCTCACTCTCTCTTATTTTTGGGTACCTTCTCCATCTTTGGAGCCTTGGTGTTAGCTCACCGAATCCCTTGAACTTAGGGCACCTGTACCCTTGGGGTGCTCACTACACCAGTGCCCTGCCTGAAGAAGCTAAGCATGGTCAACCTCGGTTCTCGCTTGGATGGGAGACGGAAGCTGCTGATAGACATCGCAAAGACACTGAGAAGGCAGCGTGAGAGCGTGGAATGCGGAGGAGTCAGCTGCTAGAGAGTAACATCTTGACAACCATCCGAAGGCGAACTGCGGTAAACTGTGAAGCTTGGAAGTGCAGAGCACAAACCAGAAGGAGGGCTGCACTCGGAAGGGAAACATCTTGTGTATGGAAGGTTCTATATATGAATAGAACGATATTGTAAAGACCCTTATCGGGTCTAGGATAGCCTGCCTATGGAAACCACCTTGAATAAATCTGATGAGAAATCTGATGATGAGAAAGGCGGTATATAAATACAGTAAATAAATAAATAAATAAACATGGGGCACTACCACTTCCACTGTTATTGAGGGTTCAGGGATCAGCCTAGCCGACAGGGAGGCCCTCTGATGGGTGTGGGCACTCAGGCAGTGCTCTACACATTACACAGGCATCGCACATTATCCCTACTACCCTTCCCGCAACAGCCACTGAAGCATACCTTTTAAAGTGCATTTTAAATCACGTTGACAATGTATTGGATCTCAATGCAGTATTCTGAAAAGGCTGGCGAAGATACACTGAGAAGCCTTTAATAAAGTTCCATGGAGACATCATCTTCCCATTCCCCTCCGCCTTCGTCCATCAGCTGGGAGGCAACGTGGCAACCTACTTACAGCTCTGTGATCTCATTTCCGCTTCTGATACAGCACTTGGTGCATTGCAGACACTGAAGTTAATTGTTTTGATGCCTCAACTGACAAACTTTTTATTCTGAAATTACATTCTATTGACTATTCAGATGGGATAACATGACGCAGCCAAAGTTACCGTAAAGTTTTCAGATTTAACTTGCTGAAACTCTTAAGTTCAGCACTTAAGGTGCTGAACTCTTCAGTTCAATGGACGAGTTCAGCCACCCGCTTAACTAAATTCAATAGGATTTTAAAGTTACTCATTTTAGAAGGAATGTGCCATATGCAACCAGGGCCAAAATCAGTTCTTTTAAAATAAGGTGGGTGAAATAAATGTGGCCCGAAAATCTCCTTTCACTGTCTGCGAGACTACACTCTGTGAGTTGCAGAGGATTACCATGTCTATGATCCAGGGGCAACCTAAGTGGGTCCGCTGCCCAAGATGGCATGGATCCGCCCCCCCTCCCGCCAGCATGCATTTCCCTACCAACCCAGTTTAAGCGGCACCTGAAGCAGCACCATAATTTTTTGCTCCCTTTGGGGGGGGTACCCTGCTCTTCCTCCCACTCCTCTTCCTTGCCCACCTGGCTGCTTAAAGAAGCAGCTGGGCTGGCAAGGGGAAGAGAGGATAGCACAGCAATCCAAGATTGCCTCCTCTTCCTTACCTTTACCTCCTGCCTGTTTCTGCCTGGCTGCATTCAACCAAAAAGGCCTCTCTGCTCCCAGCATGCTCCACCCAGCCAATGTGTTTAAAGGCACAGCCAGGCCAGGCAGGATAAAACAGAAGGCAGTAAAGAAGGGCAGTGTTCTGTCTCCTTCTGCCCATGGCTGGGCAGGCAGGAAGGAGGAGGTAGAGGTAGAGGTGGAGGCACAGTGACCCTCTTTTGATCACCCTCCTCCTGGGAGGGGAGCAATCAGAACAGGATCACTGCAGCGCTCTGTTGCTTTTTTTTTTTTTTCTCCTGCGCGCGCTGCTGCAGTTGTTTGCACTGGAGGAAGACATGGGTTGCCACTGCTGCCCCATCTCTTCCTCTTGCAAAAAGGATTGGTGGGTGTGGTGCAGCAGCTAGGTGGGCAGCAGGCCAGAAGGGGGTGGCAGCAGGCAGACACAGGGCGTGTGGGGTGCCTCTCGTCAGTTTGCCGCCTTCTCCAGCCCACTGCTCAAAGTCAAAGGAGCTGCTTCAGTTTGCTTCCTGGCTGGGCCTGACCGGCTATGCTCCCTGCCATGTCGTTCATAGTGCTGCCAGCGTTTTCTTTGTACTGTACTTTGGAAGAAAGAACACCTGCTCACACTGGCCTCATTCTAATGATTATGAAGGTTGCAGGAATCACAATCACACAGCAAAACAGAACTAAAATCTGCCTGAAGCCCAGGACTGACCTAGTGAATAGTTGCTCATTTCAAATACCTGTACAGTAGTGTTCTTTTCTGAAAATGACACTCTAATGCCCCATCGTTCTTTCTTGATATTGACATATTCCCTAAAAAATGTCATTCAGTTCTTGGTGCACTGTGATCTTGCTCAGAGATCCAGTGATTTTGCTCAGGGATTCAGTGATTTCCACTCAGTGGAATAGTGATTCCATTATTTCAGCTCAGAGGATCAGAATGTGCTAGTACGGCACCAGCAGGTCGCTGGTGCACCACAACATCCAGGAAGGTTGGACAGTTTGGGTCAGAACGCCTGGGGGGGGGGCTATATAGGGTTATTGGGAATTGATTCTGATAGATCAGGGTAAAGGGTGGATGACTAAAGGTGAAAGAGCAAGGGGAGGTTTTCTGAGTAAAGACACCCTGGCATCTCAGGGAGTAGGGATACCAGAGTCTCTCATGCCTCATATGCCCTTACGAGATTTGGCCGCCGCCATCTTGAATCTCACGAGATTTTCACGAGATTCAAGATGGAGGTGGCCGGGAGACAAAGTAAGGGAAGCTACAGGGGGCTTTTTCGCTGTTTTTCCCGGGCTGCGGCGCAGCTGAGCGGGTTCTCCCACTTGTGCTGCAACCCGGAGGGTAAAGCTACAGCCCTGCCGAAACTTTAGACAAAAGGGACATTTAACATAAATGGTTCAGAGAAGGGAGTAAGAGGGCATTAATGTAACCTTACCTACAGAAAGGTCTTTGTGACAATGGTGGTGGAATTTAGGGCCACCAGGTCCTACTCCTATTATCTAGGCTAGTCACATGTTTGTGTTGCACTTGGCAAACAGGTGTCTTTATCCTTTAAGATTCTCCTTTGTCCTAGGTCTGTACAGTACTAAGTTACTTGCATGTAGCTTCTGAGTGAGGTTTCCAACATCCAGCTACTGGGGTTTCAAAGTGCAACCTCTGGCTTTCCTGGCCAGTCCATTTACATATAACTGCCCAAAATGGAGCAGTTGTCTCGGAAGGAGGGACTCTGGCAACACTGTTTCGCCCATGCACACGTGTTGCTTGAAGTCTAGATTGTATTTAACGGCTTGCATTGAAAAGCATTGAGTTTGAAGTTACATTGGTCGTCATCTCTATCTGTAGCATTAGTTCTATGATGACTCATTCATACATAGAGACCATTACATCTCATCTTTTTGAGCTACAGATGTGGGTTGACATCTGTATTCTTCATATATCGTTATAGCAACCACACTTGCTGGCAGTGATACTATGCACTGTACTCTAAGGAAGTATGTAATGCCTCTAGGGGTGTGTTCAGCACATGTAGTACTGATAAGTAACAACATAACATCCATTTGCCATCCAGGAAATTCCACATGTTTTGAAAAAATGCATTAAAATGTATTAGACAATGATGCCTTTTTTGCTGCATATTTATAAGAACCATAAGAAGTTTTGTTACTGGAGGACAGAATGACTGAAACATTCTACACGGTGGGATATAATTCTATTTTAAATTCCCAAGCCTTGTGTACAAAGTCCACAGAACTGTTCTTTTTGTATCAGTTATAAGCTGTAGGGCTCTCCCATGGCTCAGAAATCACAAGAAGCATGTCTACAGCACAGGATGAGTCTGTTTATAGGATTCCCCCCCCATACATTCAATCCTTCAGCTGAAGGTCAGTCCCCATCCCCCCCATTCTATTTCCTCTTTTAGTAAATGCTCTTCTGTGTACTTTCTTGCTACAGTATGATGTGCCCTTGTTTCTCATTTTAAGTGAAATTCATTGTAAACTTCAGATGGTGTCACCTGTCGCATAACTACCTGTGAACAACCAGTGGCACAGCAAAGCTAGCCATTATAATCCTAAAATGTATCTGCATTGGCACTCATCATGTCAACAGATGGAATGACAAAACAAAAATTAGGGCCAAATTAGATGAGATGGTAAGAAATCCAAGATCAGCATCTCTTAATTTTTGGGTAGAGCTTAAAAACAGCCACCAGGAAGGGAGTCTATGCCATTTTCCTGATCTAAATCCCTCCCCAAGTGGTTATTTGTCTCATGGGGGAAAAGTGTATAAGTACCATGGGGTACCTGCATGTTTCCTTCATGGGGATGCAATTTTGATCAACATAGGTTTGCTACTATGTTCCTCTGTTCATTCGACACCATCATGTGTCAAGATGAGGCTTGAATTAGTCAAGCCTTTGGTCAAGCCACCTTTGGTCAAGCCACCCAGAGCATGTGGTAGCAAAGGTACCGAGAACTTCTTCAACACTCTAGCAGTAGAGGAAGTTATAATGTTGTCTACTTAGGCTTTCAGTAAGACAAGTCCTCTTGCTTGAAAATAACTGCTCAAAGACTTTTTTATTCCATACACTAGCACAACTTCATTGAACAGTGCAACACAGCCATGCATTTTAGTTTGCAACTATCTGCTCCTTTCTCTCTATCTTCACTTCTTTTTTTAAGAGCTTCTTCTTTTTCTCAAACTGGCACGCCTGCTTTCTAGAACATTATATTGACTAATCATAAGGAACACATACAGGTGCCTGTACCAAAACAACTGAGCAGAACGCGGCGGTCCATGTGGTCACCAGGGCTCAGCATGCCAAATCTGCTGCTGCGCTGTTGCTCCGGCAGCTACACTGGCTGCCCATTCCTTTCCAAGCCCAATTCAAGGTGTTGGTGATGACCTTTAAAGCCCTATATAGCATAGGACCGGGATACCTCAAGGACCACTTTCTCCCATACAATCCTGTTCGTCCCCTAAGATCATCTGGGAAGGCCCTTCTTAGGATACCACCGCCATCTGAAGCCAGAGGGATGGCGGTAAGGTGTAGGGCCTTCTCCATTGTGGCACCATGCCTCTGGAATCGATTGCCAGAGGAATTGAAGACAGCCCCCTCACTACATGGTTTTCGGCGGGGTTTAAAGACCTATTTGTTCCGTCTGGCATTTGAGGAGGGAGGAACTACCTAGGAGCTACCTTGGGACCCTTTTTACTTTTGCTGCTGCGATATGGTTGTTTTTTAATTTCAATCTGCTCTTTTGTATTTTAATATTTAATTTTAATTGTAGATGGTTTTAGTGGGTTGTTTTTGGTTGTTTTGTTTCTATATGCTGTTGTACACCGCTTTGAGTTTTAGAAAAGCAGTATAGAACTCTTTTAAATAAAATAAATAAATAAAAATAAACTCTTTGCTGCTTGACAGGCTCTTGACCCAGAATTTCTACTTGTGGGTTGAACCAACAATCTTTCTCCTGATTTTTCTTTTTTCTTTACTTATTATATTTATATTCTGCACACTTACACTGACGAGCAAGCAGCATACAGTACATGGCTCTTCTTTTCCCCTCCCATTTATCTTAACAACCTTCTGAGGTATGTTAGTCTGTGAGACAGTGACTGGCCCATAGTCAGGTTCATGGCTGAGACCAATGCTGCCCAAACTGCTATACCACACTGGCTAGAGAGCCATAGACTTCCTTCCATAAATGAATCACGGGTAACAACAAATCACCTTATTCAAACCTTCATTATTGTTTGTTCCTCTTTGTCTTCCTTGTGGCACCATTTTCAGCTAGCCACAATATTATGTTCACCTTTGTCTGCAGTGCAGGCCAACGTAAGTGTAACACAAGGTAATGTACAGTTATGTAGGGGTCAGACCTTCACTGGACTTGGTGTCCAGGTTTGCACCCCTGCAAATATGTCCCTACAGCAAAATGCAGGGAGAACAGCATATAATAATCTGATTGTAATAATAAAATAAAAACAACACTGTTATTAGAAGTTGAATAATGCTTAACATATGTATAGTGCTTTCTGAGTGTGCAAAGTGCTTCACTTGTATCATTGAAGTCCATATAACAACCCTCTAAGGTAAGTTCCGTGCAGCGTTCCGTGCGCCCTGGCGTTGAGTCATGCAGGCCACATGACCATGGAAGTGTCTTTGGACATCGCTGGCTCTCGGCTTTGAAACGGAGATGAGCACCGCCCCTAGAGTCGGTAACGACTGGCTGTCAAGCAAGGGGAACCTTTACCTTTGAAGTAAGTTTGAATTAGTATCCCCATAAATACAGCTGGGGAACTGAGGCTGAGAGGAACATAACATATAACAAAATATGACATTCTTCCCATAGCATAATATATAGTATAAATAACGTGTGCGCGTGTCCATGCCTGCGTGCATGTGTATAAAACGACATAGCACTAATAGTGTCAGAAATGGGCTTCGGACGTCTTTTCAGAAAATAATGAAATGAAGTCAAGGTGAGTAATTCAAAACATGGAGCACTCTTACTTGTTTGAAATGACAGTGTGGGAACTAGTGAACTGGAGCTAGTGTGGACACTTCCTTGGAGCTATTTCTAGCTTCTACAGATCTCTTTTCAAACTTTGTGGCAAAAACAAAGCATATCCACTCTATATCAACAACAGCATAACACCATCTGCCAGATTCCTGATACACCCATTTTTGTTGGAACATGTCACTTTTCTTCTGAAAAGTTTATTATGTTTCAGATCAGTTTCATGTTGATTTTTTAAAAAATGTTTAAAATCAAATACAAGGTGACATTAATTCACCATTCTCCTCAGGTTCTCCCCACAGGTCAAGAAAAGGTGAAATCCCATTACTAAACTGTGAAATATTGTACTGTAATCGTATACCTTCTTAGCCCCAGGATCTGAAGGGCAACCCAATAAAAGATATCTAAGGTAAACATGGATAAGACACAAGCAGACTCAGGGACAGTTCTGATGATAATTATTGTTTTCTTAATAAAGCCACCTTTAAGGCCATTTCATGCGTGCCTTTCTGGGGCAGCGCAGACTAGTTTTCATGTTGTGTGAGCAATTTTCTGGTGTGAAAAATTCCCGCGAGGTAGCCAGGTTGGCCCGTTGCTGCAGCAACACTCCCCCCACCAAAGGAGTCTTGTCCTTTGGCACATTGAAGTCTAATAGATTCATTGTGGCTGATAAGCCACAAGTTTCTTGGTGGTTGTTTTTTTCTAGTGTAGTGAGATTAGCTATTTTCATGCAGAGGCAATTTCAAAATCACCTTACTATGTGCGACTGTGGTAGCGAAATCCCCAAATGAGATACTTTAAGGGAGTGCATCTGAATCAGCCCTGAACCAGCTTCATCTTTTGAGTTGTGAGTGTTCTTGTGAATTTGGGTCACTAGCAGCCAAATCCTATCCAGTGCCGGTACAGCAGGACCACGTGGACTATATCGAGCGCTGGATAGGAGTGGACCGGAGGTCTCCTCAGGGTAAGGGGCCAAACCCCAACCTACTCAATGGGGCTACACAGATCTGCACCAGTTCAATCACTGGCACAGAACCAAGAAGCCCCGTGTCAGTCTTTCAAGCCCAGGAGGGAGGATAGGATACGGCATGCGCCAAGCCCGATCCACCCACCACGCCCTCCCCTACCCTGTTTTGCCACCTCCCCATTACACACCTCCTCCTCCCTCCCCCAGCCCCCACACCGCTTTGAATGGCCTTACCTGCTCCGGTGCACGGGGCTCCTGGATCTGGTGCCGGTGGGACAGCGTAAGCCTTCTGGCCAGTGCCACACCGACACCTACTTTCTGGGTGCCGCAAACGTGCTGTAAAGCATGTTTGTGACACCCTAGGCCTGTGCAGCAGTCGCTTTGCTGGCCTAAGGAACCCTTACGGTTGTGCCATAAGTCTTGAACAGCTTTCAGCAAAGTTTTGCAAAAACTATATGTGGTGAGAATGAAAAACATACTATATATCTGTATATTTATGAATGCAGAGTAGTGAGTTCTAATGCTTGATAATGAGTACTTGCTCAAGAACTCGAGCCTGCAGTTCCACTATGAAAGAATCAATAAATGTCACCTGGCTAAGTTATTTTTAGGGTGGGGAAAATGTGTGGATGGAGAATTTTGGCCAGATTGCACACAGCTGCATTCAGTTATGAAAAGACAGATTTCTTTTTAAGGAAAGATTACATAACCTACATGATTTTATCATTCTGTACTTTGTGTGTGGGCAGTTAATTATGAACTTCAGTGACAACACTGCTTTCCCATTCTTCAGCAGAAGCTCATATGGGCTAATCATATGTTACAAGCTACCTTGGGTAACAGTGTCCCAGTGTCCATTTTAAATGATCAAAACAGCTTTGAGATGGAAGGAACTTAGAGCAAAGAAGTGGCAGAAGTGAGAAATGGTGTTAACCTTTTCCTTGGTGGTAGTGTTTCTGCTCCAAATTACCCCCTCAGCCATTCCTCCCCCCAACAGGGATCCAGATGTGCCTCACAAAGATGCATCTGGAAGCCTGTGAGGGGAAGCAGGTTGGTAGGTGACTACCATTTTTAAAGGCGTGACAGACCGCACGCCGAGGCGAGTGTCGCACGCCCGAGGCTGGCCGCTCTCCTCCGCGCTCTGAGCTTGTCTGTAGGAGTATCTTCCCACAAATAGTTCCTCCTTTTGTCCCGCCTTCTTGGAAGAAACCTCCACGGTGATTGGCTAACACTCCTCCCCCTCTCATCTGATTGGTGGCTGCAGTAGCTCCGCGAAGCAGCCCCCTCAAACATGCCCCTAGTTCATATGTATTATATAGAATGGAACTAGTTCTTAGAGTGAAAGCAAAAGTGTTCACCCTCTTCCTTTTGTGTGCAGAGTAGAAGTCAAGGGCAGGGGGAGTGTGTGAGCCTGAAGCTTGCTGCAAGCAAATACTTCACCATACTTTAAACGGTGCCATTGTTAACAAACCCATGTTTGCAATTGCACTGCCTGAAGAACCTCATCCAATTTGAGTTTCTTGGCAAATGCACGTCTAGAATACACCCAGGTGATTTGGGTCAGGAACATTTTCGATCATGCCGGAAATCGGGAGATCGCATCTCCTCCGCTCGCTTCCGCTATGGTAACCAGACACCACAGCACAGCTCGACAAAGCTCCTCGGGCATCCGGGACGAGCCGAAATTCGTGCGGTCTGCAGCGGCCTTGAACAGAAAAACAGCCAGTGAGGAAAGGGTTAAACCCACCCTCCTCCTCCTCCTCCTCCTCCTCCTCCTCCTCCTCCTCCCCCTCCTCCCCCTCCTCCCCCCCCCCCACTGCTTTTCCACTGTAATTCCACCACTAACCCTGCTTGTTTTCATCTTTAAGACTGGTCTTGGAACAGTGTTACATGCCGTACCATGCAACGTGCAGTTAGTTCCATAAAGAAGTGAATTTTATGAAATTACCGTTATGGGATTTTGGCGTTTCTTGATATTTGGACTTTTCCTGGCAGACAGAAGAAGCACTGGATCAAATGGAAAATGTTTCCTATCACATGAACCAAGTGACTAAAAGCCTTTTTTTATCCAGCAATGGAGTTAGATGAAAAAACTCCAACCTAAGAAGTAAATGTTGTAGTAGACAATTACAAGTGATAGGTAAACTCTTGGACAATATAGTATTCTATTGCCTCATTTACTTTACTATTGTAGCACTGCTTATTATCTATGAATATATTTCACTTTGTATGTGGTCTAGAAAGTGAACCAAAAAATAAGATGATTGACCTTTGGCTGAACACATAATAGTTGATGTATAAACTAAACAGCAGGATACTTTTTTGCTCCATCTTCCACATTTTTCTCTTCACTTTCCCACATCCAAATATAATTTGTAAAGCTTTTAGAGCCTTTTATCTTATAGTTAGAATTCTGTCTCAAGATTGTTGTCCAAGTCTTTTGTAAATCCTGTTTTCCCAGCTGGTTTGCAATAACAGCTTTGTTCTATAAGTATTCTCAATGATTCCCCAAATTTCCATCATGCTGTATAATATAAGACGCATGTATGAAGCTTGTAACTAGAAAAGAATTTCAGTCCGGAAATTCAAAATGTATGGGTAATGCAAACAAGCCAAACTTTAAAACATGCAAACATTCTAAACTATATTTATTTTGATCCTGTGTCCCTAGTAAATTGTATGCTACCGATCTATTTGTGTATTTCTTGCATTTGTTGTGTTTATATTATTTGATTTGGTTTTATTGTGACTTTATATGTTGTGAGAATTCTTGGATGTTAAAAAAAAACAAAGAAAAAGTAAGATATAAATGTATGTATTATAAATAAGATGCCAAAGAAATTAAAGAGTATACAAATGGCAGCCAGTGTGGTATGATGGATGGAATACTTGTAGACTATTTTTGTCTATTTTATGTCCCCATTTTACAGCCTTATCCTGTGCAACTCTTGTACATTTTACAGCCCAATCCTGTGTAACTCTTGTAACAATAGATCCACCGGTTTAAGTGCACTTATGCCAGTGTAACTTGCTGTACAGACAGGACGGACACCAGCGTAACCCCCCTTGGACACCGCACATGCAACTCTGCATGTTCAGACATGGGACGGACACCACTGCAACTCTGCCGACGCAGGGGGCATTCCGGGGGCATTCGGACACCCCCAGAATTTCACACTAGAGATAAATTAAGATGGGGCTAGGTGGCAGTGGAAACTAATAAAAGAGGGCATGGGTTTAGTAACAGCAAACTCGCTTAAAGTAGATAGAAATTAAAAAGCACTTCCTCATGGGGGCCCATGAGAATGAATTATATCACAAACAGAAAGTGTTCACAGGGACAAAAATAGCAGAACAAGGACCCCGCTATGAAAATCTCCGATATAAAGCAGTAGAGACATGATGACGTTTCACATGTTGAACACATGTAGTAGGGGATGGGATCATGCCCACTCCTACCTCCTGACCTTGCCCCCATGCTGATGCACATTTGGTATATCCTGTGAAGAAGCCCACCTGTGTACAAAGGGTACTACATGTGTAGACTCTATATATTTATTTATTTTCTGTACAGGTGGGCCCCCATATCCACTGATCCACTATCCACGGTTTCAGTTATCCATGGATCGCGGGGAGCCCCCCAGGCTTTTACTTTTTTCCCCAGTAAGCTTCGTTTCTTCCTTAAACAAACAGGAGAAGCAGCCTCTGGCTGCTTATTGCAGGCAAGTAGAACGAGACTAAGTCCTAGAGAGGCTCTGCAAGGTTAACAGAAACCTTGCAGAGCCTCTCTAGGACTTAGTTTCATTCTTTGTTGTTGTTCAGTCGTTAAGTCGTGTCCGACCCTTCGTGATCCCATGAACGATATCCCGCCAGGCCTTCCTGTCCTCCACTATCATTGTACTTGCCTGCAATGGGGGCTGCTTCTCTGTTTGTTTTAAGGAAGAAACAAAGCTTGCTGAAAGAAAAATAAGAGCTGGGGGGCACGCACGCCTGCCCGCAGGGAAGGCAGGGCGGGGGGGTCCTCAGGAAACCATGGAGGGGGTGTTTGTGGTGTTTGCGGAAATCCACGGTTTCAAGTATCCACGGAGGGGTCTGGAACATATCCCCAGCAGATATGGGGGGAGTACTGTATTTATATACCGCCTTTCTCATCATCAGAGTTTCTCATCAGATTTATTCAAGGCGGTCTACATAGGTAGGCTAAGCTAAACCCAACAAGGGACTTTACAGTATTGTTCTATTCATATGTAGAACCTTTCATTCTCCAGACGTTTCCTTTCCACGGTGTGGTCATCTCTCTGGCTGCACAGCTCAGGCCTTCTGAGCTTCCTCAGATAGCTACAAATCAAGCATCAGGCGAGGCAGAATCTCAAGTTGCTATCACTCATTGCCGACTGACTTCTCAGCATTCCATTCGACCCTCTCACCATGGCACGATAGCGACTCTTCTCTCTCACAGAGGGTTATTATTACAGCTTGTCAGCGACTTCCGGTCTCCCATCCAGGCACGACCGAGTTTAATCCTGTTCAGCTTCTTCAGGCAGGCAGGCAGCTCAACCACCAGACCACACCTCCTGATATATGCCATCAAGGACCCTAACTATCCAAGGGACATTGATCACATGCGCAGAATCCATACACATAAACTCTGTATGGTGTAGGCTCCTTCATAGGTTATGTTGAATCTATGTAGGCAATGGAGGTGAGGCCAATGGGCAGGGCCAGGGCCAGAAGGTACATGATCCTACTCCCCCTTTTGTACATTCAATATAATGTATGAAAAATCCTAGAGAGAAGTCACTAAACAAAACGAAGAAGGAGCACTCAGGCACCTGGTTCTTGCAAACAGCAGATGGGGTCTCAGGCTTGGCCCAGCCCAAGACCTTTGGCCTCCAGGGGTTTGGTCCTGAGATGATAAAGAATAATTATATACTGCTTTAAAAAAAAAAGTTCACAAAGCAATTTGCATAGCAAAATAAATCAATAAATGGTTCCCCCACAGCAAAGGGGACCCTCTGCCAGCCTCTGCTGGTGCACTGGGCACTACTATTGCCATGAGTATTGAGAATTCAGGGGTCTGCACAGCCAAGTGGGCCCTCCAATGGGCTTAGCTCTCAGCCTGCGGGTCACCCTGGCCAACCACTGATGCCAGTGCTGGTGCCAAGTTGCTTGGGGCCCTGGGGCAAAGCCCTGCACTGAACACCCCAAGGGGACCCTGCCCACCCTGATGGTGCAGTATGTGTGACCACTGGTACTGGTACTGAGGGGGCCTGGGGTAAGTCTGACCAAATGGACCCTCTGGTGGATGAGGGCCCTTGATCAGTGCCTAACCTGGTCAACTCCTGATGCCATAGCTGCCCCTGCCCCTAGTGCATATGTATTATATGGAATGGAACTTGTATGTTTAGTTCTTAGAGTAAAAGCAAAAGTGTTCACCCTCTTCCTTTTGTGTGCAGAGTAGAAGTCAAGGGCAGGGGAGTGTGTGAGCCTGAAGCGTGCTGCAAGCAACTACTTCACCATACTTTAAACTGTGCCATTGTTAACAAACCCATGTTTGCAATTGCACTGCCTGAAGAACCTCATCCAATTTGAGTTTCTTGGCAAATGCACGTCTAGAATACACCCAGGTGATTTGCACACAGATTTATGTGAACATTTTGTTGGTGTGTTCCTTAAAAATATACTGTAATTTGTGAAGCATCCTTTGGTTTTAGTCTGAAGATTCTTGTTGGAAACAGCACAGTTATTGAATGCAACGGCAATTATTAAAAAATGAAAAGGAGCAAACTAGCCACAGGTTTTAACAGTGCACGTTTTCAGCCTTGAAAGATGGGACAAGAACCAAGATGGTTTTGAACTGTTATGGTGCTTCTATTGCCCTGCTGTAAAATACAGTTCGTTTTTTGGAAGCTGAAACGCATTTGTTTTGAGTCCCAAAATAACCATATTTCCCATTAATTAGCAACTACCAAAGTACTTGATCTATATATTATTAACCAAAAATGGTAAGTACTGTATGGTGTTAAGCACAAACCAAGCAACATAACACAAATCTGATCCAGGCTTTGAGCTGCAGCCGTAATCGCTCTTACAGCCATGGGTAACTTCAGACTAGTGAGGCGCTGCTATTTACATCATCAGGAACAATTGCGGAGAAACTCTCAGATTCCTTAATGGATTAATTTGGTAAGCAGATCCGGAGCACATAAATGTGATCTGTTTACGTCTCCTCATTAGAGGGGGAGGGGCGGGAAGACGTTTCCATGAAGGAGCTTATTATTGAGCTCATTTGAAGAGGTTGGCAGTTGCAAGACGCCCAGTTTGATCTTTCGTGTGGAGGCTTGTTGGTGGCCAATTCTTGCTCTCTTTTCACTAGTCGGCTGCCGGCAGCCACCCATGTAGCCCAGTGTTTAACTTAGCTCTGAGGGGGGTGGGAGTAGTTTACCATGACGGCATCCCTACCCAGTCGCAACAAGCAAAAGGGGCTTGGTTGGCGCTGAATGTCGGCAGCAATATGCTCAAATCATCCTCAAATGTGAGGAATGGATTCCAAGTCCCAACTCACCATCGGATTTCACCATCGACTCAATGAAGGACATGATCAAGACAATCATGCTACCAAAGTGGAAAGAGTCTGTCTTTTTCAGCGTCCCGTTAAGGGAGGGAAAGACGTGCTCTCTCGTTTGTCTCTCAGCTCAGCTGTGGGAAACTCCTTGTTATTTTTCGCTTTGGAATGTCTCATCTAGAAAATATGCTGGCAATTTCCCACTGGGCTGTCATTATCACCAGCCCGCCTCCCGTCTCTCTCTCTCTCTCTCTCTCTCTCGCTTTTCCTTCGCACATCCACAAATGCAATTGAAAAAGCGCCCCCTTTTGCATTTTTGGCAGGCGGGGGTAAGCCGCTCTTGCTGCAGGGGCAGCTGGCGAGTGGCCGGAAGCGAGAGGGGCTTTAACATTTATTTAATATCCCTGTTGTTAGAAGAAAAGGAGGAGAGAGAGAGGAGGGGAAGACATTGTGTGTGAGATGAGAAGGGGAGTGACTCCGGGGAGTTGCATATGTGCGGGCGGGCTTGAGGGCAGTTGAGTCGCTGTTGGAATCCAGCTGGAGGCGAGGGACGGCGGGCGCTCTCCTGCCACTCTTGTGTGAACCGAGGGGGAAACCAGAGGCACAGAAGAAGACGCCTTGTCGGCATCGCCCGACTGCTTTTAGCCCGCCTTTCCCTCGACACAGAGTCCGGCCCCAGGCGGGAGCAGACCATTGGCGGAGTGTGAGGTAAGGCGCCTGCCGCGGGCACTTCGCTGCACACACCCCTTTCTTGGCCGCCTCTCCGGGGGCAAATGTAGGCTGAAGGCGAGTTGTGCGCGTTTGTGGCTGGATTTTGCCCTCCCATGAAGTGGGGACTGGGGAGGGAGCCGTCATGGGCTGGAAGGGCCCCGAATGTTCCAGTGGCCCCAGCCAACCCCACCTTTCTAAAAGTGCAGATGACGAAGGGGATTGTATGGGGAGTGGGTTTCAGGGGGTCGAATTTGGCGTTGTTTATGTTTGAGATCAGTTCATCTATAGGGACCCAATCCCTTCACTTCCTTCCAATTCTGCTACTTCCTGCATTCTGCCTGGAAAACAAACACACACACACACACACAGTGTTGTCCAAAGAGCAACGGGATCTGGTTATGCCACTGCCCTTGGATCCCAACAGAGGGTGTACGGAAAGCCCAGGATCGGGCCCCTCGTTATTAACTGGCTGTAGTAGCTGCTAACCCCTGTTTTGTTTCTGAGGCTAGGTCTAGTACATCTTAGGCCAGCGGGTGGCGCAGTGGGTTAAACCGCTGAACCATGAACTGTCAAAGGTCGGCAGTTCGAATCTGTGGTGGGGTGAGCTCTCATTGCTTGGCCAGCTCCTGCCAATCTAGCAGTTCCAAAGCATGTTAATGTGAGTAGATAAATGGGTACCGCTTGCGGGAAGGTAAACAGCGCTCCGTGTTCCAGCTGCATGCTACGCGCTGTGGCAAGGAGAGTCATGCCGGCCACATGACCACGGAGGTGTCTTCGGACAACGCTGGCTCTTCGGCTTTGAAATGGGGATGAACACCACACCCTAGAGTCGGACACGACTGGACTTAATTGTCAGGGGTCACCTTTACCTTTTACTAGTACATCTTACAGTACAGTACAGTATTGATTCAATCCAGTGCTCTGCAAGTGGAATGTTATGAGTCCTCCTATAATATATAACCCACATTTCTTGAGCTCCCTAGTTGTCATTCTCTCTCCCCTCCCACTCTAAGGAAACCAGCATTGAAGTTGAATGGGTTTGTAGAATACAGTACTTAATTCTGAATGAAGAACGCCTTAAAAGTAAAAGAAGATGCTGCCCCCTGAAGCCGCAACAAAATGTGCTGAGGCAGCATTGTAATTTTTTTTTCATGAAAGGTTGCATTACATATTCTGAAGGAGCTACCCAAATATTGCTGTAGAAATGTGCTGAGATAAAAGGCAGCTGCAAAGGTGAGTGAGCTGTAACTGCTGTTTCCACTGAGATTCCTTCGTTTTTAAACTGCTTTTCCTGAAGTTGTTTTTGCATTCAGTGGCTTCCTTTACTGAGCATGAAAAAATGCAACTGCTATTTTGAGATGCTTTCATGTCCAAGTTGGCAGCAACAGGGTTTGTTTTCTTCGGTATCATCAATGTGCATAGTAGTTTACTTTGCTGCACAACTCTAAACAGACATTTTTTTTTCCTTTTTAAGGGATGGGGAGGTGAAGGCAAGAAGGAACCTTTGGTTGCATGTTGTGCTGCTGCTACAACATTTTGAGATCCTCACAGTAGATGCCCCGGCCTGTACATTCTTGGTCCTACACAAATCCTTCAAAAATATTGTATAAACATTTTAATCCAAAATAACATGTGTGCATTAGAAAATAGTAATTATATATTATAGTAGAATAGTAATTATATATTAGTGAGCTTCTGCAACCAGGCTGTTGCAGTTCCACTCAAAGACAGCCAGGATAACTTTACTGATAAGGAAAATAGCAGGATATCCAAGGCGGTGCATGTGCACACGCGCACACACACACACAAACACATACACAATCTCTTCTTTAAAAACTTCTGCACTAGGATATTCTGATTCTGCATTGAAACTTGCATAACATTAAGTATATTTGCATGAACTATTGCTGGTGTGAACCTTCACACTTACAATTTAGCTTTTTCGATCTCAATGATAGAGGAACCCAGGGCCTTTTGTCCCTTCAGGTGATGGTTTTTCCTGGGCTCTAGGGAAGAGAGTAGTACCCTCGTGAAAAGTTGCAGTGAGATTGCAGGAGATATGTATGTTACCACCCTGTTGGCTACTTGGGGATGAGGAGGCAGAATCCAGGGCATCTCTTTCTGGAAGAGAAGCAGAAGGGGGGGGGGAGCCAGCAGCAGGAAAGGGAAACAGGGTTACCCTGATGGTAATGGTAATAACCACTGGTCACTTGATGGTAATAACCACTGGTCACTTCTCTGAGGAACCAGCTGTAAATAGCACTTTGGGACAAAGTGTTTGGGGGCGACATTTTCAGCAGGAATACTTTGTAAGGAAAGAGCTGACCTTTCCTCCCCACTTGTTGCAGTCCCAATCAGGGTCAAACCCGCCACTATTTTTTTAAAAAAACAAGCTGGTCTTCTTGTGAGCACATCTGCACATCTAGTTTGACCCTCAACAAACCAGTGTTCCATAGGAACTCAGTTGACCTTTCACTCTCCTACAGGGATACTGCAGGGAGTCCCTCCTCTGCTGGGGGGGACGGACTTATCTGATTTTGAACAGGGCTGCTTTCCAAATTGTACTGGTATCATCTAGCTTGATCCTGCTGATAGCACCTGAATAGCATCACTGTGCAAGAAACCATGGGCTTCAGAAAGGTGGCAGGGGAGGGGACCTCCATTTAAGTGAAAAGATAATATACACTTGTATGCGTTTTACCTACAACACCCGTCTCTTCCTCTAAAAAGGTTTGTCCTGTGGAGGAGATGGATACAAGCAATCTCAGTCCTCGTTACAGCTGGTCACTAAAACCTTACTCTGTGTTTACTGGAAATTTGTCTTTAAGCTCCTCTGGCTTCTGAGATAACATCAAGCCTCATCCATCTATTTCAAGCCTATATGGACTTGGAACTGTTTTTAACGACCGCTGAGATGTTCCACTTCCCAAGATCTGCATTTGTGCAGAATACACACAGCTATAAATAGGACTATTTATAAGTGACCCAGCATGACCTTTCACATAAAAATACAGTAGTTAATATGATCTTCAAGGTATTTGGTCCTTCTAGCACATATACTTTATGTCTTCTGCTTTCAATGATGTTAAATAACAGGATGCAACACATGGAAGTATGGTTTGATCACCACCATGTCTGTTCTTTAACCCAGGGACTCATTTGGGGCTGTTTTGATGGGGGAGGGCCACGCAGCTATGCTTTGATGAGGGGAGGGGTGAGCAGCTTTCCAGTGTGCCAAATGATCAGGGTTATTCTTACTGCTGTTGTTTATCATTCACTTAACAGTTTAGCATTAATATGTATAATGAATTCATTAATTGCAGATTGAAAATGAGACTTGCTAACTGGAATGTAATTGCCAATGTTCCTGTAAGAGGAGGGAGTTCAGTGTTGATGGAAACTGAATTGTAAAGAACAAATATGCATTCAGGCTAGATATTTGAGATTATTGTTCAAAGCCGTAAATGTAGCTTAGCTATGAAACTACCATCCACGTTAAAACTATTCAAAACAAATGGGGACCCATAAAGGTTTATGGAGGAGAAGGGGGTAATGGGGGTTTAGTTCCTCTACACACCCCTTGCTCTTCTTCAACAGGTAGCTCTGACTTTGGGCTTGGCTGAGGGCTTGGGCTGGTTCCTAGCCAATCAGAGGGGCTGGCTGTAGCGGAGGAGGAGAGTGCTACTGTGATTCTGATTCTTCTGTGCCCAGCCCCACTGGTTCCTTGCTGTCCACTTTGGAGCCAGAGCTTGGATAATGTCAAGCTGTGATTTCCAGTCAAGCAGGAGCACTGACTTGAGCAGAAAAGAGAAGTGTTCTTATGACTCCCTGCCCGTTGCTTTCTCCGCACGGGAATGGCTCCGACAGTGAGGGGGCGGGGCCGCCTCCTGCCGGCTTGTAAACGGGACTAGGACGGGGTGCAACTTATGGTAGGTCCCCTCTGGGATGTGGTGTGGCGAGTGTGAGTGTGGTGTCATGTCATTGGGGCACCTCCCCATGGTTAGCAGAGATGCTTGTTGCATATGCTGCTCTTTCTTAGTGGCTGGCATGGGGTCATCCTGCAGTGTTGGCCCCTCATTGGCCCTGCACCTGCACCCACGCTCTGATTACCTTGGCGGTGCTTCTCTGGCTGCTGGCATTGGGGTTGGGTGAATGCTGTGATTGGCTCCTTGGATGTCACCCTGATGATGCACAAACATAACACTGATCATGCACGAATGTCATGCTGACAACACACTGATGTCAAGATGCTGCTCCATGGGTTATAGGTTATGTCAGGGTTTCCATGGACATTGCTGGGAAGGGCTGCACTGGTGTGGCATTGCCTGGATGAGCTTTAGGATATGGCAGATGTCTCGCTGGCATCCATGCAATAGGATTGGGCTGTTAGACTTACTTGGCATCACCTCGAACATCTGTCCACCACCACCACAGATGTTATGTCATAAATTACTGTAGTGAAATTTAGGCATGCAATTATAGGCTAGCAATACCTACCTTAATCAACAAACACTCCTCACATCATGTAGCAATAGAGAATAATTTGCCATGTGGTCACAATAAGACAAGAGTTACCATAAAATTGGTTGTCTGTTTCCATCCAGGATATGACATAATTGGCTCACTTTGTGTGAGGCTTCAGCTGGGGCTGCTGCTACAGAGCAATCACAGCTGTAGTTTGTATTGGACTTTCTCCCTCTCACTCACTGGAAGTAGCTGATGCTGTCTGTCAGAATAAGATTTCTTAGTGTTGTCATTGCTTTTAAGAAAGTAAAGCTATTCAGACTTGGGCCAGTTATTGTTGAAAGGTGCCCTCAAGTTCGTATATAGCAGGGGTGGCCAAACCTGCTTAATGTAAGAGCCACGTACGATAAACTTCAGGTGTTTGAGAGCCGCAATATTTAAGCAGCATTTAAATTCTTAAAAATATTTACTCACCATGAACATTAAACTTATAATCCAGTGGACTCTCAGTTTAAAACTGGTAAATAATTATAAAGCCTGAAAATACCTGGTAAATAATTATAAAGCCTGAAAATTTCTTATTTACCTTTTATATTAATTGTGATGCAAAAAGGTGCTCAGCCAATATTTCCGAGAGCCGCACATTATACGTTCATGAGCCGCAGTTTGGCCACCCCTGGCTGTCAGCTGCACATCCTCCATTGACTTGGCTGCAAGCCTCATGAGAATTGCAACAGAGTTTAACATGTTTAAGGATACAATCCTACAATGCTTTTCTGGGAGTAAGCCCCATTGAAAACAATGGGACTTGCTTCTGAGTAGATATGCATAGGATTGTGCTATAAAGGAGTACACTTTCAGCTGTCAACAGCTACTAGGTAGGATGCTCATGACAGTCATTTTAATGCTTAGCATACTCCCTGCTGCTCTACATTTTCAGATGCTGCATGTCATGTGACTCCTCTCTTGGCATTCTGCACTGCTACATCTTCTTGAAGAATGTAGCTTTGGCTGCTGCTGTTGGTGGTGAGAGACTGAGCTGAATGGGCCATTGGTCTGATCTAGTACAGCTGTTCTTCTGGCCCAATGTCATTTTTATTTATTTTGAGCTACAAACCAACCTGTTCATCTGAAGGTGGTTAAAATGTGGGTAGCACATCTTAAAATACATAAAAAGCAATAGAAATGCTAAACTGGAACGTCTATATATCCCCAACAAGAAAATGGCTGCCTGCATTAACAACAACAACAACAAAGCCTTTCCCCCGAACATCACCGAAACACACTGAGGATTGGAGGAGCTGCAGGTAGTTCCAGCTCCATGGCTCCTGTTTCTGTGATGTGCATATGGTGGAAAAAAGGAAGATCTGTACTCTACACTTTGCAGGGCAGAATTCTATATATACATACTTCATTTTTAGCATGTGCCTCTCCCTCACCTACTGTAAGGGCCCAATGCAATTTTAGTCGGTCATGGCTAAGTCCCATTTAAAACAGTGAGATTTAAACATAGTCCTGTGTGACACCTCAAACATTAACACAGATTTATTGTAATGTAAGCTTTTGTGGATTAGAGTCCGTTGTATCAGGTATATGCAATATTCTTCTCAGCTGGCAGTTATAGAAAAAGTAGTAGTTAGTGGTAGGCTTACCAGATCTCCAACCGGGACAGAGTGCTAGACCTTTAGGAGAAGGAATGTGGGCAGGTGTAGCTTGTTAAACCTTACAGCACAATCCTAGGCATGTCTACTCAGAAGCAAGCCCCACTGAACACAATTGGGCTTGCTTCTGAGTGGACATGCCTAGGATTGTGCTCTAAGGTTTAACAAGCTACACCTGCCCACATTCCTTTTCCTAAAGGTCTAGCACTCTGTCCCGGTTGGAGATCTGGTAAGCCTAGTTAGTGGGGCCAAAAGTAGGGCTTGAGTTAGTTCCACTAGTTCAATGGGAGTTAATCACAACCAACTGAATTTATTTGTGGTTTTTAGGCTGGTTTTCCACCTATGTCAGCCTTTAAGGTGGCTTCCATTAAAAAAAAACACAATAGTAACAATAATAATTTAAAATAAAAACAACATACAAAAGCTAAAAGATAAAAAGAGCCCTGAGCTCTTTTGCAACTGCCTCTCTTTCTCCACAGATGTTATCTTTGTTTAGGAAAAGCATCATGTATGAAAAATATGCGGTGGTTCCAGACCATTCAGAACATTTTAGTTTCCATTGCAGAGGCCCATGCAATTTTTTGCTGGGCTCTAAGTATCCTATAGGACTACTAGCACAAGAAGAGCCCTGTTGGATCACACCAGCATTGTGTTTCCCACAGTGACCAGTCAGATGTCTCTGAAAAATCCACAAGCAGGAAATGAAGGGAATACCCTTCTCCCGCCCACTCCCAGCAACTGGTATTCAGGGGCATACTACTACCTCTAAAGCTGGAGGTCATATATAGTCATTATGACGAGTAGCCATTGATAGACTTGCCTCTCCAAAACCAGCACATGTGGCCGCACAAGTGCACCTTAATTGGCAGAAAGCCCAGATCCATTTCACTACCCCAGCAAGAGTACTTAGCACATAGGTCCCCTTAGGATCAAGCTCCATAGCAGCCCTAAACTCTGTCACTCACAATTTTGGAAGCACAGTCAGGGAAGATGTTCAAGTTTTTTTCTCAGAAAATTTAAGATCCCCAAAGACAAGAGACATATGATAAACTGGAAAATATTCAAATATATAACAGCTTGGTCATTTGCTTAAGTGATTGCACTGTTTTACTTGGTGCTCAAAAACATCATGAAAACAGAAATGAGCCAAACTGAAAACCCCACATCCAAATACAAAAAATTGCTTGTAGGAAGCTTGTCCCTCAGTTGGATCAGACCTAAATCTCTAGCTTCTATATTTAAAAGGCACTGGAGCAAAAAGAAAAAATCCACATATTCCCGCTGAACATTAGGGAATTGAGAACTAAAAGTGTCTGGTGCAGATTCATTTTAAAAGGAGAACTCGCCAAGGTTCTTAAGGGTCTAGCTGCATGTTTTCCATTGTCTTTTTGGACAACCTGTCATCATCTAGACTAGAGACTGTATAATTAGGGCTACCAGATCGCCGTCCGGGACGGAGCGAGTACCGGCCCTGCCTGCGCTCTGCCCCCCGCTCCGCACCCGCAGTTTCAGTTTTCCGTGGTTCAGAAATTCCCCCTCCCGTTGCGCTTATGACTCACCTCTGTTTGCAATGCAGGTATCTGAGCAGACAGCTGAACACTAAACTTGTAGCTGCTAGAGGAGGCAACAGGAAGCAGACAGCAGTCAGACAGCGAGAATGGTAGACTCTGCTTCCTGTTAGTGTTCTCACTGTTGCCGCCTCTAGCAGCTACAAGTCTAGTGTTCAGCTGTCTGCTTCCTGTCTGCTCAGCTGCCTGCTTTTCCAAAAATCTTCTATTTTCAAAGCAAACGAAGAGAGATGAGTCATGAGCGTGACCGGGGGGGGGGGATTTGAGTAGGGTTCACTATTATCCGCGGTTTTAGGTCACTGCTCCAGAATGCATTGCAATGCATTCTGGGGCAACCTTGGGAGAGGGGAGGGGAGGGGAGGGGGAGAGTTGCGCGACCTGGAAGAGGCTTCCGGAGTGCGGTTTCAGGCTGTTATAACTAAGCAAGAACACGCAGCGGTTTGCTTCTAAAAGATTAAAAAACCTGCATTTTTTTTACCTTTTTACAGTGATTTTAAGATGGACTTTGCAGGTCTGGGATCTGCGGTGAGTCAAATCCGCGGATCGTGAATCTGCGGATAGAAAGGGTCCACTGTATATTGAAAGCTTATTGGAAGCCTATTGGAAGCCTCTTGAAAGTTTTCCTTAACGTACCTAAAAGCCTACATTTAAATGACCAGATGACCAACAGCTGTTTTCATGCTTGTACCCAGATGTTGAATCTCTCTCTCCCCCCCCCCCCCCCAAGTATACTTTACATACATGGAAGGGAAATCTGCAAGCAAAAACTTCTTCCTGCTTGTGGCACTTTGTTACTAAATACAGTAATTGTGATGTGGGTGACCATTGCAAGTGGCAGGCTCTTTGTCCTGATCAGTGTGTTGTAGATTATGCAGTCAAGCTATAATTTCCCTTAGAACCTGTTCTCCTAGATCTTTTTTCATGGTCTTTTTAGAATTTGGGTTTCAGAATTAAGGGCGTGATTCAACCAAAGTCGAGCATTTTCAAGTTCTGTCGGTTTCAAGGGGAGAGCTAAGCATATATTTAACTTTGGCTGGATTTTGCACCAGATATATCCCAGACAGAGCAAAAGAAATAGACTTCAAGGTTTCTTCTTGCATCATGCTGGAAGCCCTGGATGCAATCCCATGCTCTTCGGCTGTTGCTCAAACTAACAATTGATTGGGCCCTTAGGCCACCGTTTTTAGCATACTTATTTGGGAGTAAGCCCAATTAATACAGTAGACTGACTTGCTACCCCTGTAGACTGTCTCTTGTTAAAATAGTTGTGCTGCAACTTTGCCCTGTTAGGACATGGCCAAGTTTGGTCCAAAACCTATTTGGACAGCCATTCTCAGGGATGTTGTAGCTTAAATTTAATGGGATTTACTTCTGAGTAAACAAGCATAGGATTGTGCTGTTAATTGGAAAAAATAGCAGAGTACAGTCTAAGTTCAGACAGTCCTGTTTTCTGGAAGGCCAAGGCACTATTTAAAGAGTGAGCTGCCAATTATAAATGGTTGTCTTCACAGTTGAAAAAGAAATGTGATGTATTTTAGCTGTCATTAACTACATTGGATGTATTTAGTAACAAACAATTGGTGGCTAATTGTTTTGGCTTGCTAGAGATGAATGAGATGGCAAGTGTGATGCCTGCAGTGCAATCATTGTGGCTAGTGCTTTGCAACACACTGGAAAGTTTTTTTTAGTTTTGTTAATGAAACGTGCACGTAAAAATAACGTTGCTATCCTGCGTACTTGTTAGCATGTTGAATCAACTATCCTCATTATTATATCGCTTTTTGGGGGGGGGGGTTGAAGAAACTCAAATGCTTTATAAGTCAAGAGACTGGCTGTTCCTCCTCCTTCCCACCATACTTCCTCACATTCATTTATAGGAACAGCCCTTGGATAAATAAAGCTGGTATCTCCGCATTTTAGAATGCACCAGAAAGCTCACAGTGGCATCCGAGGACTCCTGCTAAGAAAAGTACTGGTAGATCCAAAGCAGAAACGCTGACCATTGAAGTGTCTTTAACCTGTGAGCAGTGCATCTGAGCAAGACCCTTTCGCCAAGACCAGGAGGTGAGCCTTCTTAACCACAGTGTAGTGATTGATCCTAAAAGGTGCTGAATCTTCTCCTGCTGATTGTCCATAAGGAACAGGATGCATAGTATACTGAAATACAGCCCAATCCTGTGTAAAGGATTGGCCTCTGTATCCTAAGCCCATTGTGGGCTGCCCCGGGGCTGCTAAGCTGCACCTTGGGTGAAGGGGACATTTGTCCCCTTCCCCGGGTATAAGGGAGCCCGGGGCTTCCTTGAATGCATGCCAGGTCCAGACCTGGCGTACATTCGTGGAGGCGGTGACAGGGCGGCGTGGGCTTGGATATCGCCAAGGGGCCTAGGATATCGCCGCCCCCTCCTAGCTCAGGCTGGCCAATGGCCCCCCTCCCGCACCACCCCATCCCGCCCTCCCACCGACTAGCATGGGACTTACCTGTGGCGGCCGAAGATGAGTAAGTTCCACGGCGGAGTGAACGGCTCGAACCTCCTTATGGCACGTTTACGACACCCTAGACCACTAGGCCCACCAGTCTATAGTTAAGGCAGGCTTGCACTGTTAATCTGACCACAGGGTGGTCCTTTTAGAGTTTTCAAACTCACTTGTGTTGCTTGGTTACAACAACCATTCAACAAAGTTCCAGCAAAGTAAACAGCAAACCTAACCAATGATTTTCATTTATTTCCCAAAATTAAGGAATAGTAAAGCAAATGTCTTATACCTTTCATTACCTTTTTCTTCTTGAAGTACAATAAAGTTTCAACAAATTTCCAGAGTATAATTTCTAGAAAAACTTCCATTCTACTGTATGTAATAAGAGATCATTTTCTGCACTTTGTAGGAATACTTTTGACCTTTCAGTATGATCATTCAAAATATGCTTCAACCACAGATCATGATATTGACATGTTAGCAAAAAAAAAGTCAAGATATATCCCATTATTACCTGCCCTTAGGACAATGGGGTTGGTTGTGGTAGGATCGCCTTGCAGCTGTTTGCCACCTTTAGTAAAACAATTGCACTATATGCATGCTGCCACACAAGAATTGTCAGAAACTGTCCAAGAAACAAATACAAAACCAAAAATATTTGGAAACTCCAAGCAAATAACAGTGCAATCCAATCCTACTTATGCCACCATTGTAACCAGCGGCACAGCGAGAACGGGAGGCCCCAGAACGGAAAGGGGATTCAAATCCCCTCCAATAGGGGAATTCAAAGGGGATTTGAATCCCCTTTCGTTCTGGAGCCTCCCGTTTTCGCTGCGCCGCTGGTTACAACGGCAGCGTAAGTAGGATTGGATTGTGCCCTGAAACTCTTTATTTTGCCCCAAAAAATATGAGCAGCATGTTGATAAAACTAATAAAATATGATCGGAGCCGTGTCACCATTCACAAATTGTATCACGAATATGCACTTATCCTCACTTTCTTATCCTCTTCTTATCTTATCTTAGTCTTTATTTTCTTTCAGTTTTTTCTTTGATGTGCCATGGAACATTTAGCTAGAACAAAAACAAAAACAATCAGGGAAGCAATTATGTTACAGAGAAAAGTCCCACTTGATTCCATCTCATGGGCAGCCCAATCCTGTGTAAAGATAAACTGCCGGCATAAAGGGCCGGCCACTGTATCCAAGCTTTTTCCAGGCTGTGTTGGCGTGGCCTGGGAACACCTTGGGAGAAGGGGACGTTCGTCCCCTTCCCTGAGTGTAGAGCTGCCTGGGCCCAATGTACACCCTCCTTGGATGTACATTGGCTCTGGAGCCGGCGTACATCCGGGGCGACGGGGTAAGGGCGGCCCGGGCCGGGAACAAACTCAGGATATTGGCGAAGTGTGCTGCTGATGTCCCCGCCCCCTCCTGGCCCGGTTCAGCCAATGGCCCCCCTCCCTGGCCTGCCCTCCCCCGCCCCTGCACCGACCGGTGCAGGACTTACCTCCACCGGTGGCCTCCGCGCTGGCGGTCCTTACTCTCCGGGTGCCGTAAACATGCTTTACAGCGTGTTTACGACACCCGCGCTGGCAGAACGCATGCTCCGCCAGCGCGCAGTTGTGCAGGATTGCGCAGTTAATCAAACATGACATATTTGGTAATGTTGTAGAAGAAGGTGTTTATCAGATAAATTTTTATTTGTAACAGCCTTAATTCTCTTGCATAGCTTTAAAAACACTTGCTATTTTTAAATTGCAAGAAAGGAGAAAATAAAACAATTTCTAACATCAAATTATTTCTGTTATGTTTTATAACTTTAAATTTTTTTACATCTATATGACTAGTATTAATGTCATGGACTGATGTTACTGACTAAGGGAGTGTTGGATACCAAAAAAATAGATGGATATAGATTCTCTTTTTTGACTCATTTGTCTTGTTAGAACCATTTGTCTTGTTAGAGGCAACCAGATGGTTTGTTCATATGACAGTAGCAGCTGGTCAGGATTAGTCCAGATGACAAAGTGTAGCACCTTAGGGTAGTAACAAATTCCAAATATACAAAAAAGATCTATTCTAAAAGCAACCAATCCCAGGTAGTTTTAAAAACTTTTGCTTTGCTTTGAGGGAACATAACTTTTAAAATAATCTGTCTATGCCAGTTCCTTAAATTCTGCCCAACATTGGTGTATACAGTACTGACATTGTTAAGAAATGGAATCCAGAGCAGGGCTACACTGAGTAGGTGCTGACTTAGTTCACAGTGGTTCCTATTGAGTTCTGTAGGAGAAAGTAAATGGACTGTAATCTGGGACACAGTTGAGAGGGGGCAAAACCTGCCTCTCCTTCCAGAAACTGGGTGACCAGAAATAGGTTTAGCTCCCATTCCGGTGATGTTCTCAGGGGCAGTTCAAGAGAATTGCTGCTTGAATTGGTGCAGGTCTGCCAGCGCACACCCTTCCCAGTAATCCTTCCCTGTTTTTTTACTCACACTCACACATTTGTGTGTCTGGCCACATCTGCTGTCTCCGCCTCCTCTTTGCCAGCCTGGCTGTTTAAGGAAGGGGGAGGGGAGCAGGTGGGAGCGCACAGTAGAGTCATCCTGGAACCCTCCCATCACCACCTCCTTCCATCATGTTCCACACAGCCTGTCTGAACATGGCCAGGTGGGCAGGAACAAGTAGGAGAGGGCAGCAGATGCACTGGCATTCCAAGGGTGGTATGGAACCATAAGTGGAGCAGTACACCCCTATGTGCGTGTAAGCGGCCCATCCCCCTCGCCCGTTGGAGCCATTCCCAGCGGCCAATGGCTAACACGTGGGTGGCTCCGCCTGGGCCCTTTACGCTGTATATCGGGTCCAAAAAACACCCCGGGTGTTGTTTTTTCACACCAGAACTACCAAAAGTGGCCCAATTGGGCCGAAGGGGGTGGGGCTTTGGCGTTCACATGGGGGGTGTCTGACTACGCCACTGGCAGACTCAGGAGGTGGGGCATCACTTGTCAGTTTGCCGTCTCCTCCAACCCAGCTCTCAAAGCATCCTCTTCAGTGAGCCTAATGACTGGGCCAGCCCTGGATGATCCTGAATACAGTTGTTCACCTGTGCAGGAGAAGTAAAAGGGTGTACAGTGTGAAATTGGGCCACATTCAATCATACTTCTCATCTAGTATCTGTGAGGGCACCTTGGGGTGCAACCTATGCATGCTTTCCGAGGAGTAAGACCCATTGAACACAGTGGGACTTACTTCCAAGTAAACATGCACAAGATTGTGCTGTTAATGTATTTCAGCCAGCCAAATGACAACTAGCGTCTGATGGATGTATATATTGTAACATTCAACTATTTATTTAGCTACTGTAGGCTCCAGTAGTCACATCTGAAAGTGCGTCCCTGTGAGTAATTACACTGGAAGAAGCAGCTTGCAAATATAACAATTTTCCCAGAAAAGAAATTAATGACTTTTTATCAGTGGTAGATTGATCCATTCCCACATGTACAAAAAACATGTAAGCAGTAAACATCATGTGTAAGCAGTTATTCTATTTTTTTGCCAGATAAATCTTACTGGTAAAATAGCCCTTCTGCTAGCCTTACAAAAATAAGCCCAAACCTCTCAGAATACTTGCTTTGCTTTATTGCTCAAGTTGTATGTGCATTTAATCAATTAGTTTTTGGATTAATAATCCAAAATCCAAAATAATCATATAGGGGGCATATATCATATAATCCAAAATCATATAGGGGCGTAATAAGGGTGCCCCCTATATGGCATCCTTTGTTTTCTATATATCATTTGAATTCTTCTTACATTTCCCCACTTGACAATTTTAAACTCAGTCATGTTAATTTTTAAATTTGTGTACAGTATGACAGTGAAAATGATAAATTTGAGGCATATTACAGTTCACTAAAACACTATTCCTTCTTAAAGACGATAAGATGTGTATACAGGGTTTTGAAGCCATGATTTGTTTATTACATTAAAGGATGTTACAAAATTTTGTAACATCCTTTAATGTAATAAACAAAAGTCATGGCTTCAAAACCCTGTATACACATCTTATCGTCTTTAATTATCGCTGGCCATGAAAATCTAACCTACTATCCCTTCAGTTCTATATTTGTTCCAGTAAGGAATAAAATACTTTTACTTAAAGTGATGACAGTGGCCCCAATCCATGTATCTGTCTACAGGGATTTGTACATATAATAGTTTTGTTTGTGCAGCCAAACAACACCAGTCATTTGTGGGGTGAGAGCATGTGGGGTTCTCTGATGCTTAGGAGAAGTGGAGCCGTGGAATAAAATGTCCCAAGCACAGTTGTGGCTACCCTATTGTTAATGTACACTGGAATCGAAGATCGTAAGAAATCTAGATCAGAAATCTTGCATCTCAGTTTTTATTTGGAGGTGACAACTTTATAATCCTGTGAAGGCTTAAACTGTTATATTATTATCATCATTATTTCAAGAAAAACAAAGCTTTTTCACCCAATATAGCAGCAGCATCCAAGAAGCCAGATGCCCTAAGAAAGTTTGCTGGAAGAACACTTTAAAAAGTGGAAAACCTCTGTGATTTAGGCACTAAAACACAGTTTTTTGAAAAATGAGATACAGCCCAGTCCACCGTGGGGTACCGCCCGTCCCTGCTCAGCGATGCAGCAACACCAACATGGCCCACTGTATCCCCTGGGAGTGTTTCGGCCTCCAGAGGCCTCAGGGCAAGGAAACATTTGTTCCTTTGTCCTTGGGGTAAACCCCTGCTAGCTCGGTGGGTCAATTCGGATATCACTGGAATATCACTGGAGCAAAGTCTGTATGGACCCATGAAGGCGGATCGAGCCCGGGAAGGGGGTTTGAATTCAGTGGACTCTGCTGCCACTGAACCCACCCCCTTCTTGGTCCTAATCCACCCTCCTCCCTGCCACCCCATTGCCGTCTTTCCCCCCCCCAGTCCCCCCCCACCTCCCACATACTTGCCAGGGTCAGTGGGCATCTGGAGTCTGCTGGCGCACAGACCCAGTTGCTCCTCACTTGCAGCAGTGGCCAGCCCACGTGCTCCAGCATGTCACGTTTTGCGACCACCGGAAAACGACTAGTGCTGGCAGAACACTCATTCCAGTGGCACTAAGCACTAATTGGATTGGGGCCATAATTTGTTTCAGTGATTCTCAGTGCCCTTAGTCTTTCTGGATAAAAATATGCTGCCCGATGTATTTTTTTTTCAATAGCGTTTTTTAAAAAAATCATTAAAACCTCTTATCTAAGCAGGTTGACATACTTTCTTCCCTGCATATGTTAAGGACAGGCCATAGAGATCAAAATTGGGGCTCTAATGTAAAATGCCTTATGTGGAAAAGCACTACCATGACCATATAATAATACTTTAAAATGTAATTACTGTAATTTTGTAGTGCTGCCCTTTGTGCAGTATAAACAATCTTAAAATAACCCTTTTTAATACATGTCATTTTGTAAAATGACATATTTGAAAGTACATACATATCTTAGCTTTGAATTGCTAATAGCAGCTTTTTGCTTCTACATTTATATTCAGATTGTGCTTGAGCTTCCTTCATGTTCCTACACATAAATCATCTTATTTATTTAATTAAAATATTTATATCTTGCCATTTCACGAATAAGTGCTCAACCTTGTCCACTTCAATCCTTCCTAGCTGACACTGAAAGGAATTGAGAGACATTAATGGTGGCTATGTTGGCTAGATAGGAGAACCTGGACATCTTTGTCTAATGTATTTTCCTTTTAAAATGTTGTTAAATATTAAAATGTTGTTAAATATTTACAATGTTCATTGTACTCAAAATTGTACAAAAGCACGCACTTACACACACACTTTTCAAGGAGAGGAACAATTCTGATTTAACTCTAGACATCCAATATGTATTTGTCCAAGTCTTGATCAATAACCTCATTTTGGGCGCAATCCTGAGGAACGTGCCGGTGACGGAACAAGTGTTCCATCGCCGGAAGCAGTCACGAACGTGCCGTAAAGCACGTTCACGACTATTTGGGAGCAAGGGAGCGCGACACAGAGGCCGAACTCCCTCGCTGCATCACCGGAATGCCCGGGCGACTGCCGGAGAAGGTAGGTACGTATCCGGCGGATGCGGAAGTATTTCAGCAGGCAAGAGAGGGGGGCCATTGGTATAGCCAGCCCAGGAGGGGGTGGAGGATGGCGTCGGCCATATACCCGGGCTGGCTACGCCATTACACAGCCGCCTCTACATCCGCCAGCTAGCAGGCGGAAATCCGAGGAGGCCAATAGGGCCAACCCCGGTTTACACTCGGGGAAGGGGACAAGCGTTCCCTTCCACGAGTAGACCTCCGGGTCGACGGGCAGCTCAGGCTCAGGATCCAGCGGGCAGCCCTGGGCCGCCGGCCGAATTTTTAGTCAGGATTGCACTGTTCGTCTTTTAGTTACAAAAATCTACAAGGCTCTTGCCCCCCCTGCCACCCATCAATGAAATGAACTTTCTATTCTCTACATTACATTTATGTAAGTACTGTACATTTATGTAGCTTAACAATGTTCATACTTAAAACACACACACAAAATCTGGGTATAGAAAAAACCATATTGTTTTTATTATTATTATTATTATTATTATTATTATTATTATTAACAGTATTTATATACCGCTTTCCAACAAAGTTCACGAAGCAGTTTATAGACAAAATCAAATGATTAAATGGCTCCCTATCCCAAAAGAGCTCACAATCTTAAAAAAAATGCAGAACACCACCAGCAAACAGCCACCAGAAAGACACTGTTCTGGGGTGAAAGGGGGGCTGTTACTCTCCCCTTGCTAAATAATACAGTATAAGAGGAGCACCAATTGAAAAAGTGCCTCTTACCCAGTTAGCAGGGGTTTTCCATATTGAGTGATTAATAACTTCGTTCAACATACAGTACAATATACAGTGGTCAACACATCATTGGTTTACATAACACACTTCATGAATCTTAACAGAATGAGTAGGGCAGTGAGTGATGGCGAACCATTTGGGCTTGGTGTGTCAAAACTTTGAAAATGCCTAACTTGACTCTGCTAGTGTGTCTCCACCCCCACCCCCACCCCAAACTTTTAATAGTACTTTGACTATTGCTTCTGTCTTCTCTACCAAGCATTTTCCTGTAGACTTTTTGTGCAAAACATGCCCATAAGGAAACGACTCAAAAGCAGGATGTGAAAACAGGCAGATGTTCTCATTCATTTCCCATATAGTATCTCTAAAATAGAGTAAATATGAAACCACACAATGTGCACCATAGAACGATGGCCTTAAATCTGTTCTTGCTTCAAAGAGTTCCAAGCAGGAGTTGGCATTACTGTTCCACAGTCCTTGGCAGCTGGCAAGAGCAGCACTTTGTAAGGGAGTAATACTTTTTGTGAAGGGGTATGCAGAAAAGGTTTTCCATTACAACCATGGTTGTCAATGTTTCTGCTGCTCAGAAGCAGCTGGGAGCAAACAGAACAGATTGCCTGGTCACAGTGGTAGAGGGAAGAGTAGGGCAGTAGCAAAAGATCCCAGGGATAGTTGGAGGCAGTGAGCAAGGAGCCCAGTGTCTAGAAAACAACCATGCAATTCCCCATTCATCTGCTCATAAGGAGCAGGTTGCAATTGCCCTGGGATGGGTCACCAACTGGCAAATTCCATGTTGTTGAAATCTTGAGACTGGCAGCAACCATGATATGATACGTTACAGTGCTGTGGCAGCAGCACGTGTACTCTCACGCCCCTGTCCTATCCTTAAAATGCCAGAAGTGTGTTGGGGGGGGGGGGGAGAAGCATGTTCCTTTAAACAGGGAATGATATACTAGTGTGGCAGGATTCTTTAACTCGAATACTTCAGACATTGTGTTTGCTACTGCTTACTGTTTGATAGAAGGTGCCCAAACTCTGCATTGTAGAGACCAGCTACCTCTGGATTCTTAATTCACGTTTTCAGCAACGTTTAGGTCCTTTAAGTGACCCTTGTCCGAGCCTCTCTGTCTCCCCCACCCATGAATCAATCTCCCTGGACTTCAGTCCCAGTGCTGTTGCAGAATGCAGGACTCGAGGGATCCCTGTAGGAGTGTTTCTGTCATGCTCTTGTAGATTTCTGAATAGGGTGCTGTGCGTCGTCAGAGTTTATTATATTAGTGTTGCTGCTGGTTATTTAGTGAGCTGATGATAGCAATGCAGAATAAATTGTCCTGGTAGTTCTGCAAGCCGCTCTCTCACACTCCATACTCCCACACAAAAGTGCTCGCATCAGGGATTTCAGCTGGTTGTAGTACAGCTGGATTGAGCGATTTTTCAGATCTATTAGGTTCTCATTTTGTCTCTACTGTTTGTTTTTTGTTTCAAAGTTTTATTTGTTAGTTCTACTACCATACCTGTCGCCTTTAGATGAAGTGGGAAGTGATTGCCCTTTGCTTTATTGTCCATACCCAGCACCATCTTCTCTCTTCCAGAGAGATGTGCTGTGTTTGCATTCTAAGCTTTTCTTGTGCTTTTGGGGAAAACAGACGTGTGCCAACTGCTTAGAAGAGAGTATAAACGAAAGCAAGCAATACATTTGGGGAAATTGAGGTTATATAAGTACTAAAAGTTAAATATGTCTTGCTGCATGTCCTGTATTCTCTCTGAGGATCATACCTTTTCTAAACATATAAAGGATATATATAAAACTAGTATCTGTCTTATGTTTTGTTACCAGTATTTGTAGCATTTTGGAAATGCATCTAGGGCCTGGTATTAGACGCAGGCTGACAAAAGAGAACTTTATGTGCACCAGCATACTTGCATATCTATCTGAAATGATATCAGAACATGTCTCATGTTAAAATAGAATGCAAGTAAATTAAAATAGAATGCAAGCAGAACAAGTATACAGGATGAAATAGACATAAGACGTGATGACAAATGAAAGCTGAAAAAGCACAGGGCAGATGCTTGCAGTCTTGTGACGTTGTTCTTTGAGCAGGTATTGGAACTATCCATTTTGAATCTCAGGTGTATAAAACTGATGCTTTGAGTCTGAGTATAAATCTGATACTTCAAGAGTTGGTCAAAGATGGATATTTTTTTTCTTTCTGGCTAAAGATTTTTCTCCCTTCTTCTGATGCATTACAACCAAATCTCCCAAGCATCCCTTCATTGTTGGGAGTCTTTGTTTTTTTGTTCTTCCTAATTTCTTGCTTTCCCTCAGTTGTAAAATCACACCTGCTTATGTATGTGGCAGATCTGCCTGCTTCTCAGTTGCCGGCTAACTTTATTGAACTTTATTGAACTTTATTGGATGCGGAAAGTCCTATACTGTGCAATAAATCTTTAGTGAGTTGTTGGTAGTGGCTCCCTGTCTCTGCTTAGCATCTTGAAGCATTGGTGCAGGATATCTATGCTGATCCTTGTGGGTCCAGCTCCTTCTGTGGGACCCAGGTCAGGGGTTTCCTGAGAGAGAGGGAAGGGCCATCTGATAGGAACCATTGCCAATGTACTGGATAAATGCAGCTGCTTGGACACCTGGCAGTGAGTCCTAACCTCCTCCTCTCTGAACACTTCAGCGTTGGACTTGATTCCAGTTCAAATTCATTTGCAGCCATGAAGCTGATTGGGGATGTTTGTGCCATCAGTATCTCTAAACCTAACCTATCTCAGAGGGTTGTTGTGAAGCTAAAGTGGGAGCAAATCCATTGATGCTGAGCAACTTAGTCAGAGTGGGGCTGCAAATACGATTTAACCCATTAATACATTGCAGTAGTCACACAAGCTGTTTTCCTTGCTTCAGAGAATGGCACACAGGTGTGCCGAAGGTTGCTCTGGACTCACTTTGTCCCAGGGCCTCACTTGTCCTGACACACTTGCTGCCACACCTCTGTACAACTCTTTCTTTCCTAATTAAGAGGCACCTTTTTGAGGTGAAGGGATAGCACTTAAAAAGGTGAATCTGCAGTCCAAAAATTCTCTTCTCTGAGGAGGGACAGGCCACCTGGCCTCACCACCTGATGCCTGACTCATGACTATTGGTGTTGCTGCTGCTGCTGCACAAACCCCAAACCTGCAGCAATAATTGAGCCACTCACCTTTCTGCTTCCTGTGTGATCCTTTTTGACAAAACACTCAAGGCGGCTTACAACATTAAAATAAACATGTACATTAGAATAATTAAAAACACATAATTAAAACAATTAAAATAAACAACCCCAGTGGGTCACCTGTATTTACATTTGTTAAAAGCCATTTAAGGCGGTGTACATAGGCAGGCAATTCTACACCCAGCCCCCCGAAGTGCGGTTTACAATACAAGTTCTAATCTTTCATAGAACGTCTTCATTCCAGATGGTGACCTTCACGGTCTGGCTTATCTCTGGCATTCGCCTTCCACGCTCGGCTTGATGGCACTCTGCCTCTCACTTCAGAGTGTTACCTGACCGTTTTTTTTTTGTTGCTGTCACCGAGGGCTTCTGCAGATCGTTGAAGGCGAGTCGACAGCTCTTGGATACTTCCGGTTGTCTCGAGCTGGCGTCCTCCGATCTCTTCAGGCATTACAAAGCGGCAGCTCTACCACTGAGCCAGACCTCCTGCCCATGACTGCCCCCTTAATTTATTAATGTAATTAATAATGTAATTCATTCATTTATTAATGTACTGTACACATATATGAGAGAGAGGGGGAGAGAGAGAGGGAGAGATGAAAAGAATTAACACTATCTCATCTATACATTTGAAAATCAAGATAGGTTTCCAGCTTATTGATACTCATGTACCATACATAAGGTGAGTGGGCAGGTCATGGGTTGGGGGAGGTTTAGGGTGGGGAGGGGGCAGGACAGAGAGCGGCCTGGAGGGGGTGGATCCCAGTGGCAAAAGGGCATGCCAGATCTTGGCCCAGATTTTTTAACCTGCCTGCCCCCCTTCCTCTCCTTGGACTTATGCCAGCAAGATAGGTAGTGTGGGTCTAAGGAGAACCATAGGTGATCAGGCGACCTACTGGGTTAAAAAGGGTTTTACTTGCTTCTTGCTGGCCATCTGATTCCCCCCCCCCCCAGCATGCAGTGCACACTCTGTTGGTGCATGCTATGGAGTGGTGGGGGGTAGGATTGGCCTGTCCAATCAGACACTGGCTATCCAAGATGAGTCTTCATGTGTAAGACATCTTTCACTACACCAACTATAAGCAAGAAACAAGATTTTCAGTATGTATAGTTCAGAAACTGGAGCTGTGTGACTTAGAACATGAGGTTTCGTTTCTAATTTCTGCTATATACCATTTTGACTCACAATACTCTATTTGTAATACAATAATACAGTACATTGGAATACAACATTTTAAATCTTATAATTATGCACGTTCTTCAAGAATATTCTCCCATTTAGATCCACAGAATGTATGCCTACAGCTCAGTGTCTTAATTATGCAAAACAAAATCCAACTTTGTTTCTATGGCGTTTGCCAATATATTCATTTTCTTCAATGGTTAAAGAAGCCTGACAGATTTTAATTATGCCATAAAAGGAAATCACCTGTGGTGTTTTTCTTTGAAAATGCTCTTTGACAGGCTTAAAGAAAGCTATTGCATGGCAAAATCCCAAATCCATTTGCATATGAATGATTAAAAGAAGATTGTGTTGTGTGTGAAACCTCCCATTATTTATCAATTTCACAACTAAAAATCCAGAAACTGTAAATGACAATTATGACTGATGTGGACCAAAACATACCGGTAAATTAAAGTCTCCTAAACCTGATGATATGAAAAGAAACAGTACGAAACTAACAGCCGAATCCTAACCACCTTTCCAGCGTCGATGCAGCTGTGCCAACGGGCGATACACTACATTTTGCGGTGGGGGGGGCAGTCATGGAGTCTTCCTCAAGGTAAGGGAATGTTTGTTCCCTCAGGGCTGCATTTTGGCTACACCGGTACTGGAAAGTTGGTTAGGATTGGGCTGCAAGTTCTTTATTTCTAGATTTTGGCCAAGCATGTGGTGATTGTCCTGCTTACATATTGATTTTTCTTACTAATTCAGAATAAAATGTTCTGGGCTATATCCTAAGAACGTTAGGCCTGGGTGAATGTGGTGGTTGGCTCCTTAGGCGTAACACCAATGACACAAGGACATCACACCAATGACTCACTGGCATCAGGATGCCATTCAGTGGGTGATGGCCTGTGTCAAGGTTTTCACGAACACTTATAGGCATTGCTGAGAGAGCTGCACTTGTGTGGCATTGCCTGGATAGGCTTAGGATATGACAGATGTCACTGGCATCCATACAACCTTTTGGCATGGCATCTGAATAGGACTGGGCCTTTTGTTGCAGTAAGGTAGAGGCTCAAAGCCTTCACAGGAAAAAAAAAAGGGTTTTGAGGGATCTGAAGGAAGTAAGAGAAGGTGCAACCGTCAGGTGAACATGGAGGGAGTTCAGGCAGAAAGGGAGAATGAGCAGAACTGTGTGAGGGAACAGGAGACCTCCAGGCAGTGTGGAGGTCTCCTGTGTGCGGTAGAGCTGGAGGAGTGAAGGCTACACTCCTCCAGCAGCTTGTGGGATATGAGAGCAGGGAAGTAAGGAGGGGCAAGGCCAAGGACAGCTTTGAAGGTCCAGGAGCTTGTACTGGGTCCAGGAGTGGACTGGAAGCCTGCGTGGGGATTTAAATGGACATGACGTGAGGCATGACATGAGCAACAAGAGAAATCAGTGATTTTGGTGGTAGAATGCTGGATGGAGGAGAGGGAGCTGAGGTGAGCCAACTGAAGATCAAAGAGGAGAATGTTGCAGTCAAGGTGAGATACATTATAATTTGGCTTTGTCGCCCGTGGACCCCTGCTGTGCTGGAGGAACGTAGAGCCGAGGTGGCAGCTACCAGTGGAGTGCATCAACACCCAGTGGTGACATCATCAGAGGGCGCCACTCCAAGGATACAGCACTGCAGCTGGGAAGAGGCCTGGTCTGTTGGTTCCAACCCTCAAGAAGGGCTAGACTAGATATAAAAGGAGGGGGGCAGAAGGAGATGGGAAGCAGAGAGAAGAAAGAAGGTGGGATGAGAGACGGAGAGTGAAGTCATGGAGAAGACAGAAGAGAAAAGGAAGGTAGGAGTCAGGAGAGAAAGGAAAGAGACAGGAGGGACAGGAGGACAGGGAGGAAGGCAGCAAGAGGAAAGTGGAAAGAGCTGAAGGAGGCAGAGAAGAGATCCCAAACTTGCAACCTGGGGTAGGAGGTGGAAATAAAGAAGGTCAGGGCAACCATCCTCAGCCAGAGGCTCAAAAGACCTGAGAGTACAGACCAGTGCTAGGTTGAGCCTGGGTTTTAATTCCTCCTTGAGAGTAGGTGGACTGCACGACCAGGACCTTGGCCTCCTAAATTGGAGGGGTGCATGGGCTCTCATACCCCTGCCAACCATTCTGAGGGATTAGGATCTGAGGGATTAGGAGGAAAGCCTCCACTGAAAGGGGCGGAGATCAGACTTCCTTGATCATGTAGGTGAAAAAAACCAGGCAGCATTGCCAACAGGCCCCCCACCAATTTATGCTGAGAAAGTGGCCGTGTTGATTTTCTCCTTACTGGTCTGTATTCAAACCTGAACCCAATAAACAGTTTTAAGAAAGGAGTGACTCTCAACTCTTTTGTTCCTCTCATAGTGTACACCAACAATCCCCTTGATGTGGACCTGCTCCCGGGGGGTGGGGGGGAGAAGAAGAAGAGGCGACAGCCATCCTTTGGACAAAAACATTCCAGATTTTGTGCCATAGCCAAACATCTTTTTCATAAAGATCTCTGTTCAAAATTCACTTAATATTTAATTGTTTGATTTGCCAGGATCAGCGTGGTTTGTGACCATCTTTTTGCCGTCTCTTTGCTTCTCTGACTTCCAAGAGCAGGGCCTTTTTGGGCATTTGCACATGACTGCAAGAAAGCAGTAAAATCCAAGGCTCAGATTACACAAACATATTGTACAGTGAAGGCTTACATGATGAGAATGGTAAATGGGCACCAAGTTGCGTGTAAATGAAAACTGGCTTGACTTTATTAGGACTGCTCCCCAGTATGTTCTGGCTTCCATTGTATACCATTCTCTCAGTGTAACAGAAAGTGTGATTTAAATTATCTCAGTTAAGTTTGTCACACAGCAAATGCTTTTTTAAAAAGCACTCAGGAAAAATAGAACTGGGCCCTATGATTTGAGAGTGTTGTTTTAACAAAAGAAAAAGCCTGTTGGCAGATACTGTAGGAGCAATCCATATGAACTGACTGAAATGGATATGACATGTAACACAAATTAATTACAAAACAGGAAGAAACACTGTGGCATGTGTTTATGTATTTTATAATACTTTGGTTTCACATGAAGACAATATTTTAATGATGTGCAAACCCCCCCCCCCCCATCCCTGGTTCAGTTTATAATTGGGCTTGGCAAACTGAGCTATTTTCCTGAAAATTATTCCAAGCCCAGTTATGAGCCAAATCAGACCCGGACACACTTTCAGTGCCATTAATAGAAGCACAATGGGACATGGCCACCTACTTGCCTCCAATCCACTACCTCCAGCCCACCTGCTTCTCTCCAATCCCCTCCCACCTGCTTGTCTGCTAACCTTGCTCCTGCTCTGACACAGGGCAGGAGACCTCTCTCTCCCCTTGGGATGGGACAACTTGTTTATTTTATTTATTTATTTTATTTACAGTATTTTTATCCCGCCTTTCTCCCCGAAGGGACCCAAGGCGGCTTAAACAGAAAAAATACAGTATAAAAACAATCACATTTTAAAAGAGTAAAAACAATTACTAAACAGTTTAACGTCAGAGGATACTTCAAAAAGTCATCATGGACTGGAAACCCACAACATTTTTGAATATATAGGACTTAAACAAAATAGTTTGCATCTCGTTTTCAAAACCATGGCAGAGGCCAAGAGAGACTGCTGTTGATGAAAAAGGAACACTGCACCCTAAATTGAATTTGGGATTAGTAAACGTTTACTGACCACATAGATGTGCCTTGAGAGATGCATATGGACTTTATGTTGCTATGCCCTTAGCTAGGATAGCACTGGAGATAGGGTGACAAAATGCAGGCAATAGGAAGCAAATTTGTAAAAGGAGGAGGATTTTATGAGGTGCATCTTTTTGACTGTCTGCAGCACAATGGTATGACAAGCCACACCTGCAGAAATTCCCTCTTTACAGAGCCTGTTCCAACCCTAGGTGCTGCTTCAAGCCACAAGAAAATCCCTAATTTGATCTGAGAAGAGTTCGGGAGCAAGCCTCAGACTTTTCTGCTCTGTCCTTTGCTACTCTCATTGTGGTATAAGGCACTGTTTCTCAAACTGTGGGTCGGGACCCACTTGGTGGGTCACGACCTGATTTCCGGTGGGTCCCAGGTGATGGAAAGATCAGATAAGTAACTGCCACAAGCCCTGAGGCTATTCAAAAATGATACTTACTAATTTGCCCTTCAAAGAGCTGAGCTCCTGCAGTTTGCAAGATAGCTGCTAATTACCCTGCAAGGCAGCTGAGCTCTTTACTTGTAAATACATTTATTTATTTATTTCTAGATCACCTTTTTTTTTAAAGTCTCGTAAAGCTAGGTGGGTCCCGATAGAGTGTCATTTTAAAAAGTGGATCCCAGTGCTAAAAAGTTTGAGAACCACTGATATAAGGTAATAAGTGTAATAGGGACATCTACGCTATTTGAACATTTTACCTCTCTGACTCCACAAGATGGAGTTCACCTTTCCAGCAGACCCTGTCTTGTAGGGTCAGGGAGATCCAGCATAATGCAGTTTATTTGTTGCCTTCTACCTGTGATGCAGAGAGCACTCGCACCTGAGCCCCGCTCGGAATTTAGCCTGAATACAATTACTGGGGAGAAATAGCATCTGAACAGGCCCTAACCACCCAATCCTATTCCCACCATCTTCCACCATGCAGCTGCACTGACGAAGAGTGTGCTGCATGCTATTGGGGGAAGGGGGTGGTTAGTCAGCCAGTGAGAGGAAAGTAAAAAACTTTACTTCCCTCCTGGTAGGCCAACTATGAGTCTCCTTGGAGCCACAGCTGTTTTGTTGGCGTAAGTCCAAGGAGAGAAAGGGGGCAGGGCTGGTTTAAAAATTGGGGATAGGATCCAGAGTGCACCTTTGCTGCCAAAAGCCATCCACTCCAGCCTGCTCCCTACCCCCTGCCCTCCCCATCCTGAACTTCCTTCGAACCATCAATGAACCACCCCCTCTGCCATCTTACCTGTACTTGGTTGAGTTGGCTGAGCATCTGGGTTGGCTGAGCAAGCCATTTCTGCTAGTGAGTCTATCGCACGCAACAGCGGCATGACATTAGCACTGTTTCAGGGCCCTTTACAACAGCAGATCAATAGATAGGTTTACAACAACAGATCAATAGATCTGCTGTCATAAACGGTCCATAGGATTGGGCTGTAAGAATCTATCAACAAGTACAGTACAATCTTGCTGGTTTCATGCAGCCCAATGTATCTCCACAAGTGTTAGCAAATTCAATTTGTGCAAGGTTACACTGACCTGGAACAAATGAGAAGGTGTTTCATATATTCAAGGATTTGTTAAGTTTTACTCTGTCTGTAACATGAGAGTGATTTCTGAGCCAGCACTCTTTCCAAAACAGGTACACAAAGCAATGGGCAACTTAGTGTCAGGCTTGATGTTGCTGTTTATTAACTTTGTTGTTTTTATTTCCAATCTCATCAAATATTCTGCACTCACGATGGAAAATTCCTGGGCTTGGGGGTATAATGGGGTTTATATCTTGAGCCAAAAGCTCATGAAAATGACTTTTATAGATTCATTTCTATTTACAGTATTTGGATTTATGCAAAATGTTTTAAGTACTTATAATGGTGGAGTTCTAGCCCTTGAGACTGCACTAAAAATAGTGCAAAAGAAATACCAGCTCATAACTAAAACCTAGCATCACAGTGGAATATAATTAAGCACAAGCAGCAAACAACTGCAAACTTGTCTCTCTCCTCTCTTGTGCCAGCCTTCCAGTATTTCCCTAGACTTTTACTTGGAAATTTAGTCACTGCTTTACTGGTAAACTGGCTCCTTCTAGTTCTAGACCTGGGAATTAATATCAAAACATAACCTCCATTGAACTATAAAGAGTATGGAGGTTATACTTTTGTTCTAATCTAGTTCACTTATGACTTAATCCTATGGGCCTTTTACGACACCATATCTCCCAATACACTGTCATAAAAGGCCCAGCGACAGTGCAAACATCGTGCAGCTGCCAGGCCATTTAGAACCCCTGCCGCCACTGGCGTCACTTCGGTAGGGGCGGGGCTGTAAGTAACGCTCCGTCATAGTCTCTTTACCGAGCGAGCAGGAGGCAGCCCCGCCCCCTCACTGTCGGAGCCAGTCCCCTGCGGAGAAAGCAGCAGGCAGGGTCTCTTGCCTGCTGCTTTCTCCACACGGGAAAGGCTCCGACAGTGAGGGGGCAGGGCTGCCTCCTGCTCGCTCGGTAAAGAGACTATGACGGAGCGTTACTTACAGCCCCGCCCCTACCGAAGTGACGCCAGTGCCTGCCGCTTCGGCAGCAGCTCTACACACCTGCCACTGCACACCCTGGGCTGACCCCAGTAAGTCAGCGGTGTGTGTGTGTGTGTGTGTGTGTGTGTGTGTGTGTGTGTGTGTGTGTGTGTGTGTCATGGGTAGGGAGGGGGAGGGCGGGGGGAGTTTTTGGGCAGGGAGGGGGGAGAACAGGGGCAGATCCCAGTGGCAGTGACTTCAGCCAGGGTCCTATCCCCTCTTTCCCAACCTGCCCTGCCCCTTTCCTCTCCTTGCACATATGCCAGCTACATAGCTGGCGAGGATCTGAGGAGATCCATAGACAGCCAGGAGGTCTACCCAGAGATAAGTAAAATACTGTATTTTTACTTATCTCTGGTTGGCCTTCTCCCCCCCACCCCCAACATGCAGTGCATGCTCTGTTAGCAGAGGTCAAAGCAGAGGTCGAAGGACCATCAAGTTCAACCAGATCAACTATGATGTCTCATTCTCCTATACTGCTGCCTTATTTGGAGGGAAAGGTGAGATATAAATCGTTTACATAATTAATACTGGTCAGTTCATATAGTTTAGGAGGTAACACATTTAAGAGAGAATGTAGATCCTTGTTAAGATTGGTACATAGAAAATAGTGCCTGATGGCTTGAACTACTTCACCAAGCAACACATCATTTGCTGTCCCTGGGGACAATCAAAGGGAAAAAAAAGAGGGATTCAAAAGGCTTGTAGAGCTTGCTGAAGGGGCTGTATGGAATCAAACAAGCAAAAACCACACAGATGAGCTGTTAGAGCTACAATGAAGTCTTGATACTAGTCATAGCCTGCCAGAACCTGAGTTCACCCAACAGGTGACCAGGAGACAGCAGAAAAAAGCAGCCTTCCTGATGAGCAGGGAGGCATCTTACAAGAGGTCAGTAAGTAATAACAGAGAGGAGGTAAGAGACAGGATCTGCAGAACCAAGGACAGCTCCCAGGTAACAGCCAATTTACTTTGACAAGTTGCAATACCAAACATTGTACCTAAGTTGTTGTTGTTGTTGTTGTTCAGTCGTTAAGTCGTGTCTGACCCTTCGTGATCCCATGAACCATATCCCACCAGGCCTTCCTGTCCTCCACTATCTTCTTGAGTTCGCTCATTTTCATGTTCGTTGCATCGGTGATGCTGTCTAACCATCTCATCCTTTGCCTTCCCCTTCTCCTTTTGCCTTCAGTCTTTCCCAGCATCAGAGTCTCCTCCAGAGAGTCTTCGCATTAGGTGGCCAAAATATTTGAGCTTCAGCCTAAGTACCTGTCCTTCCTAAGTACTTTTACATAATTTGTTTTTAAAGACAGACCCTGCCTTTAAAATTCTAATTATTGAATCTATTATTAAGAATTCTGGGCAAGAACATCAGTTCTGATCTTTCCTTGTACTTCTCAAAATTTCTTATCAAAGTTCTTTAGCAATGTGTTCTACAATCTGTGAGAAACATGAATATGAACACTTCCATGTTTAAACTGGAAAGATATCCATAAATATGATTTCCTTTTGAAAAAAACTCTTCCCATTACTTTCACCCTTCCAGTTTTTCAAAAATTCCAACATTGTTTATGGTTTTTGTTTATTTTTGCCTGTATGGAGTGTGCTACTTTTCCATTCATAGAATGCAACTTTGTTCTTATTCTGTGGGAGAGAAGAAAATGGCCACTCTTTTCAAGTGGGAGAAAAAAATCACCAAATGGGGAAGCTTTCTATAGCCTTTCCCAATAGATGGCTGTTATATTAAACATGCTCCATTTTGCAAGGCTAAAGTACTGTATATACTCGCATCTAAGACAATCTCACTGATAAGACAAGGGCAAGTTTTGAGCCAAAAATCCTGGAATTTGCTATGATCCTTTGATAAGACGAGGGTAAAACTTAAGGACTTATGGGGTCAGATCCTGGAAAAGCTCAAATGATTTTACCAGTAACCGTTACCTAAGAACTCTATATTCAAATGTATTGAATAGTAAAAGAGTGGGAAATGTTTGGTAGAAGTTGAGTGATGTCATTTTACTACTGTAAATAAATTACTCTTTTTAGGAAATTACAGGTTTTATTAAAAATCAAGAATCATAAATAAATAGGGGGAGGTGATGCTAACATTGCAACTCATATGAGTTGGGATGAGGCACAGTAGCCATAAAAGCAAACAACCCCCAACAGACCATATTAACAGAGATGCATTGAGGTGGATCGAACATTGTAACTGCAGACCATATGAAGAGAGCATGTTAATATGGCAGAGCATATGACAGAGCACCATTAACAAAAAAAAAATGAATGAGAGAACCATTGAGGGAAAAAAGTCACCACTTAAAAAAAAAGCAGGCAGAGAATGGGGGGGGGGGCATGCACACATTGTACCTGCTGATAAAATGTTGGTTCAGACAATGATCAGAAGAAATCAGGCTGCTACGGACAGAAGAGGAAAGCCAGAACACTGCAAGCTCTGCAGTCTCCCGCCAAATACCGTATTAACTGCTGTGAGCAGGACCTGCTCAGCTTTCACCATTTTCAATTGCTGGTCTTGCAAAGTGCACAGTTCCCATGCTTTTCCCCAAATCCTGACACATTGCAGTTCTGCAAATTGGTAAAAAATCTTCTCTTTCCCCATTTCACTCTCAGCCCCCCTCCCTCTTCTCAAACTCAGCCCACCCACTTATTGGTAGATCAAAATTAATGGGAACCTGCAAACATTCAGGGCAGCACTGCCACTTTCTCCCAACAATATTTGTAATGCAAAAAGTTGTGTACTGGGCTATTGCAGATGCTCTTGTGTTATGTGTATTTTAAATATATATTGCTGTTGGATGGTTTTAAGAAAGCAAACACAAAACAAAAAGGATCTTTTAAAGGCAGAGAAATAACCCTCACTGCTGCAGCTCATTTTTTCCTTCTCTGCAAAGTTTGCTAAGTGCTTATCTCTTAACCATTCAAGTGCTAATTACCTGACATTCTGTTCTTTGACTAAGATAAACACTCCTCTGTTAAAGAAAAAATGTGGAAGTTCATGCAGTTTTAGCAGTACTGCCTAATGGTTTATGCTCCTGCTCCTCAGTGGCACCAGGCAGGGCTGGAGAGGGGAGTGACGGAGAGAGAGAACAAGTGAGAGAAGGGGGAAGGGGAAGCAGGGACACGCTGAGCTGCCTGGCTCAGTAAGCTGACTGCAAACCTGCAGTCTTTTGAAGTGAATGTGAGTGACCCGAGAGATACTTTGAATGAGAATATAGAATGTGAAAGTTTACAACCAGCTGCCCTCTTGTCCTTGCTATGTAAGAAATAAATAGAAAGCATTTTCCCGTCTCAGGAAACATGTACTTGAAAGCCAGTATCGGAAGGTGGGGCCCTGTTTCTTTCTTTCTTTTTCCCTTCACACAAGCCTAAGCATACAGTGACATTTCAGAATTGGAAGTACGAATGAGAAGCTGCAGAAGAAAGAGGCAAAGCACTGAAGCTGACATTCAGGCTTGAAAAGCTTTTCCTAGGCAGGCTTTCTATATATATACACACTATGCTCAGTGCATTTAATATTCAAGGCTTGAATTAAATGGAATGGTGTACCTTTCTTGGAAGAGAAAGAGGAAGAATCTTTAACTCAAGGTCTTTCATAGCAGACCCTGTTTCCACTGTTGCTGTCAGTTTAAAAGGCTTTGTTTTGAAGACCTGATTCTGATGCACTTTCCATAAGAAAGTCTATCCCACCTAATGAACTGCTGGGCATCCTTGCTTTGCTTTACAAAAGGAAATAAAATTAGCAATATGCAATATAGGTTGTACAGTCTAATGAAAAATCACCATAACTTCCTATACTCCAAAGATTTACACTCACTGGTAACAAATCATCTGTGTTGTGTTGGCTACTTATGCTTTTGATGGTAACTGTGGTTTCAGAAATGCTAAACTTATTTCTGCTTTGTTAAAATGCTTGGAAATAAGAGCTGCAGGTAAGGTTTCTAGATTGCCAACCAGATAATTCCTTTTAACCTTCATTCTTCTGATACATTGGGAGGTAGGGTTGCCGTGTCTCCACCCTGTTGCTTATTCCCCTCGCCCATCTGCTGGCAATATAGCAAGGCAGAAGTCAAATTTGTAAGACCTGTCATCTCCAGAGCAAAACCACTGCAATAGTCACAGTTGCTGATGCAAGAATCACAATTTTCCTTTAGCTGCATTTATAAAGAACATAAGAAAAGCCTTGCTTGATCAGGCCAAGGGCCCATCTAGTCCAGCTTCCTGTATCTTGGGCTGCCTTGGGCATGTGCCTTCGGCATAAGATAAGGCGGGATATAATTTTCTTAAATAAAATAAAATATCTCACACAGCGCAATCCTGTGTAACTCTTGCACCGGTGTAGCAGTAGATCTACCAGTGTAAGTGCACTTATGCCAGTGTAACTTGCCGTACGCCGTTGGTCGCAAAACAGAAACCAGCGTAACCCCTCTCGGCTGCCGTGTATGTGCAGTTCGGATGCAGGACAGACGCCAGTGCAACTCCGCCGGCGCAGGGGGCATTCCAGGGGTGTCCGAACGCCTCCAGAATTCTCCCTGCACCGGTGGAGTTGCGCTAGCATTTGTCCAGTGTCTGAACTGCGCATGCGTTGCGTCCGAGAGGGGTTACGCTGGTTTCCGTCCTGCGTTCATCAACGTACGGCAAGTTACACTGGCATAAGTGCACTTATACTGGTGGATCTATTGTTACACCGGTGCAAGAGTTATACACAGGATTGCGCTGACAGTGGCATACTAGATACATCTGGGAGCATACAGACAACAAGATACCTGTATCCAGTTGTCATTCTGTTGCACCTGGTATTCAGAGATAGTCTACCTTTTTAAAACTCAGAGGTTGCATAAGTCATTATGACTTGTAACCTGTTATGGTCTTTTCCTCCATAAATCTGCTCAATCCCCTTTTAAAGGCATCTAGGCCATTTGCCGTCACCACATCCTGTGGCAAAGAGTAACACAGATTAATTATGTACTGGGTAAATAAATATTTCCTTTTGTCTCTTCTAACTCTCCCATTCAATTTTAGCAGATGACACTTGGCTCTGGTGTTATGCGAGAGGGAAAAGAACTTCCCTCTATCCAATTTATCCATCCCATGCATAATTTTATATTTCATATGGCGCAATCCTATTGAATCCCAGCGCCGGCACTGCAGCCTCCGCGCCGGTGATGGGCGTCGCAAACACACCATAAAGCGCGTTGCAACGACTCGTGAGGCAGCAGTGCCGGTGGGAAGGCCTGTGCTGTTCTGCTGGCGCTGAATCCCATCACCTGCGTTGTGGAGCAGGTAAGTCCTGCTCCACGCAGCATGGGGGCTGGGGGAGGGCAGATCTGGCCTGGGAGGTGGGAGGGATAGCCGCCGCCATGGCATGCTGTATCTTATTCTCCCTCCCAAACCCTTTCTGCCAACATTTATTTTATTTATTTAAAAATTTATACCCCGCCTTTTCCTACGCCTTTTCCTATGCTAAAGAGCTGTTGGAGAACCGGGTAGCCCCATTGCAGCTGCAGGGGGGGGTATTACCCAGTGTAAGCGGAGACAAATCCACTTACCCTGAGGAGACCTCCAGCCGGGCCCTTCCCCGGATAGGATGCAGCATGGGCCGCATGGCCCACTCTGCATGGCCCAGGCCGGGGGGATAGGATTGCGCTGTTAATCATGTCCCCCCTTTCTTGACTGAAGAGCCCTAAATACTGTAGCCTTTCCTTGTAAGGGAGCTGCCCCAGCCCACTAATCATTGTGGTCACTTTCTTCTGAACCTTCTGTACCTTCTGAAATATTTTCACTATTTCATTTTGAGATGCGGCGACCAGAACTGGACACAATACTTCAGATGTGGCCTTACCATCTATTGGTACAATGGCATAATAATATTGGCCATTTTATTCTCAATCCCTTTTTTTTTTTTTATGATCCCAGGATTTATTTATTTTTGAATTTGAATGATTTATTTATTTATTTATTTAAAATGAAAATCAATAATGTTCCCTTACAACAGAAGGTGCTTGCTGGTGAATTGGTGATGACTGCGCAATTCCCCAAGGAAAACCATAAGTCTTTAAAAATGCCTTATCTTGCCAGAGCTGCCAACAGACCTGAAAAAATCTCACCTATTCTTCACAAGCAGCTTGAGCTGCAAGAACATGCAGGTGACTCTTTCCACAGTGTTATTTATCATCATCATGTTTACAGTTCCAGTTGCTGTAAGAAGCACAGGACCAATGGATGGTAAAGCTGGCAACCGTATCTCTTGCTAGTTCAGGACTGGAACTTTACTGTGGAACCTAAAGTTTAACTCATGTCTGAAGTAATCTAAAAAGAGAAATATTTAAAGGAGCTGAATATAAAACGTGACTCATTTCTTTGACAATACAATGCATCATTATAATGTGCTTACCTCAACAAATACAGATAGAGGACCCTATCAAGAAAGCACTGACTAAAGCAACCAAACTGATGCTAAATTTTGTCATTTTTTTCCATTTTTTGCAGATATTATTCACGTTACACAAGAGATGGCAGAAATCTGCTCAACAGCAAACATCAAGGAAAAGGTAGGATCCCTAGTTTATCATGGTATACCATATACACTGTGTGTCTGTCCAGACCTCCTACAGATACTTAAGACTGACCATTTCAGCTTTCCTGAAGGAGGTTAAATATTTTATCAGCAAATCCTTGCTAGATACAGTATGGATAATTGGGAATTTGCAACCCTACTCAGTTCCTGCTTCTGTAAAGAGGCAGAAAATTGCTTCTTGGCACAAACAATGAATCTCTGTTACTGATATCTAACTCAGCCTCCCTTCCTTTTTATGGCCAAATCTGTAATAAAAGCCCTGAATTGCCTGAACCACAAAGGGAAAACCGCACTCACAAACACATACTCTTGCTGTCTACATCATACATTGCTCAATATTTTCCTATCAATGTTCAGGATTTTTTCTCCTGAATTTAAGTAGTTTCAATTTGGCAATCCTGCTTGCAGCACCCACTTTGTGACATGTCCTACAAGTCTCCTAAAAATATTAAAAATTACCAGTAAATGTCAACATCAACTTGGTTTCTGACATTTTTACAGGTTTACTTTCATAACGAGAACTGCAGCTGATCATGTAAAGGAGGAGGCAGAGGTGTCACTACACCCTCGTGAGAGGGGCTGTCGGCGTGACACCCCCATGTGACATCACAAGCCCTGCCCCTGGGCGTGATGTCACTTTCGCCGCACCGCTGCTGAAAGCACCCCTGCCATTTTTTCGGCCGTTTTTAGGCTGTATGGGGGGCTGGAGGGCCAATCCTTCCACTGCACGCGGCTGAAAAAACACCGGGGGATGCTTTCGCCTGGCGCTTGACACCCCCGCCACCCAGGGGCCCATAGCCCCCCCCCAACAAAGCCTCTGGAAGGAGGTACAGTTTTGACTAAATTAAATTTGAAACCATAAATTTGAACAAACTTATTCAAGAAACTTGTTCAAATTCATGATTTCAAATACAATTTAATCAAAATTGTATTTTCAAGCCAGTCTCTATTTTCAAGCCAGTCTCTATTATTTTTTTCAGAGAAACTGTACATGGTCTATAAATATATGGTCACGATTTATGACTTACATGCACTGCTTTCTAGAGCAAAATGCATTGAAAACCTAAAGTGGCTTCAACTATAAACTCTTAGAAGGATTACACAAGACTCCTATCAATGTAAACCCACACTCAGACCACGTGCACTTATTCTCTGGAAAAAAGCATCCGTGAGTTGAGTTTAAATCTGGGGCTGGTTTGCGAGTGAGCCCTTTCACGAGCAGCGAGTGGCCTCACTGGGACGCAGTAGCTCACGGGGACAAAGTGGCAAGATAAAAAAAAGACACAGCGAGTTAAGCAGCTGGGCAAGTTCAGCAGCGGGGCGAGGAAGCCAGGCCCCACACACTGCCCGGCACGTCCCTTGAACAGAGGAGAGCTCCAGCAACATTAAGGTACCCAAACTTTGATAAATCCATAACTTACACTCAAAAGCTATGCAGTCAGACAGCCAGCAGAAGGGTGGGGGCCATCCAGTGTTTTGCACTGAGTGTCACATGTATGACTATCTGCCTCTTGGGCAGAAGTCATGGGTGTGTGCTCGGTGCAAAGAGCTCCAGGCTCTCAGGGAACGGCTTCGCTCCCTTGAAGCCACGGTTGCTGACCTGGAGAAGCAGAGACAGGTAGAGAGGAACCAGGTGAGACTTCTAGGGACGTGGAGGCATCGTCCTACCCTCAGTTGGCCAGCGCCTCAGCTGCCAGGAAAGGGAGTCTCAGGGCTGGAGGACATTGCTCTGGAAAAGAGGGAAACAATCCCCCAGTGGGGACCCCTTCTTCAGGTGATGGGCCCGTATCCAGTCGCACTATGGATACTCCTCTGGGAAGGGGGCTTCTTGTAATGGGTGACTCTATAGTCAGGAACATAGAAAGGGGGGTCTGTGACGGATGTGAGGACCGCACGGTGACTTGCCTACCTGGTGCGAAGGTTGCGGACATCACCTCTCGTCTAGATAGGCTGGTAGAGAGTGCTGGGGAGGAGGTAGCGGTTGTGGTGCATGTTGGCACCAACGACGTGGGGAAATGTAGCCGGGCGGTCCTGGAGGCCAAATTTAGGTTGCTAGGTAGGAAGCTCAAATCCAGGACCCCAAAGGTAGCGTTCTCAGAAGTGCTACCTGTTCCACGCGCAGGGCCAGCTAGGCAGGCGGAGCTCAGGGGTCTCAATGCGTGGATGAGACACTGGTGTCAGGAGGAGGGGTTTAAGTTTGTTAGGCACTGGGGAACGTTTTGGGACAAGCCAGGCCTGTACAAGAGGGACGGGCTTCACTTGAACCAAAACGGAACCAGACTGCTGGCGCGTAACATTAAGAAGGTGGCAGAGCAGCTTTTAAACTGACTCCTGGGGGAAAGCCGACAGGAGCCGAGAGGCATCCGGTTCGGGACTCCTCATCCCTCGGGAATGAGGGTGCAGAGGATGGGGAACAGTCAAGTAATAACAGAGTAAGAATTGGGAGTGGTAGCGTGATGGGACATGACAGCCAGTCTAGCAAGACAGAAGGCTGCAGGAATAAGGGGGCAAACATGCAGCCCTTCTTGGGGGACCAGGTATATAAGTGCTTTTATGCAAATGCCCGAAGTCTACGGGCAAAGATGGGAGAACTGGAATGTTTGGTGGCTAGGGAAAACATTGACATAGTAGGTATAACAGAAACCTGGTGGAATGCGGAGAACCAGTGGGATACTGCAATTCCAGGATATAAACTCTATAGGAGGGACAGAGAGGGGCATGTTGGAGGTGGGGTGGCCATCTATGTCAAAGAGGGGGTAAAATCCACCAGAGTAGAGCTGGAGGGGGGCTCTGACTCCTCCGTAGAATCACTGTGGGTTAGATTACCAGGCTCAAAGAGTGATGTAATAGTAGGGGCATGCTACCGTCCTCCAGATCAAAAACCTGAAGGGGATCTTGAAATGAGGAAGCAAATCAGGGAGGTGTCAACGAGAGACAGGGTTGTAGTCATGGGGGACTTCAATTATCCTCACATCGACTGGGTCAATTCATGCTCAGGTCATGAAAGAGAGACTGGATTTCTAGATATGTTAAATGACTGTGCCTTAGAGCAGCTTGTCACGGAACCGACCAGAGGACAGGTGACTCTGGACTTGATATTGTGTGGCACTCAAGATCTGGTCAGGGAAGTAAATGTTACCGAACCGTTGGGGAACAGTGACCATGCTGCGATCCGTTTCGCCATGCATGTCGGGGGGAGAGTGCCGAGCAAATCTGACACGAAAACCCTTGACTTCCGAAGGGCAGACTTCCCCAAAATGAGAAGACTAGTTAAGAAAAAGCTGAAAGGGAAGGTAAAAAGAGTCCAATCGCTCCAGAGTGCATGGAGGCTGTTTAAAACAACAGTCATAGAGGCCCAGCGGGAGTGTATCCCACAAAGGAGGAAGGGCTCGACCAAGTCCAGGAGGATGCCGGCATGGCTAACAAGCACAGTTAAGGAGGCTATAAAAGGCAAGGAAGCTTCCTTCCGTAAATGGAAGTCTTGCCCTAATGAGGAAAATAAACAGGAGCACAAACTGTGGCAAAAGAAATGTAAAAAGATGATACGGGAGGCCAAGCAAGACTTTGAGGAACGTATGGCAGGCAACATAAAAGGGAATAATAAAAGCTTCTTCAAATATGTTAGAAGCAGGAAACCTGCCAGGGAAACGGTGGGTCCGCTGGATGGTGAGGGAGAGAAAGGGGTGATAAAAGGGGACTTGGAGACTGCAGAGAAATTAAATGAGTTCTTTGCATCTGTCTTCACGGCAGAAGACCTCGGGCAAATACCGCTGCCGGAACGGTCTCCCCTGACTAAAGAATTAAGTCAAATAGAGGTTAAAAGAGAAGATGTCTCAGACTTAATTGACAAAATAAAGATCAATAAATCACCAGGCCCGGATGGCATCCACCCAAGAGTTCTGAAGGAACTCAAGAATGAAGTTGCTGACCTCTTGACCCAAATATGCAACTTGTCCCTTAAAACGGCCAATGTGCCAGAGGATTGGAGGATAGCTAATGTCACACCAATCTTTAAAAAAGGAAGGAGGGGGGACCCGGGAAACTACAGGCCGGTCAGCCTAACATCTGTTCCAGGGAAGATGGTGGAAAGTCTCATTAAGGATAAAATCTTAAAATACATAGAAGAACAAGCTCTGCTGAGGGAGAGTCAGCATGGCTTCTGCAAGGGGAAGTCTTGCCTCACAAACCTGTTAGAATTTTTTGAAAAGGTCAACAGGCATGTGGATGCGAGCGAACCCGTGGATATTATATATCTGGATTTTCAGAAGGCGTTTGACACGGTCCCTCATGAAAGGCTCCTGCGAAAACTCCACAGTCAGGGAATAAGAGGGCAGGTCCTCTTGTGGATTAGGAACTGGTTGAAGACCAGGAAACAGCGAGTGGGAGTCAATGGGCAATTTTCACAATGGCGAGAGGTGAAAAGCGGTGTGCCCCAAGGATTGGTCTTGGGACCGGTGCTTTTCAACTTATTCATAAATGACCTGGAGTTGGGGATAGGCAGTGAGGTGGCCAAGTTTGCGGATGACACTAAACTTTTCCGGGTGGTAAAGACCAGCAGGGATTGTGAAGAGCTCCAGAAGGATCTCTCCAAACTGGGAGAATGGGCAGCAAAATGGCAGATGCGCTTCAATGTAAGTAAGTGCAAAGTGATGCACATTGGGGCAAGAAACCAAAATTTCACATATACGCTGATGGGTTCTGAGTTGTCTGTGACGGATCAAGAGAGAGATCTTGGGGTCCTGGTGGACAGGTCGATGAAAGTGTCGACCCAGTGTGCGGCGGCTGTGAAGAAGGCCAATTCCATGCTCGGGATCATTAAAAAGGGGATTGAGAATAAAACGGCCAATATCATTATGCCTTTGTACAAATCGATGGTAAGGCCACATCTGGAGTATTGTGTCCAGTTCTGGTCACCATACCTCAAAAAGGATATAATTGAATTGGAAAAGGTGCAGAAAAGAGCGACCAGAATGATTCGTGGGCTGGAGCACCTCCCTTACGAGGAAAGGCTACAGCGTCTGGGGCTTTTCAGCCTAGAAAAAAGGCGCCTGAGGGGGGACATGATTGAGACTTATAAAATTATGCATGGGATGGAGAGAGTGGATAGAGGGAAATTCTTTTCCCTCTCGCACAACACCAGAACCAGGGGACACACACTAAAATTGAGTGGAGGGAGAGTTAGAACAGACAAAAGAAAATATTTCTTTACCCAGCATGTGATTCATCTGTGGAACTCCTTGCCACAGGATGTGGTGATGGCACCTGGCCTAGATGCCTTTAAAATGGGTTTGGACAAATTCATGGAGGAAAAGACCATCACAGGTTACAAGCCATAAGCAACCTCCTGGTTTTTAGAAGTGGGTTTTCTCTGTGCCAGGTGCAAGGGAGTGGCGACTGGACACAGGTATCTTGTTGTCTTGTGTGCTCCCTGAGGCATCTGGTGGGGCCACTGTGTGACACAGGAAGCTGGACTAGATGGGCTTTTGGCCTGATCCAGCAGGGCTCTTCTTATGTTCTTATGTTCTTATGAGTTGCATCCATGAGTGTGAAAGCATGTGGGACCTGCAACCACACATTCATTCCAGTCCAGGCCTGTATTTGTGATAAAAGCCATGCTAGTTCCTCCTCCTGCACTGTCAGTCATTCTTTGGCAGACGTCTTGTGCCTGCATGTATCTCAGCAGCACTTGCCCGCCAAAAGGGGCAAGAGCCCCCCCCCCCCGCAAGGGCTTGCCCTTCTGAGGGCAGAAAACGTCGGTTCAGGCATATCATGCAATTTGCTGCTTCAATTTTCACAGGGAAGTTTTTCCCTACATTGTTCAGTTCTCTTCTTTAACCCAGAAAGCAGTTAAAAATTCAGTTCAAAAAATTCAGCTCCCTTCCCTGCTTGTGAGCGGAGCGGATCCCCATAAATTGATTGGTGGTGCCAGCCAATTGATTGTTGGTCTACCCCACTGAGAACCAGGAAAGGGAGCCCACAGGCAACACTGCATGCAAATCAATCAATGGGTACATGGCAGGTGCTCAGTTCATTTTAGCTGAATGGAGTCGGGGCAAATGCACCCCTGTGTCTTTTCCCATACTTCATGTTTTGGGAACCGCAAGAAAACCAAGTCCACTTTTCAACAGGGGATGGGAGGAAAGTGGGGCAAAACCCACACATTCCACATATTCAGGATTTTTAAAAGTAGATCTTTCCAAAGAAAAGATATGCCCCAAGATGCCATAATTTAAACATTTACATAAATAAAATAACTAAAAATATATTATTGGACAAATTATTAAGACCTCGATGTGTAATGTTCTCCCCAGTAACTGGTGCGTCAGTGGGTGGAGAATTATTATTGTCTGGCTTCAGTTTGGCGAATCTGTCTAACCAGGTTCGTGCCTGAACAGGTAAGCCTCCATTACAGCAGTCTGCCTCTCTGTGAAGGAACTCATCATACGCTGAGTGTCCTCAACAGCCCCAACCGGCATCCTCCTATCCTGGGACCCTCACTCCACCGAAGCTCAAGCCTGGTGGTCATATTGTCCAAGGCTCGCTCTTGGCTGGCTGCTGCCCTCTCCAATCACACATCCCATGCGATGGGACGTGAGAACATGGGATGCGACAACACATCCCATGCGATGGGATGCGACAACTGGATGCAACAACATCTCTGTCCTGGAGGCAGTTGAAGGTCTCTGTGAACTTGCCGCTCATTTCCCAGTTTGCCTGCAATAGCTCCCCGGAGAACTAAAGATGCTGTCACTTGTGCCTGTTCATCAGATGCTGCATTCTTTCCACCCCAGGCATCTGAGGTCTCCGTGGCTCAATTTCTGCCAAGTTTTAAATAGTACAGCACTTGTATGAACCTGACTGCAGTCAGTACTAAAGGCGCAGAAGATATCAGACCCCTGTAATTACCTGGTTCTGAAGATATCTGTTTTGATGGTTTGAACAGCAGTGGGCTGTCTGTATCATCCATGGCATGTATCGCCTCATCTGATGCAGAAGATCCTGTCTGTGGGGAGGAAGACTCTGAGTCGACGGGAACCAGGCTCAAGATCACTTCTTCTTCCCCCCCCCCCCATATCCCTTGGCGCAGCAGCAGACCTATTCTGCTGCACCACCCCTGAGCCACTCATGCCGGATACAGCCACCTCACAGTCCACACTGAGGAGCTGGTCAAGAAGGGCAGTCTTGTCCTGGAGACCCCAAAATGGCTTTTGTACTCCTTTACCAGTTCATAGTTCCTCTAAAGCTCCTTGGCTTTGCTCCTGCATGCCTCAGGGTCCTTCCAGTAACCCCTACCCTTGAACATCTCCGAATTGTAGTGGAACTGCTCCTCATTTTGGTAATGTTGGCGAGAGCCGGCTGGACAGCTTCCCGCCAAATGTCTATGAAGGTTCTCAACCCCTCTTCACCCCATGAAAGATTCCTCGGATGGTGAGGAAGCTCCTCGCCACTGAAAGGACTAGTTGAAACAGTTGGAACTCTGGTTTCTTCCATTATGGGTCCATTACGGGTCTATCCGATTCAGTCTAAATTCAAGTTAGGTCTGTGTTCACACCTTTCTCTCCTACTCTCTACAAGCAAAAGGGAGGAGGCAACTGTCTTTTAAAGCCAAACACAATGATGAGGTGTGGTGAAGGAAAGCTCCACCAGGAGACAGTCTAGGGCACCATCTCACATCCTCCGAGGATTCGAACCTCACAAATATTGGCAACCATGTGAGTTTTGCAACCATACATTCAAAGCCCACATGGAAGATTCAGAACTCATGGATTAAAAAGTGAAAAAGGTACTGGACTTATCCCATGGGAAACACGGATAAGAAACCCACATGGTAAAAATAGAACGTAACTTAGTTACAGGATAAATAGCTATGCAAATGGTTAAAATGTATTTCTAAAGTTAAGACTCAGTTCAAAAGCTGGTTAAAAACAGCTGAAGGCTGGTTAAAAAACTAGCTTAAAAACAATGAAACAACATTTAGGTACAACGTTTCACCCGTCCTGCGAGTATCATCAGGTAACAGAGCCTCCAGGCTGAGCAAGATGGTAAAGTGCTTTCGTGCAGCCCGTCTTTATAAGGAGCAATGCTGTGGCGACCAGAGGAAGTCAATTATGTACACCACTCTGAGCTCCTTGGAGGAAGAGTGGTATAAAAATGTGAAAATAAATAAATAAATAAATAAAATTAACACCTGTAATGAGGCATGTGTCAGTTGCCGGCAGACGCGCCTCATTACCATCCAGGCATACAGTTATTCCACAGGAAATGCTCGTTTCTGCATGGGTTTTTGCACATTTGGTCTGGGCCGCATATTGACAGGCAGACTTTGAACTGCTGGTATTCTGATACCAGAATAAACAACATTATGAAAAATTACTGAAACATTCTAATAATGAAAGGTAGGTGTCATCTTTTATTTTTCTTCAATGACACATATATAGAATTTCTTGGCAGATATAGGAAGAGCAAATGTGTAATTGCCAGGCTGATCTTTACCATTTACCACCACCCCCTTTTTTGCACCCGCTCTTAACCATTTATCCTAGCTGCACCACTCCATTCTTTGCTCCTGTGCTGCTGCCTTCTCCAGTCACAACCACTTCACCAATGATCAGCTGTAGAGCAGATCCTGAGATTGCATCTGAAGGTTAGATGAGGTCTTCCAGGTGCCTAAAGCTGCCACATTGCACCTCCGATAGCATAATAGGAGAGGCATAATAGCCTACACAGTTGGGTAGCTGAAGGAAAGCAGGGAAACAGGCCCCATGGTGCATCTAATTTTGTAGAAAATCTACAGCATGAAAATGCTGCTCCAGCAGATTTGAAATGTCAAAACCATCTCCACGTTGGCACAGTGTGTAACAGCTCTGCTCATGTGCCATTGTCTGGAAATCAGTTAGGACTTAACAAGCAGCCTATCAGATGTAAATAAATGTAGCTGTGTCAGCACCAATTTATGGTGTGAAGGAGAAACGTTTCTGTCAAAAAAGATGATACTGCAGTGAAGATTAATACTGTACTGAGGGACACATCAGAAATGCATCAGAAGCCAGCTAATTTTCATGTACGTTTTACATGTTTTTGATATATGTAATTAAACTTGGCAGGCAGCAAACTTCCACTAGTTACATCTCTACAGTGTTCTTATTCTGAAATATCCACAAATGTAAAGATCTGATCAAATGTGAGATTGTATTGTATTCCTTTCCCATGTTGTAAGCCACCTTGGGTCCCTTTGGGGAGAAAAGCGGGGTAAAAAATACTGTAAATAAATTAAAATAAAATGTAAAAATAAATAAATAAATAAATAAATAAATCTTGGAAAATTTTGTTACGGTACAGTCTGCTTTTTGCACAGTTCAGACAGGCATTGTCCAAATAAATAAACACACACACGATCCTATGCTTCTTATATGGTACATTTGGAAAAGAAGAGATTGATTCAGACAGCAAACTTCCATTGGATGGTTTCAAACAGTAACAATCCAATCCTATCCTCCCCCCCCCCCCCGGTGCAGCTGTGACAAAAACAGGCGTGCTATATCCAGTGGGGGGGAGGTGGGCAGATTGGGAGGCTTTGGAGGGGAAAGGGGAGTTACACCTCCAGAAGTTTCCCACTCCGCAATGGGTCTCCTCGGACCTGCACCAGCGATTTCACTGGCACAAGTCTGAGGAGAGAAAGGGAGCCGGGAGGCTGCTAGCGGAGGGGATAGGATCTGGCGCACACCATTGCCACCAGATCCACTCCCTCCCGCAGCTTCCTCACTCCCCCATTACGCCCCCTCCCGACCCTGTTTCACCACCTCGCTGCCCGTTCCACCCTCCCCCACCCCTCCCACCTCCCCATCTGTCTTACCTGATCCAATGGGTAGCCAGTGATTCCCCAACAGCAGCGCTTGGGCACCACGCTACTCTGCTTTAAGGCTGGTTTGCAGCAGTCGCTGCCAGTGGAACACGCATTCCACTAGTGGCTGGGACAAATAGGATTGGGCCATAAATGAACAGAAACTCCACTGCAATAGTCTGATCAAGAGCTTTTCTCACCTTAGTGAGCTGATACCAGCACCTGACTAAATTATAACTTGAGTTCTCTGTAGTTCAAATTCAGATTTATTTTGTACCAGAATTTTTTTTCACAGTACCGTCCCCTAGGAGAAATAATATTTCTTCGGTCAATTAAAGCAGCTATTATATGCCTCAGCCCACCATAATATGGAGATAATAATGCTGACCCACATTACAGGGCTGTTGTAAGGACCAGCAAGGATTACACTCTGTGCCAGGGTATAGGATATGTCTGAGAGTATAGGATGCAGCCACCTTGCTAAAGCTAAGCAGGTCTGGGTGTGGTTTGCTCAGTGGGAAATTGCCTGGCAACGTATGCTCATGTATGCCAGCCTCCCAGCGTTTCAACATGGAAGAAAGACAAGATATAAACATAAACAAATAAATAAATAATGCAAAGCACATACGTAAGTGAATTCAGTTTCAGTGTAGCACTGTGGAGAGAAGGTGAATTTTGGATTTTACAAATGTATAAACAAGGTTTAAAAAAAAGCTGCTGAAGTATATAGCCAGGAACTGAGTCCAATGGCCTGATTTATTTATTTAGAGAACCTATGCCCCGCCTTTCTCCCGGTAAGGGCAATCAAAGTGGCTTACAACATTTAAAACATAACAATAAAACATAACAATAAAACAGGACAAACCCCAATGGGTCACATAAAACAATTAAAAATTTAGTTAAAACACCAGTCCATCATGTCAGCTCAAACACCATCCTGAATAAAAAGGTCTTGAGGCCCCATTGAAAGGTCTCCAAGGACGGAGCTGTTCTTAATTCCAAGGGGAGGGAATTCCACAACCAGAGGGCCACCAACGAGAAGGCCCTATTCCTCGCCACCATCCCTCTCGCCTCCATCAATGGTGTCACGGTTAAAAGGCCCCCCTCTGATGACCTCAGAGGATAGGTTGGATTATTTATTTATTTAAAAAAATTATACCCCGCCTTATCCTATGCCAAGGCAAATGCCCAAGGCGGCTTACAACAGATGGAAGGAGGTAGTTTAGTTTGAAGGAGATTCTGTTTACTTGACCCGGAATTGGCAATTGCATATAATTTATATATGTTATGAGTATCAGTCATTAGAAACTGCTTGTACTGATGATCTAGTTAATGTAGTGGTGTTTTCTGTATTTTAAAATGTCTGTGTTCATTTTTGTCCCTTGCAGATCAATGCAGTGCGATCAGTCGTTCCTAACAAAAGCAACAATGAAATAGTTCTGGTTCTGCAGCAGTTTGATAACAACGTAGACAAGGCTGTACAAGCTTTTGTGGACGGTCTGTACTTTTTACATTTTACTGGCATTTCAGAAGTTAATACAAGCATCAAATGGCTCATTGTTTGCCATGACATGAAGATCATGACTGTGTTCTGTTAAAGTGTATATCTCCAGCATTATATGGATATTGATCTATCCGTGTAATAAAATTAGCTCCAAACCCAAATTTTTGGAGGACTGCAAATAAAAGATCCATTCAACTTGGTATCAGTAAAAGTTATAGTCATGTTTTTCTTCCAGTTCAAGTAATCTATAATACTGAGCTTGTTTCTGTATTTGTAACTAGAAACCTATCTTTAATGAAACCAGTTGATCTGACTGAATAATCTTTGACATAACCAAGTCCAATATTTTTGTTAAAACTGCAAAAATGTTATAATCACAGTTTATTAATAGGGAGATTGGACAGTAAGAAAAGCACTGCACTGCCAACTTCCCAGCTTATATGTAAGGGCAATGTTAACATCACACCAGGTTAATGGCATATATGCCGTATTAATATACGTTATATATCATCCTGGTGAGCCAGGATGGTGTAGTGGTTTGGGAGTCGGACTTAGACCTAGAGAAGATCCAGGTTCAAATCCCCGCTCAGCCACGAAGCTTCTTGGGTGACCTTGGGCCAGTCACTATCTCTCAGCCCCACCTACCTCACAGGGTTGTTGTGAGGACAAAAAGGAGGGGAGGAAATATGTACACCACTCTGAGCTCCTTGGAGGAAGGGTGGTATAAAAAAAATGTGAACGAATTAATACAATCAAATTCATAACCCAGATTAAGGGCTTAACAAGAATTGGCATAAATATTTTATAATGTTGAATAGAGGACCATCTAAATTGGGGAATTTACCAATTTTAAGTCCCTGGCAGCCCAATCCTATGCTGGCCTCTGCCGGCGTTACTGGGCTCCACTCTGTCGTAAACACTTTGCAACGTAAGCACTTTGCAATGGTGTGGACACAAGTCCCGCCAGTGTGGAGGCTCCGGCAGGCTTCCGCCAGCGAAGAAGCAGCACCCGCTGGGGCAGATGAGCTCTGTGCTGGGCAGCAAGGAGGCAGGGGGAGGGGGAATTCCAGGGCAGGGGGAGAATGGAGAGGAGGGCAGATCAAGCCCGGGAGGGGGGCGGGCTCAGCAGAGGAGGCCTCCAAATCCTATCCCCATCCCAGTCTTGAAAGCCCGACACAGGGCTGCTCCAAGCTGCAATGGCCAATTAGCTGGTGCACCTCCAAGTAGCCCCATAGGGGCTGCTAGGGCTCAACATGGGGGAAGGGGACGATCATCCCTCAAGGAGACCTCCAGCCCCATGCTGGATACAACGGAGCGTGCCCTGGTGCCTCTGCATCCCAGCATGGGGCATTGGATAGGATTGGGCTGTTAATAATGACCAAAATCTTAGTAACAAGACTGTCTATTAAAGTTTGGTCAAAATCTGCAAGATGATTTATGTTAATCCCCAGCGAAAAAATGTTTTGTTTTTTTTAATATATTTAATTTTTATTAATAAACTACAAAACAAAAACAAAACAATACAACATACTACGAAAGATTACAGCAAGCACGAAGCAGTAAATCCTACTTGTATACTATTATCTATTTTCTACTTCTAATATCTAACTAAGCCTATATCTCTAATATACTATTCATTAAATTCACACTTCATCACTCCTTCTCTCTCTCTCTCTCTCTCTCTCTCTCTCTCTCTCTCTTAAAGAATCTATAAGTGGTATCCAAATATTCATAAAAAGATTAACTAACTTTTCTTTTATCATCCAAAAATCTTAATTCCCACTTCAAATATTTTAATATATAAAGCCACCCCATTTTTCTCCAAATGTGTTAAAATAAAAACCTTCAAATGTTTCTTTTTTAAAAAAAAATCTATATCCCCTTTTTATATAAAATTCTTAAAAACAAATCACATCTTACTTAAGTCTTTTCAAATAATAAAACATTATTTTTATTTTATTCACAAAGGGTTAACTAACCTTTCCTTTATCATCTAAAAGTCTTAACTTCCACTTCAAATTTTTAAATTTATTAAGTCACCCCATTTTTGTCTTCAAATTTGTTAATTCATCATCAAAATTTTTCCATCACTCTTAATATAAGTTTCTTAAAAACAAGTCATATCTATTTGTTTCTTAATAATAAAACATTTTTGACAGTTTGCCATTACCCCTTCCATCCCTCCCCTTCCTCCTTCCTCTTCTTCCTCTTCTTCTTCTTCTTCTTCCTCTCCTTCCTCTTCTTCATCTTTGAATCTTTCCCAAAAGTCCCTTGTTTTTTAAATTGTATCCACTTTGCAATCTTTTCCACAGGATCATTCACGTCTTCTATATTCCGTCTTGGTTTAACTCTTGCTACAGTGTCTTCCAATAAATCTTTCTCTTTATTGGGAGCAAGGGAGGCCGACGTAACGTCTTTTAATTCATCCTTTTCATTCTTTTCCTTCCCTGCTTGTTTCAGTTCTGCAATCATATTCTGAAGATTTTCCTCCAAAATTGTCATCTTTACATCGAATCTCTGTTCCCATTTCTTAAAGCAAGACAATATTGTAGTCATGTTGCAATTTTTTCACCAGATGCCAATCTCTCTTCTCTTAAAAAAAAGAAGAGGTAATATAAAAAAACTTCTGCGGTCGACGACGTGAAACAGAAGGATTAATTGCCAGGATCCATGAACACGGAAGGGCTCATATTCTTTTAGCAAAAATGTCAGGAATGTCAACAAAGTCCCAGACAATTTTCTCTTGCCGAAATAATCTATTAAAAAAAAACCTTTTTACTGTTTTAATCTTCCATAAGTACAAAACAAAAAAGTAATTCAATAAAACTCACCGCTATTGTAACTTTAACTTCGTCTTTCCAACTTTCAGTTTCGGATGTTCAGTTCGCCTTATCGCAACGTATTATTTTTAACGTTAACTCTTATCTCGGCTAATTTCTCCAACTCATAAATCATTTCTACGCCTCTTGCCTAAGTAAAGCAAAGCATGTGGGAGGTGGCTTGGCTTACGCTTCATCTGCGGACGGAGCTTCGATGGTAGTCCAATTCTTCCTCACCGACAACCCAAAACTTCAGAGCCTTTGCCTTGAAGTGTCAGAATGAGGGCGATTGAAAGAAATGTGGTTTATCTCTTCGTACTCCCTTTTAATCCAGGGGTAGAGTAATTAAGTCCATCAGATGTACTCCGTCAATACAGAGCAATCGGCGGAGTTGTCAGCCAGCCATGTCCTCCTAGCCGGAAGTCCGCCCAGCGAAAAAATGTTAATGTCCTCTGGACTAGGATTGTTTTAAGGCAGGGGTGAACCAAACTGCATCTCGCGAGCCACATGTGGCTCTTTGACATATAATGTGCAGCTCTTGGAAATATGTTGGCTGAGCTACTTTTTGCATCACAATTAATATTTACCAGGTATAAACTGAGAGTCCACTGGATTAAAACATAAGTTTAATGTTCATGTGAGTAAATATATTTAAGAATTTAAATGGTTCTTAAATATTGTGGCTCTCAAACATCTCTCTTATGGCTCTCAAACATTTGAAGTTTATCGTATGTGGCTCTTAGGTTAAGCAAGTTTGGCCACCCCCTGGTCTAAGGTGTATAGGACCTTTAAAAAAATCATATTTCAGAAGGTGATCATTCTCTGAAGTAGTAAAGCCTCCTGCTTGTCTTTTAACATGTGGAATAATTGCCTTTTCTGTTTTTTATTTAACGTGTAAACTAGTAATTTATTGAGTTTGTTGCCTTTTTCAAAGGAAGGTTGTTTACTATTCAGTTCCTTGAATAACTCATAATCTAGGTTTTTAATATACAGTAAGTTGCTACTCCTTTTGTCATAGTGGAATCTGAAGCAAAGTATCCTTATCCCAGTTTGTCATATCTCAAGAGGTATTCAAAAGTTTTTTTTTAATATATCTGAATTGACTTGAGTATAAGGCTGCAAGTTTGCTTTTCAAAGCTGTCCAAAACATACAAAAGCTTCCACTTCATAATCTTAAACAAAATTGACATTGAAATGCCAAGCATTATTTGCTAAATTCTTCTTTTCAATGGATGTCAGAAGACAATTCCAAATGAAAAAAAGCAATGGATGGCAAGCAGGAATTTCTCTGGACATGCTGCACACTTTCAACAGTGTTGAGCTTCATTTTGAAGTTTTGCACATAGCCCTTATTTTCACAGTGGGCCAAATCAAAATAATTAGGAGTGCGTTCAGGCCGGGTTGGAATTTTGAAGATCCATGATGAAAACTATTAAAAAAAACTGAAGTTAAGTAACCCACCACTATTGCAAGTATAACAGAGGTAACTTTGATTTCTCGTTAAAATCCCTCTTTAAAATTAAAATCCTTCATTAAAATTCCTTGGATGTGTACCAAATCCTTTACCGCTGTTTTTTGTTTTGTTTTGTTTTTGTTTTTTTACAAAAGGAGGAAATCCTGTTAAAACCACAGGAGGCACTAATTAGACCTGCTTTTAAGAGTTAAATCCAAAGCCTCAGGCTATTCTGAAGCAAGTAGAAATGATTTGGGTGGGTGGTCCAAATGGACTGATTCCAAATGGACATAATCATAATCCACATGAGTATGGCCACTAGTATGCAATTGATACTCTGTACAATGCACAATGCACCTTTGATTTAAAAAAAGGGTTATTGTTCTCCTGCCATAGGACCAGGCAAGGAGCTGTGCAGAATACTGAAACTACACTCCCTGGATGTGCTTCTTTACTCAACCCCACTCTGGTTTCCAAACTTCATCATTGCAGTTCATTTGTTACTTATATTCTACTTTTCCTTCTCAGAATAAGCCCAAAGCAGCTATCAACAAGCCTGCAAATTTGAGGGTCAAAAAACCCTTGGTGGTTTTATATGAATTTGAGGCACTGGTTCCAAAAATGGCATTGGTTTTGCCCTATCATATTAGTTTGGGGGGTACGGCATTGCCACCTCATAATGCAAGTCAAGCAGCTTCCTCATGAGGAATCCATGGTGTCAGATCGGATTCTTCACGAGGAAGATGTTTGACTCACATTATGAGGTGGCGATGCCATACCCCCAAAACTAGATGTGATATGGCAAAACCGATGCCATTTTTTGAATCATTGCCCCAAGTATACCCAAGAATAGGTCTCATTTTTAAGAAAGCAAAATGTGCGCAGGCCTGTGTAATTAATGCAAAATGTCATCCACCACATCATCAATATGCACTTCTATGCCAGTACAGTATATGCAGAATGAGTGTCATCTAGTAAGGCTTAAGTGAGCATGGATCGTATTGGTATAAATAAGGTCTTTGCTTTAGGTCTTTGATTAACAGACCAATCCTGTCTAGGCCTTGTGCTGCTGGAACTTGTACTCCAGCAGCACAAGGCCTTTGTGGTGGCTCAAAAGCCAGGATGCCGTCACACACTTCTGGGCTGCTGGTGCAAACGGCCAGAGGTGCAGTGTGCGTGCCAGCAGCTCCCAAAGGCTGTGTCGGTAAGTTGGCAGCAGAGGCTGAGAGGGAGAGGTTCGGGGGCGTTCCAGGGTTGGGAAGGTGGGAAGTGGGCGGATCTTGGCTGCAAAAGCACATGCTAGATCAGGGGTGGACAATTAATTTTCCTAAGGGGCCACATGAGAAACTGAGACTGTTGTGGAGGGCTGGACCAATAGGCTGAAGGCCCCCTCCGCAGCACCTGCACAGCCCCCAGCCGTTTCTCTTACCTTAATTAGCTGCTTCGTGTCTTCCTTGCAACAGACGCTATAAGCAGCAGCATGCTTCTTATAGCATCTGTTAAAGAAAGACACGGAGCAGCTAATTAAGGTAAGAGAATGGCCGGGGTGGGCATGCGCGGGGTATTATTTTACCTTAATTAGCTGCTCCGTGTCTTCCTTTAAACCTCACGCGGGCCGAGCAGGGACAGCCAAAGCAGGGACAGCCAATATAAGAACATAAGAACATAAGAAGAGCCCTGCTGGATCAGGCCAAAAGCCCATCTAGTCCAGCTTCCTGTATCACACAGTGGCCCCACCAGATGCCTCAGGGAGCACAAGACAACAAGATAACCTGTTTCCCACTGACACTCCCCTGCACCTGGCACAGAGAAAACCCACTTCCAAAACCAGGAGGTTGCCTATGGCTTGTAACCTGTGATGGTCTTTTCCTCCATGAATCTGTCCAAACCCCTTTTAAAGGCATCTAGGCCAGGTGCCATCACCACATCCTGTGGCAAGGAGTTCCACAGATGAATTACACGCTGGGTAAAGAAATATTTTCTTTTGTCTGTTCTAACTCTCCCTCCACTCAATTTTAGTGCATGTCCCCTGGTTCTGGTGTTGTGCGAGAGGGAGAAGAATTTCCCTCTATCCACTCTCTCCATCCCATGCATAATTTTATACGTCTCAATCATGTCCCCCCTCAGGCACCTTTTTTCTAGACTGAAAAGCCCCAGACGCTGTAGCCTTTCCTCATAAGGGAGGTGCTCCAGCCCACGAATCAATCTAGTCGCTCTTTTCTGCACCTTTTCCAATTCAACTATATCCTTTTTGAGGTGTGGTGACCAGAACTGGACACAATACTCCAGATGTGGCCTTACCATCGATTTATACAAAGGCATAATGATATTGGCCGTTTTATTCTCAATCCCTTTTTTAATGATCCTGAGCATGGAATTGGCCAATGTGGCCCTGGGACCGTACAATGCCCAGGTCTGTGCTAGATCCTATCCCCCATTTTCCAACCCGACCTGCCCCCTTTCTCTTGGACCTATGCCACGTACAGAGCTGGCGTAGGTCCAAGGAGACCAATAGACAGTCAGAAGTCATACCCAGAGGTAAGTGAAAACATTTTTTACTTCTTGTTGGTCTTCTGGTTTGTCCATCCCTCCGTCCCCCACTGGATGCAACGTACCCTCCGGCAGCATAGCTACATCATCATAGTGGTAAGGGATAGGATTGGCCTGTTAAAGTGTGTGGATGATGTACTGAGCCTCTGCTGTCAAGATTGTCGAGAAACTGCCCTCTTTTCCCCATATCTCAATGTAGGCGGTGGGGGAACACTTACATGGTTATTGAAATTGTTAAGATACATTTCTATAAGCAAGAGCCCTGCACATTAGAGCATACCTATTATAAGACACTCTGATTACTACAAAAGATTGAAAACAGGACTTTTGTATAACTTTCCTGGAAAATGGGGGACTCAAGTGTTGGTTACAGCAGTTTCAGACCACCTAGAAAGCTGAAATTTCACACGTGCCTAACCCAAGACATGCTGATTACTTCTCCCTCAAAGCAGGAGCAGGAAGTGTACTCTTAAATGATTATAGTTCTTCAAGGCTACCAAAAAAGCTGATTGTTATTACACACAGATGTAGGCCAAAACATCTTGATCAGTAGAAAAATGAGCAAATGGGACAGTTTTGCACCCGACAGTGAAAACCTGGAACATAACATTCTCTCCAGAGGAAGCTCCCTCCATCGGTGGAAGGAAACCTTTATCTGCAACCCATTATCTCCAGCTCTTCTCCTCACCATGACTGTGAGGAACAAGGCTCATCATGGTATAATAAAACTAATTAGCCTTTTAAGGTCACTTGTACCTCAACAGACTAACCTAGCTACTTTCCTGAGATCTCATAAGGTGTTATCCATGCCTTTTCAAGTTTACTTTCTCAACGATAAGATCTAGATTTTTTTTTTAATGGACGCTAAAATGCTCAGGTTGAATTTATCAGTGATATACATTAAAAGCCCAATACTATCCTGGGCCGGCCCAGAGTGTGCAGCGGCACTGGTGCACCCACCATTGCATGCTACGGGCCGGCCAGAGACCAGGCAACAACTGAAAGGTAAGTAAAAAACTTTTTCAGTTACCTGCTCTGCCACTGCCTTTTCCCCAATGGGCCTACACAGATCTGTGCCAGCTGTTTGGCTGGTGTAAATCCGAGTGGGTCCAAGGGGGCGTGTCGAGCCCAGGCCGGTGACAGAGGATATTGGTGCTGCCATTGCCACCAATATCCGCCCCCAGCCTGCTCTTAACATACCCATGGCCCAGCCCAATCCCTGCCCCAATCCCCCCCTGGAATGCCCCCTCTGCCATCCTACTTGCTCTGGTGGAGGCTTGGCCAGCTGATTACACAAGTGGCCCCGTCCCATATGCTGTCGCAGCAGCTGCTGTGCCAGCAGCCCAGCCTTTCACTGATCCGTCAACGCAACGGATCCGTCAACGCAAGTCCCAGATAGGATTGGGTTGTAAATAGAGCGGATGCATGGCACAGATATGGTGGTGTACACAAATGGCGCAATCCTACCTGTCTCCTGGGCCAGTGCAGTGCCTCCTGGGCTGGCCCAGAACCGTCACAAAACTTGCTCTAAAGCAGTTGTGCTGGCCCCAGGCCGGCGCAGAGGCCTGCACCACTCCCAGTGCGACACACAGCCCAGTGAAAGTGAGTCCCGTGCCATTCGGCATGAGGACAGGACAGGGTGGGGGGAGGGGGAGTAATGGGATAGGGTGGCAACGGATTTGCATCCCAGGAGGCAATTTACTCGAGGTAAGGGAACAAAATTTCCCTTCACCCAAGGTGATTTTCCACCTCCCGATTCCTGCCTAGGATGCAGCGTTGCCTGCACTGGCCTCGCTGCGTCGCAGGGCAGAAAGTTAGGTAGGATTTGGCTGAAAGTCTTATTTATAGCAATTGTGAAACCAATACTTTGTTGTTATATGTGAAGTTCATACTGCTTCTTGTCACAACTCTCAAGGTGTCTTACAACATAAATCCAACATCATGAAAACCTTTCTCCTCTGTGTAACCACCAATATAAGCTTAAAAAAAAGTAATACAGTACAGTCAGTTCTCATTATCCGCTAGGGTTAGGTTCCTGGAAAACCGGTATCTGCTAATACCGAATCAGCAGATACCGAATCATTGAGCCTATGGGAAAAATTGGGTTAGGTGCCACTACCAGGGGACCCTCTCCGCTATGCACTGTATGAACTTTGTGAACCTGAACCTTACCTTGACAGGGGCACCATCCAGTATACCACATTGGCTCTTTGTTATGGAACAATTCCTAACTCTAGCAAATTAATTATTATTCCTTCCTAACAACATTATGCAAATATAAAAGGTATTATGCAGTATCCTGGAAGCCCAGAAAGAGCACAAACAGTTCCCATTGTGTTGCAAATGGCATTCACCAGAACACACACACACACACAGAGAGAGAGAGAGAGAGAGAGAGAGAGAGAGAGATTACCCCTTACAGTAAATGCAGCAAGGCAAGGAAATTTGCTCCCAGAGCAACATGGAGACCCACAAAAAAAAGCTAAGAGAACAATGGCCCTGATGAGATCACAGATGAGAACAGACAAGATCGCAGAGATCGCAGAGATCGCAGATACGGAGAGATAGGTGGCAATTCTGCCCCTCGCAGATAGCGAATTTGCCGATAGCGAATTCGCATATAAAGAACTGACTGTATATATGTATAAATTCCTGTCAACTAGATGTGTGGAAGACATTTTTGTACATATAGTTACCGGTATTTACATTCATTTTCATTAGGAAGAATTTTATTTGTTTACAATAGCATATACTACAATAAGGTGTCACAAGCCTTTTTGTTGTTTTTGCTGCTAACATGGTTACCCCCAGAAATTCATTTATTTGATTATTCATTTGGGAAAGTCACATTTTTTTACTCATTCATTATTACTTCATTTATTGTGTAACTCCCATTTGTTTTTATTTCCCATTCCTGTAGACTCTAATGGAATGAAGCCAAAACAATTCTAGGAAACCAATTTCATTAGAAACAGCACATATGTACAACTTTATTTAGAGGTTATCTGCATCTTTCTTAATGGTGCAGTTGACATTAATGGGAAATTCTGACCGATATGACAGGGGTACAATTATGCAGTAAGGATTAAAGCTTGCATCTTACCAACCAAAGAAAATTAACATTTCACCTGACTGGGGAGGCTTTTCTTTTAAGCCAATAAAATATATACCGGTATTCAGTAAATATATATACCTAGGAAGAAAGGGATTACTTTTGAGCCTGTGTTACAGTTTTTCATGTATGAACACTTAAGTGTTTTTATCTTTCTCACTCTACTCCAGGCAGCGCACTTCAAGTTCTCAAAGAATGGAATATGACAGGGAAAAAGAAGGTAAGCGATTCCTTTTGAGCAAGAGTTAAGCCATTAAAACGGTTTTATCAGCACAGAATTGCTAGAGCACAACAGCATCATTGTTGCCATACTTTGGTGTCTATTTTGTACAGCTATGAACAGTTTGTTTCAAGCCTACATTCAAGAGGCTTCAAAACACAGGTGTTTTTATTTTTAATCCTGCTTTGTTGTTGCTGGGTTTGCATCCACAGGTTTTTGCTTCCTATCCTGACATATTGTTCAGAATAATTAAAGCATTCATTTTTCGGAGATCACAAAGCTGTTCTTCAAGATACTATAGCAGCTTTAATATGCATGAACTTTTTCACTGGGTTGAGTCTTGACTGCCAAATGAAAGTACGTCTTTATACACAGCATAATGGAACTCCAACAATATGGACTGACAGCCACTAACTTAGGGCCAAGGTAGATGAGATGTCGGAGATCCATGATTGGATCTCCCATCTTTTTTTTCTTTTTTAAAAAAGAAGCAGTCCTGGAAGGGGGTTGGGTCAGAATCTCAGTACTGGAGGAAGAGGAAGAGATTAGCCCTTTTCTCCTGCACCTTCTTCTGATTTAACTCCCCCATCCCACACTGCCATCAGCCCTATGAGATAAAATGTCTGAGCAACCCATACGTTTTCGCTGGTGGAGCACATAGCAGCTTCAGGTGTGTGTGCGTGGTATTCACACGAGGGAAACAGCATAGAGGGAACAGGTTAACCCCACCCACAACGTTACAGTCCTAATCCAAATTGGGGGACGCTGCAGCTGATTTTTTAAAAAATAATATGGGAGACATAGTCACAGATCTCCCATGCCTTGTCTGCTTTTGTCCTTTCATGGCTTTTAAAAAGGACAAATTAATAGAGGTGGATCTATCGATAGCCATTAGTGATCATAGCTAAGTAGAACTTCCATATGTGAGACTGTATACCTCTAAGCTGAAGGTACTAAAGACAGAGAATGGGAGATGGTTATTATTGCCTTCATTCTCTGTGAGTTTTCCAGCGCCATCTGGCTGGCTCACTGTTGGAAATAGGATGCTGAACCTTTGGTATGATCCAACAGGACAGTTACGTTCTTCATTAAGCCCCTTACCAGATACATGGGTCTGAAACATTTGAGTAAAGGCACTGGCCTAAGGATTATTAAATGTGCACACAATTTGTAGCCTGCTGAAGGAATATGGAAGGTATGCACGTTCATATACACACAGGTGTCTGACTTCTACAGCATAATATCCAGAAAATTGAGTGGAGGGAGTATTAAAACAGACAAAAGAAAATATTTCTTTACCCAGCGTGTAATTAATCTGTGGAACTCCTTGCCACAGGATGTGGTGATGGCACCTGGCCTAGATGCCTTTAAAAGGGGATTGGACAGATTTATGGAGGAAAAGTCCATCACAGGTTACAAGTCATGGTGGGGATAAGTAACCTCCTGGTCTTAGTAATAGGCTATCTCTTAATGCCAGATGCAAGGGAGTGGCAACATGATACAGGTATCTTGTTGTCTTGTGTGCTCCCTGAGGCATCTGGTGGGGCCACTGTGAGACACAGGAAGCTGGACTAGATGGGCCTTTGGCCTGATCCAGCAGGGCTCTTCTTATGTTCTAACCCAGGGGTCCTCAAACTTTTTCAGCAGGGAGCCAGGGCTCGGCTGCTTCTGATGAGGGCAAGCCAAGGCAAGGCTAAAGCAGCGCAAGTGCACCACGCCGCTCAACGTTTTTGTTCGGCCCTTCTGAGGGCAAGGCTTCAAGTGGCATGGTGCACATGCGCCGTTTTAGCCTTGCCTTGGCCTGCCCTCGTCAGAAGCGACCAAGCCGCCGAACTCAAAGCAGCGGGCGGCGAGCGGCTCGCACCAGGCGGCCACTGGGTCACGGTGGCATTGGCAAGTCGGTAGGTGGGCCAGCGGGCCAGACAAATGGCCTTGGGGGGCCGGATCCGGCCGTAGTTTGAGGACCCCTGTTCTAACCTGTTCTAATACTTAGACTTCTGAGACTCCCTTAGCAAGCATGTGATGTGCCAATCTAAGGTACAGGACCACTGTGACAGCTTTAGTATCCATTCTTCTCACCTCTCCCCAGGTCCTGTTGGGACCTGCGCAGAGTGCAGGAGCTCTGCTTTTACACATAACGAAGCATCTGAGTGGTGGTTTGCATATGTTGCACTTTTTTCAAGGATTCAGAAACATACGTCATCCTTGCGATTAGCAGTCTTTGCTGCTTTGTGATGTCCGTGCATGTTCAAAATTGGGTCTTTTCTCGCCACCACTGGCAGCTCTAGAGAGCTGTTCGCAGCAGTCCAGTGGAAATGTGTATGTGTGACTCTTTTGTGTCCCCAGAACTCTTGAATGGGTCCCAAAGTGGGATGGTATTTTCCATGTCTACAGTCCTGGCACATCCACAAGCATTTACCCCCTCCCTATCCGCGGGTTCTGTATCTGCAGTTTCAGTTATCCACAGATCGAAATTAGCTCCCAAGAATGCCTTGTGTGGCCATTTTGAATCTCGCAGTGGCCATTTTACATATTTTTTACCATTAGTGCGAAAACGCACCAGCAGTAGAAGAGCTATCCACAGCTATTTTACACATTTTTTACCGGTGGTGCAAAAATGCACCAGCAATAGAAGAGCCGTCTGAGCCATTCTGAAGCCACCCACGCCATTCTGAATATATGTATATGGGGGTTTGCTACTATTGCGGTTTCAGGTATCCACGGTAGGTCTGGGCATGTATCCCCTGCGGATACGGGGAGACACCTGTACTTCTCATTTTGGAGACTTTAAGCCAATCTGAAACTCTCCTTCTGAGATTGCTGATACCATATTCAACAAAGTACTCACCATTTTTGTTTAGGGCTAAAGCGTGTCCCTACTTTGAATACGGGCCATGTAGGTTTAACACATATTTATCTAATGGTCCCCAGCAGAGGCGTCGACAGAGCCTGGCGGGGGGGGCGGACCGCCAGGGGGTGACATGCGCAAAGGGGTGACGTCACCCGCGCGTCACCATCGGACGCTCCGAGGCCAGCTCCCCCAGCCTCGGAGCCTCCAGAGTCCGGAAGCTCCGAGGCCAGGGAGCAAGCCTTGGAGCGTTCGACCCCGCCGGCGCTCCAAGGCCTTCTGAAGGCCCGCTGGCTCAAAATGTAAAGTTTTACGTTTTCGCGCATGCACATTGCTTTTCTGAGGGCAAATGGGCAGCCCTTTGCCCTCAGAAAAGCAATGCGCATGCGCGAAAAACGTAAAACTTTACGTTTTGAGCCAGCGGGCTTTCAGAAGGCCCTGGAGCGCCGGTGAAGCAGGACGTTCCGAGGCCAGCTCCCCGGCCTCCAGTTCGGGGGGGGTGACACCCTAGGGCGGGGGGGGGGGGTGACGCGCACCCCTCAGCCCTAGGGTGTCGCGCGTCTAGTGACGCTACTGGTCCCCAGTCACTGCAAAGAAATCAGTCCTCTTCAAAAACACCATTATCCAGGATTCTCACAATTGTCAGCTCAAAGGTAACTGCACTGAAGCAGAAGAAAAAAGCAGAGAGAATGGATAAGCAATTAGTGCTAGGGTGCACATAATATGTAATTTTCAGCTATGGAAAGCACTTCCAGATTACTGCCCTACAAATTATTCTGACTGTGCCAAGTGGCAGGTGTTTGGCAGAGAAATAAAATCCATCTGAATCTAGCGTTCAACTGTATGTATGTATGCAGTCCAAAATTCAGTTGCTATGGATGTTTATTGCTTGCTCCCCAAAGTACAGTGTGTGTCTTTGAAAGAATATGGACAGCTTGGAGGAAGCCTCCATCTCAAGGGAAGAGATCTCCAAATGAACCAAAATGCTCCTGTAAGCCTGCTCTTGGCCCAGTGAATAGGCTTTTCTCTCTTATGGATGTACGTTGCCCTCGGGTCACCCCACGATTCCCTTTTGCATGCATTTTTGATGTCTAAAAACTACTCTGTTTTGAGAGAGTAAACATTTGTGTTTAAAATTCAAAACAAATGCTTAAAAGAGTTAAAATATATTACGGTACTTTAAAAAAAATCAAGATGCTTCTTGCAGTTTAAAAAAAGTCTGATGTTCAAAACAAATTGCATCTTGTATTTAATGTTCCCTTTTCCACTTCCCACAATGTGTTTTTTGAGGAACATAGATCGGATAGCCCATAATCTAGTACTGCACATTGCAGTTAGTAAAATGCAAATATGCTGAATAGAATTTATGTTTAACTTTGGAAAATGAATATGAGTGGGGGAGGATTGTTTGTTTTTGTAATATGTTTGTCTTTTGTAATATAACCTATACAGAATAATGCCTCCATGCTTGAAATCTTTCTTCTGTGCAGAACAGCAAAAGAAAAAGAAGCAAATCTAAACAACAACACCGTAGCAAAGATTTGAAAGATAAAGATGATGGGGCAGAGGTGTCTCTAGAATCCCAAGAGCCAAATGGCTGCCATCTGAATGGTTGTGATAAGGAGACTTTGCCCAGCAAACCTGTCAGTGAAAAACCAAAAACAAAAGCAGAGAAAAGCTTGGAATACAAGGACATGAGAGACACAAAACCATACATCACAGGTCAGTTCACAAAAGTCATGTGTGCTCCGGTGTCATTTGACCAGGGGATAAACATCTATACTTCCCTCCCCCACCATCCCCCACATAGACCTTACTTTTGAGCAGGCGTCCACAATGTGGCTCACCACCCTTGCCATGGCAAGTGGGCTGGTGCCCTCTGATGAGGGTGGGGTGAGCAAACCTTGGCTTGCACTCGGTGGATGTGCCCTTGACACTTCGACTGAGCACAGTGGCTCAACAGTTCGGCCCCATGCTGTCCTCTCCTCCTTCAGGGTAGGAGAGGAAAGTACGAGGGCAGGATAGGAGAGGGGCTGCTTGGAGTTAATCACAACTTTGTGGGTTGACAAGCAAAGCCAGCCTACAATTGTGGTCTAGAGGAAAGTGGGATTAGACTCACTCAGTTCTTCCTCTTGTGCATGTCGTCTTCTTCAACCAGTACCCCCAAATCCCAACTGCTATTTAGTTGACTCTCTTCTATTTCTACTTCCTGCTCTTTAATGGGGGTGGCACACAGGCACATGCTTAATCTAGCTTGGCTTAGCTTCTCATGAAATGTGTTCCAAGATCATGTTTTTACCCCCAATGTAGTAGATCAGCGATTCTCAAACTGTGGGTTGCGACCCACCATTGAGAACCTAAGCTGTCCCCTCCCCCCTTAAGGGGTGGGGACAGCACGGCGGCGGCAATCCGGGGGATCACATCGCCACCACTGCCAAATTGCCCGAAACCGCTGTTGCGGCACTTACCGGGGCTTGGGGGAGCTTCGGGGATTGCTGCAAAACAGCAACCTTCGGGCGCTTCTGGTTTTTGCAGGGAGAACTTTGAAAAACGCTGTAGTAGGTCACTGCAGCCTGTGTCTACAGTCCTGGCACATCCGCTGGTTTCCTCCAATACCACCTCTTTTGTTTCCCTTGTCCCTTTGGTCATCGCCCTAACTGCCTGAGTCCTAGTAGGTGCTTCCAACAAGTTTAAAGAAAGTACTAATGCTTTTTCCTGATACCATATTAGAGTTGAAAAAGTACTTTGGCCAAAATAGTCTTACGGTGCTTCTAGTCTTACGGTGTAAAGAGGTGCCTGCGGAGTGTGTGCAGGGTTATTCAGAACACATAATAAAACAATACAATGATAAATACACAAACATACAGTAGCGGCTCTAACAAGATGTTTAAACACTCTTCAGATATTAAAAGCCTTGGTACTAGATTCAATAGCCTAAGAACTGGATGAGTGCATGAGGCAATCGGACTCCAGCTCTTTAGCTGGCGCACACCTGGGAAGACCGTGTAAGTCCAGCCTGGGCTGCGATGGGGCATAGGATATCGGCGCTGATATCCACACCCCCTCCCGGCCTGGTCAATTACACCCCTCCCTCGCCGCCCCTACCCGCCCTCCCCCGCACCAACCAGCATGGGACTTACCGTGGCGGCCAGTCTGGAGTCAGTCCCACAGCGCAGTAAGCGGTGCTAGCTCCTGCGTCGGCGCTGCTTACACCTGAGAAGCCGCAAACATGCAGTAAAGCCAGCGGAGAACTAAGCCAGACTCCTTAGGCCAGCGGAGAACTTAGTTTGTTGTTTTCTGCTGCCTTTAAGTATGTATGCAACTCACTGTTTTAGAAACCTCCTTCGAGAGCCCCGTTGGTGGGGTGGAGGGATTTCCTCTGACATTAGTAGCATGAGAAAGCTTTAATAAACTCTTAAGTAACTTTTTGAAGTGCGTGCTTATTGGCTGACCAGAGGGAATTGGGCTGCCCCAAGGAACCCTTGGAAGGTTTGGGTAAGATCTTTGAAGACCCAGCAATAATCCCTCCTCCTTCTGCCTGCAGCTGTGAGTGGAGTGGCTGCAGGAATGAAGGAGGTGGGGGGGGGAGTGCTCAGTGGCTTGCTGGAGCGGACACCGCCATCAAGGAGATGGGTGCAGGCTGTTTAAGCCTGAGGATTGGACAAATTGCCTTCTCAGTGGCCTAGGACACCCTGGAAACCTCTGGCCCGATGGGGTACAGTGTTACATAGACTCTTTTGGATTTTGGCTACTCCGGGTATGTTCGCAGTGGTCATCGTTTTCTATCCAAAGGCATATAGAAAAAAAGCAGCTCAAGGTGTTGACTGTTACCTGAAAATGCCCAAAGTGCTTCTGGGTAGCTTTTGAAGGTCACCCTTTTTTTTTTACAGGGTGTTTTTTTTTCCACATGAAAGACAATCAACAACTTTCCAAACTCCTAGCTGGCCTTTCAAGGTAGCTTTTCTAAGATAGTGATTCTGTTTCTGTGCAAGTTTTTCTTCTCCTTTAGGGGTTTGAAAATATCAAGGTATTGAAAAAGATAAAACATCCAGTCCTTGGCATGTGGCAGTTTGGGATTGATAACAAGAATGTTTGAGCTCATCCCATTATCAGCTAACCTGATATGATCAGCCCTTAATCCCCTGGAGATCAGTATCTCAGACAGTGTTCAGCCCCTTGTGAAACAGACCATAAAGCATACTCTTCTAGCACTTGTTACACAAGCAATTGATTTCTTTTTTAGACGTTTATAATGCTGGCAGCATCTCTGATGTCTTCTAATTTTACTTTTAAGCCTTCTTAGCTGGCAGTTTTCTATCTATTCTGATTGTGCCTTGGTAGAATTTGAAAATGGAGATTGAAGTTGATATTGCCAAAATTAATTCCAGTTTTGATTCACTTTTGAGGTGGGAGATTGATAAGATATTTATTTATTATATTCAGCGTATTTTCATCCCACTTTTCTGTAAATTGAATTCAGCTTAGCTAACAAGCTGGTTAAAAGCCCACTGTAAACATCACAATGTTTCCTATGAATTCCCATCATAGAAAAGCTGAAATCTCCCCCTCCCACTTAATGTAAATTGTGTGGTGCAGGCATTCCTTGTGGAGGTCTGTCCTTGCATTGTGCCTGATTTACATAATCTTTCTCATCACCATCCTTTTTTGAGAGGGGAAGGATTGCATGAATTGGGATTGATTCACGCCATTTGTTTTGTAGTTCCTCAGTGGAAGGTTAAGGTGATCATGCTTCTCCATCATGGGAATAGATGTGCCACCTGGTTAACTGGTGGCAAATGTATAAACTAGTCATTAAATTTTGCCAGCTATAAGCACATACTGTATCAATATGTATGGTAGGAGCTCCCTTTCCTGCCCTCCCGCACCACCAAACCTCCTTACCTTTGTTTGAGGTCTCATGTGAATCTCATCCATTCTACCCAGAGAATGAAAATTTCCCACCTCTTGTTGTTCTTGGGTACAAATTATAGCCCCCACCCCACCGCCCAAGTCTCGAAGGCAGTGTAATAGAGCTGCTGTTACCCAAGATACGTATGTTCATTTTTCTCTGTCCCACAACAACCTTTAATCAAACAAATGTTGCAGGTTTTTGAAAAATTTTGCAGGTTTTATACAAAAACCCGTTTGGAGACCACAGTTGGACAGGAAAAAAAAAAGAACACAGCAATGATGGCTCTATCCTACCACCTTCACACCTTTAAAAGACATTACAGCCTCTATCTACACACCTCTATCCCTTCTGGGGGGGGGGGTTGTCTCACCTTCTTGGAATCTTTATCATCAAGATAGATGGATCAAGACAGATACGAACAATAAGCTAGGCAGTTGCAACTTTCCCCAGCCTTTTGCACTTCTCCCCTTTCCTGGCCTCTTCCCGTTTCGGAATCAGAAATCCCATACAGGTGCTCTCCATTCAAGTGTTCAGTAAGATGACCTGGTGTGAATTGCAGAACCGACTTCAATTGTTATCTTTCGTTATAAGACTTCAGTAAGAAGAACTGCATTCACCAATCTCATTAATAAATATTGTCCTGCATCTAAATAAAGGGCCTCATTATAACTCTTTAAACATGAGCAATAGGTTTGGAAACAGCATTAAGGCTGTGACACACCGACGCATGGTACGACGCGGTGCAAAGCAAAGCGAAGACTGCCTTCACTTTCCACCGCTTCCTGTCTATACAGGCCTGCCGCCGCCACTGCCTGTCCTTTGGAGCGAGCCCTTGCAAAGCCACAGAGAGAGAAGCAAAAGACGTCCTTCCTCACCGCCCCTCTGCTAGCCAATCAGAATTGAGCATTTTAGACTCAATTCTGATTGGCTGTTTGCTTCCCTACATGTCTCACACTGCATAAAAATATTTTTAAAGTGGTGCTCAGGCTCCCCCTTCCCACTCCTACAACACTGATTTACCCTCTATAGGAAGAAATGACACCCACCCCCCAATACATAGGCATGAGATATCATGACACTAGATCAAGTTCTAGTTCATTAGATTAGTTCACTAGATTAGTTCTAAAAAAGCACTACAAATACATTTCATATTTTGTCATCTTGAAAGGGGTATCCTGATTGCTGAAAGACTAATGCTGTGCTAATTTCCTGGATGAGACATGCTTAATCTTATCATTGTGGAAGTGTCAGCCCTCATTTTTCTTTTAGGCTATTTGTAAAACACAGAAATTTATTTTTAATCATGGAGATTTTGTAATTCTTTTCCTTTTCTCCTTTAGTAGTTCTTTCCCCGAGAAAGAGCCTTTCATTTATTTTCCTAACCTCATAACAGTGTCTCTGTTATGGATCTCTCAACTCCACTGCTGTTTGTTTTGTTGGTGTTTTTTTGCAGACAAAAGGGCAGGACACAAGAAAATATCTATAGATGCAGACCAAAACTTCATAAATAGCACAGAGCTGCCTGATACTTTCCAGACCACCCTCCAGTCCCAGTGCAATGTAGGCAGAATGAAGGCAAAACCATCTGCTGTTAAGTCACCTGTCCCTGCAGCCCATCTTGAAATAAGACCAGAGGATTCAATCAAGAAAAGAGGTAACAGTGATTTGCTTGCCCGCTAATGCAATCCAATTTCTGTACATTTATTGTCGTTTCCAAAGTGTTTATAAACATTAATGTTACATAGCTATTTGATTCTAGTAGGCTGTAAAGGAAGCCTCACATACTATTCTTCTCTGCTCCTTAAAGGCAAAAGTTAGGAACTTGATGTATCTCTTCCCTGACAGGCAAAGAAGTCTCGGGGACCACTGGCGTAGCTAAAGGGGAGCTGAGGGTGTGTGTGTTTTGCTCTGCCCCGGGTACCATGCCTCCAACGGGTGTCCTGGAGGCCTCTAAAAGGCACTTCTGGTTTTCGGCGAAAACCGGAAGTGTCTTTTGGAGGCCTCCAGGAGGCCTTCGGAGGCCCAGGGGAAGCCGGGCACGGCCTTCCCAAGCCTCGGGACACCCCATCTGGCACACGGGGGCATTTTTATAATACCTACCTCCATACCCCTCCCCCATTAACGAGGCTGGGGGGTGTATGGGGGTGTTAAAAAAATGTGTGACCCCGGGTGCCAGATGCCCTAGCTTACACCACTGCTAGGGTGCCAGATGCCCTAGCTACACCACTACACATCTACACACAGCAGATGCTTCTCAATATGTAACATAGTAGACCTAGCCCAATAGCCTGATCCTAAGGACTGCTTCTTACATTATAATTTCCTATACATTTATGAAGACATGCATATTTTGTTATGAGAGGGCTGGTTCACACATGATGTTTTCCCTATAAGATATATAGTAGGGAAGGAAATACTCAGGTAACTGCCGTGTTTGAAGACCGTGCAAGAGATTATTTATTTTGCCATGTACCGGTATGTATTTGGGAAGCTGCAATTGATAGCAGGTTCTCATGTACATGCACCTGGAAAAATAGACACTTGTGTGACCTTTACAACAGCAGCAGCATACACACACAGCACCCAGGAGCATACACAGGTCTTTTTCCTCTACTTATCCCAGGCCTTGCCTTAACCAGAGAGCGAGGCTTCCCCAAGGTGACCTCCTCCTGACTGGGCTTCCTAACCTTGGTGGTGTTAGTGGAGAGACCTCTGCTTTCCCAGTAAATCCCAAGTCTCTTCAAGAGAAGAGTACTGTATACAGAGGGCAAAAAGTAGGGTGCCAGTTGCTAGCCACTAGGTACTGCACCTGTCCTTCACAGGCCATGAAAGTGTCGTTTGTAGCCAGACACATGAAAATGGGAATCAGCTTCAGTCAGGCCCAGGCTGAAAAAAGACACTTGTGCAGCCATCTCCTTTCAGCACTTGCCCATCTTCATATGCAGAGGATTGGACAGGTTTATGTCCATCACAGGTTACAAAGCATGATGACTGTATGCAACTTCTGGGTTTTGGGTGGTAGCCTATTTCTGAATGCCAGATGTAAGGGAGGATACAGGTACCTTAATGTCTTGAGTGCTCCCTGAGGCATCTGGTGGGCCATTGTGGGATACAGGAAGCTGGACTAGATGGACCCTTGGCCTGATTCAGAAAGGCTCTTCTTATGTTCTTATATAACATCAGAAACTACCCTTAGACTTGCTGTGCCAGCAAATAAGTTCCTACATTTGGAGTTATCAGCGCTGACTGTAGCAGCACCAATGCAGTGTTGCAAAGTACAGTACTCCAACACTTCTGGGGCATGACAGGCAGATTCTCCAGCATAAATGTTTAAGAATGACCTGCCAGTCAAGAAAGCAATGTTCAGTCATTAAGGACAATCTATTCTCATGTCTGATTGCTGATGAAGAGAATTCAGAAGACATGTCAGCTGGTAATACTATGACCTGACAAAATGAGAATTCGTTGCCCTTGTCAGAAGGACGTTTCTTGTATTTATTTATTTATTTTTCACATTTCTATATTGCCCTTCCTCCAAGGAGCTCAGGGTGGTGTGCGTGTTTCCTCCCCTCTTTTTGTCCGCACAACAACCCTGTGAGGTAGGTGAGGCTGAGAGATAGTGACTGGCCCAAGGACACCCAGGAAGCTTCATGGCTGAGCGGGGATTTGAACCTGGATCTTCCAGGTCTAAGTCCAGCTCTCAAACCACTACACCTAGTACCCGGGACTAGGACATCATATGTTTGTTTGTATCCTTAAAGAAAATTATAATTTGAGTTATGTGCATGTTAGGTTTAAAAATGTGCTTGTCTTGCATTTGAGGATTGCTCCTACCCTTTTTAAGAACATAAGAAGAGCCCTGCTACATGAGGCCGAGGGCCCACATCTAGTCCAGCTTCCTTTATCTCACAGTGGCCCACCAGATTTCTCAGGGAACACTGAAGACATCAACTCTCCATTCTAACTCTCCCACAACTCAATTTTAGTGGATGCCCCTTGGCTCTGGTGTTGTGCAAGAGGGAAAAGAGTTTCCCTCTATCCATCCCATTCATAATAATCTCAGTCACTTCCCCTCTCAGGCGCCTTCTTTGTAGACTGAAGAGCCCCAAATGCTGTAGCCTTTCCTCTACAGGTAGAGGTGCCTGTCAGCGCAATTCGACTTAACTTTTGTGCCGGTTTAACCCAGCGACGCAGTGAGAACGGGAGGCCCAGAATGGAAAAGGGATTCAAATCCCCTTTGAATTCCTCTTTTGGATGGGATTTGAATCCCTTTTCCATTCTGGGGCCTCCCGTCCTCGCTGTGCCGCTGGTTAAAACGGCACAAAAGTTAAGTCGGATTGTGCTGTCAGCCCACTAATCATTTTGGTTGCTCTCTTCTGCACCTTTACCAGTTCCACTATAACCTTTGGTTTTGTGAGTGTGATGGACTGTGGTCCCTTTTCCCTTCATTTCAGCCCACATCTGACAGAAAAACAGCGGCTGATGCTTGTTTGTGTTTGTAGGTCCAAATATTGAAAAATCCGTAAAGGATCTTCAGCGCTGCACTGTTTCACTAACAAGATATCGCATGATGATTAAAGAGGAGGTGGATAATTCTGTGAAGAAGATCAAAGCTGCCTTTGCTGAATTACATAGCTGGTATGTAGGTGCGGCACAGGGAAGCCAGCATAGGCATTTTAGAATGCAAAACCCCATTATGTCATTGATGCTCACTCTGTGGTCTGTCTCTAGAGCATTTGAGACCTTTGTGAATTTTACATTTGCCCCATGCATTTTGGTCCTAAGCTGTAACCTTATGTTGAAAGGATGCCTCTGTAGTATGTGTTTACATGCACATCTTGGTCCTAAGCTAGTTTTCACATTACAGTTGCATGCATGTTTCTCCCATTTTAAAATGCATCCTTCCATGCATGTTTCTCCCATTTTAAAATCCAGAATCAGCTGCAAGAAGCTGTAATCTTGAGCAGAAGACTGGTGGCAGGGCTGCTTAAGCCTTCCTCCTCCTGTCATGTGTATAGTCTGCAGCCTCCTACAGCTGCTTATAGTTTAAAAAAGCATCATGGAAACACAGACAACAGCCTGTCGCAGGTCATTTCGTCCTGAGACCCTGGGTTCTTGTTGCTACAGCTGGCTTTCTAATATTCACACTAAGTTCTGATAGAAAGGACTACTTCTGGATGTGCTTTCCTGAGATTCCCTCCTTGTACTATTGTTTTTCAAATACCTACCCAACAGATGCTGTGTTCTTCTACGGAGAGATTATTTCCTAATTTAGCTTTGAAGGAGCTAGAGGTGCCCTCTCCCAGCCCCAAATCAGAGAAAATGTTTAAAAATAAAAACATGCCAGAATGAGAAATCACGTGCACACGAGCACGTACACAGAGCAGAAGGGTACACAAACGGTACCTGCTAAACAGATCCTATCACAATGCAGTGAGCTCCTGATAACCAGATATGAGGTTGCAATCCTATACAAACTTACCTGGGAGTAAGCCCCATTGAACTCAATGAGGCTTTCTTCCAAGTAGACATGCATAGGATTGGGTCATGAGTGTGATGCAGCTGAGCTCTCCCATAACTCAATCACCGGATCTTCAGAAATATCTATTTATTTATTTACAATATTTTACCCCGCCTTTCTCCCCAAAGGGACCCAAGGCGGCTCATGTGTACAGACGTTTGGTGTGGTCAAGGAGCTGAGCTGGATACAGTTTATCAAAAGGGGGGGGGGGAAATACTGTGAAACAGTCATGTTCTGACTCTTGCTGCTGGGCTGAGCCCACTCACATTTTAAAGTCACCATAAAAGCTTATGCCTTACGTACTTTCTTGCCTAGAATTTAAGTCACCAGTGATAAGGAGACGACTCTCTCAGTCAGTGGTGACTCCAGTTTTGTAGAATGATCTCCCTCAAAGGGTTGATCCATGTTCATCTCCCCTGGGTTTTAGATGCTTTTGTAAGCCTCTTCCAGAGGTGAAACTAGACTGGAGCGGAGGCAAGTAGTTCTGCAAGACGCGTTACACCGGAGTCAGCGGCCCCTCCCCCTTGCTGTTGGAGCCATTCCGGCAGCGACAGGGGAGTGTCCTGCGTGTTGCCATTGCCGCCAGAATGGCTCCAACAGCAAGGGGGAGGGGCCGTTGACTCCAGTGTAACGGAGTCTTGCAGAACTACTTGTCTCCGCTCCAGTCTAGCTACGCCACTGGCCTCTTCAGTTTTGGAAGGCCTTTGATTAGATGGAGGGGATGGAATGCGCTCACGTGTCTGGTCTTGTTGCCGTTTGAGGTGTTTATGGTCCTAATGTTTATTTAGGTGTACTTTGTTTTATTATATGGAGTTGTTTTATAAATTGTTTGCATTGATGTTGTCAGCTGCCTGGAGTGATTGTGGAAAGGAAGGGTATAAATATTTTAAGTAAACAGAAAAGTGGGAGAAGATGCCAGTGTAGTCCCTGGGGTCCCATACCGTACAGCTCTTTGCAGAACAGCTGCCAAATAAGGGGAATCTTTAATACAAGGATATTACCGAGGTCGGTGTCACAGTGGGTGGTGGTTGTGCAGTTTTATTTATTCTGCATTGCACCCTTTAACGCAAAGGGTTAAAGAGCCGGGATGGTGTAGTGGTTTGGGAGTCGGAGTTAGACCTGGAAGATCCAGGTTCAAATCCCCGCTCAGCCACAAAGCTTCCTGGGTGACCTTGGGCCAGTCACTATCTCTCAGCCCCACCTACCTCACAGGGTTGTTGTGAGAACAAAAGGGGGGGGAGGAAATATGTACACCACTCTGAGCTCCTTGGAGGAAGGGCGGTATAAAAATGTGGAAAAAAAGAAGGATCTCAGTCCGACAAAGGGATCTGCATCTTAAAGGTTTACACTTACTTCAGTTGGGAATGTGCTGTTCAGACCATAGAATCACAAAGGTGTATTTCCAGGCTAAGGTACCATGGTATATGTTTCCTTTTTAATTAAGATGTGTGAGGAGCTTGGGCTGAAAATAATCTGTAAAAAATATCCTAAAATGTACAAAGACTAAAAGAAGCAATGGGGCTCCTAACGTCTCTCATTAAGAAACTAAGTTGACATATCAAATGTATACTGACACTGTCATGTGGAGAATTAAAAGAAAACATCTGTTATGTGCTCCTATGGTCTGTTCTCCACCACCAAATGGAAAATAAACTGTACGAAATAGTATGGTCTTGATTTGATTACATTGCATGCAAAGCTGACCTGAAAAATGTCTCCCCCTCCTTTGCATCTCAAATACTTTCATATGCCAAAAGACTTAGACTGAGCACTAAAGCCAGCATATTTAAAACTTCTGAAATGTCCAGATAGTACTTCAGAGCTTCCCCAGATGCCTTATAGAAATTGGTTCCAGAGTAACACTGAGAAGAAAATAATTCCAGACATCATCATGAGTTCTAAAAAAAAACAAAAACTCATTGCATGAAATCCTGTTCAATAAAAAATAGGAAGTGGATGGAAAGCAAAAGACAGCTTTGTTAGAATGTTTCAGTTAAATACAGGAAGAGGAAAAAAAAATTAAAACTAAGCTGTTGTGGCTGCATCTTAAGAATTCTGGGTGGAAAGTTGTATTGCTAGCTGTGACAATTCTAGAGCGAGAGAGTGTTTAACACTCAAAACAAGATGGAATGTATAGTTTTCATTTCCTCTGGTTTTGCTAGGAATGGTGGCTCAAGACCAGGAGAGACTTGAGCATGTTCATGAAACCAGCTGCTTGGCAGAGAGTGGGTACAGCAGGTTCAAGGAAGTTGTTCAGAAGCAGTGTTAGGTGGAAAGTGCATCCATTCATCAGTCACTACAAATACCGTATTGTCCCAAGTATAAGACGCACCTGATTATAAGACGCACCCTTAAAGTTTGGTGCTATTAAAAAAAATCTAATTAAATCACTGGCATTAAATTGCAACAGCCTGATTATAAGACGCACCCCTAGTTTAAAAATTTAAATTAGGAGAAAAAAGTGAGTCTTATACTCAGACCAATACGGTATATTTCCAGTCTTCTGGTGTTGCTTCATGCTGAATAGACATCTTATGTTTTACTGCCAGATTACTCCAGGAGGTCTTCCTTCTTTTTCATGTTTAAGGTACTGTGGCTTGGGGCTTTAACATATCCCATTTTTAGGAGTCATTCAAGCTAGAGTTGCTTGTGAAAAATAAATCTCCCATTGTGTCCTGCTCAGCTGTGGAGACAGACAATAGTTTAATAGAGTTGAAAAAAAGTGATTTAAGACTGAAATCTATTTATTTACCTGGGAGTAAGCCCCATTGAGAAAGGCCAGCGGGTGGCACAGTGGGTTAAACCGCTGAACCATGAGCTGTCGATCGAAAGGTCAGCAGTTCGAATCCGCGATGGGGTGAGCTCTCATTGCTTGGCCAGCTCCTGCCAACCTAGCAGTTCCAAAGCATGTTAATGTGAGTAGATAAATAGGTACCACTTGCGGGAAGGTAAACAGCGCTCCGTGTTCCAGCTGCATGCTACGTGCTGCGGCAAGGAGAGTCACGCCGGCCACATGACCACGGAGGCGTCTTCGGACAACGCTGGCTCTTCGGCTTTGATATGAGGATGAGCACCACACCCTAGAGTCGGACACAACTGGACTTAATTGTCAGGGGTCACCTTTACCTTTTTTAAGCCTCATTGAACACAGTGATGTTTACTTCTCAGTAAACTTCTATAGGATTGTGGTGTAAGACAGGCATTGCTTCTGTCTGCAGGGAATTAGCAAGAGGACACTTGTCCTATGGACAGCCTGTATGCAGAGTGCTGAATTTCCTGGGATTTCAAGGTCTACACAATTCCACACATTTGATGGAATGCAAGAGGGAATATAGGAAGAGGGGGTCCAGAGGTCAAACATTATCTGTCTTATGATGCAATCCTGTGCCAATATTGCTGTTACCTTGGTGCAACATCCATCATATCCTAAGTCTGTACAGCACAAAGGGGGAGGAGAAAGCAAGAGTCCAGGCAGCTCCACACTGGTGCAGCCCCTCCCAGTAACTTTGCCAGCATCCATGGAAATCCCAACACAGCCCGCTAACCCACTGAGCCAGTCACTACCCAGCCCAACACTGGCATAGAAGCACCAGTGGGGAGAAGCAAGCAAGCAAGAGAGAGTGGCAGGTGCTTGTACAATGAGCAGCCCCACTACTCAGATGATGATGCCCCCCGGCAGCCTCCAGGAATGGAGTGCCAACAACCATGGGAGAGGCCCCAGTGATACCACAAAGATGTAACAGGAACTACTGTTACACAGACAACAAGGAGGGAAAAGTAGACAACTGCTAGAAATTCCAGTTCCAGTCGCTTATGCCACTCACAAAAACACACGCTTCCAAGAAATACCTTTTTTGACTACTGCAGTCTAAGGGAAGGGAGATAGAGCTCATGGGAAAGGCAGCAACATGCAATTAACTCACAAGTCTCTCCACGGCAAGGGTTGAGTCCCTTGCATGGGGAGAAGTTCACCAGCTAGAAGGATCTCTTTTGCCATGGGAGGGACTAGGACAAGTCCCAAGGGGAGCCTCAGCAGCACTCAGGCCAGCCAGGGTGCTAGTAGTCCACTGCACAGAGATGCAGGCAAGTGAGGTTTAAGCCCAGCCATAACCAACAGCATACTCACCTTTTGCATGACTGGCCAGAAACATCCATGGCAGCAGGGACAAAAGAAGAGGGGGAGGCCAGTCCAGAACCCACACTGGCCACTCCACAAAGCTGCTCTCTAACCACCTACAGCAGGAAAGATAGGCAAAGAGGACCTCATGGAACATTTAACATCCCACAGTACCAAAAACAGGCACATCTGACTGGGAACATAGAGCACATAGACCCATCAGAGGGAGAACTGTGTGGGCCAATAATTGAGCTTGCATGTGGCACAGGCACCCTATTGCAGCAGCCCACCCATTTCGCACAAACACACATGTGCCTTTTGCATCATTACTGTTAGTAGCTGAACAATAGTCCTGGTGTCGGACACGACTGGACTTAATTGTCAGGGGATACCTTTACCTTTTTTAGCTGTCGTTATGCTGCCCTCCCTCTCCCCTCACAACTGTCTTCCTTATACGTCAAGGCAGCAGAGAACAAGTGGCTTGTGATTAACGAAAAGCTTCCCCTCACCACCAGAGCCCAAGGAGCCAGAGAGTAAGGATGCTGGAGACCCTGAGCCCTGGTAGCAGAGAGGCCCCTCCTCCCTCCCTGGCCGAGTCTCACTCTTAGGCCAGCTGAGCAACTCAGAAGTAATTCAGGTGGGGAGAAGGGATCCCTGTCTGCAAAGTCACACAAGTACGATCAAGTCAATGTTTTTATTGCACAGACTCAAGCTACAATCCTATACACACTTACCTGGGAGTAAGTCCTATTGAAACCTGTGGCAGTCAGTCCTTTGGCTAGGGAGTTAGGCACATTATAGAAAGATCTGGGAAAATACTAGTGGGGAAGGCATCGCAAACAGATTTCGAAAGCCTTCCAGGTTCTTAACTACAGTAGCAATCTGTCTGCTTACATCTGGTCAAGAAGGCTCTTTGTTTTGCTGTGCTCTCCTACTTATTGGGGTTGTGCAAAGCAATCACATATGGCTCATATAGCAGAGGTCTTTGGTGCAAACTCTGGTCTTTTAGCTATTTTGTTTTCACGCTTCCGAAGTGGAACCAGCTTGACCTCAAAAATGGGGGGGTCTGGGCAACAAAAGGCATTGAAACAATAGAAAAACTTGCACATTCTGTTGAGCAGAAGTGTGCATGATGGGCTGAATATGCACACCAGGAGCAGCGACCTCTCATTGCAAGTGCCTTCAACTCTCTGGGAAAGAAAAACCCTTTATCTGTCTCCAGCCTCAGGCATGGTTGTGTTTGCCTCCTTTAAGTCTTATCTGCACTTGGCTTGCTATAGGTTGCTCTCTATGCACAAAAGCACAGGAAAGCACCTTGCAAAGTGGAGGTGTTATATGCGGGTGATATTTCTTTTCCCGTTTATAATTTGTTCTACATTTTAAAACATATTATGAATGTCAACTGTCAGCTCAGTCTGTGAAATGTTTCGTGTGAAAAGCTAAATCGTTCCTAATTCAGCCAATTTCAGTGCTCAGCTTATAAAGAATAATATTGGCTCTTAAAGTGAATAAAATATTATCATGCTCTGCCAAGCTGAGGAATTCAGCTCAAATGATGTGCTTAGAGAGCATAAGCTTCCTGTTGCTCATAAAGTTATTTGTACAGGAAAAGAGCAAGTGAACAAACCTCATTTATAACAACAATAATACTCATACTCTAAAAGGGAGCTACTGCCGTAGGTGTAGGGGTGTGTGTGAAGCTAGGGACCTCTGACGATGTACTTGGGTTTGGTTGGTCCAAAACAATGTAAAATAGGAAACTGGAAATGTCTCCAGTGCAAAGAAAGGCTAAATATGACCCTTTATCCATTTTTGGAAAAGAGGCGGCATCATAGGGGGAGGCTGTCCCTTGACCTCTGTGCATTTGTTCTTCAATATCTGAAGTGAGCTCTCCCCTCACATCTCTGCATGACTCGGAAACCTGCAAAGGCAAGATTGCTAATCATATAGACCAGAGGTTCCCAAACTCCCCCCCCCACGTAAGTATTTGCGGGGGGTGGCAATGGCACTTCCGGGATCACGCTGCTGCCAGGGGAACAAAGGGATTTTTTTAACCCTACCTGGGGGTCTTGCTGAGCCTCCGGGGGGTGCGGGGCCTCCCCACACCTCAGAACGGCTCCAGATCACAATCGTGACCCACTTCTGGTTTCGTCCAAAAAACAAAAGTGGGTTGCAATCGCAATCTGGAGCCGTTTTGAGATGCAGGGAGGCCTGTAGTGGGGTCCGCAGGCTCCTCGCATCCCCCAGAGGCCTGGAAAGACCCCCAAGTAGGGCTTAACCATTGACCAGATAGTTTACTCTGAATTTCAGCCCAATTGATTTGCTTTATATCCTATGTTTGAGTCTTCTTTCCACTAGAATAAGAATGAGGTATAATCTGGCTTGGTATGCAAATCCTAGGCACTGTGCAAATAGGATACAGTTGAGTTAATAATATGACAACGTTTTATTCTGCAGCTTTGCAAAAATGTGTAATTTAACAACTAGTCTCCTGGGGTCATAACTGAAAAGAGAGCCTGCCTGCATTTTTTTTCTAGTCAGGCAGCAGTTCTATTCATCGGTAATTTGACAAAGCTTCTAATCACTTTACTAGATCTGCAATCATGCATATATTTGCATTAAGCATTCAAGTAATTCTTTGTCCCTCGATTTGTGCATTTCATTGAATAGATGCAAAGTTTGTGCTCTTGAAGGTGTCTCTTCTTGCCTCATGATCAAATAGTTTTGCCACATATAGGTTTTTCACATGCCATTTGATGATCACATAATATCTTAAAAAATATTCAGAATATAGTTAATGCATTTCCTGAATTCCTCTTTTCAAATGCTGCAGTCACCATGCCAGTGCAGATATTCTCCAGCCTTCCCCACAAACGTACCTCAGTGGGTTGTGGGCAACAGCTAGTTCCCATCAATGACAACATTTCCTACATTTTCTGTTGGACTCTGATCAGAAATCCTGGATATTTTTCTAATGCAATATCAATGTATGTAACCATGTTTTGGGGTTTGTTATATTTGCTATTTTGCTGATTCCCTGTAAAACTGAAACATACTCTAATAAAAAGTTAATTTATTTAAAAGATTTCTATCACACCTTTTGTGAATGTGAATATTTTAGTGACTAAAAAAATTCACGTTCAAGAAAAGACAATCATTAAAAAACATAAAATACTTAACATTAATCTTTCTCTCTCTCTCTCTCTCTCTCTCTCACTCACTCACTCACTCTCTCTCTCTCTCTCTCTCTCTGTGATTATCATGTACCAGTAAGTGTAAAGTAATGCACATTGGGGCAAGAAATCAAAACTTCACATATATGCTCATGGTTTCTGAGATGTCTTCGACTGATCAGGAAAGAGATCTTGGGGTGCTGGTGGACAGGTCGATGAAGGTGTCGGCCCAGTGTACTGCAGCTGTGTCACTATGGTACCGCATGTATCTCAAAGCTTACCACAGGTGTCGTTATGGGGCGCGGGGGGGCCCTGGGCCCCAGGGTACAGAGCGCGGAAGCTTCATGGGGGCGGCAAGTCTCATGAGAGTCTGGGTTGTTTTCCATTTTTCCTTTTTTCCATTTAGCAGGCAGCTGCCGCCCCCCGCTGCACCCCCAGGGCGGCAGCTGTCTTGTGTGCATCCCCCCAGGCACGGGGGGGGCATTTTCAGTGGGGCACGGCTGCGTCGGGGCGATTGATTACTTAACTGGCCGGCAGCTTTCAATCCTCTTTTGGTATCCTCCGAGCGGCAGCCATGATTTGAGGGCGAGAGTCTCTAGGATGCACATGTCCTAGTCTCGCTGGTCGGTCCTCCACAGTCCTCTCTAGGCTCTGGAGGACGGACCAGTGAGTCTCGCCCCCACATCAACCCCCCTCCAAATTTTTGTGGGCTTCCCTGATAGGTAATCATCATCCTGAATAACATAATCCAGAAAATATAGGCATACAGTGCCATCTGCTGGGACATTCACTCCAGCTGTGTAAATTGTTTCTGAAGAGGCATTCCTAAATTAAATTTAGGACACACATAGAGATTTTGCTTCCAATAGATGTAAGGAGCAGTTTAATTAAATGTAACAAAACCATTACAGAAATTGGAGTAGTGCTCGTCACTCCTTTTGACACAAGCGTAAGAGGAATTGTAAGATACTGCCTTGATGAAGACATTCTGGCAAAACCCAGTGGGGCTGCGCTATGTTCAGTGAAACCACTTCCTGCACCTATTGAAACATCTCTTTGTGGTGCTTTTTTATTTTGTGTGACATCAATCAAATTCAGGCATTGGCACGATCCTGCCCACAGCTGGCACTTTTCTGGGTTTTTACCAGTTATCTTTCAGTGGACATCAGTGCAGTCACAGACAGCTTCACCATGCATGTACCGTATTGTCCCGGGTATAAGACGCACCTGATTATAAGACGCACCCTTAAAGTTTGGTGCTATTAAAAAATTTTAATTAAATCACTGGCATTAAATTGCAACAGCCTGATTATAAGACGCACCCCTAGTTTAAAAACTTAAATTAGGAGAAAAAAGTGAGTCTTATACCCAGACCAATACGTTATACCCTGGCAAGGATATTGGACCTGGGTCCAATAAGATTCTTTTGGCCTGCAGGTGGTGTGTGCAGCTCTGTACAAGGAATTTGCTGGTGATCTCTTGCTGAAGCAGCAAAATAGACCACTTGGATGAATGTTCACCATGTGGCCAGAAACTGACAGCTTTTCACATGGCTTGATATCAGGCTTTCATTTTGTAACTGCTTTTGACATTTACTCTCCTGTTTAGCAAATTAAAAAAAGAGTATTATTACTTAAAATGTCATATTTCTATGATCCTGATCTAAACTATTTTGTTTTTCACTTTCAGCATCATAGACAGGGAGGTAGGCTTGATGGCAGAAGTTGATAAAGTTAAGGAAGAAGCCAGTAAGTAGAAACCAGAGGAGGTATTTTATGTGTCTGCAGCAATCGGAAAACATTGTGTCTTGCTGCTTTAGCAGGAAAAAACAATAATTAATGCATTCACAAGAAGAACTAAGTATTTCATGATGTACAGGTTTTGGATTGTGGACACATTTGCACTTTGTTTGAATAATTAGCATTGTCATGCATGCAGCAATCACACTACTCAAGTCCAGATGCTGCTACTAGGTGGAGAGCTCAGCATTGATGTCCCAATCCTATCCAGACTTTGTTCCATTGGCACAAGGCCCAGGCCACTGATGCAGCAGCCGCTGTGACAGTGCGCGGGCCATTGCCGCCAACACAGTCATCTGGCGGCTGTGAATGCATAGCAATGATCTCCAGAGCCCCCACCAGAGCAGTTAAGTCAGCATGGGGATGTTCCAGGGCTGGGATTGGGACCGACCGGGGTCATGTTGAGGGCAGGCTGGTGGTATCGGCAGCAGCAGTTGCGCAAATATCCTACGGCCCTTGCTGGAGCTCAACACACACACCCTTGGACCCACTCAGATTTACAACAGCCAAAGAGCCGGTGCAGATCTGAGTAGGTCCATTGGGGACAAGGCACCGGCAGAGTAGGCAAGTAAAAAAATGTTCTACTTACCTCCCCATTGCTGCCTGGTCCCCAGCTAGCCCATAGCATGCTGTGGAGACTGCACCAGTGCTGCTGCACGCTTTGAGCCAGCCCAGAATAGGATTGGGCTGCGAGATATTCATCTAAAAGAAAAGAAGTTTCTGGCTGTGAAGTTAGACTTAAAAGGGTTTGGATAATGCTTGGTGAAATCACAAACCAAAAGGCAGGGGTTGGGGGAAAGGACAGACCAGAATAGGATTTCTAATGGTCAAGGCCAGAGTTGCCTGCAGGAGCAGAATTATGCAAAGTGTCATGATTGCTTACTTTGCACAATGTATACGGGATGTAAAATTCATTTTAATGTACCTCGTAAGCTTTATAAAAATGTTTTTTGCATTATCTTTTTTTGTTTGACAGTGGAAATCTTAACAGCTCGTCAGAAAAAAGTTGATGTGTTTTGGTTATTAGCCATAATAAATAAAGAACAATCAAGATAACAACGTGAAAAATAATAAATAAAGCCAATGAATCAATACACAGTCAAACTATTTGGAAGCAATCTTCATGCACAGCATCTGTCTGAACATACACTAATTTCAATTTGGGACAGATTTTGATGGCACACTATTCAACTAAAGCTACAAACTCTGGGTCAAACTTGACAGTATGACAAATACAGTATGTGGCTGGTGCCAAAAACAGCGGCCACATGTCTAGTTTTCCCCTATCACTTTGTAACATCTGGATCCTGAAGCAACATATCCATGGCTTGATTGTATGAGGTTTCTGTGTTTCCCCATCTTCCCCAGTGGCTGCCAGTGATTTGGTGTGGAGGCAGGGAAGTGCAAGATATCAGGATACACAGGAAAGTTGCACTAGGCATGCTGAGAAAGGGAAGATGCGTAGCTGCTAGTTTCAGCAGCAGTGTTGATTGTGAAGTCACATTGGCCCTTGGTGAATGATTTGTAAACTTATCGTTGTCAGTGTCCGTTCTGCTAATTGATAGAAAGCGTATATGTCCAGACATCAAGTGCACATCAAATGTTTTTTGCATTCTCTTCTTTTGTTTGACAGTGGAAATCTTAACGGCTCGTCAGAAAAAAGCTGAAGAATTGAAGAGACTAACTGATTTGGCTAGTCAGATGGCAGAGACGCAGTTGGCTGAACTCAGGGCTGAAATTAAGGTTGGTTTATCAGGCCATTTCTGTTGGAGGTAGGTTGTACCTCTCTATAGCCATAACAGGGCCAGATATTCAAGAGCTCAGCACTACAAATCAGAACTGGATTTTCAAAACCAAGTCTAAATCTGGCCTTCTAAGTATCTCAATGTTCTTTTTTGGCTTCACCAACAACAGCTGGGGAAAGCAAGACTTCAACTTTTACCTCTTGAGATTTACCCTGAGAGGAATGTTTTCCAAACTAGACATGCACCAGCCTCTGTTACAATTCTTAATGTCTTGTTTTGCTTCCCATTGTTGTCCCTCACTGCCCCTGTGCTGCTGTTTACATGTTAGTTGCAAGTAGTACATGCATCATCCTGTTAGCAGGATTGAGGAGTGTTCTGTTTGCTTGTAAAGAATAGACATATGTACAGGGCTGCATAGGGCTGCGCACCAACAACTGTACTGGGATAAAGGAAAAAGCCTTGAGAAGGGAGCCTTAAGAAGTTTCTGTGAGACTGCAATGTAGCCAGGGATTGGCAAGATGGGAAACAAATAATCATGATGTGTATTAATAGGAATTGATGAAAGGGTCAACTTCTGCACAATTAGTAAGTTTCCTGAAAAAGAAACTTGGGTTGTGGTGGAAAGACTGAGTACTGCAATTGCCAGGGTAAGAGGCATGGAAAAGTTTCTTCAAATTACTGTAAAGTACAATTGCAATGAAGCTAGTGCTCTCTTTGTAAAGTACTAACTTTCATACTAAAATAAAGAAGTGGAGTGTTAATTAAAAAAAATGGAATGTGGCTGCATGAGAATCACAGACACCTGTTGTCTTCTGCCTGCAGAGTCATTAATGATGAGAAACAAAAAATAGACTGTTTCTTCCCCCCTAATTTTGTGAACCTTTCTGGATTTTTAAAAAATTATTATTATTCTGAGGTTCTGTGCTCCATCTTCCCTTCATTGGAGCATACATTTATCCAGTTGTGTTTTTTAACCCCTAACCCCCACCCCACCCCGTATGTGGGGACAGAGCACCATGGTATTGGTGCTGAATCAGTAACTAGAGCTGGGGTGGCCAACCTTCCACCATTAGGGCCTCTGCGTTCTTAAGAGTTGGGTAGAAGACAGAATCTAGGCAGCTGCAAGTGCTGATGGTGCTGCTAAAGCAGCTGCACCTGATGAAATACCCTCACCTATACAACCATTTAAAGGGCCAGGAGCATTCATGTTTAAAAGTTGGCCACCTCTGAAATAGAATATTGCACAAATTATAAAATGTGCCCAAAGGCTGTTAAAGACTGGAGTACACATCTGCCTAAGATGCTGTGTGGTTCAACAGATGAGGCTTTACAATGATTTTGTAGGCAAGGTTTCTTTGCCCTCTACTTCATCACTTGGTACAATTTGTAACTAGGTATTTGTTCCCCCTTGCAGCACTTTGTAAGTGAACGTAAATATGATGAAGAACTGGGTAGATCTGCCCGCTTTTCCTGTGACATTGAACAGCTCAAGACTCAGATTCAGCAGTGTGGAGAAAGTAAGTCATGGTATTTCTGATTAGGTACATTATAGGACTACAGATTACATAAATCCTCCATTGCCTGGCCTAGCCTGTGCCTTCCTGCAAGAATTTATCTCCCTGGGGAAGCTCGTTAAAAAGGGGGATTGAAACCAACAGAGGAAAGATATTCCTCCTACAGGTGTGCTTCATATTCTTCCTCTCATTTCACCGACCTCCCCTTTTTTCAGGCAATGTGATTTCAGAGGTTTACAGCCTTCTTCACAGGTCACCTCAAGAGGGTGGAAGATATGGTCCTCCATCCCAAGTGACCCACTGCTAAAAACAGTTACCAACCAGGAAACTTGGAAATATGATGAGAATATATTTGCATTGTTTTCTCTGTGTGGTGTACCTATTGCAGAGGCCAGTAAACCAGATATATGAATCTCCTCTTTCGCCGTTCTAAGGCTAACTAGAAAGGCAGAGTAATCAAGAATCTCTGTACTTAAATCCCATGTCCATGTACAACTGAACTCGAAGCAGCAGTTCTTAAATTTCAGTCCAGGGGCAAGCTGGTGATGTGACTTTACTGGAAATTTTTGAATTGGAACATTTTCCAATGTCCTAAATCAGTGTTTCTCAAAGTGGTGGGTTGCGACCCACCACTTTTACCGGAAGCAACCGATTTACCTTTAATGGGGGTGGCCAACCCGAACGTCGGCGGTGGCAGTCCAGGATTGTGCCCATCTCCAACATAGGAATGCTGATTCAAACATACATACCTGGTTGACCTGCCAGCTCCTTGCTAAACCGCCCCGATCATGTTCTAAAGCCTACTTCCAGTTTTTGGCGAAAACCGGAAGTGGGCTTTTTGAATCAACGCGATTTAGAGCCTTGGGAAGGCCTGCAGAGGTGACAGCAGCCCCCCCCCGACCCTTTGGGGAGCTGGCAGGACAACCAGGTATAAGCACCCCTTTGCCGGTGGTTGGAGTTCTTCGTGTGTATATACCCTTTGATGAGTGTTTTTAAAGAATTTCATCAAACTACAACCGCGATTTCAAAGTATCTTATTTCTTCGTTTGTATTGCATGCATGGCTATTGAACCCATACTTCCTACTACGCTGGCAATTGTATCTAGTCATGAAAATCTCCACGTAACACAACCAGGTATGTTTAAAAAAGCGTTTTTGGGGTCGGGGGCAGGCGCGATCCTGGGGCGCTGCCTCCGACATCGCCCCACCCCTGCAAAGACTTACAGGGGAGTAAACTCCCCTGTAGGACTTTGAGAAACACTTCCTTAAACAAAGAGCCAGGAAGTAATGACAAAATACTGCAGCAATATATGGAGGGATAAGTAGGAGTTGGTCTTCACAGTCACAAAGCTCGTGAGGCAGACCAACAGCAACCACAGAATGCTGCCAAGCCAGCAAAGTCTCTGTATTGCTGCACTTCAGCACACGTCTGAGAAACAAACTTCCCCCAAGTTGGCCATCTATGTAGTCACACGCGGTCTCTCCTCTTTTTGGTAATGCCTAGCTTAACACAACATGTGACATGCAGAGGCGTATCAGGAGCGGATGCTGCCTGGAGCACCGTTCCTGATACGGCGCTCCGAGGCCTTCTCCCCAGTGGAAAGACTGGGGCGAGCGGAGCAGCGCCGCGGTGCTGCCTGGAGCCGCTGCTCCGTTCGCTCCAGTCTTTCCACGCCTCTGGTGACATGATGTCATCACACTGTGTGTTTCCTGTCAGCCAGGGTGTGAGATGGGACAGGGAAACACACAACATAATTATGTCATGTAACATGTTATGTTAGACTAGAAATTATCAGGAAGGAGGGAAGAAAGAGATGCAGAGTGGCAGCAGCTTCGTGTCTCTTCTAACATGTAGTTTCACAATAAAATCTACCTGGAAAAAATGTACAGTTCCTGAGAATATCTTCCATGATAGCTTCCCTCTGATGCTCTCTGATCCATGATGCCACTCTGAAACCAATGCCAGTATGCGCTGTCACTTGACGATAACCCTGAACATTTTTGTTCTTCTAGTTTTTCACCCAAAGAACAACTATTCCTCAAGAACACCACCTAGCACACAACTGCAGTCAGCAATGTTGCACACAGCAAGCAGCACACAAAACACATACGTCCAGAAGTCTTCTAGTCGTGCCAAGACTCCTGATGGTAAAGCAACAATGGCTAAAGCTTCAGGCCCGGTTGTCGCTAATGCCGCAGAATCCTCTCCACAGATTATTTCAACAAATAAACAGGTGAGGTCCAGAAAATAACAGTGATTCACCAGGCACAACTGAGAGCAAACATGAAAAATACGTTGTTAAAATTAAGTCCTAAGAACATGGAGCTGAAAGGGATTTTATGGGTCCTCAGGTTCAAGTGCAATTTCCTGCCAGATGCAGGAATCCTTCCCAAAGCAATCCTTATCAAAGGGCTCGTGGTCGCTCTCGGATCTGGTTGAAGTCTGTGTGTGACCTTAAGAGGTGTCCTCCAATTAATCTTCCTGCCTCAGGAACTGAATCCAACTGAACCAAATGCTCACCTGCGTTGCTATGAAAGGTCTCAAATACTAGAGATTCTACCACTGCAAGGCCTGCTTAGTGAAGTGCTTCACCACTACAGTGAACCTCGACTTGACAGACTAATGGGGGGAAGGGGTGTCTGTTAATGGTGAAATTCCATTAAATCTGGACACCCCTCCCCCCCATTAATCCATTTAAATCCCTGATTTACAGCACAATCCTGTGTAAGATGCAGCAGCCACATCCTGTGCAGTTCCCAGGTTGCGTCAGCTCAGGCACACCTTGGAAGAAGGGGACATTCGTTCCATTCCCTGGATGTAGGCAAGCCTGGGACCTATGGGCCTCCTCGGATGCACATCAGCTCCAGAGCTGGCATACATCCAGAGAGGCAGTATAAAGCCAGCCTAGGCTACAACAGGGCGCTGGATATTGGCACCAATATCCACGCCCCTTCCCAGTCCAGCCAATGCCCCCCCCCGGACTGCCCTTCCCCACCCCTGCACTGCGCAGCCTAGTACTTACCTGGGCCATCAGCTTTACAGCACGTTTGCGACTCCTTATACCAGCGCTGGGCCAGCATAGGTTACACAGGATCGGGCTGTTAGAGAACTCCCTGGGGACTGCCACTCTACTCTCCACCAAGATGCTCTAGGGATGGAGATGATGCTTCTTTCCAAGAGGGCCATGGTGGAGAGTGGAGCAGCACCAAGGAAGGAAGCGCTCTAAAGGCCTATCCTTGAGATACATCAGCGTAACCCTACTTATGCGGGTGCAACAAAAGCCCACTGACGGATGTGCCACAGACACCAGCACAACACCAGAAAAACACTGTGCCAACATAACTCGAACATCTCTTGGATACCAGCACAACTCCACTGGCACGAGGTCAAACCAGGGAGGAGATTGGAGCATGAACTGGGAGGGATGAGGAGTCGTAGACGTACACCGTATCCTAACCCTTCTTCAGACTATGGACAGACCACTGATGCCAAAAGAACACTATGCCACAACAGAGCTGGTGTAGGTAGGATAGTTCCATAAGGAACAATGGGGAAGGGGAAAACAACAGAAAATTGCACCTTCTGCCCTGCCCACTTCCCTGTGATGGAGCATAGGATACAAACTACCTTTGACAGCCAATCACAGCACACCCACCCCAATACTAAAGCCCCTGCCAGAGAGACTACAGACCCAATCCTATCCAACCTTCCAGCACTACGTTCGATAGGATTGGGCCCTACATCTCAGATGAGGATATGCAACAAAGGGCTATACTTCTCTAGTGACTCAAAGATGAACTTTGGTGATGGGAACCATGGTGAAAGGGCACTTGGCGTACAATGGGGAACAACTTGCACAAACAACCTCTTGACCTTCATAACATGTATGGCAAGATATGTTAACACTACTGTTCAAAAAACACAAAATCCCTTCTGGTCATGCAGCCCCTGGTTATATGCTTCTTTGAATTCTGACCAGTCTCTAAGAGAGGCCACTATCCTGGACTCCTTTGAAGTTAACAATTCTTTATTTTGTTTCTTGATAGAATGGGTCTTCAAGTCAGAAACGAAGATTTCATGCACATTTCCATGGCATTCGACTCAACGGATCTCTTAAGTCACAAAGCTCCTGCATTGAGACCGAACAAAATAACACAAAGAGCAACTCCCGCCATGAATATAGAAGACAGCACCACAACAGTTTTAGGCCAAAACACAAAGGCTCTGTTAAAACTCAAGAGCAGCCTACACCGGCCAAAAGCACAGAACATCTAACATACCCAGAAAAAACACGGCGAAAGTATCCTATGCCCGGCCCAACAGAGCCCAGACCACTCTGTAGCAATATTGCAAGGGTTTCTCAGTGCAATTTATGCCCTCCAAGAATAGAAGCCTCCACAGATGCTCCTGTCCTTTCAGTGCCAGCTGTGACTTTGGTGGCATGAAGAGACGGAGAGACAGATGGGCAAATGTAATGCATTTTCATCTTGGCTTCTCAGTAAAGGTGCTTTTTTTGAAATGCCTGCAAAAATAGCTTGTGAAAAATGTTACAGTCATGGTAAACCAAACTTACTGAAATGTTTCTTAACCGTATCTTGTTTTGTACTTTGAAGGCTTTGCTCGGTATACTCAACTTTATTTTTGTCATAACAATGCAGCTTTTAGCTAGCCAGTATTTAGTAGAGCAATCAGATTGGTGTTAAAAACAATAAACTGCAGGAAGATATCCGTATAGATATCATGTGGGTTGTTACTGTCCACTTTGTCAAACAGTCAGTATTAGGAAATAAAAATACCATGTCAACCCTGTGTTGGTCTCTAGTAAAGGTACTTGTGCTTAACTGTTTCCAAATTATATGAATTCTAAATTGTTTGTACAGAACAAACCTTAGTTCTGTTTGATGTGACCTAATTTCATAGCCCAAACACTCTTCAAAACCGGTCATAACTATTAAGTAACAAACTACAGCTTATTTAATATTTTTCTGTTTTGTATAAGATTGGGTAAGATATTTCTTTCTTCAATTTGGAATTTATATAGACAGTTTAGTCCAGTTTTTCAGCCCTGTGAGTCCTTTCTCTGTTAGATTATTTTATTTTATTTTTGGCAGATTAAAAACTGGAGATGTTTCAGTTTCAGATTTAAATAATCTGATGTTATTGCTGTAAACATTGTTTCTCTAAGTGCTGGTGGCCACAATCAAGTAGAAAGTGGTGCACACAAACACTTGATTTGAACGGGTTTAAAAGCACTCTCGTTTAAAAGCACTCTGTGTGTACTGTAGATCTGACATTATGATACCACAGAATGTGGAGATAGATGTATATGTACCAACCTGAGCACATACAAAATTCCAGACTTGCATTTAAAAAAATAAGCTAACGGCTTAAATGGCACGATACTATACTTCAGAGAAATTGTTTCTCTTTTTATAAAATAAACACTATTTTACAAAATCCAGCGTTTTCTATTGTTCAACAACTAAATCACCACAATTCAATGTATTTTTTTATTGTCTTTGCAAAATCAACCATCATTGAAGAAAACGTTTGAAGCCTCTGACATCATTCAATGGCAAGAGTCCATACATTTTAGCTTGGGCTACGAGCCAACTGTTATTTGTGATCCCCCCCCCCCGCCCTGAAGTTTTCTTAAATGTTTGGGGAAGAGGCAGAGTCTCCTCTCATCTATGCTAAGGTATGATGGAGGTAAGAAACAGCAGGAGTCTCTTCTGAGCAGTACAGAGACTCCGATCCTACCTTCTTCAAACCCCCGGTACAAAATGAAACAAACTCAATGTCCTCATTGACTGCTGCCCACTCTCAGCTGTTGGAGGGAGCAGCTGACAGCCATCAGGGAGCATGGGGGGGGGGGGAATGGAGCTGGTCACAGCCCTTTAAATCCAACCTGTGGCTGTATGAGGTGGAGAGAAACAGGAGTGGATGCAGGTGAAAGTAGGATGGGAGACGAGAGAACAGAGGAAAGCTGGGAGAAGAGAAAAATAAGAAGCAGCCAGAAAGAGAGGCAATATACAGTAAGTCCTCACTTAGTCATTTTGTTTAGAGTCGTTTCGTTTTAAAGTTGATGGGGAAATGCCATAGGAACATTTATGTTTATCAATTAGCCTATGGTAACATTGGTTTCATTATAAGTAGTTTCACTTGAAGTTGCAGTTTCCAAGAAGAACCTTTCGACAACTTGAAGTGAGGACTTGCTGGCTGGAAGAGACAAGGGGGAATTCAGAGCCAGGAGAGAGGAAGAGAAGGACATAGGAGTGAAGAGGAGCTACTAGGGTCTGGGAGAAAAGACTGGGGGGGGGGGGATACACAGGAAAGAAGCGATCCAGGGGGCTCCGACCTAGCATACTGCCACAGGGGTGGAGGCAGGCTACCACTATAAGCCTCCATTGAGGGCAGGCAAGGGAGCAGAGCCATCAAGGCAGCCAGCCACAGCCCTGGACCTGGGCAATACTGCAAGCTAACAGGTGGCGTGGCCACGTGGAACCTCCAGTACACCCACAGGCCTTACCCTTACACCTTGGGGTACACTTTAAACAATGGACCTCTACTCAGAGGCAACTCGACAGGAACACCCCTCCCTGTTTTTCTGTTAAACCATATTTGCTGCATCTTAAGTGTTGTTGAATCAAGTGCAAGCAAACCCTCAAGGTTGACCCGTTATGTTGTTTCAATACCCCTGGACGTAGAGCTTCCCTCCCCCCTCGGGAGGAGGCAGTGGCGATGACAATGTCTCATGTTAAAGAAACTGCAAGGTATTGCATCCAACAGTATTGCTACAAGATACTTCCAGGTTTGTGGAATGGCTCGTATCCTTATCACATCATCTGCGAAAAGAGCAATTTATCAGTGACCACAAACAAAGTTCGTTCAAATACCATGACAGGTAAGTTTCTTTAGAAGTATTTTACTCTTGACTGCTGCTAGCAAAAAGCAAAAAAACACAGCCATTTCTCTCATCTCGTCTCTCCAACAGGAAAAAAAAGACAAAGTGGTTGAAAGCTAGCTTAGGACCAAGATGTGCATGTAAACACATACTACAGAGGCATCCTTTCAACCAAAAGTGTGTCTGTGCTAAAACAGCTGTGGGGGGGGGGGGAGCGGGAGGCACCGAGTCAGAATTGGGACATGTGGGGGAGAAGTTCAAATTGAAAACTGCAGGCCTTCTCTCCATGCAGCTGTTAGCAGAGAAAACATACCCCTACATCATGCATTTGTGCTCGTGTCTAGCTTGGACTTTAGCTTTGGTAACTCTATGGCAATGTTCAGGGTGGGGAAAATAGAATACAGACTGAGACACATCTGTGAGGGACCAAAATCCAACACTCATTACTGTCACTGAGGTCAGGGGTAGGGAGCAAGTTGAGCCCCAATTGCAAAGAAGTAGCACTTCTTTCCCATGTAAGTGAATGCCACCACTCATTCCCATGAAGAAAACCACGCATGGAGACAAACATGACTGGAAACAAGACCCACACACCAGATCTGATAGTGGGTGGTTCACTCACCCTTCCATTCAGTGAAAGGGACCTTGTTCATCAAGATCATGTTACCAATTCTAACGTGACCGTGTGCTTATCATATGAAATATATTTTTCCACTTAAGCTGTTGGCAGTAAAAGGATTATGGATGTTCGTATGAGAAAATTATTTGTATGTGACTGAGCACGGGTTAGTCAGTCTGAGTTAGTTAGCCTAATCAGCTATCAGGAGATGCTGCTCTAATTAAATTCCATGGTGGAATTTGAAACCAAATATACTCCACTGTATAGGAAATTTTAGAGTTAAAAAAAAATTAAAAGAACCACATCCATCCAAGCTCAGAATATACTTTGTAACAAGGAATTGACTGATAAAGGGAGATCATAATATACAAAAAGTAACATCACTGAGCATCATGAAATACGCAACGGAAAAAAAGCAGTCCCAAGATACTTTTACTTCGAGACACAAAAGTTCTGTCATTCTTGCTGGCCCCTATTTAATATAGATCTAGCTCTTTTTTTTCCAACAGAACAAAAACAAAAAATGAGTAACTTTAAACTTAACCTAGATGATAGAAACAATGGTGGAAGGAAAAGAGGACTGAGTAGACAGATTACCTGGGGAAAAATCAACACTTGAGCGCCCACCCCCCCCCGTTTTGCACAATTCAACATTCCTGAACAGCTTCAAAGGCAGAGGCATGTACAGCTTTTTATGTCACCAATGCATAAATGACAGTGGCCAGGCTTCTATCATCCATTAGAAAGTGTTGCTGGTGTCTCAGCTAAAGCTGATAAAAGGTGCTTGCCTCTGGCCCATGTCTGCAACAGGGACTTCCAGAAGCAACATTTAACCCAACAGTGCCTGCAACCTATGAACCTGATTCCTTTGGTTGAGTAATCCTGTCCTAAACAGACATTTTCTCAAGCACACACTTTTTTTTAAAGCAGTTATACTGTCTATCAATGTGTTAATGGGTTCTATTCAAGGTGCTGGTTTTCATGGTTCAAACCTTCAATAGCCTCAGTTTCTGATTATCAAGAACACTTCTTCCCACCCATATGCGCCCTTCCCCTGCCAACAATTGAAAAAGATCTACTAATGAGGTGTTGCCAATTTTAAGTCATCCCTCATGATCTGTCTGCAGGCTCTGAGAATGTAACTTCACTCCAGGCTTTGAAAAAGTAGTGCCCCTTCTCTTCTAGTCAAGGTAGAACTGTTGCCCAATTTGTAGTTGACTGAGTCAACTTTGGCTCCAAGTGAAGCAACAAGGGCCTACTAAACTTGGGCATAGGAGTAAAAACACAACAAACCAGCATTCCTATTTATTAGTGCTAGGGCATAGCAAGGCCCTCAATCAAGCTCCAGCTCCAAGCAGCCAGGAGTGGAGAGGGAAAAATTCTACTTACCTCATGATTTTTTTGTGGGTCCCCACATCATAACTGATAGCCCACTTTCTATGGCCAGAGCTACGAAAGTGATCGCTGTGAGTTATAGTCTGCAAGAATGCCTTTGAATTTCGTCCTCTTGACTTTCATTACTTTGGCCATTTTCAATTATAGCCACGTTTTAAATTTCGTCCATGTGCTTTTCTCTTTTGCCCGAGTTCTACACGCCACGGGCACTCTTCCTTCACTTGGCCAGGAGGCCTCAGTCTTGTGCTGGTAGGGGCCGGGAAGGCAGTCTCTTGCTGGTGTCCGTGGCTTTATGAGCCAGGTAGCGCCCCAGCATTCCCTGCTCCCCAGCTTCACGCTGAGAGGCCTTGCACTGCTCAACACAAAGTTGGGGATCAGGGAATGCGGGGGCGCTACCTGGCTCATATTCGCAGCAGACATTGGCAAGGAACTGACTTCCTGGCCCCCACCTGTCCAAATCTGAGACCTCCTTGTCATCTTCCTGGTCAGCCCTGCTGGGGCCCTTCCCCATCTTACTTGGCCTCCAGACACCAGGCCGTGTGCATGCATGATTGTGTAGCGCTGGCAGTGGCGGACCTGAGGCGAGATCAGGCAGTGTTCTGGGTCGCACAGTGAGGAACATTCACAGACTATAATTACCCTTTACTTTGGCCTCTTTTACAAGTTAGAAACATTTCTGGCTTGCCAGCTATTGCTACATTTCACTACCCTCTTTTCCTGCAGGAGTATATTGAGTGTTGGGGAGAAATCTCGCAGTAAAAGCACTTTGAGGCAAAAATAAATTTGCAAGCTAAATAAGCCTATGCTTTGACATTCACCCATTTTTACTTTCATCCATGCTCTGGTCCCTAAACTGACAAAAGTGCAAGATATTCCTGTATTCTCCCCACAATTGCAAAGGCACCATCTTCTCCTAATACACTGTTGATTCAGTAATTTGCCATATCTAGCAAGCATCTCTTCAGAAAAACAGACATCTAATCCTCCAAAACTTATGCCAGTGCAAGCTTTGTACATACACCATTTGCAACTGTGTTCACTGTGCATGCATGCAGCATTGGCATTATCTCTGCAATCTCCTTTCATTTTGCACAGGCCTTTGACACAATTATCTGAAACACAAACCAGTACTAAATCATGATTTCAGGAGATGCAGGGGTTGGTGCAGGAATTAAGATTGAATTCCAATCTATCCTAAAGCCAAATGCCCCAATATGAATGTGAAAGTGAAAGCAATACAAGTTTTCATGTGATACAAAGTTCAGGGAACATTCAAATACTATTGATATAGTAAAAAAAAATCAAAATAGCCTTTAAAACATTGAAGCAATGCTCTACAAGCTTAAATTACTGTGTGTAAAATATTAAACTGAAGAAAACCCAGTTGTTACCAAAAGAGGAAGGCCTCAATATCACCCTTATCTAAAATCACAATGTTTCATTTTCTGAAAGCATTCTGGTCACCACACAGACAGACACAAAGTTGAGAGGATTCAGAGCACAGCAACCATGTTGACATGAAGAAAGTCAGAAAGAATGGGCACAGGTAGCAAAGACTAATAAGGGATAGGAGGGGTTTATCTCATTGCCAGAATAGTAGGTTTTATCTTTTTCTAATTATTGTTTAATGTTTAGTACTTTTATGTTAGCTATCTTAGGACCTTTGTGCAAAGGTAGAATATAAATGAACAAAAGTGTTCTCTCTAGAGCTTGTTAGAATACTGCCATTGCAGGAAGTAAATAGCCCTTGGAGTCCTTTCTGTTCTAGAATTCCATAAATGTATTTGTTTGCACAGCTGTGTATACATAACTTCATGAAAGCACAGAAAAACTGTAGAAGGCAGGTTTCTTTTTTAAAAGGGGAGGGGGGAAGCAGCTCTCAGCACTTATGATTACAGAGATATGCTTGACTGGATGTGGGCAATACCTGCTGAAGTCTCAGAACCCAGAAGACTTGTTCAAACAGAATTCCAGCATTCAAGGGGAAGAGGTTATATTGCCCTAAGAGTCCCTTCCTGCTACTCTGACTAGCAGAAGCAAAATAAATTACACAAAAACACAGAATAAATTATACAAAATTTATACAGATTGCAGCGTGAGTAGCTTTAAGCACAGAGTACACATAGTCTGGCACATATTCCATTCTAAAATGACCTTTAACATCACATTTGATGCATATAATGAAATGAGTGACCAATACAAAGTACAGCAATTTGTAAAATAGATACTGTCTGTATCCACGTACCTCTTGCACCCCACAAAGAGAAAAACCATAGATGTTTCATACATCTTATTAAAAACTTTAGAATGCTCACACACACACACACACACACACACACACACACACTTTTCCCTGCAATCTCACACATTTGCCCTCTCGGGAGGTCAGGAGTTTTGCTTTTAGCACATTATGACCAATCACACATCATTATTCAGTTGGGTATTCTGTAAGTGATTTTTAACATTCACACTTGCCACTGAGAGTCCAAACTCATCACGGCTTTGGGAAGTAGAAGCAGTGGCAGCTGCAGTGGATGGAGTTAGCTGCTCAGTACTCTTGTTTTGTATTGAAGCAGCATTCTGAGTTGACAGCTCATGACAGAGTGGAGTTCGCTTGAGTTTTACCGCACGGCTGGTTGCAGGCTTCTTAGACAGAGGAGCCTTTGAGGTCATTTGACCAATGGCCCCATTTTCAGCACACTGAGTATGAGCCTGAGAGTTTTTCATCAATGGTACACACTCTGCAGATAGAGTTTTTCGTAATTCTTTGCACTGTAACAAACTAACTCCACTAGGTCGCTTAAGAGTCACCTGGGAACCTGAAGGTGTATGACGATCTGCTATCTTCAAGGAAGCAGAGTTCTTAACTTTGATGTGCGTACTTGTTGAAGGACCAGAAAACTGAATTGGTTTTCGACCTCCTCTACTGCTCTGACCACTTTCTTCCTCTTCAGCAAGAGCTATTAATCGTCTGTAAACAAAAGAATGAATTTACATCATGTACTGTGGGTCATTCTGTGCAGACCATAACTAAAATGCAATTAAGAGTTCCTTCCTTTGGATGCAGTAGTCTTCTAATGATTTTAATATCTGCTTAAACTTGGAGCAGTTGAAGATATTCAAATACATGTTTGTGCAGCTATCGACCAGAATAATTTACTGATGTGAACTATTTATGGTCAGTGCAAAGGATAGGGAAGTTATCTTTATTATTCAATATTGATTACACTATAAGACATTTTCAAGTATTTTGTCTTATGCTCATGATTAATGGCCCAATCCTAGCCAACTAGTGCACCAGGCCTTCACTCTGCCGCAAAAGGGTCATAAAGCATTTTGTGATGACGTGAAGCCTATGCGTGCCAGCAAGAAGGCCGGAGCCTTCCCACGTGCACTGGCACAGTGGAGGAAACCCACCGAAGCAGGCAAGTCCAACACTGTGCAGACCAGGGGAGGGGCAGATAGGGGAAGAACGGGCCCGGGAGGGGAGTGAGATAAGTGGTGGTGGCAAGCACCATATTCTGCAGGAAAAAGGGGTATTTTCATATACCAGGGGTTGTGCCAGCCCTCTAGAAGGCCCCCCTGCACCTCAGAAGTGCTTCCAATCATGTTTCAGCGAAAACCTAAAGTAGCTTCCACGCATGATTGGAAGCTCTTTGAGGCACGGGCCCCCCCGAAGAAGGGGCCGAGAGCCCCCCACAACCTCCAGAGGGCCAGCATGTGGGAAAAAAGTGGAAAGAAGGCAAAGTGGAAAAAAAACTCTTTTCCAATGTGGCGAGACCCTGGAAGTGCTGTCGCCGACGGGTCCGTGATGACTTATAGGTTCTCTTACTCGCCTGTAAGAGTTTGAGAACCACTGTCTTAGGGGATGGGTCAGTTTGTCAGAGAAAACAGTTCCTCAAGTATCCTGGTTGTGAGCTGTATAGGACTTTAAGGTCAAAACCAGCAGCTTGAATTGGGTCCAGAAACAAATAGGCAGCCAGTATAGCCACAGGAGCAGCGGATGGGCTGATTCAAACTGCCTAGCTGCCAAGGCTACATACAACACCACATTCTGTAACTTCTAGATGAAGACTGTCAAGGGCAGCTGCTCAAAGAGTGCACTGCAAGTAGTCGAGTTTCAATGTCACCAAAGCATGGACCACAGTATTACATCCAATCAACTAAGATATGGCCACAGCCACAGCACCAACCTAAGTTCCCTATTATGTCTGAACTCAGGAAACTGTAGCTTGTCTAACTGTGATTAGTTAACAAACCAGGATGTTAAAGCATGCATCAATCATGCTTTGCTATCACCAACCACAATCAGAACAAACCACAGTTTCCTGAATCTGGCTATTACAGAGAATTGTGGTTTCTTTAAAAGCGAAACTAGTTCGCAATCTTCTCCTCTTACATGCGGAGGAAGATGAGGGTGTTGGAAGGAGTCCATGGTTCACCAAGGCTCATTCTTAGCATTAAACCATGGTTTAGTATTACATCTGAAGCGTGCTTCACTGTTTTGTTATCCTGCTTACATGAGGGCTTTTCTTTGCCATTTTAAAAACAGGATGGCAAAGACCTTATTAGAAAACAGAAATAAAGTGGATGTATAAACTCATCTAACTCTTACACAGGAGACAATAACCAACACCATCAAGGTGAAACAGATGCGAGTAAGCTGCATCCCTGAGAGGAATGACAGTTACCATGGAAAAGGAAAAAGGCCACTGACTTGCTGGCATGTGCCTCGTTAGCTACTGAGAATTTATATACCATGTTTAACATCTAATCCCAGGTGCACAGTGTTTAGGATCTACTGCTTTGTTTTTAATTGGGAAATGGTTCCCAAGGTGCAATATGTCTGGGGGGGAAATGCAAGGGAGTAAGAAATAGTGAAAAGTTTGTCAAGGCGTGGAACCCAAGATGCCGATGAACAAGAACATACAAACATGATTAATGTGCAGTTAGCACTATTAAGAGCAAGCATGAAAGCAGTGTCTATCAACCCACCATGATTAATGGGACATACCGTTTATGAACCGGAGACATGTTTTGCAGACTTCCTTTCAAAGGACGTTCTTCAAGAGTCCAACATTCTATCAGTTCCTGTGGTACTCGCCAGTAACTGACACCTGCAATGTCAAAGACTTTTACGCCATAATATTCAAGTTGTATAAATATCAAATTTGTGATCTGTTGGGTGGTAATGAGGGATCACTGGAACCCCTTTTGGACGCCACATGTGTTCCACTATAATGCTTTGCTTCACGATCGTTAGGATACAACATACACCACCCCAAATCATTTTGCCTTCTTTGAAAACTAAACCTTTTCTTCATAATCCTTGTTCCCTCGATCACAAAGACTGTCTAGAGAAGTGGTGTCATAGAGACTCCAGAAAAAAGGAAAGATTAGTTGGTCTAATCACAAACTTATTAGACCAACTCCTGCTGGTAAGAATGTGCAAGTCTTCAAAACTCACTGACCTCTTCTTCAGGCACAAACCACCTTTACGTTTAAGCTGATACACAAGTCAAGTCTCCCTCCAAAAATATCTGTTACTCCCAGGTATTTCACATTTGCCAGCTGCATTGTTTAATCAGATTGAAAGTGAACAGAGGGTGTTTGAGACCCAGGGACCCCAATATTCCACAAACCTGGATTTACCTAGGATAAGAGCCAGATGCAAATGCTCTGCTCCTGGATCAACCACTGATAAGAAAGATCTTCTATGGTTCTAAATGCAATACACCAACTTTCCCTGATATTCCAAAAACATAGCTCTTCAAACGTATAGCTGTTCAAGCTACTAAAGAACCATAATGCAAATAAGATGTGTTACAAACTACTTTCAGAGTCCCAAATGGCTAGTTTAAGCAGCACGTAGATTTTTAAATACCCTATACACTCATGTATAAGTCTAAAAAGGTATGCCTTAAAATTGACCCTGAAAACCTGGGTCAACTTATACATGGGGCTTCTAAGAACAGCTGCTTGGTGGGAGGGGGGAGACTGGGCTGAGAAGCAGTAAACCCACATGAGTGGGTAAAAAAAGAGCTATTTTACCCTGTTCTGAAGCAGCACAGAAATGGAGCTCTTCTCCAATCAGTAAGAAAGGTGAAGGAGCTTATGGGAGTTGTAATTTTTGTGAGGGCTGCTGGTCTGGAAGTACAGTACTGTACTCCTCACAAAGTCTTGATCTTTTTTCCTCCTGTTTGGAGAATAGTTCCATTTCTGTGCTGCTTCAGAACAAGATTAAATAGCTTCCTTTCTTCCTGTTTAGAGAATATCTGTTGCTGCCTCAGAACAATCACTGGTCATTTTCAAAAATTCAAAAAATTTCACACACACCTTTTACCCTCGACTTATCCATGGGTCAAAGCAAATTCCATGATTTTGGCTTAAAATTGTCCTTGACTTATTCATGAGATCGATCTATACTCGGATATATATGATAAATAGTTCCAAGACCAGTATTCTGCCAAGTTCAAAATACCAAGCCACCACCCATACCCACTTTGCCTATTTTATTTCATCATGCAGTTGAAGAATAATTGAAAACATACTACACTGGCTGACACCTAATTAAATGTTCAGGATAAACATTTTTATTTTGTATGGAAAATACCATATTAAAGAATATTACATACCTCTCCCTTCCCATGCTTCAAATGCATCCATCATCTTTTTCAATTCAGTCACAGAATAATAGCTCCAGATGTACTGAACATTATTTCCAGCCTCTCTAGGTAAATACGATAAAAAATGACAAATTACGGTATTGTACAAAATGAAAAAAGCTAAGTTTTAAAAATATTCACATTTAAAATTCAAGGATGCAGCAATAATAGCTTTTCCAACTTTGTAATAAATCTTTTGTATTCAAAAGAATCATGCACCTACGGACATTCATAATTAGACGTACTTCCATACTGCATGTACATAATTACATTACCGTATTGTCCCGAGTATAAGACGCACCTGATTATAAGTTGCACCCTTAAAGTTTGCTGCTATTAAAAAACTTTAATTAAATCACTGGCATTAAATATATGCCAGTGATTTAAACAAACAGTGCAATCCTGTGCATGTCTACTCAGAAGCAAGTCCCACTGTTGTCAATGAAACTTACTCTCAGGAAAGTGTGCACATTCATTGCCTGGGGAGGGGGATGAAAGTGTATATGATCTTGCTTTACAAGAGGATACAAAACCCAGCAGAGCAGAGAACGAAAATTAACAACTTTTTCATTCGAAAGCTTTCATGGCCAGCAGATATAGTTAGAGAAACAGGTAGTACGGGTAACGCAGCCATATCTATGTAAAAAACACAGCCGGATTTTTAAACCTCAGTCGGATTGCTGTGTTTTTTACACAGATATGGCTGCGTTACCTGTACTACCTGTTTCTCTAATTAACAACTTATTGCAGCCTGGAATGTGTGTGTGTGTGGGGGGGTCTTCCAAATGGAGCCCTGCAAACCGTCTCCTCTTAGCCTCCGCTTCTTCCAGCAATGTCTCTTTATTTTTGCAACAGTGCGAGTATACGATGCACCCCTAGTTTAAAAAGTTAAATTAGGGTTAAAAAGTGTGTTTTATACGCGGGACAATACGGTATATGTAATTGGTTCCCACTATAGAATTTAACTTCATTAGGTATAAAGGAATATACTAAACAAATAGGTTTCCAGTACAATTCACCTTCCCTAAGGACACAAGATTTAAGTTGCAATCCTAAACATACTTACTAGGGACTAAGCTCCATTGCACACATTGGTACTTCTGAGGAAGCATGCATAGGATTGCACTGTTAGTTCCAACGGTTCCAGTGTGCTTAAGTCACAATAATTTACAAACAGACCAACAAAGCTGCTTGTTCACTAGACTGTAACCACTAAACACTGACTTGAACAATTTAATGCAGTATTTTAACTTTCCCTTCATGTTATTTTTCTCTACCAAGTTTAATACAATGGTCTCACCTAGCCATCTATAAAAACACACATGTTCCCAACAGATTAACTGATTTGGGTGAAACAACTAACACTGAAGTGTATAGTCTTATGAATACTTGAATACTCCTCATCTGGGTTAATGCATCCAGGTGCAACTATTGTTAGAGCACTGTTTAGAAAAGATGTTGCAGGCCTTTACTTACAATAGCAGCTTGACAAATTTGATCTGGATCGAGAAGCCAGCCCAAAAATTTAGGAGCCAGATCTTCCCTCCCACCATCTACTGTCACCTATGACACGCAGGCAACCCATATTCACACCAAGGAAAAATAGGACCAACGTGGAAAGGCAAAATAGAAAAGTGTTTGAACTTGGGGAATGAAAACACACACACACACACACAAAGACACAATTTTTTACAGAAGAGAACAAGAAAGAGTTTAGAGACCTAGGTGAATACTGCAAAATATGAAGATGAAAGAATGGAGAAAATGGGTGGAAAGGCTGGATATAGCAATGAAATTATCTCAAAAGGTAAAAAGGAGGGAAAAGGTAGACCTGGGGCCAAGAATTTTGGAGAGAGAGAAAGGAACAGAGACAGGGAAGAGAAGGATGGAAGAGATAAGCATGTCGATTCTCTAGCAATGCACACACACATCCTTCCTCCCCTCTTGGATTGAAAGAAAGGCACAAACAATTATTGCATGTCCCACCCCTGCGACCTAGCCCATTAAGTTATCCACAAGCCCCTTATTCCTTTGATTCTGTGTCTGCTGACTCCTGAAACTGAAGTCCAAGAACTTTACACAGTAGGTAAAGAGCTTCAGCTGCCTGGACTAATGGCTCGCTCAACAGGTACAGGATGGAGGGAGAGAAGAGACTAGGATTACAATCCTATGCACTTACCCGAGAGTAAACCCCACTGAATTTAGTGGGACTTATTTTCTAAGTAGACATGCACAAGACTGTGCTGTACCCTGTAGATAAAAGGTGGATGGTGGGGGGTGGGGGGTGGAAGGAGAAGAGCAAGACAGACTCATGGAGCCAAGAGTCAATGGACAGACCTCTGGAGAGAGAGAGAAACACCAAAGGAGATGCAAGAGGAAAGTTCTCACCTCTTGTAAATACTTTTACTATGGATTCTTCCTCCCAGTTCCCTCTCAATTGCAGTTGTTCCATCTGTCTTTGTAGCATACACACCAATTATTCTACTCTCACAACTTGCTCCAGAAGTGTTGAGATAGTGCAGGACCCAAACTGTTGGTTTCGTGCATATTAAGCCATAAGAGTCACAAAAATCTAGAAGTGCCTGGAAAAAATACATGATATGAAACATTTGCTCTGTAGTATTTTATATCTATATACAAATACATTCATATTTGAGGTGCGTGTGTCTATTATGTTTTACTACAGAGACTAACAAAAAACAAGATCTTAGCCCAAACCCATGCAGAACTACCAGAAGTACATTCCACTGAATTCAATGTTATGTAGTCCCATGTAAGTATGCATAGGACTATAGCAGGGATGGCCAAACTGTGGCTCCTGAGCATATAATGTGTCTCTTTGACATATAATGTGTGGCTCTCGGAAATATGCTGGCTGAGCTCCTTTTTGCATCACAATTTCTTATTTACCTTTTATATTAAATCAAGCTTTATTATTACTTACCAAGTATAAACTGAGAGTCCACTGGATTAAAACATAAGTTTAATGTTCATGGTGAGTAAATATAGTTAAGAATTTAAATGCTTCTTAAGTATTGTAGCTCTCAAACATCTGAGGTTTATTGTATGTGGCTCTCACATTAAGCAAGTTTGACCACCTCTGAACTATAGTGTCCATGTTTCTACTCTGAAAAACAGAGTACAACATAAACTCCATTTTAGTCAATGGCTTATTTCTGTGTGTAACAGAGGTGAGAATGACAACTTTACATTAGAATCTATTATAAGCGTGCTGGAGAAAATACTGAATTCTCATTACTGCTATCATGGTGATGCATTAAATATGTGTAGAATTTTCTCTTACATTACTGGACTGAACACTGCTGTAGTGACAAAGAAACTTAAGCCTTTCAAACAGTAATCCGTACTTGATACCATCTTCCTGCCCAGACATCAAGTACCCATTCATCAGGAGAGGTGGCTCTGGCAACTGCTCTTAGATCTTCCTCCATCCCTGCTGACTTCTAAACCAAAAGGCAGAGGTGGCATTGCAAATGGGCAGCAACCAGATTGCTGCACTGTGCAAAACAGACACAATAAATTTGCAATTCCAGGATCAGGGTGTAGTGAGAGGATAAACCAGCACCAGAGTTAAGACATGTTAACAGTCCCTCAGTTCCCTCTATCAAATCTTAAGTACACACTACTTAATCGAAAAGCATGAAAACATTAAGACCTTTTTAAGCTCTAGATTTGATCTTAAAGAATATGTCTCCATTTCATTGGCCAAGTGGTCAGCAAGACTGTATGGGTAAGGAATGCCAAAGTAATCAGCTTCTTCTTGCAACGCAATTCGCATTTGCTCATCTTCTGGAAGACGAACTTCTCCATGAAGATAATCTAAGAGGTACTTAAACAGGTTGCCATCTCGCTCAATAAGACATGCCCCTGAAAACACACATAAAAATGCTCAGAATGTTAAGAATGTGGTTTGTCTTAACCGCCTCCAAGTTGCCTATTCGTCATGCAATACAGTCAATATATCTTCCTTCATAGTTAATAAGAACATCTTATCTGAAGCCTTCACTTGTCTCAACCATCTTTTTTCAGATTTGCTCAAAGTAGTACTGAACATAGAGAACCTTTAAAAAAAAAAAGCAATAGTACCAAAAAGCAAAAATAAAAGAGTGAGGTATTTCCTCAGTCACGGTCACATTGGCTTATTCGTTCTGGCAAGCACTGTCCAATGAGATCTACATGTCAGACTTGGGCGCAAACCTTTCATGCCATTACCACATCAGATACTTAAGCAGATACTGCTTAGGGCCCACTGGTGTCTGGAAAGTTTCCTAACACCTTTTCTCTGGGGCATTAGGGACTGAAATTCAACATAGATTGCTTTCAAGGTCAGATTGATGAGTTACTCTAGACATGTTTTGCTTTCCCCTTGGCTCACTTCCTTGAGCTATCAAGCACCACTTCCTCCTCAGCACGGGCGTCACTGGGGCGTGGCGGGGGGGCGGGCCGCCAGGGGGTGACGCGCGTCATGGGGTGACGTGCGCACCCCCTCGCGCGTCACCTCCGTGACGCGCGTCGGCCTCGGAGCGTCCGACCCCGTCGGCGCTCCAGGGCCTTCTGAACGAAGGCCCAGGCAACGCGTCAATCCGGGTATTTCCCGGATTTTCGCGCATGCCCAGACCCGTTTTGAGGGCAAAAAGCCCTCAAAAAGGGTCTGCGCATGCGCGAAAATCCGGAAAATACCCGGATTGACGCGCTGCTTGGGCCTTCTTTCAGAAGGCCCTGGAGCGCCGACGGGGTCGGACGCTCCGAGGCCGGCTCCCGGGCCGGCCTCGGAGCGTCCGGAGGGGGGCGACGCGATGCGGGGGGGGAAGCCGGGTGGCCCCCTCCCCCCGCGCCTATAACGTCGCGCCCCTAGGGGGGGTGACGCGCGTCCCCGCACCAGGGTGACGCGCGTCTAGTGACGCCAGTGCTCCTCAGGCTGCAAACATACATCTGCAGAACGAGGGAGGCCACACCACAGAACAAACTGATGTAACCAAACTTGGGAAAAAAGCATTTCTGTGAGAAGCAACGGTGTTCTTTATTATTTAACCAGTCTACTTTTCTATCTTGGTGGAATCTGGGAAAGACCAACACCAGACAAGACAGTTAGGTCACACTGCAATTTTCTTTTGAGGAAAATCTGGCAAATTACACTGGATATGTGTTTGGCAAGAAAGGATTAGCTACACTGTAGATCTGCATCTTTTTAATAAGCAAATATCCCTGAGAATTACCAGCCCATTTTCTGCTCCTGTCATATTATAGTCTGCATGATGCAACTGACCTATGAAGGTGCCAGTTCTGGACAATCCTGCCCTTCAACAGAAGCCCAGATTTGGCGACATCTTTAGCTGCTTCCAACCAAAATATCCGAGAATGTTTTTCTAGACTCAAAAATTATGGATAAACTTTAGTCATCGTCGTCATCATCAAAACAGTATTTATATATCGCCTTTCTTGGTCATTGGATTTCTCCTCTGATTTTCCCAAACCCCCTAACTGGAATTTTTACAATTATATATAACTGTTCAATCTTGCGTGAACAACTTTATTCTAATCTAGATGGTTTCCTTTGCAGTCTGGCGACTGGCCTCCGCCTCCCATGCTCGACTGACAGCACTCTGCCTCCCACACAGGTGCAGATGGCAGCTTTCTCCTCCACAGGTTCACAACTTTTTGTCAGCGATGTGTCTCGCACTGCCATTCAGATCTTCAGACTTACGAGGCAGCAACTCGACCAACTGAGCCAGACCTCTTTAGACCCAACATTAACTAGATCTTTTAACTTCACAGAAAAATAATTATGCAAGTTACAAACTATTGTTATTGACCCATTTTTTTAATCTGGTAGCAGACATTGCAAGATCTCATTTCAATTTATAATGCTTTTTCTAGATTGTGCTCTGACCCACACTCAACAAGAATGGTCAATTTTTAATTATTTATAATCCATGTAATTTTACCTGAGTCATCCATTTTTAGAGGAAATCGTCCACTGAACATAGATGCCAGCATGGACTCCTTGAAACGACATAACGATGCACGTCTAGCAGTATACGTACACCCTCCAACGTTAAGTCGAAGAATCTCTACCATGTCTTCACTTTTACCGTCTTCCATCACATTTGCAGCTAACGTTGCTGACCGGATCGTGTTGTTTCAAACCTACAACACATAATAATTCTGCTTAGTACAGCCAATGGAAATAGTGGTGTTCCAGTTTACACAGTTGCTCACAAGCAATGGGTGGCAACCGACTCCGTAATGATGGCAGAGCACATGAAATGCTATTTATTTATTTTATTTAAAGCATTTATACCCCGCCTTTCTCCTGAGGGCACTCAAGGCGGTTTACAACACATTAATACACATTAAAATAATTAATTAAAACAATTTAAAATAAACAACCCCAGTGGGTCACCTGAGTTTACATATGTTAAAAGCCATTTGTTAAAAGGTCAGCCCACCATGTCAGACATCAAAAGCTGTCCTAAATAAAAATGTCTTGGTTGTACTGTATTTGTACTGCTGAATTGGCGTTTCCTCCCTTGCTCCCATGCAAAGATGTCTTCATGGCTGTGGCAAGGGTGAGGCATGCTAGGAGAAGCCTAGCATGGAATGCGGTTTGCAGGTAAGCAGTACAGAACTAGATGGTTCTAAAACTTCCAACCTCACTTCCGAGGCACATCTTTGCTTGAAGGAGCTCAAGTCTGTATCTCAGTCAACACACCTAAAGCAAGCAACACAGGCATGCAAATTTGAGGGTCAAAAAAGCTTTTTTCAAAATTTATAGTGGTTTTATATGAATTTGGGGCACTGATTCAAAAAATGGCACCAGTTTTGCCCTATCGCATCTAGTTTTGGGGGTGCAGCATCACCACCTCAATGTGAGTCAAGCAGCTTCCTCGTGAGGAAGCCATGGCGTCAGAGTCTTCACAAGGAAGCTGCTTGACTCACATTATGAGGTGGCGATGCCGTACCCCCAAAACTAGACATGATAGGACAAAACCGATGCCATTTTTGGAATCAGCACCCCAAATATACCCCAAAATAAGTCTCACTTTTAAGAAAGCAAAATGTGTGCAGGCCTGTTTAATCAAACCATGCACAACATGAGACTGAAATTCTGCTACGTACTCATATTTAGCATTAAACTCTGAGAAACATACATGTGCACAGACAGTTGCGAGAATTTGCAAGACAGAAGCTTAACACCACAAAACAGTAAGTTTGGCCATTTCTGAGTAAATATGCATAAGCAAGATTGGGCTGTGAGACTCATTTTGTTCAGGGAGGTGGGGAGGAAAGGCACAAGAATCCAACCTAAGTTGTCAGAGATCCAGTAACTCTAGCTGAACATAATGAGAGGAGCTACAGAAATTCAATACTTTTTTTGAGGAGCTATGCAATATCAATCTTATTCAACCGCTGCACCAAAACTCCATGCAAAGGAGGGCCTTTTCCACTAGATCTTCTCCTCCTCCCCTCATTCATTTACCCAACTGCATTTATTAAAAACTATGCCAGGTAGAAAGTACACTGGAAATGTGCATAAAGGCAAAATCTCTATCAGAACTGACTGTGCAAGGCTAGGAGCCCATATCCAATGTCCACAAGGAATTTGTGAAAAATACAGATAAGGGTCAAACTAAACATGGTCTGAATTAACACAAGGAAGCATTTTCCAGGTTGTTCTGGTCGTTTTATTTAGTTAAGAAGAGATTGTCCTAACGTTTCGCTCCTAATCTATGAACATGGTCTTAGAAACAGCATGGTCTAAACATGGTCTTATAAACAGCATGTGATGGGGCAAAATAAGCAAAAACTGCAGCTGGGAGGCTCTGGTACTTTTCCCCCACTACAGTCTGGGTCCCAGGTGTGCTCATCCTGGTGCTATTTTCAATGAGGGGAAAACAACTTTTCTGCTTTCTGAGATCAAAGGTAACAGCAGCAGAATACCTTTATTAAGGACGATTAAAGAGTCCTAAAGTAGCAAGAAAGCTTACAAGTTGATCAGTTTTTCTAACAGCTTGGTTGTAAACAAAAAAAAAGTGTGGTAGGGTGGAGTGGGGAAGAACAGGTGTTATTGGACATGAGAAAGAGCCCCAATATATCACAAGTAGCCAGGTTGAGTCATTAGAAAAAAAATCCAAGATTCACACTCTAATACAACTTGATTATCCCTTATCCAGAGTATTCCAAAATCCAGACAGTTTTTGGGGCTATAACTAAAAAAAAAACCTTTTTCCAGCACCTGGCTGGCATAGTGCAAAGCATTCCGAGACACAACATTGTTTAAAAAATTACCTTCAGGCTATGTGTATAAGGTGTATAAAAACATAAATGAATTTCGTGTTTAGACTTGAGTCCCACCCCCAAGATATCTCATATTTATGGAAATATTCCAAAATCCAGACAATTCTGAAATCCAGACAACTTCCAAGCAGTCCAGATAATAAGGGATATAGTCAACCTGTAATATATTTAATAGGGTCACCTAGAATGACACAAGCTTGCGAGGAGCAGTAAGCTTTCCGTTGCTCCAGAATTCTTCATCAGGCAGGCGGAATGTTAAGCAAACAAAAAAGGGGCGGGGAAAGATGAGACAGTTTGTCATAGTCCGTCCAGACCGAAAGATAACGACACAGGTTCGGGAGCCCCGAGCCCAGTCCTGTGCATCTTCACTCAGACGTGCCACGGAGCGAAACGGCGGCGGCAACTACCGGCCCAGCTAACCTGGGAGGGACATTCTGAGTCACCTGCTTTTGCCGCCTAACACACAGGAGGCCTCACACTCCTATCCACCCAGCCCCCGTTTCCAGGCCGGGGCGTGGCTTCGAGGGTGTACCTCCCTTAAATAGAAATAACCCAACCCCCCCCCCGTCCTGCAGTTACGTGTTAACCATTAGTGACAGACAGGCAGTGAAGTAATACATCAAAGGCCGAAGGGAGAGGAGGCCCGAGCTTCCTCCGCCAGCCAGCCTGCCGCGTGTAAAAGACAGAAAAAGGAAGGGGGAAAGAAGACGAAAGCCCGACGCGGGCGACAGGTGTGGAGGGATCGTCACCACCGCGCCAACTCCCCTCCACGTATTCGTTACCTTCACAGCTCGTCAGCTCCGCCCACCGACCGCGGGGAGTAACAAGGCGCCCGCCCCGCCCCCTCGCTCGCCGCCTCACACCGGCTGGGCCCCAACATTTCCAGATCCCGCGGGAAGGAGGAGGGACGCTGTGCTGGCTGGTGGGCGTGGAAGGAGGGAGGGCCTTAGCGGAAGAGGCCGTCCACAGCGCCTCGCTGAGGGCGGCGGCAACCGCCTGATGAGGGCAGCGTCCCCTCGTTCCTGTCCATAACTTAAAAGCCAAAAACAAACAAACCACAAAGCCACTTTAAACAAAACAAAACCGTACCTTCCTTCAGCCACAAGCGCGTCTGTGTCGAAACGCATTAGAAGTCATTGCCGCCCAAGATGACAGAAAGTGCTTTCCTTCGTGGCTTTTTTTTTGGGGGGGGGGCGGATGCTCGGGATCCCTCCGAGCGTTCAAGGTTCCTCCAGCCTTTGTCACCAGTGGCCTTGGGTGTTACGATGCTTCTGCGGTGCACCCCCTAAGCTCGCTCCTCCACAAGTTAAGACTAGCCGGGCCCAGGAGGGAAGCCCTTGTGCAGAAGATTGCAATTTTACAATGCAAGTCTAGGAATGTCTACTCAGAGAAGCAAGGCCTGTAGAGGTTAATGGGACTTACATGGGAGTAAGCCTGTACTGTATTGTATAGGATTGTAGCCGTCATTATGTAGACGAGGGAGTTTCAGCAGGTGGCAGCCTGGCCTAGCGGTAGTTACGTTTCTGTGCCTCCTCCTTCTTGTCGAAATCAGTTAGATACTGTTTTCCCTTACTCCAACGGTATATACGGTAGTATTCCACTTCAAGACTTTCCCGCATTGCCACGCCTTCACGTCTCCGCAACGGCGGACCCTGTACAAGATTAGGGGGTGCCAGTGTGTGATCTATATACAGTATATATTAAAAAACCTCATAGACACCACCAGTCACACCACACTGCACATTTAGGCACATGTCTGGTGTAGCCAAAGGGAAGCACTTCTTTAAAAGGATCCTCTTTGTCCAGTTACCAGGGATTTTTTTTGTAAGACTTTAAGAGGGCTTTCATGCATTATTCAGTTAAGGATGGCCCAAAGCTTTTTAGGGGGAACTTGTGTACTCAAATCTTCCTTGACTTCCTCTGTCCCTTTTTGTTTTGGCTGTTGATGTTTTTTTTCTCTAAAGAGATGAACACAGTTTAAAAGAGGGGCCATTGGCAATTGCTCATGGTATGCATGTTCTTTTGCCAGTCGTATACAAATTTTGCAGTTTTTTGTATTTCAAAACCTGTTTTTCTATAGGTGACAATGGGAAAATGGGCAAAGGGAAGTGACAGCTTTTCTGTTTTGCAAAAGAAAAAAAAGTTAAATCAGTTGAGCCAGGCTGATAATGCATTCTTAGGAAACTTCCACTGGCTTTAATTACACCAAATGTAGGACTGCAAACTTATCCACACTTCCCTGGGAGTAAGTCCAACTGAACTCAAAGAGACTTATTTCTGAGTATATATAATATACTGCACACACATTCTTTAGTTTTTACTCTCCTAGGCACACCTCTCTGGTCTAAATAAATTGGGAGGCACAATTGGATTTTGTGTCCCTCAACCACTCCTTTGAGCATATCTGCCTGACAGCACAATCCACCGTAAGGATCCAGCCGGCGGCCCAAGGTTGGCCGCCGTTTCCTGTGCACAGGCTGCCTGGTGCGCGCCGGGCTGGAGGTCTACTCAGGGGACTTGCCCGGGTGTAAATCCAGGCCAGCCCGATCGGCCTCGGATTTCTGCCAGCTAAATAGCTGGTGGAAGTAGAAGGAGGCTGTGTAATGGCGGGGACGGGGATATGGCCAACGCTCCCTCCCGGGCTAGCTAGGCCAATGGCCCCCTTCCCTCGCCCAGCCGGACCGACCACGCGGCCGGCGACGGAGCACTTACCTTCCGCCGCCGTCCGTGTCCTGGTCTGGCGCCGGAGTGAGGGAGACCGGCGTTGCACCGGCCTCCCTTACTCCCAAGGCGTCGTGAACGTGCTTTACGGCACGTTCGCGACGTCATCCAGCAACGGAACGCTCGTTCCGTCGCCGGCTTTTCTTTCAGGATTGTGCCCTTATTCTGATACTTAAGTCAGTGGGGAAAATTATGCAGGCATAATGACAAACCATAGTTAGCCTAAATCATGATTTGCAAACTGATTTCAAACAATTATTTCTGATTCTGATTTGTCAGCCAATTGCAAGCCATGATTTTTGTATTCAGAGTGGACATCACACTAAACCATAATTAAGTTTTCATTCTTTAGCATGATGTCTGGATTGAGCCTATATTTTATTTGTACAAATATCCAGACTTAACAATGAATACTATGTTGTGTAAATGTAGTGTAATTGGGAACATGTGAAAACTGACTTAATTGCTGAATCAAATTACTGGTGGCATAATTAAATTTTTGTAGGTTGGATTTATGAACGATGATATAATTGTGGCTCTGGATGTGAACTACAGTAACGGTGAATACACACCAGATGAAGCTGTTGTGGTATGTTTAGTTGTTCTTTAACTAATAAGAAAACTTAATTCCTAAGTAATTCTTTTAGTTCTTTAGTAACTTTTAGTTCTAGGCTGCTGCACTAGCATATGAGGGCCACTGTAAAAACCTCAAAAAAAAGGTTAAAAATAGTGTTCCTTACCTTTTTGCTGGCAAACCGCTCCATTTGCAGGGCTGTACACAGTGAAATCATGCTTCTACAGCCAATTCCGGGTTGCACAACTTCCCCCCTCCCTTCCCCAGGCTCACCCCAATGTATTCTGGGGCAACCTTGGGGAAGAGAGGGGGAAAGTCGTGCAACCCGGAAGAGGCTGTAGGAGTGCAATTTCACTGTCTACAGCCCTGCAAACAGAGCGGTTTGCCAGCGAAAAGGTAAGGAACGCTATCAACTCCCCCCCCCCTTGAAGGTTTTTACAGTGTCCCCTGTATCCGCGGGCATCCACATTGAGTCAGATCTGCAGATGCTGAAGTCACAGATACGGAGGTCCGACTATAAATGAGAAACAGTGAGCTCATTTATTTTGCTTGGTTGAAGAGGAGGTGATGAGAGATGTTCTTGCATCTCTTTGCATGGACAAGGTGACTCCTGTCAGTTTCACTATACAGTATATTTCTGCAAGGTAGGCAAAATGTAGGTCAACTAAAAAACGACGCTATTGACACTCACAAATATCAGAAAGTTATCTTCCCATATTAACTTTATTTGTCTTCAGCATTCTTTTGACATCACTAGGATACCTTCAGTTAACAGGATTCGAAATATTTTACCTCAGTGGATCATAGACTTTGCACCAACAACTGATTGACTAGAGTCAAGACACAAACTATTTGGATCAACTGATCACCTGAGCTGTTAAAAATTAAAAGAGCAGTGAGGGAGGCAAGATGAAGACAAAGAGAGTTGTACTGTAGTTGGTGCAGAAGTGAACTTGAATGACCCACTGTTACCAATTATTCCATCGTTGCTAAAAAAAAATCACTGAATTTATTAATATTGTAATAATGGTGAAATAAAAAGCTTACTTCAGCTCATAAGAGATTCTCTTTCAGAGGTCAGAGAAGTTTTTTTGCCAAAGTATTAGTCTTTCAGCTACTGACTTCTTTAGGTAAATATTTTCCATCTTTAACGGCGCAATCCTGTGTAAAGATGCGCGGCCGGCCTAAAGGGCCGATCGCTGCATCCTAAGCCCATTCCGGGCTGCCCCGGCACTGCTAGTGCACATCTTGGGAGAAGGGGACATTTGTCCCTTTCCCTGGGTGTAGGTAAGCCCGGGCTAGGCTATGGGCCTTCTCAGATGCATGCCAGCTCCAGAGATGGTGTACTTCTGGAGAGGCCGTGTAAGGCTGGCGCGGGCTGCGACGAGGCTTGGGATATCGCCACCAATATCCCCTCCCAGTCCGGACCGGCCAGTGACCTACCTCCCTTGCCGCCCCAGCCCCTGCACCCTGCCCCTGCACCACACGGACTAACACTTACCTGGGCTGTCCGGTGCAGCTTCTGGCCACTGGGGGGGGGGGGTGAACAGTGCCAGTCTCCACACCGGTGCCACTTACTCCCAAGTAGTCCCAAGCGTGCTTTACAAACGGTTCAGCCATTTGAACGCTTTGTTTTTGGCGCTCCAGAAGTTGAAATAGACTAACAGAAAAGCATAAGGAATAACATTATACTGTTGCTCATGAGTAAGTGCTCAGACTATTCCATGAGTTAACTCAAACATGACCAGAACATTGAACAAACTACATGGACTTGCATCATAGCCTGTAACTCCATGTTTTTTTTTCTTTTCTAGTTGTCACTTTCTACATGAGATGTCCCTTCTTTTAAATGGACCATCAGTCCATCCATAGCTCTCTCTCTCTCTCTCTCTCTCTCTCTCTCTCACACACACACACACACACACACACGTACGTACGTACGTACGTACGTACGTACGTACGTACGTACGTACGTACGTACGTAAGTAGGTATATATAAAAGGTAAAGGTATCCCCTGACAATTAAGTCCAGTCGTGTCCGACTCTAGGGTGTGGTGCTCATCTCCATTTCAAAGCCGAAGAGCCAGCGTTGTCCGAAGACACCTCCGTGGTCATGTGGCCGCCATGACTTTCCTTGCCGCAGCGCGTAGCATGCAGCTGGAACACGGAGTGCTGTTTACCTTCCCGCAAGCGGTACCTATTTATCTACTCGCATTGACATGCTTTAGAACTGCTAGGTTGGCAGGAGAGGTATATATAGGTCACTGTAATTATGTTGACCTCAGAGCTAAATACTATCTTGATCATCAGTAGGACTGAGGAAGTGTTCCTTGCCAAAGTCCGTAAGAAGAATGGAACAATACTAAGACTTTTTACCTACCACCAGGACTGTCTTCACCTCTGTTCATCTGGTGGAATATCTGTATAATTCACACATACATACATAATTCTGTAACTGTATCTTGCACAATCCTAAAAGTCCCATTGTGTTCAGTGGGGCGTACTCCCAGGAAAGTGTGTAAAGGATTTCAGCCAAAATGTGTTGATTGACTCAGCCAAAAGTATTGTGTTTGAGATGACAGCAGGTGAGATGAAAGCTGTTTGTAGTGTTTCATCTGTTATGACTGTTGCATCCCTGAAGACCATCACTTGAGTGTCTGATATCAAGTGATGACCATGCATGCATGGTCACCTAAGCTATTGCTAGCTGGATAAGTTATTCTAGATCCATAAAAATAGATAAGAATGGCTGCCACAATTGGCACAATTGCCAGATATAGGGTTGTCAACTCTGACTGAAGTTTTCTGGGAGATTTTTTACCAATATGATTGAAATGTGTTTAACACATTGAAAATTTCTGAGGCCGTTAAAATCTGCAGGATTGCTTTCAGGAGTCACCTAGAGATTGGTGCTTATTTCTGGAGACTCCAGGCCTGTCCTGGAGTGTTAGAAACCCATTCACAGCAACTATCATTGATAGACAAATGAAGAAGAGGGTTGGAGGAAAGAAAAAGAATAATGTAGCTTGTGCAAGGTAGAAGAAGCAGGACCTCCATAATAAAATTCTTCAGGGTGAGTGTAGGGTTGGGGGGGGGACGGACGCAGCAGCAGTGACTGAGACATGTCTTGACTATAATACAACCCTTTTTCTCAAATAGGTTTGCAGGTAAATCTGAGTGCTGATTACCCACAAACCACTCATTCAAGAAGGAAATCCCTGTTCTGATTACATTATGTAACACAAAAAAAATGTTTGTTTATTACTAAATGTTTCTTATGCCATTCAGAGGTGCTGATTCCAACATTACTCTGTTTTTTTGTATCATCAAAACTTTTTTTAGTTAACTTAAATTTTGAAACACTGGTATTGGTATTGAAACGTTGTCATTCGCCTTTACACCAGGGTAAACATGGCCACAACAGGAGGTTGTAAACTTTCCCGGAATAGTGTAAATTGTGACTGATGCTATGCCAAAAATAGTGGCATTTAATTCCCCGCACCAAAATTAATAAAGATACATCAAATATTCAGCTAAACACGAAATTGTTCAAATTTCGTTACACAGTGTTATCACCATGGCTAGACAGAGCCACTTCACACTAAAATAATAAAGGTGGCACTAAGCTCCGCATTAAGAAATCTCTTTAATGGGGTACTTCCTGTTAGCCAGCTACCATTGGATCAGACAGAAGATCCCTCTAGCTACCGTATGCATGAAGATATGTATGGTCCCAATCCAAACCACTGTTTCCAGCAAATGACTGTAAAATGATGATGATAGAAGTGGTATTAGTATTAATTTGAATTGCTTAGCACAATGCCAAAAACTGCAACCTGCATTCCAGTCCATAGGACAAGCCTATAAATTGCTTAGTTAATAATTTTGTGTGTTTCCAAGAAACTAGAGAGCCCCTGAGTTAAAAGGCCAGAAATAATTCCGATTTAAAAAAATGTTTAGATTGTGAGTCCTCTGGGAACTGCATTCTCATAATAATCGTATAGCTCCCTATACATTGCAAAATATATTATGTTCAATATGGAGAACCTATAACAACATAGGATGTTATCGAGGCAATGTACTCCTATGGCTCTCTAACATTCATTGATGGGGAGCAGCAATCAACTATTTGTCAGAAAGATACCACTCCTATTTCTGTTAATAGTAGGAATGCCACTCCATCATGATGCTCTCCTACGTGTGTTATCATATAACAGATTCTCAGAAACTAATGGATTATACACAAAGTATCCAAATGTCCTAATTCAGTATGAATTAAATAAAGCGCAGTATTGTGCATATTCTCAAAGTTATTATCATCTGTATTTTTGCAAGCTTGGGTTCTAGCCAGGGCTAGCAAATCTGTGAGGCAGCCGCTTCAAGTGTTGAGGGGGAGGCTGCAAACTGGGGGGTGCCCAGCACAACTGTACTCACCTCCCCACCTGCTTAAGAAAGCAGGCAAGTCGCTTACTTAGGGCCAGGAGATGAGGTGGAGCTCCCCACCTCTTTCCCTGATCTCCAGCTGCCCTGGGTGCAGCCTTCTTGCTCTACCTGTGTCCTGTTTGAAATGATTTATCAGGGGGGTTCAAGGTGAGAAATATTGTGTGCTCTGCTGTTAGATACCAGTGTTATTACAACAGCTGTTTTAGAAAAGGTGTGATGAACTGACGCCTGACAGGCTTCCAATGGTTCCTTGTTGTTTTCAAAAGATCTTTAATATTCATTATACAGAATAAAAGTAATGGAACCACACAGAGAACAAAGCAGCTAAAAAGGTCAGTTTTCGAATCCTACTTGTACTAAGGTAGGATGGGAAGGTGGGCGTGAAAGGATAATGAGTAGTGGGAGCATTGTTAATTTGAACCTGTGGACTCAGCAGCCCTGCCCTAGAACACATAAAACGCTGTAGCCCAGTAGTTCCCTGTGAGCCGTTGGCTCCCCAGGGAGCAGCGGAAACCAGCCAGAGGAGCTGCGGAATCCTCACCAAAAAACTGCCACCCACCCTATACAGTGTATATGATTATTATAGCCCTGGTGGGGAGCAGTGGCCAATGGCCCAGTAGGTCAAGGGAGCTCCCAGTCAAAAAAGTTTGGGGACCACCACTACTGTAGTCATAGACAGTGCTATTGAGTTGTATCCCCCCAAAAACTACATAACTAGTTCTGTACACCCGAGGAAGATTTGGATTCGTGCTCTCATGCTGCATGGCAGGCAAACCTCGGTTTTGCAACTGAGGAAAATTTGAAAGGCAGTTTGTGATGGCATTGAGACGGATGTATGTACCTCACAAAAGGAAATCCACGATTTCGCTAGGCGTGCGTAAGTACCGTTTTTGGATCCAAGTGCCGCCCCCCCCCCCCCCAAGCTGCAGGCTTCAGCAATAATGACTGACTTCAGCCCATGATTTCGCCTGCATATGTGTTGAGACCTTTGCCAGTATCCTCAACGTCAGGCTATCCAGTTTCTATAAATCTGCTATTATATTGTGGGCAAGAGATTACTTCCAAGTCAGGGTGCGTGACTTTCAGGCAGGCTGGACGGAGCACCGGCACGTCACCTCCCATCTCAGCTGAAATAATAAAATCGCGAGAAAAGAAGCATTAGGCTGCGCCTTCCTATGCATGCTTTATTGCATAGAAATGCATTTCATTCCATGAAATCCGAACCTCTGAGTAAACATGCGCTGCTTCTGCTGTCAGGATTTCCCACCTGTCTCCAACGCTCCCATCACGCACCCCGCAGCGCTATGATCCTTTGGCCAGTTCGCTTTGGTCCCCGAATTGTCCAATGATTCATCCCATTGATTTGAGTCGCAGATCCTGGCAGCAGGCACTGCGCGCGCCCTACTCACGCGACAGTTTAACGGTTCTCGCGGTGAAGCGCCTCATCCAATCAGCCGCCGCCTTTGCTGTTTTGGCGGGAACTGGAGCTTCCTAGCCGCTGTGCAAGGAAGCCACTCTCTTTCCCCATTTGTTGTTCCGTGACATGAAAAAGGCGTACAGAACAGTATTTTACGGGGGGCTGGACTTAAATGGGATCCCTATTCTCTTGGCAAAGACTAGGAAGGAAGTCGTGTCTGTCTTTGTTCCCCACACATTATCTGTCTGTGTGCCCCAGTGCAGTTCCCCTAGCGAGGTTTCCTCACCCACGTACACCCACGTATCACATTAAGATAGATATCACATTAATTAAGAAAAGGGCTGACCTTTTTTATTCTTTTTGTTTGTTTACATTTCACACGGTGCATTTTCCCTTCATTAGCTGGAGTTGTGAATGCAGCTTTCAGCTTTGGGGTAACTACAGTTTTTGATTGTGCAAAATGACTTTAAAAAATCACTTCCTGCTGAAGAAGTGGTGTCTTTTCCTTGGAACAATAATATTCGTGACTAAGGTGGAGCAATTAACAAACCCCATATCTGTGCAAGAGCTCCATTTGAGCAAGGACTCTCACTCTCCGAATTCAATTTGAATGTCAGGAATCAGCCCAGGCAGGGAATGTGAATTTCATGTTGTAAAATAGTCAACACACAAGCCCGTACTCATTTGACACTTGCAAGGGTCAAACTACATGATATGTGATTGATATGAGGCCGGTGTGTGTGCTTGTTTTAAATAATGTAAATAGCAGCTGCACGGAACGCTGATGCAGATCACGACACACATCCGGACTGATAACATTTTTGCCCAAATTGGATCAGGGCCCTGGGGTGGGGATGGGAGTATGTTTTCTCTAAAAGAGCAAATAGCAGTGATATAAGTGAAAGAATTAAACATTCCTTCCCCGTGCCATAGTCTTCATCCAGTATTTTTCCCCGCCCCTGCGACGGCCACTACATTTATAATAAATTAAACGGAATGAACATTGGATCACAAATCTTTCACCTCTTATCTAGCTGGCCCTAGCCTAATCAGCCTCACGGGGTTGTTGTGCAAATAAAATGGGATTATCTCCATGAAATGCTTCCCTGAGCTCCTCAAGGGAAAAGCAGGATTCAAATGGCTCAACAATAACTAAAATAGCATATTTTCGGAGGAGCTGTCAAATATATATATACCTCACATGCCTTTGAATTTAATGCATGAATTAAATTAAGGGGACTGCTGCACAAGGGATATTTGAGGTAGATTTCATTATCATTACATTTGAAAGCAAGAATACACCTGTCCTTAAGTCTTAATAATAGAGACTGAGTATCCTGACCCTAAAACGTCCACAAAACAAGCAATTATGTCTCTTTGTGGTGTCCATTGTTAGGTTTCTACTGAATTATAAACCAGACCTTCTAAAATGGAAAGCAACATAATTCCTGAAGCATCTTCCCTCACCTTTGGAGATATTAAAAGACGAGTGAGGGAGAAGAAGAATGGACCTCTAAAATTTGCAAAGCTGAATACTTCTCTTGCATCTAAAATTAAAAATAAAATAATAAGTGAGTATTATTTATTTACATTATGGAAAATGCATATCATAGAATGGCAAATATTTGTAGATTTTCTCTGTAATAGCATTTTTAAAACCTGGTGGGAACTGTCTGAAAAAAGGGCTGATAAAAAAAGAGAAGTGACAACTTCCCATTATACATTTGTTTCCAAATTATATTATTTTCACTGGTGCAGTAGGTAAAGAATGGTCAATAGATTTCAAATTGGGTAGTATTACCTAGTGGCTGGAGAGCATATAAATCCCCCCCCAAAAAAAAATTAAGTCCCAATCTTTTAGTCCCATTAAAGTTGTTGCCCTACTTTGACTTTTGGATTTTTCTAATACACCCAAGACAACTTATGATTTTTGGGTGTTTGGAAGAATACCAAATTTAGCCAGAGAGAGAGAGAGCTAGAGATATATTAAAATTGAAGGAAGATTAGTTTAAGATGGGAATTAAATTTGGAAAATTACACTTCCTTCAACTACTAGATAATACTACCCAGTTTTTTTTATTAACTCTTTACATAGAGCACCACCAAGAATTAAGCTCCAGCTTTGATATAAAGACTACCACATCTCTCTTCTGCTGTCTGCCTTGCAGGGGAGCCAGGTGTTCCAATTACTGCTGGAGACAGAATTAGACTGCAATACATAATTTCCTGGGAGTAAGCCCCATTGACTACAATGGGATTTACTTCTGAGTAGACATGAATAGGATTGTGCTGTGAGTAACTGCTAATTATTATATTTAATGGGGGAACAACTACTTTTGTTTCTTTCTCCCATAGTCCTTGGTGCAAGCTGAAATCTGGGAGCAAATTTCCCTGCCTTGCTGCATTTTACTGTAAAAGTAATCTCTCTCTTCTGGAGTTACTCTGTCTGTGTGTGTGTGAGAGAGAGAGAGAGAGATGCCATTTGCAACACAATGGGAACTGCTTGTGATCTCTCTGGGCTTCCAGGATAGTGTACAATACCTTTTTTATATTTGCATAATGTTGTTAGGAAGGAATAATAATTAATTTGCTGGAGTTAGGAATTGTTCCACAACAAAGAGCCAATGTGGTATACTGGATGCTACCTCTGCTATCACTCAGCCTATAGACTTCAAGGTAAGATTCAGGTTCACAAAGTTCATATAGTGTATGGCGAAGAGGGTCCACTGGAACCTAACCCCATTTTCCCATAGGCTCGATGATTCGATATCCACTAATTCGGTATCCACTAGGTTTTCCAGGAACATAATCCTAGCGGATAATATCAGTTCACTGTAAAATTCTATATTTCAGAAGATTGTAAGATGAGAGTGCAGGATATGTAAACTTGATATACCGTACCTCTTCAAACCTAAAAGGTTATTTTTTATAAAGGCAAGAGTAGTTTTCCTGTATACAATCTCCAACTCTGAATTCAATTTGTTTTTATGAAGATACAAGAATTATTCCTATCTTAGATGCCAAAAAAAACTTGGTGAGATGAGAATGATCTCTTAGTATAATACCCTTTCACATATTAAGAGGGACAAACACATATTTTCCTTGTCTATACTCATTCTCCCCCCCCCCTCTGAATTCATGTATATTTTTGGGAGGATTTGTCTCATATACATATGAGTGTTATGGTGATATTAGAAAACAAGATATGTTGTCTTTTAGTACTATGTCCTCCAACTGCATTAAATATATATATATATATATATATATATATATATATATATATATATATATATATATATATATATATATATATATATATATATATTAATTGTGGAGCAAGAGTAGTTTTGACACTACAATTTCTACATCTGAATTAATTTTAATAGGCAGAGGTCTAAAGACTTAGCCACAGAATTGCCTGTATATGCCTGTAAATGAATTGCCTGTACAGAATTGCCTGTAAATGATCAGAACACAATAATTACAAATTCATGCAGAGGCAGGTTTTTTTGTTGTTGTTGGGAGACACTAATACACTAGTTAAAACGTCTCAAACTGTTGTTTACTGCAGGCAACTCCACACTTTTAAAGACTTCTCTGAAACTCAATAATAAGGCACTGGCCATGGCCCTCAGCACAGAGAAAGAAAATTCTCGGAGGCTGAAAAATGAAAAGCTCTTACTGCAGAAGGAAGTGGATGAATTACATATGCAGAATGTCTTACTTCGCCAAAAGCTAAATTCTCTGGTACATTCTAAAAAGACTCATTGTGTGGGCTAATAATACATTGTACTGTACTGTCTTTTGAAAACAAAAGTTTACGAATATATTTCTACATAAAATAAATGCAGTAGCCACAATTCAGTGCTAAGTCACACACATAGCAGCTAGTGGCTGAGAACATAGAAGGGATGTACTGTACGTATCCTTCTGTTCCAAAAGATCAACAGAGCTAATTCAGTGAGACCTTGATACATATTATGATCTGGGTGAACATCCGGATGCAAATCTGCTTTGGTTGTATGCACAGTTCTCTCTTGTTAGATTAGAAAGAAATGTTTATCACTTATGGTTCTTGGTCTCATCCCATTCCAGCTGTGTGTTCACACAGTGACCAGGGCTGTGTACAAGCAGCTGATACAGTAATCGTAACAATTAGCTGTTTGCCAGTAAGAAGGGAGCAGGGGGAACTACAGTACTGCTCTTCTCAAACTCAAACATTAGGTGCTATTACCAGTCTTCTAATAGAGCTACATGAGGAGGACAATATTTTGATTCTCCAGATTACTGTATGCGAGTGTTGTCCAGTGATGTACCTATGCACAGCGGGAGGGGGGCCCACGAATTAAAATGCCGCCTGCTGCTGGAGGTGATGCCGCCGCCGCTGCGGCTGCTCAAAGCTTTTCAAGGCTCCAGGCATGCAGGCCAAACAGCACATGCCTTTTTTCTTCACTGTCCGCCCATTCACGTCTTTTTCGCTGCCACCATGGTGTGGTTGTCGTCCCCCCACGTGCCGCCTGGGGGAGGACCGCCCCCCCACCCGAGGCAGCCCGACTCCTCTGGTGTTTTCATATACAGTACAGCTCTTTTATTGGTGTAATTTAATACTGATTAAGGAGCCAGAAGTAGGGAGCCTGCTCGTCCCCTGACACTCCCCCTGCCAACTTACCCCATTTTTTGAATTTGCATCCATGATGGTGGCATTACATTGGTGTAACCCTACACAGTGGTGGAAATACACTCATGCAGGAAATTTGGTTTCTGTCCTAAGTATCCAGTAATGTAAATTGAGCATAGAATTGTGAACTTAATCCCAGATCAAATATATTAATTCTATGTTAAAATGGTCTTAATTTGCCCTGGTAATAAGATATACATATACAGTGGGTCCTCCATATCTACAATTTGAACATCCGCAGATTTTCTCAACATGGATGCTCGCACATACGGGGCCCACTGTAAAATCCTTTTTAAAAGGGGGAAAAGTTTAAAATAGCATTTCTTATCTTTTCGCTGGTAAACTTCTTATCTTTTTGCTGGAAGCTTCTTCCAGGTCGTACAACTCTCCCCTCTCTTCCCCAGGCTTGCCCCAGAATGCATTGCGCAATGCATTCTGAGGCAAGCCTGGGCAAAGGGAGGGAGTAGTGTGACCCAAAAGACACTTCCGGAGCACAATTTCCCTTTCTAAAACCATGCAAACGGAGTGGTTTGCCAGCGAAAAGATAAACGCTATTTTAAACTTTTTTCTCTTTTTTAAAGGTTTTGCAGTGGCCCTCAAATCTGCAATAGAGGACTTCACTATACGCAGATTTCAGTATCCGCATGGGGTCCAGGAACCAAGGAACCTACAGATACCAAAGGCCCACTGTAACTGGGCAAAGAGGTATCATTTAAAGTGGTGTCCTCTTATATTTAGCAGAGGGAGAGCAACTGTCTCTCTTCCTCCCAGCATGGCGTCTTTTCCAGTGGCTGTTGCTGGTGTCTCTTATTTTATTTATTTATTTTAAGGTTGAGAACCCTTTGGTGAAAGGAATCATTGACTGATGGATTTTACAATGTAAACCGCTTTGTAAACTACTTGTTGAAAAGCAGTATATAAATATTCTTAATAATATTTCCCTCCCCCATCAACCCTTTCTCCTAGCTGCCTTTAGCTCTGTAAAAGAAAAATTGACTCTAAAGTTCTTTTTTTATACACAGAATAAAACTCTTATAGAAATAGAAGCATTCTTGAATAATAACCTTTTAACTGCAATTGAAGTAAGCACCCTTTCTGAGGTATGTTTCTGCTGTGTGATCATCATTATCCATAAATCAAAGGGGAGATTAGTATGTCTGTGTATTCATTTATTGAATTATATTGCCATATTTTTGCTATAAATACATTAACAGCCCAATTCTATCCAGGTTTATGGTGGCAGATCTCGCAATCTGCCACCATAAGCTCTAGACCAGCGACGTGAAAGCCTTGCCATCATCGTGGGCTTCAAGACTGCTGGCACAAACAGCCAAAGTCTCACATGCATAACAGCTGCTCCCAGATGCCCTGCTGCAGCAGGAAGATTGGTGGTGAGGGTGGTTCGGGGCAGGCAGGGGGCAGGAAGGGAGGATCTTCAGTGGCATATGCCAAATTCCTATCTCCCTTTCCAAGCCCCAAAATGCCTCCAGAGTCTCCTTGGACTTAACGCCAGCAAAATAGCTATGGGGAAATAAGTAAGAAAAGGTTTTTACTTATCGCTCCTGGGCTGTCTAGTCGCCCCCTCCATAGAGGGAGCGCATGGTCCCTCAGTGTCACTGTATGCTATGGGCTGGTGGGGGATAGGATTGTGCTCTTACTGACCAATATTAATGTATTTTTGATTTTTCAGAAGTTAGCTTTGGAATCTTGAAGTTTGATCAAAGACAAATGAAGATATATGGTTAATCAAAACCGTGAGAATCATGTCACAATGCAGTTTGTATGCATTGTCCTATGCATACAAATACTGTACATTTGGTTTCAAATGTAGCACCCTTGGTTTCAAATGTACTACGCTATATTGCTGTACAAAACAGTTGCTGCTTTTGTAACAGTAAAATGATACTGTGTATGCAAAATTAAGGAAGGATATTTATTAAAGCATTTTGTAGTTCTTCAGAATGAACATTTTCTATTATTAAAATAAATATTGTTCCGTGTGCACAAAACCTGTATTTTGAACAAAATTATATATGTGCTTTTTATATGTTGCATAGTTGACAGCTGCAGAGGTTTAAGTTTTATGGTACAAGAATATGCTCATCAGTTAATTTTTCCCTTAAACTGACCTTTTACTTCAAAGCCTTTTGGTAAGTTAAAACATTGCAGTCATCTTTTTTCTTTTTTAATAGTGTGTTCAAAAACCCCTAGCACTGAAAGGAGATCAGTGCAACAGAGTTGGTCATCAGCCTGAGATCTCTGACCTCCCAGTTAGGTAATATTTGATTTTATTTACCACATTAGATAGAAATCTGACTTTGAAACTACCGTAAAATCTGCCAAAACTGCCTCAGAACTGCAATCCAATAGGGTTCCAGAGAAGGTTGCTTCAGAGTTTATTTTTGTACCCAGAAAAAAAGTAATTGCATTCCAGGTACATACATGCATAGACACTGTTCATTGTTAATACGTTGTGACTTTTTTTGGCTGCAATTCTGCACACAGTTTAGCTGCTTAAATAATATTGAAGTTGTGATGATTGAGCTCCCCTCATTCCCTTCTTTTTCCTCATCTGTTTCTGGCTTAAAGGAAGCCCCAGAGTCAGGTTAACTAAGGAAGAGACTTCTCTAAGGCATTTTGAAATCATTGCCATTACAGAAGGACCACATGGCCAGGCAGACAGGTCATTTTGTGTATTGACCATCTTCATTGTCTGAGTCCAAAAAGAATAATAGCCCCTAGCTCAAGCCCCCTAGTGGTTATCCAAACTCACTTTGTTGGGATGGGGTGGGAAGCTCAGGTAGTAGTCATAAAACACCCAAATGGATGGGACAATGAGCTAATTGAAGTTAGGTTACTTTAGGTCAAGACCAAGGATGCTTGTGTGTATTTCAACTTGGCTCCCTTGGCATCTGTGTGGTCAAATTTACCTGCTTCCTTGAATCGGAGAGGTGTAACGAAGTCCGACGTTGATGCCTGGATAGAAGCACACATGATGAGAGAGAGAGAGAGAGACTCGTAAGGAATTTTATTTTGCTTTAAGGTTTGCCTGTAATCACTTGCATATATTTTTTGCTGAGGTCTGCACCTAAGGTTAGCACCCATCATCACCTAAGCCATCTTTTGTAAACCTGCTTGATGCTCCCCTCTATTTTTTCTCCTCAAATTCCTTCTCTTCTTTTAACTGTTCACCTGCCTCTTGTTAGTTGAACTCAGAGCTCTGCCCCAGTCCTCTTCAACCGCTGGGTACATTCTAGTATAGGCTTTTGCGGATCTTTCACACAACTGGGAGGGAAGCCTTCGAGGTGTGTGTGTGTGTGTGTGTGTGTTGTCCTTGTGGTGGCAGCAGAGTCTACCATTTTCACCCTGGGCAAAGGGCAGATCTGTGAGAAAAGGTGGGAGCAATCAGTCAATCAATCATTATTAATACAGTCAAAGACCAAAACACAAATTACCACCCATAACGTTTGTTATATAACATACTTAAAACTGTAATTAACCAATGTATCCTTCATCCTTCACTATAAAGAAGCTACAACTCAAATCTCTTCTCTAGGCTGATGATACCAGGGCCATTCAGAGGAATTTTATCAGGGGGTACAAAGTTTCTTTTGGGCCCTATTCCCTACATATGAATTTGGCTCCTGGGCCCCCTTTTTGGCTCCAGGGCCCCCTTTTTGACCCATTTTTCACCCTGGGCCTGGGGACAAATTACCCCCTTAAACCCCCTCTCAGAGGCCCTGGATGATACCCTTATGTGTTCTACATGCTGTAGCCAGAAATCTTGCACATTGCTTAGTGCACCACACTTTAGTCCCCAGAAGAAGTATCTTCCAAACCCAGGAAGTTCTTAGTCAGAGAGGCAGGATAAACTTAGTCCATAGCCCCAGATAGAATACACAATGCAGCAGGACATGTTCAACTGAGTCTACTTCCCCTGAGCCACATGGACAGATTATTTCAGAAAATGGGATCCTACGAAAGTGACCCTCGACCACAGCCGAGGGCAGTGCTTTCCACCTGGCCAGAAAAAAGGCCTTCTATGCCTTGGCAGTTTCAGACATAAGATGGCCGGTGCAGCTATAAACCTAACCTCTTCCGCAGCTAAAAAATTTGGAATGCTGCTTAAATCCTCTTGTCTTTCTATATCGAGCAGTCTTTGCCTAATAGCTCCCCTCGCCTGGGCATAGTCCATACTCATAACAGCCTCTGGGGAGAACTGAGCAACCAGTCACTGGAACCAGGGTTCCTTCCTCCCTCCATCATCATAGAAGTCAATCAGATTGAAGTAGCTTGTGTGTAGGGCAACAGCCTTTGCTGGCAAAATAAGCAAACAATAATAGTCCAATTGTTTCTGGTCCAATAGTCATATATATTTGCTGACTAACACCACATTATACCAGTACAGCCCATTAACTGTTTTCATGTACGGTATTTTGTACTGGAAACAGGTTTTCTGCTTACAAAAGGTAACATTTTACAAATGCTTACAAAAGGTTACAAGCCGAGTGTGTACTTCTAGGATTGGTAACAATTGCTTCAAATCATACAATATTAAAAGAATTCATTTTTAAAAACTCTTTTTAATAATAATTTCCTTTCAGATCGATTAATCTATATGCAAGTTGTCCTTTTGTTACAAGACACGATGGGAAACAGCAAGATAATATCTCTGTATGTGAAGGAGATGCTCTTTTTAAACAGAAACCCATATTATCAAAGGAAACTGAAGAAGATCAAATCAATATTGATTTAACTTCTGAGAAAAATATACCAAAATCAAATGAAATAAATAAAATGGAAACCGTATTTGTCACAAATACATGTTCAGGAGGTATGCTGCATTCATTTTATTATATTTACTTCATTATTTGATAGATTTTCTTTTCAGCCAGGTACAGTATTGCAAAATGCAGGAGTCTTTCAGTGGAATAAGATAGATAAATAAAATGTCGCACACATCATCATGTTGCACAAAAACAACTACTCCTGTTACCCCAAATGTATTGTTTTAATTGTATAAAATATTAAAGCACTATAGTTTAATTTCTATCCTTTTCATTAAAACTCAAAGTAGTTTACAAATAACATAAAAACCTTTTAGAATTAGGCTTTACAAAAAAAAAGGTTGTAGAGCAACCTAATACTTTATGTTGCAACCTTATAACATAACTTCCAGGGTCAGCACCAGGATCTGCTGGATACAGGGGTATGGCCTCATGCTGGGCCCCTTTTGCATGCACATTCCACTTCAGCTCCCCCTTCCCTGCTGTGTTGTCTCACTCTGCTCCCCCTCCTCTTTCCCAGCCCTACTTTCCACTTGGGAACTGTGCGTGGAAGCTATTTGCCGCTGGACAGGGGTGTGAGAAGGATGTGCTTGAGGAATTTTCTTCTCCTTTCCCTCCCTAGCAGCCAATAGGAGTTGTTCCCAGGGGTTCTAAAGGGCCTTTTGGAGGATCCCATTGGCTGCTATGGGAGTCACAGCTGCCAAAAAGTGAATTTTTAAAGTGCACTTTTGGCTGCTGAGAATCCCACAGCAACAGGGCAGATAGGTGGGCCCCCAGGAGGGCATGCGCACCCAGCATATGCCTGGGTAGGCCCTCCCCAATACTGGCACTGATAACTTCAATATCACGTTCATCTAACATACGGTATGTAAAAATACCGTTGCACCATTTCAGTTACCGGTACCTTAGGTGCACATTATCTAAATTGCCAAATAATAAAACTCGCCTGGATATACTTTTATGATTAACAGTAACCAGTAGTGGTGCGACCTGGAACACCACCTGATGCCTCCTCGAGTCCACCATCTCTGCACAATGACAAAACACACACAAAAATGCAGCTCATTGCACAGTTCATTCAGTTGCAGAAGTGCAGAACTTCTGGTTTCATTTAAAGAGACCATGCAAATAAAGGAAATTGTTTGCATGGTGCCTGTAAATCAAATTAGAAGTCCTGCACTTCCGTGTTTGAAGAAATGACACCTGGAGCCAGGTAAAAAGGTGGGTGGTCCACATTCTGCTTGCTTTTAGCAGGCAGAAAGCGAATCAGTACAGGTTGCAACCATAGCAGGCTGAAGGGAGGCAGTGGCAGTCTCGGGGTGAATGGCACCTCGAATCCACCACCCTCCCCCAGCAATCCACCGCTGGTGCAATCCACACCAGCCTAATGCAGTGTTTCCCAAACTTTTTTGACCTGTGGCTCCCTTGACCATTAGCAACCATTGGTTACGGCTCCCCATTACATTATGTTGATGCCTGCCAATAGGCATTGCACTGTTTTCCAAGAGGATTCCGTGGCACTCCGCGGCTCCCCTCGGAGCCACGCCTCACAGTTTAGGAACCACTGGCCTAATGGATTTGCCCTGACAGTAACCCAACTTTGCATTATCTCACTATTTATTACTCTCTAAGGATGCCCACAAAATGCTATCTTTAAAGATTAGAATAAAACCTAGTCCAGAAATGAGGATGCAGAATTTAGGACAAAGAGAAATAGTTGCTGAAGAACCAGAACAGGAGAGCAGATTTTTTCATCACTTTCCATGCTATTAAACTGCGTTATTGCTGTCTGCTGATGAGCAATGTATGCTTCAGTGTGTGATTGAGGGCCTGTATGTTTATAACTGGGGGTCGGTAAGAATGAAAAACTGGATGCCTTCATGTATGCATGATGTACACAATCACTCATCATCACTTTGTGGTGCTGTACTATATGAATGCATGCATTATTCCTGTGTGTGTGTGTGTGTGTGTGTGTGTGTGTGTGTGTGTGTGTGTTGCAAATGGCATTCACCAGAACACACAGAGAGAGAGAGAGAGAGAGAGAGAGAGAGAGAGAGAGAGAGAGAGAGAGAGAACGTGCTTTTGGGGGAAAGTTCACTGGCAAATTCCATATTGATTATTTCGATCCAAGACCATAAAAGATTTCCCAAACCTCTTGCAGCTCTTCTCAGCACGGGCGTCACTGGGGCGTGGCGGGGGGGGGCGGGCCGCCAGGGGGTGACACGCGTCGCCCTCCAGACGCTCCGAGGCCGGCCCGGGAGCCTGCCTCGGAGCGTCCGACCCCGTCGGCGCTCCAGGGCCTTCTGAAAGAAGGCCCAGGCAGCGCGTCAATCCGGGTATTTCCCGGATTTTCGCGCATGCCCAGACCCGTTTTGAGGGCTTTTTGCCCTCAAAACGGGTCTGGGCATGCGCAAAAATCCGGGAAATACCCGGATTGACGCGCTGCCTGGGCCTTCTTTCAGAAGGCCCTGGAGCGCCGACGGGGTCGGACGCTCCGAGGCAGGCTCCCGGGCCGGCCTCGGAGCGTCCGGAGGGGGCGACGCGATGCGGGGAGCCGGGTGGCCCCCTCCCCCCGCGCCTATAATGTCGCGCCCCTGGGGGGGGTGACGCGCGTCCCCGCGTCTAGTGACGCCAGTGCTTCTCAGCAAGTAAAAATAATTTTAATAAATGTGCTGTATGAATAAATAAATAAATAAATGCAATAAGATGTCTCTTAGATACAAGAGCCATGGCAAAGCAATGCCAGTATTCTACTAACGGTGCAATCCTGGTCTTCGTTTGGGCGGCGGAACAAGCGTTCCACCGCCCGAATTAGTTGCAAATGTGCCATAAAGCATGTTTGCGACTACCGGCGCAAGGCCTCCCCTGCTCGAAAGTAGGGCGGCCATAGGCCCAGCCGACGGGGGCGGGGGCATGACTCCCGCCATATCCAGGCCCCCGCCGGGCAGCTAAGCCATTACATGGCCTCCCCAACTTCCGCCAGCAAAATAGCTAGCGGAATTGTGAAGAGGTTGATCGGCCCCAGCCCCAGTTACACTAGGGGAAGGGGACGGGCGTCCCCCGAGTAGACTTACCACCACGGGGTGCCTGCCCGCGGCGGTGCACGGGATCCAGCGGGCAACCTCGGCCACCCAGCAGATTCTTACACTGGATTGGGCTATAAGGTCCACAAACTGGTCAAGCAGTACTGAATTGATCAGTAATTTATTCATTTGTTTACCGTATTTAAAATATTAATATCCTGCCTTTCCCATCCCCATCAGAAGGTACCCAAGGCAGCTTATACAGGTCCGACCTTTTTATCAGTGGAGGTTCCATTCTTGGAACCTCCACGGATGCCCAAATCCGCAGATAATGAAATCCGTGGTGGGGGGCGGTGCTGTGCTAAAATACCTTATTTTTAAGCTGGGGGGGTTTCCACCAGCTTCCTCCCGCCTCCTGCGCAGCTTCAAAAGGCTCTAAACTGCAACAAAAAGAAGAAACGTGACTGGAAGAGACTTCTGGTTTGCATGAATGACCAGAAGTCACTTTCGGTCACGTTTGTTTTTTTTCTTTTTGCTGCGGTTTAGAGCCTTTTGAAGCTGTGCAGGAGGCGGGAAGTGGTCAGTGGGCCCCCAAACAGCTTAAAAATAAGGTATTTTAGCACCGCTTCCGCCTCCATTGGGCCTTCTTCTGCAATACCATCGGCGATGAGTCAAATCTGTGTATGAGAAGGCCCGACCTGTATTATTTTTGTTCTATATACCGTACTATATTAGTAGTAGCCCTGTCTCCAAAGGACTCACAATCTTAAAAGAAGAAGTCCACTCTTACAGAGGCAGCTGCAGCTGGATCTTCCCCTGCTGTCTTCCTTTTCTTCTTCTGCAGCTCTATAGGACAGTTGGTGTTTCTGTGGCCACTGTGAGTGGGGAATGGCACAATTCACTCTTTTAAGGAAGCAGAAACAGCTGGAAGTGGTGATAGTAGATCTTGCTTGCCTTGTTCTTTTTTCCTCCTCCATCTTACAGGCCATTGGTGTTTGAAAGGAAAATGAAAGCAATTTTCAGCAACCCATCGCCATATTAAACAATATGAATCAACATGCACATTTATTTTTAGTAGTTTATTCTGATTTTGCTTTGTTTTCAGAAAATCAGCCATGTGTGAAACAGATCTCTAGTGGTACCTTTATGCTGGACCTGAATAAAACACCTTTTGTGGGAGAAAGGCACTCGAGAGCACATAACAATCCTTTTCCAACCCATGTGACTGAAAGGAAGAAACAAGCAATGTCCTGCTTATCAAGCATTCAATCTATTAACAATTTTGATACAAAAATAGACCAAAACAGCATGTTCCATTGTGACAATGGGAAAGTCCACACTACCGAGATGGCTAATCAGATAGCCCCAAATGGTGGTTTACACACTGAGCCACCTTCCCAACTTAACAATGAGCCAGCTCAGAAAGATAAAGTACATTTTATAAATGACCAAAAGCCAGAAGAAACTGTGTATGATGCAGACATGGAACTGACTGCTAGTGAACTAGGTGAGATACTCATAGTTAAATCAAAAGCCAAAGATAAGAATGCTAATATAGTCAAAGCTGATAAAATTTCCACAAATTTGAGAAGAGTGCGATATTCAAGAACTGAAAAACAGATAAAGGAGAAACATAACAATAAACCAAAAAAACATACTGAAAAAGTTCTAAATAGTAGAAAGGTTAAAAACACCAGCACAATTGAATCTCAAACCTTTGAACCACAGAAAAAAGAACTGTTTCAAAGAAAAACTACTCAGGAAATTAAAGTGAAGAGCACCAGTGAGCATAACGTTGGAGACGTTTCCATTAATAGCAACAAGAAGAACAAACGTACGCATCTAGGAAGACTTGCAAACCTAAAGAGTCTGCAAGCGCAAACCACTAATATTTTACAAAATGAAGGCATGAAAGACATTTCTGAAACGGTAGAGAATTCAGACAACCAGGCTCCAGAACAAGACATTGAAGCATCTAGTAGTACAGTGCCAGGAGGATATTGTATTGAAAGTTTGCCATCTGTAGAAAGCCACATTTTTGATGTAACCACTTCAAAACAGGATTTATTAGATTTAGATGTAAGCACCAAACCAACAATGAAGATGACCTATCCTGTTGCTTCCAAGATGATCAATTCAAATTACTTTGGAATAGAAAATGAGACGCATTTAAGGAGAAATTTAAAAGGATGTAGATCAAAGGAATGTGAACCTGATTACCAGACAAAACCAGAGCAAAGTACCAATATAACAACTGAATATAGCAACAAAGAAGTTAATTGTTATTGCAGAACAGCAGAGAAATCTACTCATTCTTTAGGTGTTCCAAATACAGATCAAATCAGTGAAGAGTTTTCACAGGGTGATGCAAGAAGAATATTTGCAAAAGCTAGCCGGAAAACATATATTATACGCTCAGGCTCTCTTAAGCAGAAAAAAACTTGTGTGAAAGAATTACATGATGAAAATACTTTGCTAACTGATACTACCCATAAGAGAGCTGAAAACATAACAAGAATTTTTAATGTTCAGAATATTACACCTTTGTGTTCTTTAAAGGAGAATCAATTTTGTGTTGACACATTCAAAAAAAGGATAGATTCCATATCAACGCCAAGCAGAAATACCTTTATCGTTTGTTCAAGTGATGAAGATAAAAGCAAAGAGAAAACTCTTTCTAATACTATTGAAACAGCTGTTGAGTTTCATAAAATTCCAAAAAGCAACCTAGTGCTAAAGAACTCTGAAACCCTGCAAAGAACATACCGAGAAAAATATGAGCATGCTCTTACAGAGAAAGTGGACAAAACTCATCACACGTCTTGCAATAGAACACCAGCACCAGATTCCGGTATGTGTACCCAAAGTGTGCAGATTTTACAATCTGATCTTGTCAATCCTTTTGTTCAGGTTATTGTAGTTTTAAGAATGCCTAATGTAAATCCTTCAGGTGTGCGTCCTTGTTCAAACAACTGAAACAAATGTGGTTGAATTACAGGGTTTGGCTGCAGATTATGGACAGTGTGGTAAACTCTGGATCATAGCTGAAAGCATGCATATATGGGTAGCAGTAAGTGAATTTGTGGCATAAGGTGGTGCTTATATATCCATTGTGAAATTGCACAGTGGTGTTCAGCAACATTTAAGCTTTGCATAGAAATACCACAGATTGTACCTCTGGTATTGCATGACATGGGGCAGGAGCAAATGGTGATAACTAAATAAAAACACATTAACACTGCTTTCTGCTAAAAAAAATCTGCAAAAAACAACCATATTTTGTGTCATTCTTCATCTGTTAACACTGTACAATCTATACCACCTACCTAGTAATCTATACCAGCTACCTACCTTTATCAATTGTTACAATTGATAAAAATGGGGGGGGGGGGATGGAATAAAAACACAACACCACTTTCTGCGATTTCATTTTGGTTTAACACCAAAATCTGCAAAAAAAACCCCATTTTCTCCTACCTCTATCCATGACCTCTATGGCTGGCTCCAGGCCTGAGGTGGCCCTCAACACATGAGCAGTGGTAGCTGGATTTGGCCGCACTTCCACCTTCCCCATCTATGAATGGGAAGGGAACATGGTAGCTTCTTCCCCCATCTGCAAATAGGCTGCCTCTCAGAGGCCCCATACATAATTGCAGCAGACTCTGGATGGCAGTCCATTTGGAGATGGGGACGGCAGCAATGGAGTAACTTTCTTAACAAAGAAAGCTGCTCCATTGCTGCCTTCTCCTGGCAACCCCAAAACTGAAATGTGAATGTCCCCCAGGGGATCCTGTCAACATTGCAGGGGTCTCCTACAGGGTGCTCCCATTTGCAAATGAGGGGTGCTGGGAGAAGGCAGCAATGCAATCACTCAGCTGAGGGAGTTGCACTGCCACTGCTGCTGCACAAAGGTGGGTACTGGGGCCTCAGAGGTTGGCCATAAAACCTCTTTTAATCATCCTGGTGCCCAGTGTGGCAAAACACCTCATGTCTGATGATTTCTTGGGCCAATTCTTTCCAATTTATTTCTCTATACTCATATATCTGCCAAGTGAGGATCTTCATGCATCTGATGAAGTGAATTCTAGTCCATGAAAGCTTATGCAACATTAATTTGTTAATCATCAAGATGCCGCAAGACTTGCTTTTTCTGTAATATGGATACTCCTCTGGAATTTGACAATTTACCATTTGTTTGCCATTTGTTTGCCAAATACACTAGCAGTATTTGCCATGTTGAATACTGTACTGTGAAGTGTTAAGAGACATCTGTTAGTAAACAGATGGGGGGCATGCACAAGGAGCTGTGATTGGCTATAGCTCCCTAGCACGTATCCCCTAAAGATGTACAAATACGTGTCTCCCTTTCACACTTTGTATGAATCAGCCCTCAGTGGAATTGTACCTGTCAGTTCAATGTCACCAATTGCATTCCTGGACATGGTGTGAGTGTGTGTGAGTTTGTCATATTTAGAGTGTTTTCAGTTCATGTGTTTTTAAGATGTTCAAATTGGGAATCTGACAGCATCTGATTTATATAAATCACAAAGTTGGCCTCAGTTCACATGGCGGTAGCTTAATTTATGTATGAATTGTGGTATACATGATGGTGTAGTGGTTTGGGAGTCGGACTTAGACCTGGAAGATCCAGGTTCAAATCCCTGCTCAGCCACGAAGCTTCCTGGGTGACCTTGGGCCAGTCACTATCTCTCAGCCCCACCTACCTCACAGGGTTGTTGTGAGGACAAAAAGGAGGGGAGGAAATATGTACACCACTCTGAGCTCCTTGGAGGAAGGGCGGTACAGAAATGTGAAAAATAAATAAATAAATATACATTATTTATCCCACCCATTCTCCAAAAATCTCAGGCTTGGTTCTTCACCCCCTCCCCTTTTTCTCTTACAAGAAGTTAGGCTGAGATATGGTCCTAAGGTCAGCCAGGTAGGTAGGGTAGGGTAGGTTGCTGAACCCAGTCTGGCATTCTATCTATTACATCACATTGGCTCTCCAGAAAACATTCATTATTTATTTAAATGGTTTATATCTTACCTTTTTAATAACGTTTATTAATAATTTTGACATTATTTAAAATTCGTAATTAAAGTGTAGTTGTACTCACAGGGAGTAAGCCTCTCCAAGAAATTACAAATATCAGCATAGATTCCAAGAAAGATTTAGAAGAAAATTTCATCCCACCACTTAGACGCAGGACAGCCACAGTTTGCTACAAAGAACCCAAAATCAATAGGTTGGTATTTAATTTTGTTTTGTTATATTCAAATATATTTCTCAGTGCACTTTGCACCACATTTTGTAATCGTTATTTATCAAGTGCGTATTTATAACAAAATGTGATGCAGTAATTCTAGTTAGAATCTCCAAAAATATGGAGAAAGATTTTAAAAATAAAAATTTATAATTTTATATATATAATTTATTTTTTATTTTTTATTTACCATATTTCTATCCCGCCTTTCTCCCCACGGGACCCAATTCCCACATACTCCAGCCCAATTTTATAAATATATATATAAAATTTATTATACATCTGGGAAGGTCTTTTCCCCCATGTACTCAAACCCAGTGATACTGAACCTCATGCAGATCTGCTACAGTATAGGTGCAACAGGTTGCTGAATGAGAAAAACAGCATTCAGCATCCTGCTTGTGCAACTTATTACAGCTTTGGGAATCACAGAGTCTCAGCATCATAATAGATGAGATCGAAAACTTTCATGGCTCGTCGTTATACACATATGTCGAACGGATACGGGAATCAACGCCATGGAATAAAAAGAACGATTTTACTGACTTCCAACTACAGCGGGTTTCCCTTGAGGAAACCCGCTGTAGTTGGAAGTCAGTAAAATCGTTCTTTTTATTCCATGGCGTTGATTCCCGTATCTGTTCGACATATGTGTAATAGATGAGACTTTACTGTATGCTTAGTAATTGTATCTCTCTTCTTTTCAATATAACAGGCTCAAGGACCCTGACGTGGATTAGGACTGTGGGACTTTTCCCCCACTGTGGCCCCAAATCCAGATCTCACTTTCTCACATGCATACATACACCCACCTACCTGATGGCTGCTGTTTGCCTTAAGCCAGAGCTACATTACACGCGTCGCGGAGCTTCTGACCTGATTTTTGAAGCAGGCGGAGCCGCCGCGACCTCCGCACGGCCGGCGCGTACCTCAAGCTGGAGTTCTATTTTTCAGGGGGCAGGGTAGCAGAGCTAGGGGGCGGTTCGCGGAGCTACTGCAGCCTACCAATCGTAGGAGAGTGGCTGCATGCTAATCAGTACTATCTCCAATCACCTTCTTAAGAAGGCGGGACAACAGGAGGGACAACAGGCAAGAAGACACTCCCCCGCTTCCAGCGCGGAGGCGGAGGCACAGGCGGCGGCAGAGCCTCTGCCTGTAGTGTAGCTCCGGCTTCAGAAGGGAAGCTCTCATTGACACCAAACAGATTGGAAGAAGAATAAGCAAAAGCTCTCAAGTGCAGGAGATAACTTACTGAAAACTAGAAGGTCCCAGCACATTTTGAGCTGTGTGTTTTTTGTCATGGGAAAGATCTGAATAGCCTGATACTTTCACCCTTTTCTGTGAGGTTATTTCTCAAGAGAGAAATGGATGGAACGTCTCTATGGAGAACATCTAGTCTTGCAGAAGGATATTAGCCTACCGTTTTGGGGTGTTAATTTGGCTGTCCAGATCTTTCCACTGATGAAGAGCACACACCTCAAAACATGCCGGCAGTCTCACAGAGGAACAGTTGGAATCATGTTGGTCATTGCTGCTGATCATGCTGTAGGCTTCACTTGCATTGCTTCAGGAGTGAAGAGCATCCTTGCCTCTGGAAGGCTGCCTGTGGAGAGCCAAGAGACAGTAATGAGTAATGGCCAGCTGGTGCAACACATTGTTTCTCATCCAAGATGCACACTAGGTGTTGGTAAACAAGAGAGTTTTGGGACCTACAGTAGATGCTCTTGTCTGTGTCCTCATCCAGCCTCCCTCTTTCAGCTGGGGGAGATACTATAGACACAGAGACAATACCCCTCCCCTGCAGAGAGTTGTGATGGAACTCTGTGCAGTGACTATTTGTTCTGCTCCATGTAGTCAGGCTGTGGTCCTGCAAAGCAAAAGGGCTCATGAGTGTTTGGTTGGAGTGGAGTGCCTGGCATTCAGGCGACCCATTTCTTTACTTATCCTGTGGACCTTTACAGGGTCCATTTACTTACCCTGTCCTTCTTGTGCGGGAGACACTGCTACAAGCTACTATGGGGGTAATGATTGATTAGCCAATACGCAAATAAGCAGGTAGGTCCCAATCCATTTGGTGGGAGGATGGGATGGGGCAGTGAGGCTGGGAGGGGGCGGCGATATCCTAGGCCCCTTCCTGACCCGCACCACCCTGCCACCACCTCCGTGAATGTATGCCAGGTCTGGACCTGCCATGCATTCGAGGAGGCCCATAGGCCTTGGGCTCACTTACACCCAGGGAAGGGGATGAATGTCCACCCGAGGTGCAGCCTAGCAGCCCTGGGACAGGCTGCAATCCTGATAGGAAACTGCTGGCCGCATATACTTACACAGGATTGTGCTGTAAGTCTGCATGGATATCCAAATGCAGCAGATCTCTAAGATCCACTGCCGCAGAGGACAAAGAACAAATCCTAAAGCTCTCCAACTTGAGCATAGGATTGTGCCCTTAAATTAAATGCATAACTTCTGCAGTTTCAGGATACTTCATAAACAAACTGAACAGCTTTTAATGGTAATTAGATTTTTTTTTTTTACTGCTGACAATTAGGGTACCAATACAATCTACACTGGATGACTGTTCAGCAATTCTAACCTCAATACCATTTGTGATTTCGGTCTTTTTGTTTTACAGCAAATTGAGAAGAGGAGATGAGTTCACTGATACAGAGTTTCTTAGTTCCCCGGTCTTCAAAGTCAAAAGTAAGCAAAGCTTTAAAAGTAAATCAAGATTACTATAACGAGGATAGACAGAAAAGCTTCCACCTGTATTAACTAAAACTTTATATTTTCAGTTTTTTCTCTTACTCCATTTCATTGACTGCTTTTTCCTACAAACCAGAATGTTGCCCTGCGCTTTTACTGTATTAAAAAAAAAAATGAATAAGGAGAGCAAGACTATGCCTCCACAGTCAAAACTGTTTTTGTTATGAACCCGTTAGTAAGTTTAAAACTTTGAAAGATTGCATAGCATCTTCTACATTAAAACAACAGTTATGTTAAGAATTATAAGTTGTTGGTGAGAACAAATTCACATATTTTTAAAGTGAATAATAAATGTTTCAGAGCAATCCAAAGTAGAGGTCTTGCATTCTTTTTTGGGGGGGGGAGGAGCATAAATAAGATGGTAATGGAGGAAACAGGGTGGTAGGTTTTATCTTGCGTAATCCCTAGTCTATCCACATAATGCATACTGGCTTCTTATGTACATTTCTCCTGTGATTGCTCTTCCATTTCACATAACTTTCTCTTGCAGTTGACCTAAACAAGTTGTTGTTATTAGGTGCTAAAGTATAAATATTATAAGTGCTAAAAACAAAGTACTGTATAAATATTCCCAAGCCAGTGCCACTATTCTTCTTCACGTACTGGAAGGTGGCAGGGGGTAGTCTTCCTTTAAAGGAAACACACAACATTGGGGGAATGTGTACTCTGATACAAGGAAGGCAAGGGCACTTCAACCACAATCCATCCAAAATTTATGAAAACTGCAGCAGGAGAATTCAGCTTGGGGACAATGGGTGTTTGCAGAGACCAACATACCGGTAATTATTTCTATATTAGCAGAGCTGTGGAAAAAATTCATTCACAACAGAGCTGCCCTACACAAAGCATTTATACTGCAAAATAAGAGCAAGACAAGCAACTGGTCACGGCCATAGGCAGGGAGACGGGAAAAAGAAGCTAATAAGAAGTCTGATTAAAGTAGGAGAGACCAATATGTACCGGTAGTATAATACAAGCATTTAAAACTAGGAAGAAACTAATAGGTGATTGCTCCCCCTACTGGTAGGAATGAACACATGCATATCCACACGCAGTACTGTACAGGTGGGCCCCCATAGCCACTGATTCGCTATCCACGGTTTCAGTTATCCACGGATCGTGGGGACCCCCCCCAGGATTTTACTTTTTTCCCAGTAAGCTTCGTTTCTTCCTTAAAGAAACAGGAGCTGCTTATTACAGGCAAGTAGAACGAGACTAAGAGCGGATTCAGACCGCTTGCGGAAGCGGACAAAGACGAGCGAGCGCGAGAGGCTGGCCACCGACCTGCCTGTCTGTAGGAGTGTCTCCCTGCAAATAGTCCCTCCTTTTGTCCCGCCTTCTTGGAAGAAACCTCCACAGTGATTGGCTAACACTCCTCCCCCTCTCTTCTGATTGGTGGCTCCAGTAGCGTCGCTGTGCGTCCCCCTGAAAACATGGCCCAGGGGATGTTCGAGCGTGCCGGCAGTCGGGAGACCGCTCGCTTCCGCTGTGTTAACCAGACACCCAAGCACGCCTCGGCTAAGATCCACTAAGATCCGGGACGAGCCGAGATTCGTGCGGTCTGAAGCGGCCTTAAGTACTAGAGAGGCTCTGCAAGGTTAACAGAAACCTTGCAGAGCCTCTCTAGGACTTAGTCTCGTTCTACTTCCCTGCAATGGAGACTGCTTCTCTGTTTGTTTTAAGGAAGAAACAAAAGCTTGCTGAAAGAAAAATAAGAGCTGGGAGGGGGCAAGCAAGCCTGCCTGCAGGGGAGGCAGGGCAGGGGGGCCCTCAGGAAACCATGGAGGGGGTGTTTGCTCTTATCCACGGTTTCAAGCATCCACGGAGGGGCCTGGAACATATCCCCAGCGGATATGGGGGCCCACCTGTACTTCCAAGCAGATCTAGCTTGCATGCTGTAGCAGCTCTTCCAACAATTTATGTCCCACCTTTCCTTCCGAATAGTTGGAGCAGTAAAGAAAAATAAAACCCAGTAAAATGCAAAATAAGAATGAAAAAGTGCAACAATCATAAAATAACCATGTAGAACAGTGCAATAAAAAAAACCACTGAAACAAAATACGGAATACAACTACAACAGAATCATACTCGGCAAGTGGGAAGCGCTTTTGCAATTCCTGCAACAGCAAGTTTACCCGAGAAAGTCCTGAAAGAAAGTAAATTTCATTGCCTGCGTACGTAGGAATGCCTCCAAGTCTGCATTTTGCTATTGCAAAAGCTGCTACAGTACTGGTGAGATAAAACCTTAAAGGCTGCTGCCGCCACCGCCTTTGAGCACTCCCGGAGGAGGACGCCATTCGTCCCCTGAATAAGCAGAAAAAGCGTGGAATTAGGGAGCAGGGCTTCAGGACACCATGCTTGTTTGTTTTTGTGAATCTTGCACTCAGTCTCTGGCAAATCTCGTCTTGTTTATACTTCCCCACCCCCAAACGAGGCATGGTGGATGACGCAAATCTTTCAGTGACCCCAAAAAACTAGTACTTTCTTCGATTCTTTCGTACAAATGTCTCCGAAATCGGTAGGGTGGGTATGTTTCTTTCCCAAGGGTTTTAGCGCCGTCCTCTCCGGCAGGAGGAGTCAGGGTGGAAGTCTTAAAAAGCCATGCCTTTCACAATACGTTGGCGTTGAGTTTATAGCGAGTCCCTCCCACCCCTTCGTAACGACCCGCTGGGGCCTTCGGAGTTCGTATCTTGCGGGGAAATGTCTCTTAGAACGACGTCAACAACAGCTGAAGGAGAAAGCGCAGGAATGGCTTCGGATGAACTGATATTCTACGTAAATGGCAAAAGGGTAAGTGGGAATATAGTCATATAGATCTTCTGCCTTCTCTCGGGCACGCAGCAGCAATTCTCTTGACTAGGAATGCCTTCTCTCATGGGGGTACAGACTGCCCCGTAGCAGGGGGAAATCGCTGCATTTCTCCTGGGAGTCCCAGCTGGAGACACCGCCCTACATCTCTTCCAGCTAGGCGCCTGCTTTCTACGCTCTGTAAAGTGTAAGCACATAAAACTTCTCTGCGTCCCAAAGGGAGATTACACAGCTGCTATTTACAAGGAGAGTTTGCATTTATGGTGGTTTACCTCAAAAGTGAACCCTGCTGACTTCAGTAGGACTGACTTGCAAATAAGTGTGCATAGGATTGCAGCCTTAGTCAGCTGCTATTGATGGAAGACAAGAAATTAGGAGTGCCAGCAGTAAATTCCTTTGTAAATTGTTATTGCTCTTGGTATATAATCTGTTTTATCGATAGTTGCATGCCGTACAGCGACTGACAGTGGGCAATCCTATTCATGTCTACTCAGAAGTAAGCCCCATTGAGTTCAATGGATTTTACTCTGAGGAAAATGTGTTTAGGATTGCAGCCTTGAGTGTCCTCTCTTTTTAGCTGAGATCTTGAGCAGGAGTTCTTCCAGCAACAGCTGGAAGCAGGAGCTGCTGAGTTCCTGGCCTGCAAGTCAGTGCCTAGAGCAATGAGGGAGCTGGGGGGACTGGGTGTGTGATGACAGAATGGGGGCGACAGGAGTGAGGAGAAGGGGGTAGCGCAGTGCGCTCATGCGAAAATCTGGATAGTGTTATGCCTGGCAGCGCAGTCCTAACCAACTTTCCAGTGCCGGTGTAGCTGTGCCAACAGGGTTAGGGTGGTACCATGCATACAAAGCAAGTTGGATATCCATCACAGTGGCCTTGCTTAGAACTGATCAGATATGCAGTCATAACCAAAGTTCTGTCTACTCTTGGTCAGTTATGGAATATACGGTATATAGTTCATGTTCCAAAGGAAGGAAGGGAAATCTGTTCTGACATTGACCAATTATCAATAGACACCTGAAAGAATATGCTTGATGGGTTCTTCCCTTACTACTTTTATTGCACTCCCCACTGCAGATAGTCGAGAAGAATGCCGATCCTGAGCAGATGATGCTGCCATATCTGAGGAAGAGACGTATCCTTTCCCTGTGGATCTTTTTGGTGTGTTGTAAGTCTTTAACGAGCAAAGGACTAATAAACAAGCAAAAGACTAACAAACGAGAAAAGCTAAACCCTGCAAGACCAGCTGGTATTGGCGTGAGAGAATTTTGCCAGAGCAGAAAGAATACCAGTGCTATCCAGCAAGGGCAGGGTTAATTCTTGAGAGGGCTACAGACTCCTAAGTGAACTTACAAGCTAGGCAAGTTTAGTTAGAAACTGATTTCTTTTGAACTTTGCCCCTCTGATCTTAAGGTCAGAATTTGGCTATTTGTCGTCTTTTTGTTTCAATAAACCTTTAACTTGTTTTGAATAAACAACTTGCCCAATTGTTTCAGCCAAGTAAGTGAGAGACCAAGTGTCTCCTTAAGACATCTCCAGCCAGCATTGCACAAAAGGGGTGTATGTGTGTGCGCGAGTGCATGCATGCATGGGAGGAGGTAGAAAGGCGGGTGTTGGATCTTAGACATTTCCCCTTCCACTCTCCTTCGCCTGGAGACAACCCAGCTCAGAGGTCTGCTGGCTAATTGGCAATCCATTAGACTGGGAGAAAGGCATAGTCTGTTGCTTAATTCATGCTCTTGATGGCAGAAACCTACTGGTGTATTGTTAATTTGCATGGTTATATGTTTTAGAAGTTACCCAAGGGGCAAAGGAAGTTCAGGTTCACACCAATGTGCCTGCTTTCTTCCCATTGTTGCCCTTTGGATAACTAGTAAAGGTATCCCCTTCTCGAAAGCCAGTCGTGCCCGACTCTAGCGTGCAGTGCAAATCTCAGTTTCTAAGGCCGAAGAGCCAGCGCTGTCAGAAGACGCCTCTGTGGTCATGTGACCAGTATGACTAATGGAACGCTGTTACCTTCCCATCGCAGCGGTACCTATTTATCTACTTGCACTTTCTTGCTTTCGAACTGCTAGGTTGGCAGAAGCTGGGACAGGAGACTGGAGCTCACTCTGTCACATGGCACTCCTGTCTTGAACTGCTGTCCTACTGACCTTCCGGTTTGCAGTTCAGCGTCTTAACCACAAAGCCACCACGGCCCCTTTTGGATAACTACACAGGTTAAAAAGAGTAGAGTGAGAGAACGAACACGTGTGCAAGTGCAGTCCAGTAACCTATGAAAACATTCCCCTTAACTGGAGCTCTTTCAGTCCGTCTCACTGGTACCAAGTATGGCTGCGGTGGAGGGGGCTGTGGCGCATGCACTGTGATGATCTCGAGATATGAGCCAGTTACTAAGAAGATCGTGTATCCTTATGTGAAGTCTGGTATTGCAATTATCCTTCTTGAATGAGAGGTTTTGTTTGCAAAGTAATTCTGCAGTTGTGCCATTCTGTCTGCCTGTGTGTTTACGTACAAGATAGTTCCCAACGTTCCACCACACTCTAGCAAGACCAAGAAACACAAGCTAGGGATGGGACTAGTCAGAGGGTAATAAGCTTAATGGTCAAAGTCTGGGGTCACCAGGAAGGAAGCAGGTTTAGCCCCAACTCCAGTGGTCTTAGGGAGCACTCATTTACATTCTCCCAGATAAGTAAGTAATTTATTTTCACCCATCAGGAAAAGTAAAGCACTGCTTTTGGCGACGCTACTGCAGAGAGAGCCAAACCTGAGACTGGATGGCACAGCCCCCACTGACAGGAAAATCATAGAAAAATGCAGTGTTCCTGTGTTCCCCCAAGATCCGAGCCATATCTAAGCCCCCTTCCCCACACACACACACATGACCTATCATAGTAATGGGTATTTCAACAATCTTTTATAATAAATAGTAACTTATGGAATAAATGCCATGGGCTAATATGTGAGATGTCCTATTTCCAGATTGATGTTCTGACTATCCCTGGAAATATCCAGTGAAAATGATCACTGTCTAAGTATGGAAGTGTTTTGTCCAATTTATGTAGGCATTTCCTGTTCTGAGAAGATATCCTATTTCATTGCCCCTAAATTACAGTAGTCTTCATCTAGTTTATATTACTCTGTTATCAATGCAATCCTATGCACACGTCTCTGAGAGGCAGCGGTTGGGCACAGAGGAGGAGGGCGAGGAACAGGAGCACGAGCAACAGACGGCACCACTGCAGTGCCACAGCCATGTTTCGTGAGTGAGCCTGCCGGCCTGACTGGCTGCAATGACGAGGGGGAAGTAGAGCTGAGCAAACATTATGTACAGTATATGCAAATATTCCAAAATCTGAAAAAATCCAAAATCTGAAACACTTCTGATCCCATGCATTTCAGATTAGGGATACTCAACCTGTTTAAGATATTTATAATAATATGTGCATTGTATTCTACTTGATTAGTTACACTGCATGTCAAAAATTTAGCAAATGACAACCTTATGTGAATGATAACCATTCCAGATGAATTGTGTGACTTCCAAAACCAGATATATATATTTCCCCACTTCTAAGACACTGGTGACTGCTGACAATTACATTTATTTAGATTATTGTCAACATGTACCAGTGTTGAGCATGCTCTGAGTCTTCAGGCATTCACAAAATACGTTTGGGATTATCAACAGTCATGCAAATACCAACGTTTCCTATATTTTAAGCATTCACTTTAATGTATTTAACTATCGTACATAGTTACGAACATGAAAATGAGCAAACTCAGGAAGATAGTGGAGGACAGGAAGGCCTGGCGGGATATGGTTCATGGGATCACGAAGGGTCGGACATGACTTAACAACTGAACAACAACAACATCGTACATGTGTAACTATAACTAATAAAGATAAATGTGTTAATAACAAATGATCTATATACTCTCCTTTACAATTCAAGTCATTATTCCGCCAATGCGTGCTTGATTCCCATATGTTCGTTGTATGGCACCGCAGTCATCACTGTGGAAGGAATTGGAAGTACAAAAACTAGGATTCATCCAGTTCAGGTAAATGCATGCTGCAACTTGTAAGATGACTTCTCCTTTGCTCAATGTACATTTTTGAAACCAGTGATGCTGTGAAGATTTATTATTGGGTACTGCCCAGCCCTTATTGTGTATGTAGTGCAAAGGTGTCACTCCGGTAGGGGCAGGGCCGTAAGTATCCCTCTGTCCTAGACCCTTTACTGAGCGAGCAGGAGGCGGCCCCGCCCCCTCACTGTCGGAGCCTTTCCCCTGCAGAGAAAGCAGCAGGCAGGGTCTCTTGCCTGCTGCTTTCTCTGCACGGGAATGGCCCCGACAGTGAGGGGGCGGGGCTGCCTCCTGCTCGCTCGGTAAAGGGTCTAGGATGGAGCGATACTTATGGCCCCGCCCCTACCGGAGTGATGCCTCTGATGTAGTGGGCATAGAGTATAGTGCAGCTGAAGCCTACATCCATCCCTCAGAAGTAGGGCATCTGTGGGGACCCCCAGTCTGTTCTAGGTGTATCCCAGCTGGGCTAAATACTACACAGTGTACATACCAATACTACTATAGTGTCAGCCCAATGCTATCCTCCCCCGCCCTGGGCCTACCCCGGGTAAACCCCCAGCTGCTGCAATGGGGCTACTTGGTTTTCCACCAGTTCTTTAGCTGACGCAGAACCGAGAAGCCCTGTGTAGGCTGAAAGGACCTGAGAGGGGGGATAGGACATGGTGTGCGGAAGCGTTGCTGATCCCTTCCCCCTCCTGGGCCCAATCCACCCATCCCCTGCCCTCCCCCAACCTCCACCCCACATGGAGCAGGGCTTACCTGCTCCACAGCGCTGTTGTTGGGATTCAGTGCAGCAGGACGGCGCATACCTTTCCACAGGTGCTGCCTGCTCTTGAGTTGTCACAACACACTTTATGACGTGTTTGCGATGGTCAGTGCCAGTGCTGAGGCCACAGCACTGGCACTGACCAGGAGTAGGATTGTGTCTTGTGTTACATACCAACACAGCTGAGCTCCCACTGACCCAGGAAGGCATCCAGTCTTGCAAATTACTCACTCAGATCATACAGAAGTTCCAGCTGCTCTTGTGAGGAAATCGAGCGCAGCTCATGGGACAATGTTGCACTGAGGGTAAAATTCATATCCGCTCTGACAGGTCAGGCCTCGATTGGCATAAAATAAGTATGATCCCCACAATATACAGGCCTCCCTTCCACGTGTGCATGCACAAACACACACACACACATGCAGAAGAATAACAGATGTTTTCCTATTTTATACTTGTGGTTGCCAACTTCTTTGGCCTTTAGAAGTCTGGTAAAAATGGTTTGTCAGACCTTTGGTGGATGAGTTAGCTCTGCTTTAACAGGTTTGGGATTTTAGCTTTTGCTTTGTTTTTGCTGGACTTCTATGTTTTTTTGTTTTTTGTTTTGTTTTAAACTCTGAATAGTTGTTTCAAGTGGATTTTGTGAGCTGCCTTGAGAGAGCTTTGTATCTGAAAATAAAATAGATTTTTGAGTCCACAGTATGGAACAAAGCTCCTCTGGTGCGCACTGTAGTACATATGCAGCTCTCCTGTGCTTTGGTTTTGCCCTTGGCAGGGCTGGCATTGGGGGTTGGCATTGCCCTGAGGCCACCCCTGTGGCTATAGCCTTTATTCAGCAGTCCTAGAGCAACTCTCTCCATTATCACCTTCTCAATCTCATTCCATCCATCAAGGCAAGCCCCATATGATGAACCTTAGGGGAGCTCACCCATATAAGAGTTGGCCCATAGAGAGCAGTTTGGCAAGGGTTCTCTGAAACTAGCAGCTGGCCCTCAGCCTACTGAGCTGGGAAGCAGGCAATGTACAGCACTGGCAAGTTGGAGTATGGGCTACTGGGGGCACAATCCAAACCTACTTAGGCCACCGTTGTAACCAGCGGCCCAGCGAGAACGGGAGGCCCCAGAACGGAAAAGGGATTCAAATCCCCTCCAAAAGGGAAAGTCAAAGGGGATCTGAATCCCCTTTCTGTTCTGGGGCCTCCTGTTTTCGCTGGGCCGTTGGTTACGACAGCGGCCTAAGTAGGTTTGGATTGTGCCCAGAATGTCCTAGTCAAGCCTATAGGGCCTCCCACTTCAGCACTATGCTACCACCTGTGTTTTATAATAATAGTTACATGCCATTATATGTCCTGATGCTGCAATACAGTACATTTCTTTGGGATTCAGATGCCAATTTTTGGAAATGCTAAGCTAAATCTCCTACTTACAGCAAACTTTATAACCCTCTCGTTTACATATTGTGCTTCTTTCATTGGGAAGGGGCTTCGAAAAATATTTGAAAAAGGGAATTTAGTTATATCCTGCAGCAGGTTTTACATTTTCCCAGGAGCGGATTGCTAAAAGTCATGGATCTCAGTGTGGCTTCTGCACTCCTGGAATGGTGATGTCCATCTATGCTTTACTGCGCAACCAGCTGGAACCCACATCAGAGCAAATAACTGAAGCTCTAGCCGGTAATTGTTATGTTAAAGATTAAAGAATTGAGAAGCTAAATTCATTGTTTGGATCTCCTTTTTCTGTTTTTTGGTAAGGAATAACATAGCCTATGTTCTTGTTTAATTAGGTAATTTATGTCGCTGCACTGGTTACAGACCTATTATCGATGGCTGTAAAACTTTCTGTAAAGTAAGTGTGTATGTGTGGGAGGGAGGGAAGATGGAGGGCAAAATGAGCGTACTACCTGCTGGTTAGCGATTTGCACTCACCTCCCTGTGTCCCACTTTATGCTTTTGTACTGGATAAATTAGAATTGGATGGAGAAAGGAAAGTAGCTTTTGCTGACAACACCCAAAGCTAGAAAGCCCAGACAGAGGGAGGGCACCTTTGGAAAAGCCTCCTCCCCAGGTTGACAGAGAGCCCCCAAATCTGGGGGGAGGTTTCTCCTTAAAGCCAACCAATAGTAAACTTGGGAAGTCTGGTAGATGTGGCAATCCACGTTCTCCTCTGTGAACTAACACCAGACAGGTAAACAGTATAAATAAAAGAAGTTTATTAGAAGGCTGTACAATCAAAACAGTGGAGGGAAAGATGCATGGGTATATATATAAGGTATATATATAAGGTATATATATAAGGTAACATAGTATATATATATAACAAGGTATTATATAAGGATGACAAAGCGCAAGTGGCAGATTTAAAAAAAAAAACCTGATGCAACTAACTGGGTACAATCCCTACCTGTTCCAGGTAGGAAGCTGTTCCAGCATTCTGGTACCCACACTTGCAGCAAGACAAATGAGTAAGCCCTGGGAAGCATCAGATGCTTCCAAAATCAGGCCTAGACAAATGTGTGTGACTCTGTTTTTTATAACCTGTCACTATTAACCAGTTTTCACCAGTGGGATACAGGTATGGGGGGGTCACCTGAGTTCCTGAATGTCCCCTTTTGGAAATCAAGTGAACTTCACAGTCCAATTAGCTGGTTCAAAGCCAAGTTATTTGGTTATTGCTCAGCTGGGGGAGAAAAAGATGCTCCACCAATAAAGAGCAACACAGTAGGGCAAACACAGTTACTGACTTTGAGTGGCTCAGCATCCCTGTCAGAATGCTGAGACATTACAAAAGCCTTTGTAGAGCCTGCAAGGTTCAAAACTGGTAGAAAACACACAAAAAAGTAAAAGAAAACCAGGCATTTTCATTATAGGTAGGAAGAATGATAATATATGGTTGTACTATGCATAATTATTTAGTGTGCCATGGTGGTTTTTAAGTGTATGTCCCATTGATCACAGTGGATGTACTTCTAGGTAAACATGCATAAGATTGCATTGTTAATCTCTTTAATGAAACTGATGAACTTTAAGTTAACATGTAAGCCAATGCATGAGTACTCAAAAGTAAGTCTCATTGAATTCTATTGGACTTACTCCCAGGTAAGTGAATAAGATTGCAGCTTTAAGTGCTTAACTTTGGGCGTGACCCAGTCCTACTTAGGCCACCGTTGTAACCAGTGGTGCAGCGAAAGCGGGAGGCCCCAGAACGGAAAGGGGATTCAAATCCCCTTTGAATTCCCCTTTTGGAGGGGATTTGAATCCCCTTTCCATTCTGGGGGCCTCCTGTTTTCGCTGCGCCACTGGTTACAACGGCGGCCTAAGAAGGATTGGATTGCGCCCTTTGGCTGGCTAGATTATGCCTTGTTTTTAAAAAATACAGAAGATTCTCATGATGCTGAATGCTGTGCTCTATACTGCGGTATATGACATATGGCTTGGCCCATGTGACCACAAAAACGTGTAATACATACATCCCTGAATATAGGTTTGAGAGCAGACCCATTATTAACTATAATAAAAGAGTTAAATCCAATCCCCTCATAGTTCATTGGTGGTCTCCCCCACCTCCTTATTTTTTTGTTAATGCCCATGTTTCTGTGATGATGATAATAACATGTCTGTTTTTAGGAATCATTTTGTTGCCAAAATAAAGGAAATGCAGGCTGTTGCTTGGATGAAGATCAGGTATCTAACAAGGAAAAGAAGGTAAGTTATAGATCATTGCACTTCCTCCTTGTTTGATGGTAAAACTTGTAAAACTTACATAATAAGAAAGGTGTTTTGCTTGTTGTTTATAACTATTGTACAATACAGTATGTGCAAAGTGTAGCATCAGCCAGCATTTTGAATGCAAACTATGTAATAATCCCTGTTCACAGCTTTTTTTACATGTGTTGATTACTTGAAATTAATATGTGTTTCTAGCACGTAGGAAAAAACCTGTTGTTGTGCTATGTTTCTAGCACATAGGAAAAGCCTTGCTGGATCAGATTAGCACCTACAGGATACTGCAGGGTGGATCTGGGTGGTACCTACAATTTCACTTTCTCAGTAGAAGGGACTCTTTGTTCTGGAGGAAAGGAAACTGAACAATATCCTATACACACAGCATCCTATTTCCCCAAATGGCCAGTAGTAGTAACAATAGTCATGGACTGAACCCTCCTTAGCATAGCAGAGCTCAGGATCAGATACCCACTCCAACCCATGTGGTCTTTTCTGAGCACAAGTACTATGTTTAAATGTTAAACCACACATTCCTAGCCCTGCCTTGTCTTCCAAGCTCTTGCCAGATGGATGATGTCTACACCATGTCTAAGCCAGCGGGTGGCGCAGCGGGTTAAACCGCTGAACCATAAGCTGTCGATCGAAAGGTCAGCAGTTCGATTCCCGTGACGGGGTGAGCGCTCGTTGCTTGGCCAGCTCCTGCCAACCTAGCAGTTCCAAAGCATGTCAATGCGAGTAGATAAATAGGTACGCTTGTGGGAAGGTAAACAACGCTCCGTGTTCCAGCTGCATGCTACGCGCTGCGGCAAGGAGAGTCATGACCACATGACCACGGAGGCATCTTCGGACAACGCTGGCTCTTCGGCTTTGAAATGGGGATGAGCACCACACCCTAGAGTTGGACACGACTGGACTGAATTGTCAGGGGATACCTTTACCTTTACCTTACACAATGTCTAATATTCATAACCATGTTCTTTTTAATCTTCTGTACTTTAGAAGGTGACTGCTTCTGGAAAATCTGATTCACGCATTTTTTTTTCTAGTCAGGAAATAGTGTCCCACTTACATGAACTATCTTAAAACAAACAGAGGATAAGAGAAGTTCAGCAGTAATTATTCTCTAAAATGACAGGTGCTAAGAAATTAACATTTTTCTGACAAAATATTTTTTAATCTTACAATGCAATGCTATTCATGTCTACTCAGAAGCAAGTCTCATTGAATTCAGTGGGGCTTATACCCAGGAAAGTGTTATAGGATTACAGCTTTAGATGTGTATGTAGGCCACTCCTTCTTATCCAAGAGTGGGAGGAAATTATTCTGCACATGGTCAAAGGCACTCCTTTCTTTATTTCACATATAGTGGGGCTAAACCCTGGCATTGAAATAAGTTCTGGATGTCAATGTGTGTGTTCCATGGTTCAGATAAAGGCCTGCCCACTCCATGTGAGAGAGATTCAGGTTTAGCCCAGCTGCTAGACAGAGAAAGTAGGTGGGGTAGCCAGACCTATAGTGGTGGTTTGTTTAAAAACATTTTTATTCCACCTTTCTTACCCCCGAGACGACAACAAATGAAATAAAACAACCAAATAAAACAAACAAGCCAGAACACCATCAAAACAAATACAATAAAACTAATTAAAAGGTGGCATCAAGTGAAACCAAAATCTGCAACTGAAAACCCACAGCTGAGCATTCTTGCTATCACCTCCAAACATCACCCCCCTCAAAAGTCAAACAAAGAAGTCAGGAAGTGTTTCTCTCTGCTACTGCATTATTGAAAGAATCATAGTCCACTGGATGATAGCTGGCCACAATAGCAGCCAACCATAGTGATCAATGCCAAATCTCAAATCTACAGGACTTAAAATCTTTTTTTTTAAAAAACCTACACAACTCTTGTTGATATCAATGGAATTTAATTCACATCTTTCATTTTAAAATTTGTAAAGTCAAATGAACTATGCTCAACACCTGTACTCTTTCCTTTTAATTTTTAAGATATGTACAGCACTGTTTTCTGCAGAAGAATTCCAGCCCTTGGATCCTACCCAAGAACTAATATTTCCACCAGAACTCATGGTAAGAAAAATTAGCATGGACATAACATGCTGGATTAAGGCTTAGGACCACTATCATTTTAATGTGACGAAATATGCACTTAAGTGATAGACGTTGACTTGATGATGAAGCAATCACCTGACTGCTTTAGTGTCCAGTTTGTAACATGCCACAATATTATAGCATTCCTGAACGTAAATGGAGCCTGCACCGCAGCATCTGCAGATGCTTGTCAATAATGTCATACATCATATAGCTGACTTCTGGGTTGCCAAGCTGCGCAGAGCTTGGTTTTGAACTGCATGGCTGTGCAGTGTAGGGGGAACACTGCCTAACAGTTGTTGAAGTGTTAGCATGTGTGTTAGATCTTATTGTACAGTAGATCTGTACAATACTAGTGGGTGTGGAAATGTATACAGGTTGGACCACCATATCCATGGATCTGCTTTCTGTGGAGTCGGGTGGCGCCCCCTGTGCCCATTACCTTTGTTATGTTGCAATTGCTGGCGCCAAGCAAGCACATCTCTTCACCAAAACACTATAAACCAGCATGCTGGCTTATAGCACAGAGCAGGCAAGCAGCCTGAATCCTAGAGTGGTTCCCAAACGTCAAGCAGGAAGCTGCTGCACCACTGAGGGCTCTGATCCTCTTCCAACTTACTGAGAGCAAGCCAGAAGAGGATCGTGGCCGTGGCAGCTCCTTTCTGCTGGAATGAGAAAGGAAAAAAAGCTGCCGCAGATTCATATAACTTCTCCCTGTATATCCGGTGCTTATGAAGTACCAAGGAGGCAGAGTGAAGAGATCTGGAGCCTACCCCCTTCTCTTCCCAGAGTTCCATCTGCAGCCTCTCTCCTTCCTCCATGCAGCTTCTGTTTGAAATGAGCAGGAGCAGTACATAACTTCCCAACATGTGCTGTTCCTGTTAATTTCAAACAGAAACCCCATGGAGAGGGCGAGAGGCTGCGTGCTTCATTCAGGAAAGTAAAGGGAAACGGGTGGGGGTGCTTCTCTTCCCCCTCTCTAGCCATGGGTGCTCGTTCCGCCTCATGCTTGCTTGCCCGCTCAGTGCCCTCCCCCCTAATCCATATGGGTGCGCATGCAAGCAAGCGCAAGAGTTACAAAATGGGGAGGGGGCAGGCAGCATGGGGCCACGGGCCACCACAGTCTCTACCTTTATATATTCTAAGGTAGAATGACTCTGTTGTGCCCCTCTTCCATTCTTTCTCTGTTCTCCTTGCCCATCCCCACTGTGGCCAGCAAGTTTCTAATATATTTGCCCCAGAGTTGGCACCTGGGAAAGGCAAATGGTGAAAAAACAGAGCAAGAAAATATAGCATACTGTCTTGGTGCTGCAGAAGATTTGAAGATATAGGCACAATCTCTGGGTGAGGAATTGGCACCTCTAAGGGGAAGTCAGAAGTTGTACAAAGATTGCTTAAAAACGGGTTTAAAAGCCATGTAAAAAGGTGGTTTAAATTTTTTTTAATGTATTAGAAACAAGAATAAAAAAAAAGTTTCACACACACACACTGGGTCCACTATGTTTCTTTCAATTCCATGAATATCATCAAGTCGGTGGATGAGCAAAAAACTGCAAGGATGTTAATCACTGCAAGCAAACAACAGCTTTTTTTATAGAGAAGGCTGAAGCAGCAAGAAGTATGTGCCAGTAATTAGTGTGCCTGCTGGCTGCAGCTAACCTTGGAGGTGCTGCAAGTGAAACCTGGCCAGGACTAGCCTTGTTTACTGTTGCCAGTAAAACATGACCTGGAGTGTAAAAGCTGCGGTTTGCTTGCAATGATTAACATCCTTGCAGGTTTTTGCTCGTCCACCTGATGATATTCATGGACCCTGTGTGTGTGTGTGTGTGTGTGTGTGTGTGTGTGTGTGTGTGTGAGTGTGAAACTTGTTTTTATTCTTGTTTTTAATACATTAAAAATTTTTAAAAACCCACCTTTTTACATGGCTTTTAAACCCATTTTTTACATACTGGCTGGTGATGATAGTTTTAGATTGTCTTTAAGTCAGAAGTTATTTAATTAAGTACAGTACTCAGTTCCCAACAACACAACCCTTAAGTGGAACCTTAACAGAGACATATCCTGAGAAAAAGAGCTGTTGTGGCTGCACCCATAGCACTGGACAACACAAAATTGGCCCTGAAATGAAAAGAGCTAATCTTTATTAATTTTGACATGTTGAAAATGAAAATGACAATAAAATCTCACACATAGGTGTTGTAAGTGCTGCTGGGCATTTGCTGTTGGGCATTTACCAGTACATGTCTATGGAACTATCTATTGTGGATCTCACAAACTGTAGCCAATTTTGCATTTTCATTGTCATATTCGTGCTCAGCACCTCAACATCTATAAGAAATGACTAATCTTGGGGGCATGACCTTTTGTTAAAATTTGTTCTCCAGTGTAGCCTAAACTGTGAATCTGGTATTTTCCCTATAGAGATTGGCTGAAAATCAGACAGCACGAACTCTTGTCTTTCGTGGGGAAAGAACTACATGGATTTCCCCAGTAAATCTAAAGGAACTTCTGGAACTGAAAGCCAAGTACCCCCAGGCACCACTTGTAGTAGGAAACACTTGTGTGGGTATGTAGACTTCCATTTGTATATAGCAGAGCAGCTCCCTTACTATGATTGATTGAAAATCAGCAGTCACACCAACTAATGGTGTTTGTATCTTTATGTAATGATTGCCAGCAGCTTAAAACATCTGTTTTCTAATGCTTGTGCTGGCAATTGCTGATCTGTTTTTAATTAGACTTTTTGATTATTGTGGTATGCAGTTCGTTATAGCAGTTAAACAAACTGGTTGTTGTTGTTGTTGTTGTTCAGTCGTTAAGTCGTGTCCGACCCTTCGTGATCCCATGAACCATATCCCGCCAGGCCTTCCTATCCTCCACTATCTTCCTGAGTTCGCTCATTTTCATGTTCGTTGCATCGGTGATGCTGTCTAACTATCTCATCCTTGGCCTTCCCCTTCTCCTTTTGCCTTCAATCATTCCCAGCATCAGAGTCTTCTCCAGAGAGTCCTCTCTTCGCATTAGGTGGCCAAAATATTTGAGTTTCAGCCTTAGTACCTGCCCTTCCAGGGAACAGTCAGGGTTGATTTCATTTAGGATTGACTGATTTGATCTCCTAGCAGTCCAAGGGACTCTCAGGAGTCTTCTCCAGCACCACAGTTCAAAAGCATCTATTCTTCGGCGCTCAGCCTTCCTTATGGTCCAACTCTCACAACCATACATTGCTGCTGGGAACACCATCGCCCTGACTATACAAACTTTTGTTAGCATGGTGATATCTCTGCTTTTTATTATGCTATCTAAATTTGCCATAGCTTTCCTTCCAAGGAGTAAGCGTCTTTTAATTTCATGGCTGCTGTCTCCGTCTGCAGTGATCTTGGAGCCCAAAAAAGTAAAATCTGTTACTGCTTCCATTTCTGCCCCTTCTATTTGCCAGGAATTGATGGGACCAGATGCCATGATCTTAGTTTTATTAATGTTGAGTTTCAAGCCAACTTTTGCACTCTCCTTGTTATAGTTCTCCCATCTTTGCCCGTAGATTTCGGGCATTTGCATAAAAGCACTTATATACCTGGTCCCCCAAGAAGGGCTGCATGTTTGCACCTTTATCCCTGCAGCCTTCTGTCCTGCTAGACTGGCTGTCATGTCCCATCACGCTACCACTCCCAATTCTTACTCTGTTATTACTTGACTGTTCCCCATCCTCTGCACCCTCATTCCCTAGGGATGAGGAGTCCCGAACCGGATGCCCCTTGGCTCCTGTCGGCTTTCCCCCAGGAGTCAGTTTAAAAGCTGCTCTGCCACCTTCTTAATGTTACGTGCCAGCAGTCTGGTTCCGTTTTGGTTCAAGTGAAGCCCGTCCCTCTTGTACAGGCCCGGCTTGTCCCAAAACGTTCCCCAGTGCCTAACAAACCTAAACCCCTCCTCCTGACACCAGTGTCTCATCCACACATTGAGACCCCTGAGCTCCGCCTGCCTAGCTGGCCCTGCGCGTGGAACAGGTAGCACTTCTGAGAATGCTACCTTTGGGGTCTGATAGCAGTTCGTTTTTAACTCTGGTATTTTATTTTATTTTTGGATTTTGTCTGCTGTTTCTAACAAGTTTTATAGTTTGTTTTGAATTCTTGGATACTGTATGTTTGAGCACGCCACGGTGTGAGCTGGAAAAACAACTCACAAGCTTTATGAACAAACAAATCAGTATTTTTGTAGAAGCGTGTTCAAATGGGAACAAAGCAGCCTTCCCTTTATTGTGTGTCTGTTTATAAAGCACCATCAAGGTACATCAGCTTTTGTGGACTACAGTTTTAGTCCTGTACTGTAATCCAGGAAGCTTATGCTGAAATAAGTTGATTCATTTTTTAAGATGCTGCAAGACTTTTTTTAATTGTGTTTGCTGCAACAGACTAACATGACTACTGCTCTGGAAATCAATGTACATGGTGCTTCACATATAGAGTAAAAAGATGGGTCCTTGCCCTGAGGGACTTACAATCTAGATATTGACATAATGGAGACAGTAGAAGGGGATAAACAAGGAAGGCAAGGATAAACAAGTAAGTATGACTGTTTCAGTTATGCATAGGATTGGGCTCCAAGTTAAATGTCTATTTACTCAGAAGTATGTTCCACTGTGTTCAATGGGGCTTACTCCCAGGTAAGTGTGGATAGGATTGCAGCCCTAGGGAGCAATCCTATCCACACCTACATGGGAGTAAACCCCATTGAACACAGTGGAACTTACTTCTGAGTAGACATGCATAGGATTGCATTGCTAGTTCCTGTTTCCTACTATAACTCAAACATAGGCTTACCAGATCTCCAACCAGGACAGAGTGCTAGCCCTTTAGGAGAAGGAATGTAGGCAGGTGTAGCTTGTTAAACCTTAGAGCACAATCCTAGGCATGTCTACTCAGAAGCAAGCCCCATTGTGTTCAGTGGTAAGCCTACTCAAATGTAGTGCTAAAGATTTAATGGGGAAAAGGGTGAGTTTTAAGAAGGGATTTCAAAGAAGTGAGGAAGGAAGCCTTCCACAGGAGTTCTAGAGACCGTTCCAAGCATAGGGGGCAGCAAGAGAGAAAGGGTGGAGTCTTTTGAGAGAGTAGCTGTTCTTTGGATGGCTGAGGGTGGTGGTGCTGGAAGAGCAAAGGTCACAAAGCGGAAATGTAGTGGAATATGACAACTGAGCGGTAGAGAGGGCTAAGGACAAGGAGCTTCTTAGTCTAAACTGCTTTGTTCTATTTCTTAGGACCTGCTGTGAAATTTAAAGGTGTATTTCATCCACTTATCATCTCGCCTACTAGGATATTGGATCTACATGAGGTGGAACATACAGAAAATGGTAGTAAATGCAGTTTTTCTCTTTGGGTCCCACCTATGCTTAGGAGACAAGAATAACATTTTAAGTGCAGTGGGGAAGTTTGCAAGTGCTCGCTGAGCTCCATAAAAATATACCGCTATGCCCCAGCTGCCTTGCGCTTCCATAAAAGGATGCAAAGGCTGGACTATAAAATGTTTAAAAATAAATAAAGAAAAGCACTCTGAAAAAAATTGTTAATACCTCAAATGCACGTGCACTTCGCCAATTTCATCCTAACCATGTTTACACAGAAGTAAGTTCCATTGATTTTAATGATGCTTACTTCCAAGTAAGAATAGATTTGGAGAGTGTATGCAGTTTACTGCTAACAGTAAATAGCCATCAGTGGAAGTATCACTACTGCTATAGAATTCTTGTTTCTCCAATGATAGCTTGGTATTAAATCGGCTTTGCTTCTGAATTCTAAACTCACTTACTTGAAAGTCCCCTTGCTTTTGGCCACTGCTGGTGCTTGGTTGCAATTCATCGAACTACTACTACTGCTACCACTGACATGGCAAAATTATTTTGCAATACACATTGGGCAGCGCAATCCACTGTAAGGATCTGGCCGGCGGCCCAGGGCCACCCACCGGATCCTATCCCCGTTCTGGGCCATGCTGCCACGAACCAGAGGTCTACTCAAGGAAAAGGGACTTTCGTCCCCTTCCCCTGGTGTAAACCGGGGAAGGCCCGATGGGCCTCCTCAGATTTCCTCCAGCTGAATAGCTGGCAGAAGTAGGAGGAGGCCTTGTAACGGCTGAGCCAGGGCAGACGCCATCCCCGCCCCCTCCTGGGCCGGCTCAGCCAATGGCCCCCCTCCCTCGCTGCCCGGACTGCCCATGTGGCTGCCGGTGGGAGCCTTCCTCCAGAGGCTGCATAGACGTCCTGGTGGTAGAGTGAGGGTGGTCGGCCTTGCGCTGGCCTCCCTTACTCTAAAGTAGCCATAACTGTGCTTATGGCACATTTACGACAATTTAGAACGGCGGAGCGCACGCTCCGGTCTTACGGAGGATTGTGCTCTAAATCTGTGAGCCTTGTATAAGTACATAAAATAGTTAGAGGCTCAGACATTAATACTGCATATACTGTATCTTGTACCTTAGGCTAGTAAATCTAGTAGGACTCATTTTTCCTTGTACTACCATGGTAGTATAAGATTATTTAAAGATAAATATTGTATACTCTTCTTTAAAGATAGGCAAGTGTATAATATGTATACCTTATGCCAGTAGAGGGATTCTTATGTTTTACTCTTTTCAGGGCTAAAACTAGGAGCTGCCTGTAGCTTGTCCTTGGTGAAAGACATTGTGACAAGTACAGTTTCAGAACTTCCAGCAGAAAAAACCAAGACATTCTTTGCTCTCTTGCAACAGTTGAAAACTCTGGGTGGACAGCAGATCCGAAATGTGGCTGTACGTTTCTTGGCTTAAAATAATAGCTTAACATATATGTGCGCGTCCTGCAAGTACGAACAATGGTAGCTTAGGGACATTGGCATGGCAGTATTGCAGACTGCAAATGCATCTTCTGTTCAGCTCTGCTTCAGCTGAACTGTGCTCTCCTCCCCCCCCCCCCCATGATGATGCTATTTAGTCCAACTTTCCTGTGAGGGAGAAAAAGCCCAGGAAGCACGTGAAGACATTAGGTGCCTGCTCTGCTTCAGTGGTTTCATGGTTTTGATTTTTATATCCTTAGCCGCCTTGAGCTCCTCCTGAGTGGCAGAAGAAAGTGAGGGATGTAAACATTCTTAAATTAATAAATATTTCATAGGCAGTATGAACATGTTGTGGTGCTATGTGAATTTCATCTTTATCTGTTATCCACTAGTTCTCTAGTTTTGAAAGAATTCCAATAGTACTACTGATGGGTCTAAGGGCAGCTTATAACCCTTTGATTTTGCTGCAGCATGCAGAACTAATGTCTTATACATTTTATAATTCATAATAATACATAAATAGTATATAACAGCGGTGGCCAACCTTTCAACCTGAATGCTCCTGACCCTTTAATGGTTGTATAGGTGAGGGCATTTCAGCAGGTGCAGTGGCTTTAGCAGCACCATCAGCACTGGCAGCTGCCAAGATTTTGTCTTAAGACACAACTCTTAAGAACTCAGAGACCCTAATGGTGGAAGGTTGGCTACCCCTGGAATATAAGAATATAGTACCGTTTATGGAACAAAGGGCAAGATCCAGAGAGCTCTTTGAGAAAGTACTTCCATTCATGCGGGGGGGGGGATTTCCAATTTCTGCTGATTCTACCCTTCCAGCTGCAGCTCTGTGCAACATTCCATGAAGTTCCAAAGGACTCCCCACCCTACAGGATATGGGGTTTTTTTTTGGGGGGGTAGTATAAAGGGCAGCAGTGGAAAAGAGTCTAGAAAGCCCCTGTGCTTGAATAGAAGTGTGTGCAGTTATACAGATCCCACCCAAGGTCTTTAAAATTTGCCATAATAATATCCATTCTGGATATCTTCTTAGACTATACTTACAAATTTACCTAGGGTTGGGTTGGCCTGTGTTGGACTATGTGATTATTGGAAAACTAGTATCTTCTAATTTCTTTAGTTAACATTGATTTTAAGCATTTGTTTTTCTTCAGTCTTTTGGAGGAAATATCATAAGCAGAAGTTCGACATCTGACATCAATCCTATTTTAGCTGTTGGCAATGCTATCCTCAATGTGGCATCACAAGGTAGGATCAAAAACACTCAGTATGTCATTTGCTTGTCATTAAATATTACTCTGAACTTTCCAGATTTTTTTTTAATGAATATGGACTCTGTCCCAGAGTCCTAGAAACTGTGTACTGTGAGGAGCCAGAAATACTGCTACAGCTCTAATCTTGCTGATTTTAAGATGTTTTTCTTCTATCAGCAGAGAGAATGTGAGCTTTATTTTTCCCCTCCAAATATCTTTTGTTCTTGTTAGAATCTTGTTATTGCTAAGGAATTATAAGAAGCGGCTAAAACATTATTTTACAAATAAGCACGTATTGCACTGGAGACTAGAATCACGATCTTTTCTATTTTATTCTGAAAGTTTGGTTATCTTTGTTCTAGCTGAGTTAACTGTGTTCCTTCTTTAACCTACTGGAGAAGTGACTGAGCAATTATTTCCAAAATTTCTTTTTAAAAGTTGCATGTGTGCTCTCCAGTTCCTTGAATACGTTAAGTTGTAAGTGTAATTCTGACATTAATTGTCTCTGTTAGGGAAACTGCGACAGATTCCTTGTAGTGACCTTTTTGTTAATGGACTTGGAAAAAATACTCTTGAGCCAGAGGAGATCTTAGTTTCTGTTTACATCCCATATTCTAGGAAGGTATGTACTTTAGAAATCATTGAAATTACAATACATAATCTGCTTATGCTCACAACAATAGATGTTGTGTGATGTTAGGCTTGGTTGGGGGCTTAATCACAATACATGTATGAATATGTTAAAAAGGAGGACTGTGAGGGCAAAGTGCTGTCTTGGTAGGATTGCTAGATCCTAACCCAGAGACTATGTGTGGTACTTTAACAGCTCTAGGGCAGTGACCCCCCCCCTCTACAAAACTTTTGTTGCCTCAGAATATATAGCAGTTACCAGTAGTTTTGCAGTCTCTTCTAAGAAACATGAGTGTTCCCTAGACTATTAAAGGACAAATTCAAACTTTTAATCCTAGATTGAATACCATTCTGAGGACAGGAAAATAATCACTTATCCACAGTTATTCCTCTCCCCCATTCACATATTTTCTGAATGAAGGCTGCTTATTTCTTAGAGTTTAGGTGGGTCAGGTCCAAAAAGGGAAAAATAGAAAATTAGGCAATGAACAGAGCAGCATTATTGTTCTCTCATTCTTTCAAATTGAGGGGCTTACCAGGGTTCATCTAATGAAACCACAAAGTTATGAGGGCTCGTCAAGTGAAATTGCACAATGTTCAAACTATAATTGGGTGCAGGTGGGGCTGGAAAAATGGAAACCTCACTTGTTGTGTCAGGTTGAATAAATAAATGGTTAGGAGCCTGGATACTATAGGACTTAGACCTGGAAGATCCAGGTTCAAATCCCTGTGCAGTCATGCAGCTTCTTGGGTGACCTTGGGCCCATCGCTGTCTCTCACCTCACAGGGTGGTTGGGGGACAAAGAGAGGGAGGGAACTATGAACACCACTCTGAGCTTCTTGGAGGAAGGAAGGGTGGTATATAAATGTGAAAAATAAAGAAGACAGACTTTGGTACAGGTATAACATAGGGAATCATCACAGAGTCTGATTTCGGGGGGTTACATACACTTTTTGTAATGGGTCAAATTGACATCAGAAACACATTTCTCTTTAAATGAGTGCAATTGGCAGCACATCATCACCACCCTGTACCAATTTCTAGACCTTTTCAATACAGGCAATTCATGTTACATATATTCCAAATTCTCACTGATCCATAGAAGTATGATAGTGCACGCAAATTCCTTTTCCCCCTTTTTATCTATAGGCATACCTTGCTTTGAGAGGGTAAAATGCCTGCTGGAGTCTAAAAGGGTGATAATTGCATTGGGAGGCAATGACGGAGGCCTCTTCAAGGTAAGGGAATGTTTGTTCCCTTACCTCGGGGCTGCATTGCAGCTGCATTGGCACTGGAAAGTTGGTTAGGATTGGGCTGTTGGTTATTAATGTTTCATGCTGTGTAAGGAATAACTTGTAACTAACACAGGTCTGCCTGTCGTTGAAATGCTGAGTATGAGCCTGTGTGGTATTTCAGCCCATGGTGAAAGGTCTTTCCACCTGCACAAAAGGCAACTGCAAAAAACTGGTAACACTCAGCAGGATCAATGCTAATTCTTTAGTATATGAAATGTGACTTTGGCAACAAAATTAGAAAACTGTGTAGCGTGTCGGAATATAAAATTTCAAAACAACATTGACCCATATGTACTTTTTACAGAGTTGTGATTTTGTTTCATAATATTTGTAACTGTTGTGGTGGTTGGTTTTCTAAAATATTTTTTTATGTGATATCTCTTTCAAAATGGGTAATAATACGTAAGCTTTGTGTAATGGCTTGAAACAAGAGAGTATTTCAAAATATTGTGGTTCAGCTAACCCTCTTTTTTCCCCCTCCTTCACTCCTCCACAGGGTGAATTTGTGTCAGCTTTCCGACAGGCCCAAAGACGAGAAAATGCTTTACCTATTGTTAATGCAGGGATGAGAGTCCTTTTTGAAGAAGACTGCAACGTAATTAGGGAGCTCAGCATGTTTTATGGCGGCATTGGCTCCACTACAGTTGCTGCAAAGCAAACCTGTCAGGCACTCATTGGGAGGTTAGTATGATTTGCTGTAGGCTTTGGCAATCTGTTGACTTATTCACATGGTAGCTTTCCACCTTCTCAGTTTGGCTTTGGACTTACAATAGCTATTCCAGTTCCCCAAGTAAGAGCTATTCAGCAGCGCTCCTAGAGGAAACAAGCAGTGACGGCAACGCGCAGGAAACTCCTTGCAATGGTTCTGACGGCAAGTGGGCGGGGCCACCATGTAACACCAAGTAGACCTGTGCACAACTTACAGTACTGCTCCCCCCCCCCCCCCGGAATGCCACTGGAGCTATTTGGATAAATCTTGTTTTCATACTCATTTAAAGTACAGTAGTTCATTTTCACTGTTTGGCTGCCCGGCGGCAGATCTTTAGAACAGGATTGGGCTATTAAAGAAACTGTGATGCTTAAGATTACTTTTAATAATGACACTTTGAGACACATTGGAGGTCAGTCATGTCAGGTGCTGGTCAAGGACCAATCAGACGGCCCACCTGGTCAAACCAACCCCTGAACCCTGTGGCAGCCCAATGCACACAATAGAGTGTGGGTGGGAGGTTGCAGTGGGAGCCTGCTGCAGAAATCTGGTGCTAGCACTGTACATAATAGAGAAGTGCGTGTGCGTGTGCATAGTTTTAGTGAATGAAATTGGAGCCAATTATTTAACAGCAGATATTAAGAGCCCAATCCAATCCCCACTAGCCCAGAGCGTGCAGCACCGCTGACAGAGCACATGCTGTATGCTATGGGCTGGGGGGGGGGCGGGAGGGAGCCAGTCTTACCTCTCTGTAGGCCTTCTGGTCTCCAGTGTTTCTCCTCTGACCGACACCAGCTGTTTTTCTGGTGTACATCCAAGGAGACTCCTGGGGGTGGGTCCGGGCTGGGAAGCTGAGATAGGATCAGCATATACTAGGATCTCAGCTTCCCCCTCCTGCCTCTGACCTGGCCAACTCCCCACCCTGATCTGCCCCCGCCGCCAACCTTCCTGCTCTGGCAGAGGATGGAGGAGGTTCAGCGGGCCTCTTTCACCCATGTGTGGCCTGTGGACATTTGCTTTGGCAGCTGCAGCCTACCGAATGATGGGGCAGGTTTTGCACCATCGGCCTGAAATTGCGAGATCTGCTACCTTAAGGCCTGGAGAGGATTAGGCTATAAGCAAAGTGGAAGACTTGAAATGCTAAGCAGCCCAAAAACATCAGTTCAAACTGAAAGATGAAATCTCTTTGCCTCCATGATGTTTGCTGCAGTATGAATGTTTTTATCAATTTAAAAATCAAATGTCTTTGCTCTGTTAGGACCCACTAACAGCACGTCTATGTATGTCTACTCAGAAATAAATTCCATTGATTTCCATGAGACTTACTCCTAGGTAAATGTGTAGGATTGTAGCCTGAAACAACTAGCTTAAATAACAACTCCAGGATCAAAATGGCGAGCATTAATTGATGTGCTCCTATAAGAAATCAATAGTAAGGCACTCTTTAACAAGACTAGTGGTAATCTTGTAGTAAGTACAATATAATCTCTCTTGCCTATTGATTATATTTTATTATTATATTTGCCAGGCTTTGGGATGAGCAGATGCTGGATGATGCCTGTAGAACTGTACTCAAAGAACTTGTTCTCCCAAGTTCAGCTCCAGGTGGCAAAGTGGAGTACAGAAGAACTCTCATTGTTAGTTTCCTCTTCAGGTTCTACCTGGAAGTACTGCAGTCATTGAAGATGATGGTAATTTTTTGGGGGGAATAAATGGATTAAAATTTATTTATTTGGTATGATGTTAGATTTATTTAAAATGCGAAACCTAAAAGATCCAAAATGGCAAAGGTGCTGGCCTTTATTGGAGCAGTGTTCATCAGTAAGAAAATAAGCAAGCTTACAGTGTTTTAAATTAGGTAGGCGTGGTATCAAAAAGCTGTGAAGGGATGCTTCGGTGTCAGGGGCTGATTTATTTTTATTTTTCACATTTTTATACCGCCCTTCCTCCAAGGAGCTCAGGGTGGTGTACATATTTCCTCCTCTCCTTTTTGTCCTCACAACAACCCTGTGAGGTAGGTGGGGCTGAGAGATAGTGACTGGCCCAAGGTCATCCAGGAAGCTTCATGGCTGAGCGGGGATTTGAACCTGGATCTTCCAGGTCTAAGTCCGACTCCCAAACCACTACACCATCCTGGCTCACTGATGCTGTAAAAACCGTAGAGACCCTCTTCTGTGCACACATGCACATATCTTTACTTTTGGATTCTACCCATTATGTCTAAGAGAATGATATCCTTGTAATCTCTTAACCTTCAAGAATGTTGTAGAGTAGAACGTTGGCAGGTTATATTTAATTATGTGTGTGCTGGGTTTTTAATATCCAGCTGGTTTTTTAATTAAATCAATTTAAAGAAAATAGTGACTAAAATGTCTTCTTTCAGTATCCCAGTTGGTATCCAGACATCCCAGAGAATTATGCAAGTGCCCTCCAACATTTCCATACCAAAATGCCCCAGAGTATGCAAAAGTACCAGGTCAGTAACTACAGTACTTTATTACTGTCGTATTGCACAAAAGGTATTTCTTGAATACTGTTGTTTGAGAGTTCTGTGAGACCAAGCTTAGACTTCCCCAATTGTTAAGCTGTTGTGGTCTAAAAATCTTATTTAGCTTAAGATATGATCTACTACCTAATTATCTTAACTTTGCTTACTCAACCTGGATAGGTTGGTGAGCTCTTTCCATTGTGTTGGGGTGTTAAAATGAGAGATGTTACTGTTATACTGCAAACGATTACACACATTCAGGAGCAGAAAGATCCAGAGAATTGTTGATGCCAGTGTTCAGAGAAAACTATTGGTTGTTGTTGGAAAACCACAAAATTGAGACTGACTTCAGCTTTTCCCTAGTATATGTTGAAGGACGGAGAAACCAAGAAAAACCTTGAAATTCAGTGATGAGCTGATCCCATAGTAGACATTTGAGGGAATACTTGTAGCGAAAGGGGGATTCAAGGTCCAAGTCTGGACAAGACCAAGGCACCCTAGTTCCCTACCTTCTTACACTCCTAAACAAGGATAAGGTAACTGCCAGCACCTGGGGTTTACACCAGATCCCTCAGCCCCCAGGCTCTGAGTATATATAGGAAAGCAGACGTTGTGGGGGACTGACCTCCCTGAACAAGGGAGCCAGGCCACAAGGTTGCAGTTCAGCTTACACTGGGTAACACAGCTTACGCTGGGGTAGCAATGGCACAGTGGTCTCGGGCTGGAACACAAGCCCACTCAGTTTCCCCAATAAGCACACATTGGTAGTAATATAATGATATTTCTTTAAGATATCTTTTAAGGCTATGCGTGCATAGATTCAGAAGGCAGATAATACTGCAAAAAGGCTTGACATAAATGTTACAGACAGGAATAAAACTAAACTCCTAAAACTAACTGTTCCTAACTCTCACCAAGAGTAGTGCCCGCACATGATGTCCCTGACAGCACTCAACAAGGTTGCCACATCATATATTTGGACAATATTGTGGGACTGGGGTTCAATAGAGCCTGTGATCTTATCTCTAATATTGAAACAAAAAGAAGTACTCATAAGCTATGAATTATCTTTCTTGCATCTTAGGATGCAGTTTATATAATAATGACTGCCATTATTTGTAGCTATAAGCAGGGAAGGATGTGTTTTTTGGATTTTTTTAAAGGATTAAAACAAAGGGATATCTTTGTTTTTGTTTTGTTCTTTGTGTTAACCTCAACTGAAAAGGATGTGGAGCCAGGGCAACTTGCTCAAGATCCGGTAGGACGTCCAGTCATGCACCAGGCCGGTATTAAACATGCCACAGGGGAAGCCATTTATTGTGGTGATATTCACGCTGTGGATGAAGAACTCTTCTTGGCTCTAGTAACCAGTGCAAAAGCCCATGCAAAGATTGTGTATGTGCCACTATATAGCAAGCTCTTTTTTTCTAGATTGCTTAACAAGGCCTGCCCTTTGTGTTTGAGAGCAATGGTTAGGTAGAAGCAAAGAGCTGGAGATGAATGCTGCTTTCTGAGCAAGATGCTCAGAACATGCTGTCTCTTAGCCTTACTTTGGGATTTTTTCAAGAGGAAGCTCCACTGACAACACATTCCTGGCAAGTCGTCTTAAATCGATAAAGGGTAGAAGTGCTTCCTGTTCACTCTTCCTTCTTGTATGATACCATCCTAGAGGAGTGATACAGGGTCATCGGTTAACGTCTTTATGGTGTACGTAACTCAGCATTCCAGACTGGTAGCCTTCCATTCAAACAGACCTTAACAGCAAACTCTCACGACTGCCTCTGAGTAGCACCCCCTAATAATTTTCTCCTCTGATTTCCTATGGAAGGAAACGTCTAGTGAAATATTATGTACTCAGGTGCCTTATGATGGGCATTCAGTGCATATATTTTGCATGGATATCTGTAACCGTATCTGTAACTTCAAGGGAATCCATGACATTTAAACTGGTATAAAATAAATTAAGGATATCTCTACACCACAACTCTATGACACATAGTCTTTGCCTCTCGTGATGGAGGAAGTTTGAACTTCCTGGCACAAATACAAATCATAATCCAGCACTCCTGCTTTAGAATGATTTGCTATGGTATACTGCAGAGGTTCCCAAACTGGGGCGTCATGATGCCCCAGCTGGGAACAATTGGTCACTACTCCCTTAAGGGGAGTGGTGACCTGCCATGACGATCACGCTGCAATGGGGGAAAAAAGTGATGTGTGTTTTTACCGTCCCTGAGGGGTTTGCTTATCCTCAACAAAACCAGAAGTGGGTCACGATTGCATCGGAGAGCCGCTCTGAGGCGTGGGGAGACCTTCAGAGGGGTCCACAGGCTCCCCACACACCGCAGAGGACAAGCACACCCCTCAGGGATGGTTAAAGCACTTTTTCCTGTGGCGGCAGCGCGATCTAGGGAGTGATGTAGCTGCTGTTGGGGGGGCCCCCGCAACAACTTGCAACACGGAAAGCTCTACCTGGGAGTTTGGGAACCTCTGGTATACTGAATTGTTCTGAATTCACAGTAAGTATTCCCAGTGAACCATTCACGCTATCATTTTAGCACAGCCTCTTGCAAATCTGGGCTCACAACCTGGACAGGCAAAAACACTGCATGCCTAAGAGTCGCCCAATATGGCATTTACTAGTTTGTCTGCTGTATATTTGTAAGGAAGTTACCAACTGCTGTAATCCACTTAGCCATCCTTGACTTTACAGCCTAATCCTTTGCATGTCTACTTAGAAGTAAGTTCTTATGTTAAGTTCCATTGAACTCAATGGGGCTTACTCCCAGGAAAGTGTGCCTAGGATTGCAGCCAATTTGTCACTGTCTCCATCTCAGTGTCCCAGCTAGCACCTTCATTCACCACCTTATCCAGCACTCTTTGCCCACCCTACCTCCATTCTAACATCTACCTCCTTTTCTTCTGACCCCAATGCTGTCCTAGGAACCTGTAAAAATCAAAAGTGATGACTCATCACTTCACATGCCTTTCATAATGTTTGCCATAATGACAGGCTTACCAGATCGTCGCCGGGACGGGAGCGGTCTACCCTTAAGGGGGCGGGGCATGGGGGGGCCAGAACGCAACGCGTTCTTAAGGGTAGACCGCTCCCGTCCCGGCGACGATCTGGTAAGCCTGCGTAATGAAGCCCTGATGATTAACTGCTGTACACTGTTCTCTCAGATCAATTGATACTTCAGAAGCCCTCATGATGCCTGGTGTAGTTGACATCATCTCTGTTCAGGATGTTCCAGCCACTAACGAATTCTATAACTATGAGGACCCAGACATTGTATTTGCCAGAGGAAAGGTAAGCTATGCCTGATGGTTGGAAATGGTTTCCTTTTAACTTATCTACTGTAAACACGAATTAACTTCATTCTACATTGTGAACATAGATGCTAGGCTTTGGGTTTTTTTTGAAGTATTTACATTGTGAACATAGATGCTAGGCTTTGAGTTTTTTTTAAGTATTTACCGGTAAGTGTTGGTTGATTTTTCTTTTTATTACAGACCATCCCCTTCTCTTCCCTACCTTTTAATCCCCTTTTGGGGATAGCAGTAAAAACCATATAGGACATTTTTTGATTTGGCTTGATTTTGGGGTGACTACTTTTTGAAGCAGCCCAAACAACATTGAATGAGCGAGTGTGATCATGTCATGTGCTAAACTCTACCACTGCAGACAACTGGTGGGGTGGCATGTTTGAATAATCTCCCATGATGAACATAAAACTGCCTCCAACCATTTCCTCTTACCTTCTGCTTCTCCCTAACATGGTAGTTTTCCATCTACCAAAAAGTTGTTTCAAATTGGATAGGATTAAAAGATTTATCAACCTTATGCAAGCTGAAATGATACAGCCCTTCTTGGCTAGTGAAAGCAGAGAGTCAGTCAGACAAACAAGCAAAGTGGATATTGCAGCTTCATAAACAGTGATTGTAATAGTGATCATACCAAGTATGATACCAAGTATGAGCCAGGATGGTGTAGTGGTTTGGGAGTCGGACTTAGACCTGGAAGATCCAGGTTCAAATCCCCGCTCAGCCACGAAGCTTCCTGGGTGACCTTGGGCCAGTCACTGTCTCTCAGCCCCACCTACCTCACAGGGTTGTTGTGAGGACAAAAAGGAGGGGAGGAAATATGTACACCACTCTGAGCTCCTTGGAGGAAGGGCGGTATAAAAATGTGAAAAATAAAATAAAAAATAAGTAAGTTGTGTAGTTCTCACAGTTTGGTTTTCGTACAACTGTTCTGTCAGCCTGCCACATTGATCATACGTCAGTTGTGCCTCAGCAGGGAGCTGATGGTGAATTAACATGCAGATTTGTGCTGGTGTGGATGTACCCTAAAAGCATCATACAACAGTAAAATTTGTGTTATATGGCACTTGGTTAAGCAGCAACCTTGATTAACCAGAATCTTTTCCCACTGCCCCAGGCAGGTAGAGATGCCAGTTAAACAAGTGTGCTGCTTAACAAAGAGTCGATTAAGCTAACTCCCCAGTCCTCTCCCTCGCTTACCTGACTGCCAGCGCAATCATGTGTAACTCTTGCACCAGTGTAACAGTAAATCCACCAGTATAAGTGCACATGCCAGTGTAATTAGCCGTATGCAGGACGAACACCAGCATAACCCCCCTCGGACGTCGCGCATGCACAGTTAGGACGCAGGATGGACTCCAGCGCAAATCTGCCGGCACAGGGGGCATTCGCTGGCATCTGTCCTGCGTCTGAACTGTGCATGCACAGCGTCCGAGGGGGGGGGGTTATACTGGTGTCTGTCCTGTGTACGTCTGTGTACGGCAAGTTAAACTTGCATAAGTGCACTTACACCGGTGGATCTACTGTTACACCGGTGCAAGAGCTACACAGGATTGCGCTGTGCTTCCTCTGCAATGCCGCTCCACCCTCCTTCTTTCTTTACAAGGGCCCTTTCCAGGAAGGGCCTTGTGAGGAAGTGGAATGTCTCCATTCTTAGAGGGCCCTTGTGAAGAAGGAAAAGGGGCAGAGCGGAAGCACAGAGACAGCCCTGTTGGTGGAACTTGTGAGTCTTGTGAACGCTTTTAGAACTGGCCTATATGGGTAACCACAGGCCCAATAGCATGCCGAATAGCAAAATGTTTGCTGTATTTTGTATCTGTATAGGGTCCTAGTTCAACCAGTATCTAAAGTTAAGTACAAAAATTGAACTGCTCTTTTCTGCATTTTTCAGGTGACTTGTGTGGGTCAGATTGTCTGCGCTGTGGTTGCAGATTCAGATGTTCATGCTAAACGAGCAACTGTAAAAGTGAAGATAGAATATGAACCACAGGAGCCTGTGATCCTGACTATGGAGGTGAAAAACAGCCTGTTCTTCCTTGCTGCTTTTGTTTGTGTACTACAGTGTATAACTGTAATTTACTGTTACCTTATTGTGTAAGAGCTGCTTGCTTATACTTTTAGAGTTAGTCAAGTGTTGTGGGCATCTCAGTTCTCAGTTAATTAAATTAAATCAACTAATTTAATGGTTTATTAAACCAACTTATTTGGATTTCATGCCATTGACAGCCAGGTTCTATCCTCTTGTTCCACCGGCGGAACATGTGTTCCGCCGGCAGAAGTGAGAGAATGTCGGCGGAAGTGACATTCCACTGGCGAGCACAACAAAGCCGGCAGCACAATGGCTGGTGGCTGCATGCATGGACTGGTGGGGAGGTCATTGTAGTTCTCCGGTGAGTTGGTGGTGGGGATGGGCAGGGGGAGGAACAGGGGAGTGTCGGGGTGGGCAGGAGGAGGTCGGGAGGCAGAACGGGGCAAGAGAATGTGGTTTCCAGTGGCATTCGTGTGCGCCAGTATCCTATGCTCCTTCCGTCTCCCTTACATGCCTCCGTTCTGTACCAGCAAAATGGCTGGTGTAGAACCAAGGAGACCCATTGGGGAAGTGGAGGCTTTCCTCAGGGTAACTCACCCTGAGGAGACCCCAATGACTGCCCCCCATAAGATGCAGCATGCATTCTGTTGGCACAGCTGCATTGGCGGGGGAGTTTCTATAGGATTGGGCTATTAGGCTGCAATCCTATACACACTTACTTTCAGGTAAGTCCCATTTAATTCAGTGGGCTTTACTTTTGAGTAGATATGCATAGGATTGCAGTTTTAGTTTCATTGAAGTGAGTGGGACTAAAAGCCAAAACTATAGTAATTACCAAAATTATGGTGACTGTTGTTTTTTGCTTGTTTTTTTGTTTGGTAAATGGTTGCTATGTGGAGACAAGACCAACGGTTTTTAATGCCTCTTCCACTCCAGTCCCAATCCTCCCCCCGTGGCTAACCAGATTATGCATACTGGGACCAACAATGCAGTTAACATAATGTGTGGTTTGGCCCTAAGCGAACCTAAATTCAGATATTTTGCTTTTACAGTGTTGTAGATTGGGCAGTAAATGGTTTCATTGGGCATATCTGTACTACAAACATGTACTGTATACCGTTTTAATTGTTGTCTTTCCCGAAGGTTCCTGGAGTGTATTAAGTTGGTTTTTGAGGAAGAGAACATACTAGTAAGCAAGTTCTGTGTATCTTTTCTCACTGTAGGAGGCAATAGAGCACAATTCATTCTTTGAACCGTGTAGAAAACTGCAGTATGGAAATGTGGAGGAAGCATTTAAAAGTGTTGACCACATTCTTGACGGTAAATTTCAGCCTGATGGTTTAAAATCTTACTGTGAAAACTGTGGCTTTGTACATCCTGCCAGTCTCGCTCTGATCCCCAGAGCATTATGACTGCACAATACACTCTTGCATTGAGAACCTTTTTGCCTCTTAAACGTGTGAGTGTAGTTAATGTGGGAAGCAGGCATGTTAAATTTGAATTAGGGCCCAGTCCTATCCAACTTAACAGCACTGATGCAGCCATGCCAACGAGGCATGCGCTGCATCCTATGGTGGGGGGGGGGGGGGACAGTTACAGAGGCCTCCTCCAGGTAAGGGAACATCTGATCAGGATCATGGTGGAGGGAAAAGGTTACATCTTCTCTCCACGCCCAATCTGACCTACCCCCACCCCCAGCTGCTATTTAGCAAAGAAAAAGTCTGTATGTTATATAGTGGTTAGTGTGTTGGACTAGGACACGTTCAAATTCTGATACAGCTAAGAAGTACTCCTTGGGCGACTTCTTAGGCACACCCTGCCAGCCTAACCTACCTCACGAGGTTGTTGTGAGGATTAAATGGTGGGAAGAATTGCACATGTCACCCTAAACTCTTTTGGATATAAATATAAGAAATAAATTAATTGACGCTTGCAGGACCAAATAACATGGTGAACAGCACATCTAGTTTGACCTTGGAAGAGGATTGGCTGTTGGGAATCAGCTTCACCTTGCTGTGCCTTCTCTCATTTTTCCTGACTCAACGGTGCCTTTTGCCTTCCATTTTCCCTCTTGCTCTGCATGGCTGTATGCTATTGGATGCCCAACTTGTCCAACAGTCTGTGTCTGAATAAGGATTACACTATAAACAGAATTATCCCACAGTGGGTTTTCTCTGTGCCAGGTGCAAGGGAGTGTCAACGGGAAACAGGTTATCTTGTTGTCTTGTGTGCTCCCTGAGGCATCTGGTGGGGCCACTGTGTGATACAGGAAGCTGGACTAGATGGGCTTTTGGCCTGATCCAGCAGGGCTCTTCTTATGTTCTTACTGAACCTCTCAGTCAACAGACTAGGATTGAACCTTCTCTCAGAGCAGACTGTCGCTATATCATTCTGCCAGTGTCTCTCTGTCTACCCTATCTATTGTATATACTTCTCAGCATGTTTGTGATACTGTGGGAGAAACCAATGCAGTTCTGCCAAACTGTCTCAGATTCTATTCTGCCTTGCTCTCACCATCAAGGAGGCCGAACTCCTCTTTGAGAAATGCTGATTTAAATATTCTAACTCTCAGGTGAGATCCATATTGGGGGACAGGAGCACTTTTACATGGAAACTCAGAGTATTCTTGCTGTTCCCAAAGGAGAGGATAAAGAAATGGATATGTATGTATCAACCCAGCATCCAGCAATGGTACAGGTAGGGGACTGTTTTCAAAGCATTTTGTACATGTGTCAGTACTGTTTTAAATAATTTAGACCCAATGTACTGATGAAGCCTCTTCTTTATGGGCCCCTCCTCACATTACATTGCTTCCTGGAAACTGGGGTGCTGACGATGTCATTGCCCAGTGTCACAGCAGGGAACTGCTGATCGTGGCAGCTCCATCAAGCCACCAGCACTCACAGGGTGGGATTACGCATTTGGTATTGTAAATGTGAATTTTTATCTCTCTGTTAATATTTTATGACCTGCCTAGAACTTTTGGATTGAGGCATCCTAGAGCAGTGGTTAAGGGACTGAAATGTGAATCAGAAGGTCCCCTGTTCAAATCTTGCCTCAGTCATGAATGCACCATGAGGCAAATCCCTGACTCCCAGCCTCAGTTTCTCCCCCAACATGCCTCTCCCACCACCCCTTGCAATAATAGCAGAATAGTAACACTGGCCTACCTTTATAAAGTTGTTATAAAGATTGCTATAACAGTAGATGTGGAATATTTTCAGCACTTGGAAAAAGTACTGCACAACTACAGGTGTCCCCCACTTAATGACGGATTGCTTAACGACGATCTGGATATATGACAGAGGTCCCCAGTAAAAAAGAGCAAAGGATTTAAAAAGACTCATCTTTTTAAATCCCCAGCTCTTCAGCTGTTTCACGCTAGATAAGGGCTTTGAAGTTCAGTGTTGTGCTTAAAGCCCCAGTGCTAAACTTCAAAGCCCTTATCTAAAGCCAAACAGCTAATGGGCAAGATAAGAGCTTGGATGTTTACCACTGGGGCTTTAAGCACAGTGTTAAACTTCAAAGCACAGCAAGACCCGCTTAATGATGGCTTCACTTTACGACGGGGATTTCAGAACGTATCCCCGTCAGGGACACCTGTGTCACTATAAATGCAGATGAAACGTCCTGAAGGCTAATATGGGTCTGCTTATTTCCAATCATTAGAAAAAAAATAGCTTTTTTAAAAAATCCCCATGGTATTCCTATTTGTCTAAAGATGTAAAAGAATGGATTCTTGTCCATCCGTGTCCCCCCCCCCCCCATCTATGTATTATGTCTTGTTTGACCTCTTAGTTCTTTTAAAATTGCCCTGGTGTATTTTAATTTTTTTCAGGAAATGGTAGCTTCTTGTTTAGGTATCCCAAGCAATAGGATCATGTGTCACGTAAAACGAGTAGGAGGAGCTTTTGGTGGGAAACTGCTGAAAACTAGTCTGTTGGCGTGTGTTGTAGCTGTGGCATCCAACAAGTACGTACGTATAGAAAACTGTTCAGAAAACTGCCCCGGGCAAAACCTGGAGGAAAATGATAGATTTATTAGGCAGCTGAAATAGTCATTTACTTTTCAAATATATTAGATGAATGAAACCCAGTCAGCAAGCCATACACGTATTAGGATATAATATAGCAAGTCATACACAGTAAGCCATACACATATAGGATATAATTGCCAAAGAGACATTGTCTTAGAACTCTTGATAAACTCAAAGAAACTACATAGCCATACTTCTGAAACAGTGTATACATTCATAGACTTATCAGGTAATCTTAAAGTGCAATTCTGTGCATGTCTACTCAGAAGTAAATGCTATTTATTTTAACAGGGCTTATTTCCAGGTACGTGTGTATAGAATTATAGCTGGGCAGCCCCCCCCCCCCACTTGGGGTAAGCCTTCCTACTGGTGCTGCTTACTCTCAGGGTGTTTTTTTTTTTTTTAATTTTCAGTATGACTTGCAAGTTCTTGTTTGCTGCTGACATGACAGTGCTGACCTGTCATTGTTCAAGGGTTTGGTGTCTACCTCTCTAACTCTCACTGAACTATAAAATGCGAAGCCCACTGTCGGAAGCCTACTTCCACAGCAGTCTCAAAAACATCCCAATGTGTGTTTTTAAAATGCACATTCTTTGCCAATAGCGGAGTCAGTGATGGGGCGGTGGGCCCCTGGGCAGCAGGCGGTGTTCAAAAAACGTCTGCGCGGCTTCCATGATTGGCCCACCCACCCGGGCTCCTAGGATTATGGAGAAAAAAGTGGGGGGGGGTTACTCGGCGGGATGCGGCGGGGGCGGGGCTTGTGCTGGTATGCATGGGGGGGGCGCCGGAGAGGCTACCTACTCCTTTGTTCTTTGTTTGTGAAAATCACATGTACCGTAAATAAAAAATTGCCTTGTGTGTTGAGCTACATGGCAGTAGGCAACTTTGTCATTCTGACAAAAATATCTCCTTTCTTTCTTTAGGACAGGCCGTGCAGTTCGTTGCATTCTGGACAGAGGGACTGACATGTTAGTCACTGGAGGTCGACACCCTGTCATTGGCAAGTACAAAGTAAGCAGTAGGAGAATCCTGTGTTAGAGGCAGTTCATGCATTCCTTTCTGAACTCGGAGATGAAAAGTAAATGGCAAAATTATTATTAGTATTTATATACCGCTTTTCAACAAAAAGTTCACAAAGCGGTTTACAGACAAAATCAAATGATTAAATGGCTCCCTGTCCCAAAAGGGCTCACAAGCTAAAAAAAAAGATGCAGAACACCACCAGCAAACAGTCACTGCACCACTTTGCTGGGGCCTGGGTTGAAAACTCATCAATTGCAATGTGTGTTGCATAGTGGCTAAGTATCTGAGCTGTGAACTAGGAAGTAGACTGGGGAGAAACACCTCAGCTCTTGTGCTGATCATCACCTATTATATCCAAACTGCACATTTGCTAAAATTGACTTCATTACATTATAAGCCACCAAGCTAGGCCACAAATGGATCAACTGAAAGTCACTCTGGGGGGAGGCAGGATATATAAAACTCTATCTCTGAGTAATCTGAGCTTGCAATGATCCCATTTAGGTTGGCTTTATGAATGATGGCAGAATCTTGGCTATGGATATTAACGCGTACCTTAATGGAGGATGCACCCCTGATGATTCTCTTCTGGTGAGTGGTTTGTAACTGGGCTGATCTTCAAGTTGTGTTGGGGTGGTGGAATTCTTACAAAAATAGTTTGGAAAAGGGCAGGTTTTTGCGTATCCATTTGTGGCATTACCTTATGACTCCTACCAATTTGCCAACACTTTTATAATAACTGCATGCTAGTCCAGCTCCAATAGTGCAATTTTATCTCCCTACACTACATAAAGTGATTCCTTGCTGCAGGGGAATTTACAGCGCAGTCCTATTCATGCTTACTCAGAATTAAGTCCCATGATGTGCTAGGGGTCTTACTCCCAGATAAGCGTGTGGGATTGCAGCCGGGCAGCCCGATTCTGCCTAAGATGCTGTGGCCAGCCAAAATGGCCGGCCGCATCCTAGGTAGTCATCCTAGTCAGGATGCAGCCCACGCTGGCTCGGCCCAGGCTCACTTTCTCAGGCTGACTCAGCCCATTTGTCCCCTTCCCCCGGTGTAAGCACCGGAGACCCCAACAGGCCTCCTCAGATGCACACCAGCTCTTTAGCTGGCGCGCATCTGGGGAGGCCATGTAAGGCCGACCCAGCCAGGGAAGGGGACTAGGATATTGGCACAACCCAGCGCCGATATCCCTGCCCCCTCCCAGGCTGGGCCAGCCAATGGCCACCGCCCCGGCCTGTCCTCCGCACGCCCTCCCGTCGACTGGCGCAGGACTTACCTGAGTCGGCCAGCGTGGATTCGGGATGGCAGCCTTGTAAGTGTTGCCAGCCTCCGCACTGGTGCCTCTTGCGCTAGAGGTGCTGCAAAGGCATGTTTGCGACACCTTAAACCGGCAGATCAGTGCTCTGCTGGTCCCAAATCTAGACAGGATAGTGCCAACAGAATCCGAGTCTTAGATCCTATCTTGTCTTTTGTAATCCCCTGCTTTTTCTCTAAGACCCCATTCTAAATCAAATTTCTCCTGACTTCTTCTCCTAGTCTCACTCATGTTGCTTTAGCAAGAGGCCTAGCAGCACAGCAGTATCTTTTTTGGCTATCTTGTTGATGATTTTGATTTATAACCAAAATAATATGACTAAATGAAGACAACAGTTTCAGAAGCCACTTTGCTTGACATTTGCAGAAAAGGCAGAATATACTTTTTTTTTTAACACCGATGCAACGAGCATGAACATGAAAATGAGCGAACTCAGGAAGATAGTGGAGGACAGGAAGGCCTGGCGGGATATGGTTTATGGGATCACGAAGGGTCGGACACGACTTAACGACTCAACAACAACATACTTTTTTAAAATAAGCAATTTCTTTTAAATTGCTTATTTTAAAAATAAAATAAGTTTTCACTCTAACCCTGCAACATAGGATGTTCTTTTCTTACACAGGTTTCCCTACCATCATTTTCAGATACAACTTCAATGTAATTGTAACTGTAAAGGATGGGTTGGTCTAATGCTGAGCTATTAATGTTCCCTTTAATGAAGGTTCCAGAGATGATGTTGCTAAAAATGGATAACGCTTACAACATTCCAAACGTCCGATCCTGTGCCCGTGCTTGCAAGACACACATGCCATCCAACACAGCTTTCCGAGGCTTCGGCTTCCCGCAAGGAGGACTGATTACAGAAGCCTGGATAACACGTGTGGCAGCTAGGTGTGGCTTATTACCAGAGCAGGTGAGGGGGGGGAAATAGAAATGGAACACATACAATTCTGAACATTGTAAGAATCAGTAAAAGGGTAGCACACTGTCACTAAGTGGATTCTGGGAAATTATATGCAAATGTGAAATACCGTCGTTCGACTGAGGGCTTCTGCACTCCTAGAAGAAAGAAGCCTGAAGAGAGAGAAGACAGCCTTCTGAGGAAAAAGGGACCACTTTCAAAGACTTGAGAGAAATATAGAGACTTCTCACAGGGCTCTTGGGTGACTGAAGTGTCAGAAACCTGGAATAAGAATACCTGCAAGAGAGGCAGCTTGTTGGTCTAAGAGAAATGGAACCCAAGAGAGCATTTTTGGGAATAACTTCTAATACTGTGTTCACTACTATGAAAAGCTCAATGGTAATCTCTGATGGGGTGGAACTAACTGGTTACTACCTAGCTATCACATAGCATGGGCAGGAGGAAGGCCTGCAGGAGCCTGTGCTCCTCATCTCTCCTGCTGCAGCCCCTTGCAACTAAAATGTATGGTGAGAAATTGAAATGTCCATTTTCAGTATTAATAAGACCTAAATGTAGACCTATGCTGAAAATGCTGTGTTGTGTCATGTTTAGACCATGTTCACCTATATTTATAATTGAGAACATAAGAAACTGAATTAGACAGATGGTCCGTCTAGCCCAGTATTGTCTACACTGACTGATGGTGGTTCTCCAGGATTTCAGATGGGGATCTTCATTTCTGAAGATGCCAGATATTGAACCTGGGATCTTCTGTATGCAAAACATGTAATGTACCCCTAAGCTACAATGCCTTCCCCAAGCATGTTTTAATTGTTTTGTGTGACTAAAACATAGTTATGGGTGTCCTGAATATTATTGCTTTTTACCAGGGCAGTTGACCAAAATGGATTGGTATGTCACATTCGTATAGGCCGGGTATCATTAACCTCAATCCAGTTCTACCCATACCCCCAGAAAATCTATAAAGTTGAGTTTGGCTTTATGTAAATACATAAATACTTTATGTAAATCTCAAAACTCAGTATAAATAACTTGTGGCACTGTGTTAAAGCCTACTGTAATACTTATCTTACAGATTAGGGAAATAAACATGTACAAAGAAATTGAACAGACTCCTTACAAACAGGAGCTCAATCCACAGAATCTGCACAAATGTTGGAATGAATGTATGGAGAAATCTGCATATCACACAAGGAAAGCAACTGTGAACAAATTCAACAAGCAAAATTACTGGAAGAAAAAAGGGATTGCTGTTATCCCCTTAAAGTTTCCAGTTGGTGTTTGCTCACGTTCTCTAAGTCAGGTCAGTTTGCTTGAAAATGTCCATAGATAAGAGGTTAGATTTTCATGGCCAGTGATAATTAAAGACAATAAGATGTGTATGCAGGGTTTTGAAGCCATGACTTAAATTTGTTTATTACATTAAAAGAGGTTACGAAATGTAATAGGATTCAATACAGAGACGACGTTTCGATCATCTTTTGAAGATCATCATCAGGTTTAAAGCAGCAACGGACAGTTACGGAATGTTGACCTTTAAAGGAAAACAAACCACAGTTCAAAAGGACGTGCGCCCGTCTGTCAGCTGGAGGATAAGCCGGGCAGAGTTTATGCTGGAAGGAGACAGCCGGCTTAAAGGAAAGCAAGTGTTTAAAATACTAGACAGCAACAGAGAACTTGAATGTTAACAATGTTGCAAAGGCAGACATAGGGAGAAGAAACATTAATATCTCTAATATTTTTGTCCTGTTTCTTCTCCCTTTGCAACATTGTTAACATTCAAGTTCAAAAATGGGTCTGATTTTTTTCATCCGTGATCAGGTCCAACCTGTGGAGTGAGTGAGAGGGATTGTTAAATCAGTACACAGTTTCTCGCAATTGCAGGGAAACACAGACACTCTCTGGTCATTGGTGTTTGAATGCTTTTTGTACTTTTTTATTATTATTATTTATACACTTTTTTCAAGGGGAGAGCCTGTGGGAGGGATTGAAGAGGTGCAGGAGTCCTTCTTTGATTTATGGTTTCCGCCTTTCCTAATAATTTATCTCCTCTTTGGTTTCTTATTGGTCTGGGGTCCTTTGCCCTTGTGGTCCCAGTGATAGAAATGGAACTGATATCCCTGGTGGGGTTTGTGTCTGGAGTCCTGCAGCATAGTACATGTAAATGTCCTGAGATAAGAGAAGTGTTATTGATACTAACTGCTCCTGGTGGTGTAGATTTGATCAGTATCTGGAGGGGGAGAGCATCATTTGGGGCTCTTTATTTGCTCCAATGGAAGTGTTTTTATGTATGCCATGTCTTTTTTAGATGCAGTGTTACACCATTGGCAATGCAGACTTGGCATGGAGACTCAGTGGGCATAGGATTCCAACTAAGTGCGCTCTTCCACCACCCAGTTCTGCTTGATTTTGCTCCTTGTATTGGTGGTATACTGCCTGTGTAGCAGTTCCGCCTACATTGTGAGCCAGCAGCACAATGGTAACAATGTGCTGACATAAGATCTTGCTTCACACTGGTGTTGTGGACTTTAATAAGCAGTCCTGTACCCCACACAGCCAGAGCTACTTGAAGATAAGATTGCTCTGTTCATTTTATACTTCTTTACTTTTATATATTTATTCAAAGAAACCCAATTATATCTTTTGGCTTATGAAGGTAACTCCCCAAAATCTTCCTGCTTCTTTTTTTTTTTAATGCAGTGGTTGTTTTTTTCAGGCTGCTGCTTTGGTCCATTTATATACTGATGGGTCTGTGCTCCTGACACATGGTGGCATAGAAATGGGGCAAGGACTTCACACCAAAATGATCCAGGTACTAAAAACCACATATCTACCGGTAGTTTAAGGTAAAGGTGACCCCTGACAATTAAGTCCAGTCGTGTCCGACTCTAGGGTGTGGTGCTCATCCCCATTTCAAAGCCGAAGAGCCAGCGTTGTCTGAAGACGCCTCCGTGGTCATATGGCCGGCATGACTCTCCTTGCCGCAGCGCGTAGCATGCAGCTGGAACACGGAGCGCTATTTACCTTCCCGCAAGCGGTACCTATTTATCTACTCGCATTGTCATGCTTTGGAACTGCTAGGTTGGCAGGAGCTGGCCAAGCAACTTGTATATAAAAAGTAGTCTTAAGTTGCAATTCTATACACACTTCCCAGGGAGTAAGACCCATTCAACAAATGGAATTACTTCTGCATAGACATGCCAAGATTTAGGCTGCTAATAAGGGTTTTTTTTTCTGCTTTGCCATTACTTTGATAATAGAAAAAAGCCTATTTTTTAAGACACTGACACCCATTATATTTCTTCCATTTTCTCACTGAACTTATGCAAGTAGTAATGTCAAGGCCTGCTCTTGAAAGATCAGGATACTTGCAAGCTGCTTTTATGAACAAAGATGGGATTTAAGAAGTATTGTAGTGGAAGTCCAATAGAATTGAAGCCACCAGACTGTTAGTTTTGCAGTCAAGAAGCTTCACTGTGCAGTTGTGTTTGTTAAGATATTCTTTAGAATCTAGCCACATGAATCTCTCTCGCCACATATGTAAAAGGCTGCTGATACAAGGGAGGAGAGCATGCATAGCTAGTACCTGGTGCTGCACACACTCTGCCCACCTTGACCCACCAAATTTATAAGTACAATAGAGGGCCATTCACTCACTGCTGCTCTTCCAGAAATACACTCCCCTCGGCCAAGACACCTCCTATCTCCTCCACACCACCATTGATAATCAGCACACTTTCTGTTCAGCTTGAGAGAAAAGATATCTGTTCTCATGCTAATTCAAGCAAGAAGGAATCCTTTTTGTTTTGGAGCCACTGGCAGCTTTCACCACCTGTGAAACTTTCTTTCACTGGCAGCTTTCACCACCCTGAGGCCATTTTAATCAGAACCATGGCATGAAGGAAAAGGTTTAAAAATCCCCCCTGCCCTGAAGTGCTGTACTCCTAACTTGGTTAAAGTCCACATGACTTCTGTTCCCTACCACACCCAAAGGGAAAAAATGGAAGGGAAAGTGTAAATTTTAAAGCCATGTCTTGTTTGGCCCAAAGAGATGGAAAGTCTGTGAGAGGACATTTTCGTTTATCATGTTAACAATCTCTTTTCTTTTAAGGAACCTCCTATTTCAAGGTGTATGAGGGAGGGGTAGACAATAAGATCAGTTGCAAAAGTTGATTGGTGATAGTGGCACCAGCTAGAAAGTAATGCCTTATACTTGTGCCCATATAAACTGCTGCTTTGAAGTAGTTGTGAAAGAGAGGCAGAGCACCTGAAAACTCTTGTTTGTTATCTTCTGTGTTACCCCAGTTAATATGCAGAACAACTTTTAGTGCATGCAAGTGGATTAAGTAATTATCAAGTTGCAATACGTGCTCAAGAACACTTCAACCCATTTCTCCAGTTCCACCCCATGCCCCTAATACATTGACCCCATGAGCATTGTTCGTCTGTATTCAGCTCCAGAACAGGGGGCAATCCCAAGATGATAGTATCTGATGAAGGTCCTTCAGAATGCCAGTCATCCCATAAGATTTTCAGGCATTAGTTTAGGACATTATACTTTTGAAGGTTTTGTGTAAAGGTCAAGACCGCCATACTTAAAACTGAATATGAATACATTCATTTATTTTATCCTAGGTTGCTAGCCGAGAGTTAAAGATGCCAATGTCAAATATTCACTTCTGTGAAACAAGTACAACAACGGTTCCTAATGCATTTGCTTCAGCAGGATCTCTAGGAACGGATGTCAATGGAATGGCAGTGAAGGTAAAGTGTGGTATTTAATCTTCTAGCTAATGATGGTTCCACCCTATTGGTCTAAGATTCCACCCTATTTGAAATAATCATGGGGAGTGTCTTTTGGTGAATATTGCAACTAAATGCATGCAGCCTGATCATATATGTGGTGACTGAGAAGTAAGTCCCTTTTGAGTTGCTAAACATAGATGCCAGTGAGCAATTCCTATTGCTTGAGTGCCTTCTACTTTCAGGTAAGTGTATTAAGGATTTCAGTCTTACTAAATGTGTACTATTATCATTAAACCATATTTTATGTTATGTTACAACAGCAGTATGTTAGGGAGAGAAAATGTATGTAGGACTAGAAACAGAAGGAGTTTCAAAAACCCAGTGGGATACAACACAAAGCATGCAACATCCTGTTCTTGGGGCACAAATTTGACAGGCCTGATGGACAGGCTTCAGTGAAATATAAGTGGTGTGCCCTTCCCCTTCTGATTGAAAGCTAGAATGCAAATTTGAAGCTTCCCAGGAAAGAGGCTTTGCAGGACTAATATGTAATTGAGAAATGACATAAGCCTCTAGATTTTCTGCTGAAGTGACTTCTGGCCAATGCCACTGATATGTCTATAATGACTTCTGAGATGTAAGTAACACAGCAGTACAACAAAAATGGAAGACCAAAATGTTTTACAAATATACTTTTTCTTCTTCTTTCTGTTCTTCTGAACTTCATCAGGATGCCTGCCAGTCCCTTCTGAAACGTCTTGAGCCCATCATTGATCAAAACCCTAAAGGCACCTGGAAAGAGTGGGTAAGAGCAGCACTTTGAATAACCGGAATTAATGCATTTAACAGGAACTTGTATTCAGTTATTTCCAGGGTTGGCTGAGCAGGCAGGGCATAAACTCTTGTTTTAGCATACTAGATGTATATTGACAAAAGACAGGTGATGCTTGCAGCATCCCCAAAGAATGTGCTGAACAATTCTGTGCTTTACACAGGACTTGCATTAACCTTCGATTATTTGCCATGTCCTATATCAGGGGTGGCCAAACTGTGGCTCCTGAACCACATGCTGCTCTTTGACCTAAAATAAGTCCCCTGGTGAAAGAAAGGAAGAGTATAAAGTTTTAGAATATAATAAATAAAAGGTTTGACACCACGTGCATTATTTCACCATCTAATTATGAGTTCTGAATTAATTTAAAGGACCACAGTAGAAGTTTCATTACAGGCCAAATATTAGAAGTACTCAGCAAGTTACTCTCGGTTTTCAGAATAGGATGGTGGTTTCCAGGCTGCCCTGAGGTATGCTATGCAGAGGTGCAACCTTTCAGAAGATTAAATCTAAAACGTACTATTCTTGGAAATATGCCAGTGTCTTGTGTGTTTAATTACATAAATTCTGTGGTGTTTGTGGCGGCATTCTTAAGAATAGCTGACACCTGCATCTAAGACCAAGCTCTCAGGCCACCTAGCTCTCAAGAAACGGTTGTATGCTTCCCTCAGACTTTTTAAAAAAAAACAAAATGTAGAAAAAGAGGCTGTGATCTATAATGAAAGGCCCCTAAAATTCAGCAGAGGGAAGGGACTTCTTAACACTTTCCCCTCCACAGCTTTTTCCACTAAGAATTGCAGTGTCACGGCTGCTTTTTGCCCATAGAGAAATGAGTGCCTGGGGTACTGAGCACCAGGTAAAGTTGAATCTCAACCAAAGGTCATATCGAACTAACATGCACTTTAAAAGCTAAGATCAGCTCTCCACTTAGGCCCAGTTCTCACTCGGGGTCACTGTCAAACTACATACTGTATTACTTTAAACCTGTCAGTAACAGATGTTTAAAGCAGGAAATGGTCCAGAGGGGGGTATTTTAAGCCCTGAAGCATGGCCTGACTTGTTGTGGGAGCACAGCATGGGCTGTGTGTGGTTCAAGGGTTCAACAAAGGTATCGTTAAAGGGCAAGCTTTAGGAGCAGTTAATCGATTTTATTAAAAATTGTGCAGTAATACTGTAGATAGAAGTTCAAAACAGTTGTCTATTTCTTTTTGTTTGGCTGAGAGGAAGTAAACCTGCGTCTGGGCTACACCATTTCAGACTACAGGTACTCGATGGATGGCTCACTTTCATTAAAATGGTTTCCTCACATAGAAAACCAGAAACCTTCTCCCTGACATTAACTATGATGGCTTGGGGAATATCAACATTTACTAATCATGGAAATTTTGATCAGATTTGGGCCTCATCTGAGGACACACGTTGATTCTTTAAACTGACCAATTCTGACTTTTCCAACTGATTGCCTCAAACATTGAGCTACTTGAATATATTCATATTTGCACAACTTCTGGCGCTTACTGTAACATGTGTATATAAATATATGCAATGGTTTTTATTTGCTGTGTTTTAATATGTGATCATTACTGGATATTATTAAAAACAGCGCCTTACAGAATTTAATATTAAATTGACTGAAGAAACTTGAACTAGAAATAATGCTTTGCTACTTTCTGCCTTCCTATGGAGATATATGTGCTAGTGGCAAAATTATTTCTTGAGTTTTGGTGTGACTATGTTAGCATTTTTATATAATACAGTATGGTGTTTGGAAGGAATAAACTTATTAACCTAACCTTGCTTCTTTTACAGGCTAAAGAAGCTTTTGAGCAGAGTATTAACCTGTCCGCTACAGGCTATTTCAGGTAACAGAAATAACTCATAATGAACTTGTGACTTTAAGAAATGAACGCCCAAAGATAATGAATCACTCATATGACAAAACATAAGTGAAGACTGAGTTGATTATGGATGACAAAGCTTGTATTTTAAATGAACTTTTTAGATTTAAAATTGAAGAGCAAGACTACACTGTGACTGGCCATGAGCCAGATAGAGGATATCGGTGCACAAGAAATCAAAATATGTGATTCCTGGATGATGTACTTGGCATTTATTTATTTAATATATTACCCCACCTTTCTTTTTTTTATATTTATATTTTATTGATATATTAAAACATAAAAACAATACATATTTCATAAAGTTATAGCAAGCACGAAGCAATACATCCTACTAGCATACTATTCACTATTTTCTACATATAATATCCAACTAAGCCAAAATAACACCCACATTCTATTCTTTAAATCTGCATAATATCACATCGTTGTTCTTCTCTCTCTCTCTCTTAAAAAATCGATAAATGGTTTCCAGTTATTCACGAAAAGGTTAACTGACTTTTCCTTAATTAAAATTGTAAGTTTATCCACATATTTAATTACCCCACCTTTCCTCCACTTCAAATCAAAATGTACCCTTTCCTCCAAATTAAAATGTACCCTTTATCAGCATCCAAATACAGTAAAGCAGCAGCACTGAGGCTTCTGAAGTTTATGTATTGAGTTGTAAATCCCTTTTACAGTCCCTTTTCTAATAACTTTTTAATTGGCAGTTTACCAAATTAATTGCATAACGTGATGTGCCATTTGTCATAGACAAATCTACAGTACTTGGAAAAGAAAAAACTCTTAGGAGGCCTAATACAAGACCAGTACAATACAGAGGTACATTGGGTGTCACAATCTACAAAAGTCACTAATGCCAAGGGTCATTCCAAAATGACCGATTGGGGGGAGGGGAGATGGTCCAGAGGTGTGTTGGCTCCTGTAAGTATGTATTGCTAGACAGTGTTGAAAGCATCTGGCTTCACCAGTCCTCTAGCAAATCTAGTCATGCATCAATTTATCCAGAAGAGCTACATGACAATGCATCAGGTCTGCACAGAAAACTCCCCTGAGGATGTCCAGTGGCATGCCAGGTCAGAAGTCCATTTATTGGTTTGTTTACTTTAAAAAAAAAAGCCTTCCTGGATCAGATCTCCTACACCAGTATTTTATTGATATCAATGCGGAATTCTGAATGTATTGGAAGACTATAGAGTGAGAATGACCACCGGCTTAGATAACTTTAAGAAAAGATTAGACAAATTCATTGATAGATTTATCAATGTATAGTAGCCAAACTAGCTAGATGGAACCTGTGTGTTCGGAAGTATCCAATGATATAGCAGCTTCTGGGGACAAGCAACAGAGGAAGACTATTGCCTTCACTGTGCACCCAGAGGCACCTGTCTGACAGTCAGGTGCCTCTGGGTGCACAGTGAAGGCAATAGTCTTCCTCTGTTGCTTGTCCCCAGAAGCTGCTATATCATTGGATACTTCCAAACACACAGGTTCCATCTAGCTAGTCCGAACACACAGGTTCCATCTAGCTAGTTTCCATCTAGCTAGTTTCCATCTAGCTGGAAACAGAATACTGAATGGACCTTTGGTCTGATCTAGCAGGGCTCATCTACCATTCTTACAGCACAATCCTGTGTAAGGATCTGGCCGGCAGCCCAGGGCCACCCCCTGGATCCTGAGCCCAAGACTGCCCATCAGATGGCGGGCTGGAGGTCTGCCCGTCAGATGGCAGGCAGACGACGCTCGGCCTCTTCCCCGGGTGTAAACCAGCCCGATAGACCTCCTCAGATTTCTGCCAGCTAAATAGCTGAAGTCGGAGGAGTCCGTGTAACGGCCTAGCCAGCCCGGCGGGGACAGGGATATGGCAGGAGCCATCCCCTGACCCCTCCCGGACCGGCTAGTCCAGTGGCCCCCCTCCCTCACCCGCCGGACCGCCCACATGGCCGCCAGTAGGAGAGCTTACCTCCCTCCGGCGGCCGCGTCCTCGGTCTGGTGACGCAGTGAGGGAGGCTGACCTTGCGCCGAAAAGCACATTCGCGATATCTTGGAACGGCGGAGAACTTGCTCCGCCGTTCCGAAGATCCCAGGATTGCACCCTTAATCTGACATGATGCTTCAACAAAGCACATTTGGTATAACTCCACAGCCATGAATGGAATCCTGCCAATTGGTTCCTGTGAGGCTCCAGCTCATTATTTTAGATTTTTTGTTCTGTTTTACTGTCGTTCCCAGGGCTGCTAGCATTCCATACTTTTCATTCATGCACTTTCATGCTTCTTCCAGGGGCTATGAAGCAAACATAGACTGGGAGAAAGGGGAAGGCCACCCATTTGAATATTTTGTTTATGGAGCTGCTTGCACAGAGGTTGAAGTAGACTGTCTGACCGGAGATCACAAGGTAACTAGCGTATATCCCTTAGAACTGGATTAAAAAGTACAGCGGATTTTCTAGGTAACTAAGGATTGCCACCCTTTTTTACATCGATATTATTATATGTAAAAGTTATTTACTGTGGGCACTATTACTCATTCATGCTGCTGCTGTTCCAACTGCACTGGCTGCTGATCTATTTCTGAGTGCAGTTCAAGGTGCTGATGATGCCCTTTCTGATTTGCTATGATTTTGTGAAGTTGTTTGCTGGTTCTTTTCTTCATTGTATTACTATTGCATTTTAATTGTTGTATGATTAACAGCCCAATCCTGTCTAGCAGGACGCGGTGACACATATAAGACGCCTGCCACATCCTATCCAGGGTTGGACCTGCCCTGGCGCAGCTGGCGGTTTCCTCGGGGAAAAAGGGACATTTGTTTCTTTTCACTGAGTAATGCGCCAGCCGCCCCCCCCCCCATGGGGCTACTCGGATGTGCGTCAGCTGTTTTGCTGATGCAAGTCCAAGAGCCCCGTGTAGCTGTGGCCAGGCCCGGGAAGGGGAATAGGATATGGCAGAGGAGCCCGCTGCCGATCCCTCCCCTTTCCCAGGTCCCAATCGACCAATCCCACCCCCTGGAACGCTCCATTTCGCCCTCCCCACGCCTCTCCGCTGCCCAGCAGGGCCTTATCATTCCACCACAGCACTGCTCCATTCTCCAGCGCCGGAGGAGCGGCACAAGCCTCTCCGCCAGCGCCACTTGCTCTCCGGGTGATGCAAGCCCTAGACCAACGGAGCAATGCTTAAATAATACTCCTATGATTTTTGTTTAATTAATTATTTTAATTGAATTGTTTTGTTTTGTATTAGTTTGGTCTTAAATTGTAGTTAGCTGGCTTAAACGTTTGCAGAAAGGCAGCATATTATTTTTTCCAATATAAATGAATAAATAGTCAACTTCATTTCTACCCGTGGGCAGTGGTCTCATCAACTTTAAGATGGATTTATACTGGAACAAGGATTGCAAGCTTAAGGGCCCAGTCCTAACTAAATCCCTCCCTGCCGATGCAGCCATGCCAATGGAACGTGTGCTGTATCGGGGGGGGGGGCGGTCACAGAGGTCTCCTCGAGGTAAGGAAACTTTTCTTCCCTTACCCTGGGGCAAGCCTCTGCTGTCCCAGGGTCTCCTCGGATCTGTCCCAGCTCTTTTGCTGTTAGACTGCAGTCCTATGTTTATTAGGAAGAAAGTTCAATTTAATTACATGGAGTTTATTTCCAAATAAACACCACCTTAGATGCCTACCTAATGGGAGGGGAAAGGGTAGAATATAATTTTTTTAATAAGTGAAAAACATGTTTTAGGGTCCGGCTTGAATGGTTTAGTATAGCTGAATGTGTAGACGTGTCATAAATATGCTGTATCATCATGTGCAATCTCTGAATACCCCCAGCCATAATTGTCAGTTATTCTCCTTATGCTTCAGTGTCCCTAATTTAATTCATTTTTACAATCTACTTTAATTGACAGAACATCAGAACAGATATTGTTATGGATGTTGGATGCAGCATCAATCCAGCAGTGGACATAGGTCAGGTATGTCCTGAGAATTTCTTCTTATATTTATTTTGTGGTCAAACCACTCAGACGAATCCCCAACCTCTTATCAGCACATGCTATACATTAACACAATGGGGCAAGGGGGGGGGGGAACAGCCGCGGTCTCCATGGCTGTCACCCAAGGGGATTTCCCCCCCCCCTTGCCCCATTGTAGCTACACAAGTGCGCACATCAAACATTTGTAATGTACATGTGAAACTTGGACAGTTTTTCTGTCTTTTCATATTATGACAGTTGTGTTATGTCAGTTCATTTAAGAATAAATCGGCTTTAATTTTGCACCATCCTTTTTTGAATAACCCTGTACATAACTTGTACTTCTTGCATATTGCCACATTTTATCTAACCAGTCCTTAATAGGTAGAATCTTTTTATTTATTTATTTACAATATTTTTACCCCGCCTTTCTCCCCAAAGGGACCCAAGGCGGCTTACAACAAAAAAGAAAAATACAGTACAAAAATGGTTACATTTTAAAACAGTAAAAAACAGTTAACGAAAATTAATAACAATATCTAAAAATTGATTTAAAAAGGTTACTACAATTATGCACCTTTATTCCCGCTCCTGATTAACGGCTCAGGTCCAGGGTCCCTTAACGGCTCGGGTCCAGGGTATTTGAGGGACTGTCTCCTTCCTTATAATCCGACCCGTACTCTGAGGTCATCAGGGGGGGCCCTGTTAACCGTGCCGCCATTGACGGAAGTGAGGGGGATGGCGGCACGGAATAGGGCCTTCTCGGCTGTGGCGCCCCAATTATGGAATTCCCTCCCCCTAGAATTAAGAACGGCTCCCTCTTTAGAGACCTTTCGGCGGGGCCTTAAGACGTTTTTATTTAGGATAGCTTTTGATGCCTGACATGGTGGGCTGACTTTTTAACAAATAGCTTTTAACAAATGTAAATTCAGGTGACCCACTGGGGTTGTTTATTTTAAATTGTTTTAATTAATTGTTTTTAATTATTTTAATGTGTATATATGTATTTTAATGTCTGTCTTGTAAGCCGCCTTGAGTGCCCTTGTTGGGAGAAAGGCGGGGTATAAATTCTTTAAATAAATACATTAAATAAGCTGCACCCTTAAAGTTTGGTGCTATTTTTAAAAAATTACAATTTTAACTTAAAGAAAATTTACACATTAGGATCAATAAATATCTTAAGTTCCAGCCCCAGGACGTTGTGGAAACTAAGGGTTAATTTTTTCAACTGCTTGCTGAGGCTAGCTAGAGGTAGGCATGCCATCCGTCCCGGAATTTCTGGGATCATCCTGGAACCCAGGCTCAGGATTTTAAAGTGAATAAACTTACCTTTTTTCCGGGCACTGCCATCTTGGATCTTCCGAAACCCTAACCCTATCTGAAAGGAAGATCAACTATAGCAACCCCTTCACAGCCAAGTACCACCTCCAGCGCCACTCTTCTGCTGTGTACCACCAGAAGTGACTGGCAAAGACATTTCAGGTTTTTTCAGGGTTTTTTCCAGGCAATTTTCAGGTTTTTTGAGGCCAGAAAACTCAGGTAGGAGGCTCTGGGTGGGTTCCATAGAGGCTTAGCCAAAGGTAAGAGCCTCTCAGTAGCGAAAACGCGCCACCGAAAGCACCGCATTGGAGTAGGGTTCCAGTGGTCCAGCAGTCTGAGTACCACCAGCAGCTGATCGAAGTACTATTGGTGGCACTAGTACCAGCGGTTGAGAACCGCTGCACTATAGAAATGATTTTGTAAATAATGAAACACATTTCCAACAGTTAGACCTATAATTTTATTTATTTCTCTTTTTAATAAGGGACTGGTCTACTATCTAGTAAGCATTTTATAGTGATTTTATGTGCTGTCGTTATTTAAAGAAAAGGTGTGGCTAGTTACTTAATCCCGTAATGATTGTCAGCAGCTAAAACCATAATAGCTAAAATTTGGCTCAGCCAGCACAAACCTTGTGTAACTTGCCTCTTCAGTTTTTTTGGGGGGTGGGGCACAATTTGAAACTCCCAACAATAAAGAAGTAGATAACAGTATACTGCACAAATATATAAGCTCACTGAGATGGTGAAATTAAAAGAAGGAAGACAACTATTAATACGGTAGCTATGAAAACACTCCTGCTGACATTGGTGTATATATAATTGTTTTTTTTAGTTCTATAGCATACCATGTTGTTCGTTTTTATTTAATACTTTTTAAGTATGAAGAAGTGTTCTATATGCTTTTTATGTGGTATTTTAATATATGATGAGGGCTAACTCGTATTGCAGGCCAGCGGGTGGCGCAGCGGGTTAAACCGCTGAACCTTAAGCTATCGATCGAAAGGTCGGCAGTTCGATTCCCGCAACGGGGTGAGCGCTCGTTGCTTGGCCAGCTCCTGCCAACCTAGCAGTTCCAAAGCATGTCAATGCGAGTAGATAAATAGGTACCGCTTGCGGGAAGGTAAACAGCGCTCCGTGTTCCAGCTGCGGCAAGGAGAGTCATGCCGGCCACATGACCACGGAGGCGTCTTCGGACAACGCTGGCTCTTCGGCTTTGAAATGGAGATGAGCACCACACCCTAGAGTCGGACACAACTGGACTTAATTGTCAGGGGATACCTTTACCTTTACCTTTAACTCGTATTGCAGTGTAAGGTGTATGGGAAATCTCATTGCAAGTACCTCTTCCTTTTCTCAGATTGAAGGTGCCTTTGTTCAAGGTCTTGGGCTTTACACAAGAGAAGAACTCAAATACTCCACAGAGGGTGTCCTCTACACCCAGGGTCCAGATCAGTATAAAATCCCTGCAGTTTGTGACATCCCAGAACAGTTCAGTGTCTCCTTGCTGGTGTCTTCCCAAAGCACAACAGCAATCTACTCATCCAAGGTATTGTTGTTGTGTTTCTCTCTCTCTCTCTCTCTTTCAAATGTGAGTTCACATTACTGAAGTTAAAACCACAAAAGTGTATGAGAGCATTAATAGTTGAAATTTCAAACTCTGAATGTCTTGTAACTATATAGTTAAATGTGTAATCCATCCCACAGTTGTTCATGCGCCATTGAAATCAACAGGATTTAAGTGTGTATAATTGTGGTTGGGATTACACCCACAGTTATTCCTCTTGGATGTTTATTCTAAATATGGGACATTGGCCTTGATACCACGTTGCTATGCCTACTGAAGCAATCTTCTTGGGCAATCTGCCCCAGACTGAGAGCCACAGCACCAACACAGACATAAGACATTTTCCTGACAAAGTCATATTTATTATCATTACATTCATATCCCATGCTTCAGGAGCTTGTGACAGTCGGTGTCCATAAGTTTTCCCCTTCATTTTATCCTTACAGCAACACTGTGAGGTAAGTTATTCTGAGGAAGAGCAGGTGGCCCAATGTTACCCAGAGAGCTTCATGTCTGAGCAGGGATTTGAACCAAGGTAGGGTTCTGTGGTCCAGGTTCAAGTCCAACACCCTAGCCCAGGGATATCAAACATAAGACCTGCAGGCTAGATACGGCCCACAGAAGCTCTTTATCCAGCCCATGTGATAATTGGGCTGTCCCAGCACCGCCCTTTATCAGTGCCTCTTCTGCCAAGGCTCAGGGAGAGAGACTGAAGGAGGCCTCGGAAGACGAGGAACGCTATGGGAGAAGTCACAGACCAAGAGGGGTGAAAGAGGAAGACGCTGCTAAGGCACTGGGAGAGCCCAATTGTCAAGCAGACTGCCCTTTCAGCAGTACTGCTTCTGCCGAGGCATCACTTTGCAGAGCACCTCTCAGCTGCTGTGCTGCTACGAGATGCCTCAGCAGAAGCAATGCTGCTAAAAGGATGGCCCGCATGTTAATTGGGCTCTCCCAACTTAATAATTGGGCTTTCTCATATCTGGAAAATATGATTAAGATTTGCATATTTTTTTCTGTCTCTGCACTACAGGAGAACAAAGTGCTTATTTCTGGCCGTCGTCAGCTTAACGATGTCACTTCTGGCTTAATGATGTTGCTTCCGGCCCTCAGCAGGCGCCGTGAATACTATTTGGCCCACTGAATGAAATGAATGCTATTTGGCCCACTGTACACCCCTGGTCTAGCCACTACATCACACTAGCTCTAACTTAGGTACTGCTGGTTGACCATACAGTTAGGTGCTTCATAATAAGAGATAATATCTGTACAGACCCCATAAAATATAACGGAACATACTCATGACATATATGAAGAAGCACTTTCTGCAAGGTTCTTACGTTAAAACATCCCCTACTTTTAACATGTTTCAAAAGCAACATTACTTGTATTGTTTTTGTTTCTACGGCAGGGTATTGGTGAACCAGGGGTCTTCTTGGGGTGCTCTGTATTTTTTGCAATATGGGATGCAGTGGCTGCTGCAAGGAAGGAAAGAGGATTGTCTGGGGACTTGGTGCTGGACAGTCCCCTGACTCCTGAACGAATTCGAATGGCCTGTGCTGACCAATTTACTGAGATGGTAATTTTTTTTTTTTTGCTCTGTCAGGACATTGCTATTTATCTTTCTTTTTCTTTCGCATCCTGTAAGAAGAAGATGATCAGAAGAAGATACGTCTTCTTCTGTTTTTAATAACTGGCCAGTTTACCCAGCGAACGTTGTTCCCAACTCTGTAATTTATGTCCTACTGTTTGGACTAGTCAACCCCAGAATTATTTAGCAAGCTGTGCTGGATAAATACTGTGTATCTATTCATTTGAGGTCAGAATCCAAGACCAGAAGGACCACAGAAATTATGCTCATTCCAGAATATTTGACACCTGGGAGTCCTCATAGGCTCTTCTTGAGCAAGAAAAGCCTCTCATGACAGGGCCTCCTGTTTCACAAAATTCCATGATGACTTAGCAATAAGCCTTAGTAATGGGCTCTTCCAAACGGATCACTCATTTTTACTTCTTGTTCATTCTCCTAGATCCCAAAGGATGAAAATAAACCAACTGTTTCTTGGGACATCCGCCTGTGAATGAAAAACAGCAACATAGATGAAGCATGTATAGTAGTACTGACGTCTTTGGTAAATGTCTCAACTGTTTAATCAACAAATGTTACTATTAGATACAGTATTATTACTAGAAGTGATATTGCAAGCTGCATATCCATTTGCATACATCTCCTTCCTACATTTTTCAAATTACATGATATTAGATCATCAGATCTTTAACTTTAGGTCTCTAATTGTTTGATTCTAATCTCTATATAACATTCACCCTCCTGCCTCCCTGAATCTCTAGCATAGTCCCCACATACAGGGGGTGGTAGTATCCACGGGGATCTGTTCCAGGCCTTCCTGCGGATACTGGGGTCTGCATAGAGAGGCAAATGCCCCCTCCATGGGTGGGCCCAGCGTCCGCACCCCCCGGCCATTCTCTTACCTTAATTAACTGCTCCGTGTATTCCTTCCAACAGACGCTATGAGCAGCAGCATGCTGCTTATAGCACAGACGCTGGCTGAATGCTAGAAAGGCTCAGACGAAAAACAGGAAGTTCCTGCTACTTATAGTTTCTGTTTAAAGGAAGACACCGAGCCCCTAATTAAGGTAAAATAATGCCCGGTGGGGTGCATGGAGGGGGCATACGCTATCTGTGGATAAGTAAATCTGCAGATAGCAGGGGACCCCTGTACTCACTGTCCCCTTGGTCCTAATGTTCCCCCTTCAGCAGCTTCACTGACCTCCTGCCTCCCCCTAGCTCATTTGTCTGTCTATTCTCCTTCAACAGCGGCATACCTCTCCCTCCTCCCCGAGATCATATATGTGGTGATTTCCCCAGGGCTCTTTTCATTAGCTACTCAGTTCCCCACTTCTGCCTCTTCCACCTACATTTCCTTCTGCTTTTCAGGGCAGAGCTAAATGTTACCAAAAAATGTGGCTACTGCTAAATCCAGCAACCGCATCTAGAGCTCTCAACCTAGGCAATGTCTAGAACCCAGCTGGCGCCATTATGCTGAGCAGTTCCTTGCCCCCATGCTGCACCATTGGCCATACCTGGACAACTGCCTACTGCTCTCCGAGTCTGTCTATGAAGCCAAGATGTGAGCTGCAAACTGGTTTTCTTGCCACCTTTATTTCCTTTGCATATAATCTGTAGTGAATTAAATCTTGATAGCTCACTTTGGCTTTGGGCTTCCGTAAGGATTTTATCAGAGCCTGTACTGTACTGTACAGTGTTACGTGATAGTTCAGAATTTAGCCAGTGTTCTCAGAATGTGAGTAAGCATTATTTGATAATTGCTGACTTATAAAAACTACAGGGTGCATACCAAGGAGAATATTGTTGTGCAACTTAGGTGTCTGTGGTATGCATTGTTTCCAGTAGTTGTTGATGTAGGTGTTAAAAATTGGCTGTCTTTCCAGAACATTAAGAGTTGGACATAATAATCAAGAACATGACAGGATTTATAGACTGCTTTTATAAAATTGCTTCATAACAAAAGCCTACGGCTCCTTTTATGAGATTTATGCTTTTATGCTGTGCTTGGCAAGTACACTATGGTTATGTGTTCTGTTATAATACCTTAATGAAGCATGAATTGAAATGCATTGTGTGAGAAATCAAAGGCCTACAATTAGTATTGCTTCACACCTTCCATTTCGTGGCTTTGATTTCTGTAGTGTGCAACTACTATCAGGAATAAGAAGGTAGACCCAGGCCAAAGTGACCTACCTTGCAGTAAGGAAGGACCAAAGAAGGTGATCAGTCTTTCCCAATCCTTACTCCTGTAGCAGGATCTTTTTCCTCTTTGGGGAGAGACAGCTCTAATCAGTGAAATCCAATTAAAGAAAGCTTAATTTGTTACAATATGTTAGAATAGTTGCCGGGGGGGGAGCAGGGGGCCAGCACTCCCCCCCCCCTGGCAGCATTGTGGCAGTGGCGGCTTTTTGCACTGTTTTTTTTCTTTTTGCTGCCCTTGGCAGCAGCAGTGAGCCTTGCAGCGCTGCTGCCAAGGCTTCTGGAGGCCAGGGAGGTGTTCCCCCCCCCACCCTCCTGCCCGCCACCAGGGGCCGATTTCGGCCACTCACAGGTCGCGTGATGTCACTGCAGGGGGTGTGGCTTCCAGGTGACATGCTGCGGGTGTGGCCTCCGCCGGTGAGGCCTGCCGCCTCTGGCTGGGGGCAGTGTTCCTACGGCTCTGCTTTTATCCCCCCTTGGTGAGGGCAGAGGGCCATTCTCAGGGACCAGGTTCTGTCCTTGGGGGGCTCCTCCTCTACTCTCATCTCCCATCACCTGCTCTGGGGTCTTGAACTGAAACTTTCCACTTTCCCTGATGTCCAGTTTTTGGGTGGTGGAGGAATTTTCTCTCCTTCGGCTGCATGCAACAGTGCCTGCTTATCAAAGGGCCAGCTGGTGAAGCAAAAGTCTGAGCTTTTGCTTCACCAGCTGGCCCTTTGATAAGCAGGCACTGTTGCATGCAGCCCGAAGGAGAGAAAATCCAAGGCATGCCCTTGATTTGCAGATAACAATTCTGTGAGAACCCTCTGTTCTTCTTCTATTGCTTCTGATGTCTATTGCTTGTCTCCTGCTATGGTGGTTTGGGAAGGTAATGCAGTTGACTTTCTTCTTTTCCCTGTGATTCAGCTTCCTCCTGCTACCTGATTGATCACTCGCATGCATTCCTGTCCTAAATACTACCTCTGTAAATCCGAGCAGCTCTGTTTCAGGCTTTCAAGCCCTGGAAGGGGATAGGATTCAGCAGAGGCCTCCTCTCAAGCTAGTCCCCCTCCCAGGCCTGGCTCACCCTCCTCCCCACCCTTGTTCCACCCTCCCCCTGACTCCCCACTGCCTGGCGCGGAGTTTACCTGCCCTGGCAGGTGCTGCTCCTGTGCCAGCAGAGGCCTGTCAGCGCTGGCCTCTCCACCAGCAGGACTGGCCTCCATGCCGGCGCAATGTGCTTTACGACACGTTTGCAACAGTGCAAAGCCTGGTACCGCCGGTGGAGGCAAGCTTAGGATTGGGCTGCAAGTCATATACTATATTAGTTCATTCTTTGTCATGTTAACAGATGGATGAGAGTCAGTGGAAGGAGGCAGAAGTCACCAGTTATGCACATTCTAGCAATGGAAATGACAAGAAATCCTATAGGGCAAGAAGGGATCTGGTGGCTTCATTCAGTATACCTGTTAAGCACTCGGTGAAAGACTAATGAAATATTCAATGATATTTTATATTAAAAAGTATATATTAAAAACTCTTGAAGAACCCTTGGAAGACCATGATTATGCAGGGCTAGTTCTAGGCTGCAGGGCAAATGGCCCTTCCTTGGACCTTGACCTCTACCTGGGTTGGTTCCAAGAGAGTTGTTTTGACATCGCTACACAAAGGTAGCCCCTTTGGGGCCGAGAACCAGCTTCTCATTCCTTTTCTATATAACTCGCTTTGGGAACTTTTGGTTTAAAAGAGGTGGTCTCCGAGATTAGCCATAGGTCCTTCTGAGGGCCTTGACCTGTGGCAGCTGCCCAGTGATGCCAGCCTTATGATGGTGCTTCCCCTTGGCTCTTCACAGAGATGAAACCCGACTTTACTACAGACATTTCTGCATGTTCAGCACTCTGCCATGTGCATCCATCCTCCCACTCTTGAAGTAAATCGCGTCCTGCCACTATGCTTACATCCAAACCGTCAATCTCCATTGCATTTAAGTTCCGTTTTCCCTCTCGATCACATTCCTTCACATGTTTCCTGTATGTACACGGTTCTATATGGAATTACAGGCTTGGATTTTGAATTTTTCTCTTAATAAATGCTGAATTCGTGCTACTGCACACCCATTCTTGTATATACACCTTTGATAAATTTGAATGCAGTTGCCATATGTTGAATTTCCCACTCCCTAACATCTTGTACAACTTCCACAATGGTTTACTATCATTAAGGCATGCCTTTTCCAAGCCCCACTTCACACTGGCTGGTGGGGGCAAGAAAACATACAGTTTAATTATGCCAGGACATGGGATGCTAGATGCTACAAAGCAGGAAGAAAGGAATCCTGGGTTTGAGGGCAGCCCCGCTTCTCCGGTAATATTTGTGTCCTAGATTATGAGATGCACAGGTATAATTCAGGCCTGCCGGTCCATGAAGCCAACTGAAGCAATTGCCTCATGCAGCAGATTGGCAAGGGGCACCCATCTCTGCCCCTCCCCACCTGCCTCCACTAGAAGGAGCAGGGGCTGCACATCACCTGCTAAGGGCAGGGGCAGCATTTCACACACTTCCTCGGGTGTCAGGAGGTCTTGGGCCAGCTCTGGTCTAATGACATAATTTAAACCATTTAAAAGCGAAAGAAAGAAAGAGAAAGAAGTTCCAGTTATGGCAAAGAGGCTGTGGCAATGTTCAGAATGAGAAACAGCACAAAACTTTGGGCCAATCCAGCTATGCAGAAATGTAACAATACCAGCCTTTATGCCCAAACAAAAGAGGAAATGGAGTGAAAACGCTGAGAGATCATGAAGGTATTCTGTGAACTGCACCCACTCCTTATGACAACATTGGTAGTTGAATGGCCAAAAAACTGCTATTGTCTTTGCAGGTAAGATATCCCAAGTGCAGAAAACCTTTTCTGATTTATTAAACATATTAAGGATATGTGATCATTACTGTAGATGCTTGTGAATGTCAATAAACAATCCTATTCCACTTCAGTGAGCCCAAAAGTTCCTTCGTGTCTTATTTCCTAAATGAACATTGTGAACTATAGAATTCACCTGCATCCCTTTGCCTGTCTTTTACAAAATGACCACTAGAATGTGGCTTGTTACTGAAAATGATTGTTACAGAGCCAGACTTTTGGAATTCAGCATGAAATGTTGCTTTTACCACTCTTACAGCCCAATCCTGCCTAAGATGCACCGGCTGGCCTAAATGGCCGGTCGCTGCATCCTACGCAGGATGCGGCCCACGCCGGCAGGGCTGGGACACAACTTGAGAGAAAGGGATGTTTGTCCTTATCCCCCAGTGTTGGCTCCAGCGGCCCCAATGGGCCTCCTCAGATGCGCTCCAGCTATTTAGATGGCGCATGTCCGGGGAGGCCATGTAAGGCTGGGCAGACCTGGGAAGGGGGTTAGGATATCAGCAGAGCGTGTCACCAATATTCCCGCCCTCCTCCCTGGCCTGGCCGACCAATCGCCCCTTCCCCCATCATCACCCCAGCCTGCCCTCCCAATGCAGCACTTAACTGCGTCCAGCAGTGTGGGTTCCACAGGGCGGTAGAGTGAGCTGTGCTGGCCTCGGCACCAGCACCACTTACTCCAAGGGTGGCACGAAAGTGTGTTATGCCCTTTTTGCCACACCCTAAGTCGGTGGAGCGCTCACTCTGATGGCCTTTTTTTGCACAGGATTGTGCTGTTATTTCCCCAAGTAGTGGGAAGTTCAGCTTTTAGCAAGTCTGTTGTTGTTGTTGTTGTTGTTGTTTTTTGGGGGGGAGAGAACATGTGTACCTAGATCAAGCAAAGAGATCTACTCATGAAAGCAATCGCATAGATAGCCAGTGTGGTTTCAAATGTGCAGCAGCCCTGTCCATGTTGCTATTCTGCCCGTGGTGAAATCGGAACCAGGGCTTCGACTCATGAACTCATGTACTCCCGGACGGACTTCTTTTATCTCATGGTAGAAGTGATCCATTTTTGCTCATACTTTGGGTAAAATCCCAGGAGCAAACAATGAATGAACAGGACCTAGAATGGGGTGTGTTGCTAGACTGTATTCTGAGCACTACAAATGTAGCTCATCAGCAATTGAAAAAGACCAGGATAGAAAGAAACTTGATTCTGTCACCCATTTGGAATCTCTTTTATAAGAGAACAGTAGGATAAATAGCTCATGAGGCTTAAACTGATTTCTGATTAAATTGGTCAGTAATCCAAATGTAAACCTGTCGGTCAGTAATCCAAATGTAAACCGATACTGAAATTCAATATGCATTTTCTGGCTTTTAGACCACGGTCTGCATGAACTTGCTCTTCCTGGCGGTTCACACTGAGCTGTACAGAGTCGGTATGGATGAGGCTCTGTACAGTTCAGTGTGAACCGCCAGGAAGAGCAAGTTCATGCAGACCGTGGTCAAAAAGCCAGAAAATGCATATTGAATTTCAGCATTCCAACCACAAAAGCCTTGGTAATTATATAAAGTAACCTATACTGACCAAAATATACATTCAATTCCTCTTTTATTCTGCATTATCTGTATTTACACATAGTCCCTCGTTCTCTTTCATTTGTGCTATCTCATGGGTGCTTTTTAATCCCATGCAAAAATGGCCTGACCTTGCCCTGTCCAAACCATATTTTGGGAGCGAGAAACATCAATAGAAGAAAGAGAGATACCAGTAGTTGCATGATTTATGAGTCCATGGGGTAGAGGTCCAATAGGGGTCCCAGGCCAGGCTCAGAGAGTGAAGAACCAGAAGCCAGACTGGGGGTAGAGTTGGAAAGTGGGAAGGCATAGAGGAGTGGAAGAATGGGCAGCATTGGGAGGGAGACCTGGAGGGGGAGGGAGTCTTGTCATAATGTGAGATTATTTTTCATTTAATCTTTGGTATAGGATATTAGTCAAGGCAGGCTTCAGATCTTCCAAGATAATTCCACGTATGCCTGCAGGGGAACAAATAATAATCCTAGAGGGATATTTCAGCTGATTTCATCCTTGCTCCTCCCCCCTACCTGTCTCCTTTTTATCTTGGTTCTGGGAAACACAGACTAAAGAGTTTATCAGGTGTTGAAACCAACATAAAAGCTCTAATTCACTGTGGTGTTTAATAACTTTTTTTTTTGACATCTTTCAAAGTTGTTTTTATATGGAAGAATGGCTTGTCCCCAGCAATCAGAAGAGCTCATATTTTTTGTGAATGGTAGGAAGGTAAGCATTTATTTTTACTTTTTTAAAAAAACTTATTTGGTGCACACCCTTTTCTAATCTGGAGAAACAAGGGAGACTTGTCATAAATACAAAGAAGGCTAGTGATGTAATATGGAGCTTATTCCTGAAGAGGGACATTGCAAATTGATCGTTTTTGAACATATTTTTTTCCCTGGAGTCTTTAGACATTTCACCATATAGTTTCTTACTAGTTTTGGGACTGCTTGATAGACATATCGTTAATTATCAGTAATAATTTCAGATCAAATAAAATCATAAAATTGTTTTTGTTACTTACGTGGGCTAAGATAGAAAAACAGTACATTTTCTCTAGCATTTGAATGCCTCAGTCCAGTTAAAATGGATAGGAATGAAACATCCAGTTATGTCAGATCCATATAACTTGAAAATAAACTCAGCTATTGCAGAAATAATTTTGTCTGGTGTAGTAACAGGTTGCCTTGTTCCTTCAAACTTAAAAAAACGGAGTAGGTGTTTACGATGAATTATTATTATTATTATTATTATTAATAATAATAATAACAATAATAATAATAATATCTGTAGTTACCACCTTTCTTGTCATCGGATTTCTCCTCAGACTTTAATTCAAGGCAGTTTACACAGGCAGGCTTTTCTATCCCCTCCATAGGGGTTTTTACAATAATGTTCTTTTCGTATAGAACCCTTTACATTCTCCAGCTGTTTCCTTTCGTCAATGTGGTATCTCTCTGGCTGCACACACAGCTCATGAATCAACAGTGCAAATCTATGCATACCTACTCAGTAGAAAGCCTAACTGAGTTTAATGGAATTTACTCCCAGGTAAATGCATATAGGATTGCAGCCCGAGTCAGTGCCATGCAATTATGGAGTTTTCACGGGGAACTTTTCTACAGCAGGGGGAAACAAATCTACTTGATCTGTTGTATTTTTTTTATTTTTAACGGTGAATCTAGTAGGTTCATTCTGTAAAAGTCTGTGAATACAAACCCACCTGAAAAATACACCTACTGAAATTAGTGGTGACAATGTTTGTAATAAAAGGTATGATCCAACCTAAGGTTAAGCACTTTTGATTCCCCTAAGAAGATAGCATGTTCTTAATTCTCCTGTTGAAATTAATGGCACCTGAAAATGGCAAAGAGTCTGGCTATATCGATATTTTGTTTCTAGTTTTATGGGTGTCCATAGAGCAGGGGAAATAATAGAAGAAATCTGAACTTAGGTCTAATGATTACTCCTAAGGCAGAACTCTTTGTTATACTTGACACTTTAAAATATCCATACATTGAGATCACTGCCTCTCTGCAATGTGTAGAATCATCTACCCAGACATAATTATAATTGTGCTCTTTGTCACATGAGGGAGAGCATTTATTGTTTCCCTCTTTAGATTTGGTGTATGTACCGACCAAGCAGTATGTCAGGGTTTAGAGTTGTTTGTAGAATTTAATAATCGTTTATTGAATTCCAATATAATCAAAATGCAAGACTATCAAATGATGCAGAATTGGAAATCTCCAAAAAAAAACAATGCCCCCTCACACTCCCAATCAGACACCAAATAATTCAACCTCCAGCAATCACAGAGGCTTTCAGGATGTCCATGCATTCTCATTCATTATTCTTGTCTTGCAAATGCATCACAGCAAGCAGAAGTTCAAAAAGAAAGACTGCTGATCTTGTACTTTTGGATCTAGATGAGCCAAATTTACTTAGAGAAAAGATGGGCAGGAAGAACAGGAGCAATTTTTGAAAGCTGTCATCAGCTCTATCAAAGCAGGCTTTTTTTAATAGAGCAATGTAAAATGGGGGTTTGATCTTTCAAACGTTTCCAAGACTTCTCCAGGCTTGTCAGTTCTCCCATGTTCTTCCAGTCGTAAAGCAAGCCAACTGGAAGTTTCCAATACTGTACTTGACTAAGATTCAACGTTTGCCAACCACCGTAAAACCAACTGACAGAATGATACATAGTACATTTTTATTTGTAAATAATTATGATGAATAAGATCCTTATGAACAAGAATTAAATTGAAATAGATAAAAATATAACATTTTAAAAAGTTAACAAATGTTATCAAGCTGGTTTTATGGTCAAAGCAGATCCTCCGCCACAAGTGGTTGTTTTATGATCTACTTTGGGGTATCTCTCACTCACTCACTCACTCACACACGGATGAGTAAAGTACACAGTTAATTCTGCCGAGGTTTTAAATAATCAATTCTAACCGTTACAATATCCCTACAATAGTGGTTCCCAAACTGGGAAGTGCCATGGAATCCTCTTGGAAAACAGTGCAATGCCAATTGGCAGGCATCAACATAATGTAATGGGCAGCCACAGACAATGGTTGCCAATGGTCAAGGGAGCCGCAGGTCGAAAAAGTTGGGGAAACACTGCCCTACAAATATTCTGTTAGTAATGAAAAACTGACAATAAGATACAAAAGGTAGTTGTTATAACAACGTACCTAACTAAATTTGAAGAATAACATAGGTTTTATCAACCTGAACAAGGTTGCTTATTATAGTTATCACTAGATATTCACTGAGTTGGGCCTTACCTTGAGCGGGTCATCTTTCGCTGGGATCAGGAGTGACGGCCTTATCATTCTTTATATTGCAAATTCAGTTACTGCCTTTTCAGGCCACTAAGAATGCATTTGTTTCAACCACTGGTCATAACAAGAATAATAGTTTAATATACAATGTACAGAATGTCAAAACCTATAATTAAAATAATCCATTATATGCACAGCAGGGGAAAAATACACATTGATGTGCACACTCCACTGCAAAAGCTTATACAGTACTGTAAAGTGTCAGATTGAGAAAGGATCCAGGGATCCTCTATCTTCCCCTCTGCAGGTAAGCAGTCAGGAGGGCCAGTTTTGATTATGAAAACAACCCGAGAAGAAAGATTAAGCATTCCCTATCATTTTTCTAATCTGAGTCACAGCTTCTCTCCAGCTGCATTTTCAAAGAAAAATGCTATGGGTAGACTGACATGTCTCATCTCATTTAATCCTACAAATGAGTGGATGAATTATCAAGAGTGAACTAACCAATCTCGTATCTGGCAGTACTCTGCTAAAGGGTGGTGCCTGGCATCCTTCAAAGAGGACTCTTCAGAATCAAACCAGAATGATTAAGAAGTTGTGCACAGAAGTTACAAATTACTCAAATCACAGCCTGTCTGAACTTGCCTGTTATTCAAGAACAAATTCTGTAGCAGGAGCAGCCATGGAGGGACCAAGGCAGGCAGTTATAGCCTTGTTTGCTCAACGTTTTAATTTGGAAATATGGGAGAAACAATAGATCTATTTTGATTAAAATAAGTTGCATTCTAAATGGAGCTGATGATAAGAATGGAAAGCCAAACTGACCTTCCCCACCTGATTGTACAGCCTGATGGTACAACATTTTCTTAATGTAAATGCACCAAGGCAAGGCTGAGGTACCCAGTAGTGACATTCTATGATGCTTTGCACCCACCAGCCATTCCAACGTTTTAGGACATTTGTCCTGTTCTTATGGTCAGTAAGTAAGATTTGAAAATGGAGCTGAAGCAACTGATTCTCAGACATCAAAATAATAACAATAATTAATAATTTTCTTAATCTAAATTTCTCCTTTTTGTTCTACTATGATTTCCCTTGAGGCCTAGTTCTAGTTTTAGAACTATGTGGAACTAGTTCTTCACATTTTTAAAGAAAGACTAGACTCATTGGAGAGAAAAGGATGGAGCTTGCTGGCTGCCCCAGGCACATGTTTCAACATTGTATTTCTGGATTATCAAAAAGTTAAAACCCTTCCAAGTGAAAAACCAACACTGGTGAAGTGAAGAAGGTTTGAAAACAGCACGCTCGTAGTTACTCCAAGCGAGGAGAAAAATGGCTGCTTTACCAAAACATTCTGCCCCTCTTTCCCTTTGATTGACTTTGGCTTCCTTCCCTTTGATTGGCTCCGGCTGCTCTGTGTCCTGTCCCCAGGGGGCTGGAACACGGACGGAACGTGAAAAACGTTCCCAGAGCTGGGCTTTGGCCAGCTGAGGCGTCGATGCGCCCGTGGCTTCCGGCGGCTGCCGGCGGCCAGAACGAAGGTATGTCACACTCAACAAATGCACACGCAGCCCGGACGCACCTCTGTGCCGAACAGAAGACGTGCTTGGTGTGTCGCGGGCTTAAGCCACCACAGCCCTCCACTAGAGAAATCCTAAGATTCATCTGTGAAATACAGGCCCTTTACTTAGCCAAGGCAGTCGCATCACATAAGATACTACATGTTACTACTAATGTGCAGAGAAAAGCTGCATGCAATCTAAGGATTCACATATGCATCAAGTGATGGATGGGTATCTGTGGAGCAACTGAGAAGTTGTTGGTTAATACTCATCTAGATGAATATCCTTCACCCACTGACAGACAACATCCAAAATTTTAGAGCAGCAGTATCCAATATGAACTGTACAGTATAGAAGGCACTGGCAGATCAATAGTCTGCATGTTTTGCCAGTGGTTAGCAATAGTAATGGAATCAGGTTGCTGGGGGTCTTGGGAAAGAAGCCTGAACTAGGGCCCCCATGGTGCCCCCTGATGGCACAGTGGGTGCCACTTATACTACCAGTACTTAGGATTCAGGGATTAGTCTAACCAGGTAGACTTTCTGATTGGTGTGAGCTCTCAGCCAGTGCCCAGTCTGACCAACCTCTGGTGTTGCTCCTGGTTAGCAATTTTCACTGCAGGTTTATCCGCACACAGCAGCTTATTCACACATGCATTACCATGTGTGAATAAGTCTGAAACACGGAACGCTGTTTACCTTCCTGCAAGTGGTACCTATTTTTCTACTCATATTAACATGGTTTTGAACTGCTAGGTTGGCAGGAGCTGGGCCGAGCGGCGATAGCTTACCCTGTTGCGTGGATTCGAACTGTTGACCTTTCGAGCGACAGCACATGGTTCAGTGGTTTGACCCACTGCGTCACCCCTCGGCCCTGCACATACCCTTTAAAAAGCCACCTCCCTGCTTTTTGCTAACCTACATCAACGTTCATGTGAGGGGTTGGAATGCACTTGGTTTCATGAGAAAATGTCTCAAGATTTTCAAAATAATGAGTTTGATGTTCTGCTTTTGTTTTACACTACCTCTGCTTGGCAGAGGCGGAACTACGACCGCCGCCCCCCTGGCTACGGAAGTGACGTCACTGCTGCCGGCGGTTCTCCATGGAACAGAGGCGCAGGGGAGGGACAAACCCGTCGCCGCAGCCCACTTGCTCTGACGAAAAGGCCCCATTCTCACCCCGCTGCTGGCTGCTTTGACACACACACCTGCCTGCCACCCGGGGCCCAACACCCCCCACTTGCCGCCAGGGGTCCACTGCCCCCCCAGTCCCTCCCCACCAGCTGCTAGGATGCTAAATACTATGTGTTTTAAATGAGCAGAAACCCTGTGAAGGAATCTTGTTTTCATACACTTGTTTCCTATTCCCTTCTACACTCATGGTTCGTTATATTACCATTAGGATATCTGTGGCCTATGGTAACTTCCACTTGCATTGCTCTACTTCCTGATTACCCAACTTACTGTTCCCTGATGCATGTGAAAACGCGTACCTTTGTAATGCTGAATAAGAGAAATAGGAGCTGAAGAAAAACATGCGATATTAATTTCCCCTATTGAAACCACAACTAATCAGCTTGTGAAAGCTGATTAGCATTCTGATTGCTTTCTGTCTTGAGACTCTCCTTTTTTTCTGATGCAGGTGATAGAGCGGTATGCTGACCCTGAAGAATTGCTGCTTAATTACCTAAGAAAGGGGCGTATCCTTTGATGCATTTTTGGGTACTATTGAGTCAAAATGAAAGGTTATATTAGTAACCGGAGCAACATCAAACATTGTGAAAATAGAGGTTTTTTTATTTTATTTTTGGTAGCTATCATCATCATACAAAGTTAGTTTATATATGCTCAGTTTTGCCTTGCTGCTTTTATACTAATGGCAGAGGAGGACAGCTCTCTTGTACTTTTTAATAGTTAGTGTAGAAGAGAGAATTCTAGCTGGTGCAGCTTTTCTCACCTTGCATTTCAAGTTGCATGTGCCCAAAAGTCCTTCTACTACACAACTGATAAAGATATAGCAGTCTCAAGTCCCAATCCTATGGCCAGCTGTGCCGCCAGAACTCGCATCCTGGCAGCACAACATGCTTTATTATGGCTGTCATGAAAGGTGGCATGCCATAGAGAGAGTGCAACCAGGCAAGCAGCAAGTGGCAGTGGCTGTTTGCCAGTGGCCCCTGGAAAAGCACCGGCATTAGTAAGTCAGTGCGGGGGGCAGGTGGAACTGGGCAAGGAGGGGGAGGAACGGGGCAGAGACTGGGTAGGGAGTGTATTGAGGCTGGGAAGGGGGTGGTATTGGTGGCAGCAGGGCTGCTGATAGGTTATAACCCTTCTCAGCCTCGATTCTCCTTCCCAGGTCCACTTGGACTTGTGCCATCAAAATTGCTGGCGCAGGTCTGAGTAGACCCATTCAGGCAGTGGAGGCTTACCTCTGGGCAAGGGAACAAATGTTCCCTTATCCGGAGGAGACCTCCGAGACTGTCCCCCTGCAGGATGCAAAGCACACACCAGTGGCACAGCTGCATCGACGGGGGGGGGGGGTTAGATAGGATTGGGCTGTTCATCTTGTCATCCTAATTTATATCTTGGATTTTTAGGTTTATGGTTGCAATCTTATGCTCACTTACTTGGGAGTAAGTACCACTGAAATCAGTAGGTCTTGCTTCTGATTAAACACAGATAGGATTGCACTGTGTGGGACCTAATTCAGTTAACCAAAAGTAATTCTGGAATCAGGTCAGTAGTTTCAGGAGGATTTGGTCTGCTAAAATATCAACAATTAAAAAATTGGGAAGGCATATATTTCTAACAGCGCAATCCTAACCAACTTTCCAGCGCTGGTGTAGCCGTGCCAACAGGGCGCACACTGCAGGGGCAGTCATGGAGGCCTCTTCAAGGTGAGTGAACATTTATTCCCTTACCTCGGAACAGCATTGTGGCTGCACCGGCGCTGGAAAGTTGGTTAAGATTGCGCTGTAATTGTTGTTGTTTTCTTTCATTAATATTTACAGTATATTGTGCCATCAGTGTACATGGTGCTTACATCCCCCAAGAGACTTACGATCTAGGAAGACAACAGAGGGGAGGGAAAGAGACAGAGGCATAAGAACATAAGAAGTGCCCTGCTGGATCAGGCCAAAGGCCCATCTAGTCCAGCTTCCTGTGTCCCACAATGGCCGGAGGGCTGCGTTTGTTTTTGTGGCCCGTCCGCCCGCTCTGAGTCCTAGAAGGCTTAAAATAAAGCCTTCCGGGAGTGCAGGGGATGGAGCGATGACGTGAAAAGCGTCATTCATTGACCCCCCTTGGGGCAGGCTAGCAACGCAACTGCTACAATTTGAAGAACTTTTGTCTGAGTAAGAGGGGAGGGGCAATTTTCACCAACTTCCCATCTTTCTGCAGCACCCTACACCCCCCCCCCCTCCAAATCTTCTCTTGAGATTTGGGAGATCCACTGAACCAGGATAGGAGGTGGCATAGAAGGCTGTACGGAGAAGTGGGGTTTCCTTTCCCCAAATCCCTCCTTTGTATGTATGGAATTTCTTCTGTTTGTTGAACTATACCTTAGGTTTGCTGAACTTACCGTCATTTTCATGTATCTTCTTTTTATTAAAAAAAATTATTTTAGGGAACTGAAAAGCTGGCAAAAATTAACAAACAATTTTATTAGGACAGGGAAGCTCCCTACTTGCAAAAGCTGTTACAGTTCATTTCAGAAGTCAGTTTATAAAAGAAGGTTTACAACACAATCCTATGCATGTCTACTCAGAGGTAAGTTCCATTTAATTTCATGGGACGCTCCCAGGTAAATGTGTATAAGATTGCAGTCTTACAGTGCAATCCTATACATGCTTACTCAGAAGTAAGTCCTATTGTGCACAATGGGGCTTACTCCCAGGAAAGTGCATCTGATTGCAGCCTTATACGTTTTTAATAAGACAGCCCAGTTTTAATGCTTCGGAGGACAACAGATTGTGCATCAAGACAAGAATGGGCAGAGTACAAGTTAGAACAAGCAAAGGTTTCAACACCTTTAGAAGTTATTGCATGACTGGAAATAGATCAGAAAGACTCTAGAGACCAGAGTAGTTGGGCAGAAGATTATCCTTGCTAACTACTGAAAACAAGAGACAATAGCGATGAATTGTTTATTTCCCATGGCATCACTTTTAAGTTGATGTAACTGAAACAATCACATGTTGTCCCTGCCTCTACCCCCTTCCCTTCTGTTTTGCTCCTTTGTGTCAGTTTCTAGATGTGTGTCCCTCTGGCAAGGAGTTGTCTTTTCACACGATGTAAAATGCCATGTGTACAATAGTAACAATAATACAAGGTTTCTATTGGTAGTTCCCTCTTGGTTTCTCACAAATAGATTAAGCCCTTCTTATACTGCCAAGACTTAGGAGAACAGATTCTTGGCTTTCAACTGTTTTTATGCATATCATTTTAGGAATTATGCTTTAACTATTTGTATTTTGTTATTTGTGTTGTGCTTTTGTATGAAATGTATTACTGTGAGCCACCTTGTGGATGAAAAGGTGGGATAAATAAGTAACTACAACAGCACAGATAGAACAAAAGATCATAATTCAAAACAAGATAACTACAGTTGGACCTTGCTATCCGCGGGGTATCCATTCCAGACCCCCCCGCGCGGATAGCGAAGATCTGTGGATATTGGGGTCTGCATAAAAAACCCTGTTTAAAGAAAAAAAAGCCCCAAAAGTGCCATTTTACCTTTTAAATAGCAAAATTGCGGCATTTTCAAGCCTCCATGAGGCCTCTTGAAGATGCACAACCCACTTTCAGGTGGCACGAAGACTCTTCCCCCCTCCCAGCCTTGTCCCAGGGTACATTCAGTTTTTAGCATGGACATTTGTGGGTCCAGGACCCGCAGTGTTACAAATCCACGGGTCCCTAACCAGCAAATAAAAAGGGTCCACTGTACAGGCAGCTCAAGCATCACAGATGATTTGCAAATATGAATTTCAGTAGGAAACACAACAGAAAACTAGTCTAACTTAAAACGCTCAATTAGAAATATTCACTCTGTGATAATCTAATTCTAATATACATGTGAAGTGCCTCCCTGAACTTAGCTATTAGTAACAAGTCTTTGCTTTGTTTGTTTTCCTCTTTTCTTGCTTTTCCCTCTCAGTGGGGAAAGAAGTGATACAAAAAAAATACTCAACAAGTCAGAGATAGTATTTGTTTTCCTTAACTGGTATGTTGTGCAAGTCCGTCTTACAGGAACGAAGTATGGCTGTGGAATAGGAAGCTGTGGAGCCTGCACTGTGATGGTATCTACATACAACCCAGACACTAAGGAGATACGGTATCCTTAAAGCAAGGGAAATATTTTGGGCATATCTAGTAGATTATCTACATAATTACAAATGTATTTAATATTTATTAGCGGATGCCATTGTTAGCCAAATTGTTAATGCCCTTAGGGCTTGTGGTTCGTCCTGGTGCAGCAAATCATATAAGCAACAGGTTTGAAGTTTGGAACGCTTTCAAGTTTATTCTGCAGAAGAGAGACAAAGTAAATGCACAAAGGGCAAACAAGCAGGAAAGTCTCTTCCCTAAGCGGCAGGGTTTAAATTATACATAGTCATCATACAAGCAAGCAAGTTGCAGCCCATTTGGGGACTGAGCTTATTATACATGGTGATCAGTTACATTCTCACCCATTCATTCTTTATCTACACCTTTGCCTTTCTGGCACGGTTTTCTGAATTGTTTAGGCCCGCTTTCTATCCAGGAACAATCAGCTTTCTGGCCTTCTTTTGGTTTGGGAACTGCTGACTTAGCTCAAAGTTTATCTAGTTCTCATAGCCTTACATGTTGCTTGGTTCTCATGCTAGCTGTCTTGTCTTGTGTTTCAACCATGTTTGTTTTTACTTTCACCCAAAGTATCCTGGGAATTGTAGTTTAGTGTGTAAGTGCTGCGAATTCTCTCTCAGAGAGGCAAAAAACGGCCTGCTCTTTTTGGATGTTTTTTCCCTTACTTTTGAGCTGTTTCAAACTTGACAAGCACTGGTCTCCTTACAGAGGACTGGAAATTGTGGGTGATGAGGGGAAGACCCTGAGGGAGTGGGAGCCTCAGTGAATGGGGAGAGGGGCTGTATGAATACCAGGTTTCTTTTCAGAGCATCAAGGACTGACTGATGGTACTGTATTTCTTCAATTCTAAGACGCATGTTTTTTCCCAATTAAGCATTTCAAAAAATGGGTGCGTCTTAGAATCGAAGGTCTCCAAAAAGCACCCCAAAATGCTATCTTCTTACTTACTGGGGCTTGCGGGAGCTTCAGGGAGGCCTGCGCAACCCTCTGCAGGCCTCCCTGATCTTCAGTTCGGCAAAAAACGGTGATTTTCAGCCACTCCCTGTTTTTGCGAAAACCAGAAACGGCCAAAAATCGCTGTTTTTCGCCAAACTGAAGATCAGGGAGGCCTGCAGAGGGTTGCGCAGGCCTTCCTGAAGCTCCCCCAAGCCCAGGTAACGAAGGAAATGGCACTTTCTGATGGGGCCAGAAACTCAGTCATCCTCAGCTGCAGGAGACATGCTGGGGAGAGTTGGTGCTGAGCAGGTAGATTTAATGAAGGGGGGCGAGTCTTACAATTGATGGATTTTTTTTCCCTGCTGGTGGTACTGAAAGTAAAGGTGCGCCTTAGAATCGATGGCGCCTTAGACTCGAAGAAATACGGTATATTGCTGCCCCTCCCGCCCGACAAATTTAATTTTCCTTCTTCAGCCTATATCGTGTTGCCTGTATGGGCCAGGGGGCAAGTTTGAACTCTCCTCAATGCTTTTCCTGATTGTAGCTGTCTTCCTCTTCTCTATAAATGAATGAAAAATAAAGGGCTACAACTTGGAAAGTTATGAGTGATGGCACACACTGGCCTGTCTGGGCCCAGACCTCAAGGTTCTGGTCAGTGGAGGGGTGTGTGTGACAACTCTGTTCTTAGTGGGTTTTCTAGAATAGCTAGTGTCTTCTCAATTCTGGTAGCCAAGGCAACCTCCTGTACTTGGTATTAGGTTGGGTTGGCCCTAAGAAAGAGCACCCAAACGGAGCTGAAGCTGACTTTGGCAAACACTATACTTTGGAATCAGAATTCTCCTTTACCTTTCAAAGGCATTTTCCAGCCAACTCTTGTCTGCTTCCACTGTGCTCGTTGTATGGTGCGGCAGTAACCACCGTGGAAGGAGTGGGAAGCACGAAAACCAAGCTGAATCCCATTCAGGTGAGAGTAAAAAGCTATGGAATGGACCACCTGGTTGGCTGCCAATTTGGAAACTGGTCCTGCTCCAGAAATGTAGCTGGTGAAAGTTTATATGAAAATAAAGCAATGGGGAAAGCTGTTCCTGTTTAATTTCTGCATGGTAGGCTTCTGCCAAAGGATCAGGGCCAGAAAAATAAAAGTGGCACACATAGGGATCATATAGCATGCGCCAAAGGCTTGTGCAAGTGTTGCCCCCTTTTGACAATTTTTAATTATGGCGCAGATTTAGCTCACAACAGCGGTGGTGTTCAGTAGGAGCCATCACCAAGTATCCCAGGAAAAAAGATGAGTTACAGTTAACAATTCTCACTCAGTCTATACCTTTTTCTGCTCCTTTGTGCCAAATTCTTTAGCCTCTAATAATTTGGGTCCATTAAACAAGATAGGGCCAAACCAGAAGGTAACATTTCTGTTTGGACCCACAGTTTAGATGTGTTTCAAGAACAGAACTTGTTTTTGTTCCAGCAAAGACTTGCAAAGTGCCATGGCTCCCAGTGTGGCTTTTGCACTCCTGGAATGGTGATGTCTATGTATTCTCTGCTAAGGAATCACCCCGAACCCACTATGGAGCAGATATCTGCAGCTCTGGATGGTAGGTTGACTTTCTCCATTTTTTTTTAGAACTACGTAGCAGTTATATAGTATATATACAAGACATGGGTCTTAGCTGTGAGCAGAGTTTCTGAAATGGTCCTTCAGTGATCTTCAGCTCTTATGTGAACCCGTGGTTTGCATTATCTGGTAGCTGTTGCTTTACAGGAACCTATAACTCTAAATGCAACTGCTGTTTGTGGTATATACTGGGGTAGAGAGATAATGGATGGCCAGATCTAGCCCCTGAAGCAATTTTATCTGGTGATGGTTTGCCATTTAACTTTTTTTTTAAAATTGCAAATAAAACACAAAAAATATACGCAACAAATCATATATAGACTAAACTTTATTTTTATTTTTAAAAAGGTAATGTATGGTGAGAGGTTGGAGTTGAAATTCCAAGACTCTTCTCTTGGGGTATAATATGCATTGAATAGGTGATTGCTTTGGAGTTTGCAGATTGCTTTGCAGTTTGGCAAGCACTGGCCTTGGATGATGCTGTCTGCAGTTCCATGGTCTCTCACAGTAAAAGAAATAAGGAACAGAAATGGATGCAATGGCCACTCCTATGTTACTTCTTTACTTTTGTATATTCTTGTTCATTTATGTTGTATCAACTAAAACTAGAGAACAAACTTTTTTAAAAGTAAAAAGGTTTTTAAAAATGCCAAATTTTAAACAAGGTATGGTAAAAGGGGGCCAGCGGGTGGCACAGTGGGTTAAACTGCTGAACCATGAGCTGTCGATCGAAAGGTTGGCAGTTCGAATCCGCGACGGGGTGAGCTCTCGTTGCTTGGCCAGCTCCTGCCAACCTAGCAGTTCCAAAGCATGTTAATGCGAGTAGATAAATAGGTACCGCTTGCGGGAAGGTAAACAGCGCTCCGTGTTCCAGCTGCATGCTACGCGCTGCGGCAAGGAGAGTCATGCCGGCCACATGACCACAGAGGCGTATTTGGACAACGCTGACTCTTTGGCTTTGAAATGGAGATGAGCACCACACCCTAGAGTCGGACCACACCCTAGAGTCGGACACGACTGGACTTAATTATCAGGGGTCACCTTTACCTTTACTATGGTAAAAGGGCTGCCCACAAGTTCAGGTGTATTGAAAAGAAGAAGCAATCCTGTGCATTCTTACTATGTCAGGAGTATAGTGTGTCCAGTTGAACACAGTGTTCAAGACTGAAAGCGCAATCCTACCCAGCTCCTCCACTGGTGCAGCAGTGGTGGAGGGTAGAACGAGAGGCTTCCAAAGCCTCCTGCTCTCCCTCCACCACTGCTGCACCAGTGGAGCTGGGTAGTATTGTGCTGTGAGTGAATGTTCATGATTGTGCTGAATGGAACATGTTGGATGCAAACATTCATACCCTTCTAGCTCCCACCAGGAACGTATGCCATCACAAGTTAACAATCAAGTTAATACAGTGTTCATAGAGGCATTTCCCTCTTGCTTATTAAAAAGTTAACAATCAAGTTAATACAGTGTTCATAGAGGCATTTCCCTCTTGCTTATTAAAAAGTAAGAAGCAGATATAAAGATGAATCCAGCCCATCAGCCAAATTTTAGGACCATTCAAAGGCTCAATAGTCCAGTCTAGAAAATTGTAGCTTAAATGTTTATCTCCATGTTCTTTCTGCATTTGATCACTTCTTGCAGGTAATTTGTGCCGTTGCACTGGGTACAGACCTATAATTGACAGCTTCAGTGCTTTCTCTCCGGTAAGATACATCAATAAATAGTATTAACTTTTTCAAGTGTTCATGAATAGGATAATGTGCAAGTAGGATCGCATTTGCAAATATGATTATCACCCTAGGGCAGAGGTTCCCTAACTCCTGGGAAGGCCTTACGCTGCTCTAAGTAGCAGCGGGGCCTTCCCAGGAGTGGCGATGACACGCCTGGGATCGCGCCGCCGCCGCTGCGCCCGGGATCGCCGTTTTTACCGTCATTGGTGGGCAGTGGGTGTCCCTCGGGGGTTGCAGGGAGCCTGCGGACCCCTCCGCAGGCCTCCCCAAGCGTCGGAGCAGCGCTCCAACGCGATCGCAACTGACTTCCGGTTTCGCGTAAAACCGGAAGTCAGTTGCGATCGCGTTGGAGCGCTGCTCCGACGCTTGGGGAGGCCTGCGGAGGGGTTCGCAGGCTCCCCGCAACCCCCGAGGGACACCCACTGCCCACCAATGATGGTAAAAACGGCGATCCCGGGCACAGCGGTGGCGGCGGCGGCGCGATCCCAGGCGCGCCGTTGTCGTCACCGCGGGTTGCCATGCCCCTTAAGGGCATAGCAACCCTTTCTTCCGGCTGGGGCGTCACGACGCCCCAGTTAGGGTACCACTGCCCTAGGGGTAGAGCATATCTGAAAACAAACAAACAAATAAATAAATAAATAAAAATGTTCATATGTGCTACAATGGGAGAAAATAGACACGACTGCGCATATTTTGTCTTAAAAAAATATTTTGTCTGCACCATCATGAAAAGCCGGATTCTGTGATAAATAGGATACTTTTAGTGAAAAATCTCACTCTCTATGCATGAGAAATCTGGACTTTTGGATACATCAGGTATTCTGTTGCATGTTGAATGCTTGAGTATTTGATCCTGACATTTTTGAATGCAGTCAATTCCCATTTTCCACGAATTTGCAACCCACAGATTCGCTTGTCCGTGAGGAGCATGTTGGCCACCTATCTCTCCATAATCATGGGCTATTCTCAGCTATCTGCAGTTTGACAAGCTCCCCAGCACTCGCGGACACCATTTTAAAGGACTCTGCTCCAGACCTTCAAAATGGCATGGAGCCCTTTAAAATGGCATCTGCGAGTGCTGGGGAACTCATCAAACTGCGAATTTTGAAGATCTCCAATGGATCCTGCTGGCAGGTAGGCTGCCCCTTTACCTAACCCCATTGATTCCATTAGATCAATGGTTCACTATCCATGAAATCGGTATCCACGGGAGTTTGCAGGAACCTAACCCCCGTGGATACTGAGAATTGACTGTATCTAGACCTAAGGTGCATAGTTTGAAAAATCTAGGGCAGCCAGAATGCAGCTGATCTAGATATAGTTCCCCATACGTATCACTATCGGAACACTACACTTGGTTGTGTCCAGTCCAGGCTTGGTGCTGCTACCTCATTTGGGATAGGAGACGGCCGGGCTGCAATTAAGTTACTATGAAGGGAACAGAGCCTTGAGCCTAGTAGTCTTCAGCTGTGAAAGGAGAATGTTCTAGCAGGCTTCGTCTTCTCTTGAGACTTAAAGAAGGGACAGTGATCCCTGGCAAAATAATTTTCTCCATGTGCAACCAGGATTGAGCTATACAATCCTGGTTGAACAGAGAACATAGACATTGTTTGCTTGAAAAATGTTGTGTATATCTGTTCTCTGCTAGAGGCCTGTGTAGGAGCTGAAGGAACAGTCATCATGGTTTAGAAAGTGAATAGATAGTAAGCACTGAGTCTTATTATAAACTGCATATGATTCTCTTACCCTATATCATTGTAGGGTGATTGGTCTGATCACGTGAGGTTTTGCTCTTTGTATTTTCTTCTGATCAATCATTTTGCAATAAGACTGTTCAAATCTTTTATGTGAAGCTGAATAAAAGTTTTGATGATGAGAGAGAATAGTCAAACACACTTTTAAAACTCTCAAACTCAGTACTTTTAAAATTTTCAACAATTTCTTTGAAGCAGTAACCACAGCGTTGCATTATTTATTTTAGGAAGGCTGTCCGCTGGCGGGTAGTGGGAAATGTTGCTTGGATAAAGGAGAAGCTGAGGAGAAGAAAGAAGGTGAAAAAGAAGAGCCATCATTATGTTCTAAAAAGGGAAACCGGGTAAGCTACACCTCTGTCATTTGCATATTTCTAATGAATGTTCACTTATAACCTTTGTGCCAGTGCAGAAGCATAGTTGGTGTTGCGTCAGCCGCCCCCCCTTATGACGCTGACATCGCTCAACCCGCCCCCGAGTGATGTCAGCCGGAGCCGAACATCCCTCGGGGTTTGGGCAGGAGGGAGGGGGCCAAACCAAACACGGCGCGGAGGCGGCAGGAGCCTTCTGCAGGCTCGTCTGAGCCGTTCTGCCACATTCTCTGCCACTGCCCGGATCGCCCGTGCTGCCGGTATGATGCCCCCTGCCTCCGGTTTGTTGCCCCCGCCTGCTGCCCGGGGGCGGTCCATCCCCCCTCCCCCTCCCAACCTACCCTTCTGTGCTAGTGAGTTTATGCCTGCAGTTGAATGGTATGCTTTGTGATGAAATCTTCACTCTGGATCAGGGGTGTCAAACATAAGGCCCACAAGCTGGATGTGGTCCCCGGAAGCTCTCTATTTGGCCCCCGTGATAATTGGGTTGTCCCAGCACCTCTCTTTCAGCAGCTGCTTTCACCAAGGCTCTGGGAGGGAAAGACGGAAGGAGGCAGAAGGCAAGGAATGCTATGGGGTAAGGGGGGTCTCGGCCGGCAGGTGGCGCAGTGGGTTAAACCGCTGAACCATGAGCTGTCGATTGAAAGGTCGGCAGTTCAAATCCGCGACGGGGGTGAGCTCTTGTTGCTTGGCCAGCTCCTGCCAACCTAGCAGTTCCAAAGCATGTTAATGCGAGTAGATAAATAGGTACCGCTTGCGGGAAGGTAAACAGCGCTCCGTGTTCCAGCTGCATGCTACGTGCTACGGCAAGGAGAGTCATGACAGCCACATGACCACGGAGGCGTCTTCGGACAACGCTGGCTCTTCGGCTTTGAAATGGAGATGAGCACCACACCCTAGAGTCGGACACGACTGGACTTAATTGTCAGGGGTCACCTTTACCTTAAGGGGGGGTCTCTCACCCAAGAGGGGTGAGAGAGGGAGACACTTCCGAGGTGCTAGGAGAGCCCAATTATTACGTGGGCTGCCCTTTCAGCAGCACCACTTCTGCCAAAGTGTCACTTCACAGACCACCTCTCGGCTGCTGAGCTGCAAAGTAGCTGCAAAGTTCAGCTGTGGCTGAAGCAGCACTGCTGGAAGGGCGGCCCGCATGGTAATTGGCTCTCCCATATCGTGAAAATATTATTAAGATTTGTACATTTTCTCTTCTGTCATTTGCAGTTAATGAGTTTCTATGTGAGAACAAAGTACTTATTTCTGGCAATTAATTGCTTAATGACATCACTTCCTACTTAATGATGTCACTTCGGCCCTCAGCAGGTTCCATGAATAGGCTTACCATAGTCCCGGATCCGGCCAGGACAATTCTGGTTTGGGAGCCCAAATCCCTGGCTCCCTGCCGGTCTCCTCTTCGTCCCAGCCGTCCAGGACTGCCCCCGCTGCAGCGCGCTAATACGCTGCGTCCGTGTCTTCGTCATCCCAGCCTCATGCGCCTGTGGCAGCATAAACAGTTTACAGCCGGTACAAATGCAACAGCCAGGTCCGCGTGACAACGGACACCGGATGCCCTCCGCCGATGGTAAGATCGTGCAGGGGTCGAGAGGGAAGCAGTGAAACAGGGCAGGGATGGGCGGAATCAGGAGGTGATGGGGGTGGGGAGTAGGGTGGATTGGGCCCTAGAAGGGGGCAGATTCGGCGACAGTGATGCCTGCTGAATTCCAACTCTCTTCCTGGGCCCAATCTGCCTTCACTGGTCAATGTGGTATTACACCAGCTATATCGCTGGCGCAGGTTCGAGCTGACCCATGGCGGGTTCGAGCTGACAAATGTTCCCTTCCCCTGAGGAGGCCTCAACCTGCCAAAACTCCCTCGTGGGATACAGCAGATGCCACATTGGCGCCACTGGCATAGGGCGGGGAGTTAGGTAGGATTGGGCTGTAGGTATATTAGAAGAGCTTTTCTTTGTAATCTTTTAAAACCATACTACTTTGTACCAACAAGTAAACACAGCTCTTTGTAAAGCTGTGTCTTGCTGCCAGCTCAAGATTTTCTTCACCAAGATTAGCTTGCAAATCTTAGCAAATACCTAAGACAGGGTTCAGGAAGAAAAAAAAACTACCTCTGCAGTGTTGCAGTTGGGTATGGTGAGAATATGTTTTACTGAGAGAAAAACAACTTCAGCTTAATTAAGGCAGTTTTATTCTCAATTTTTGTGTCAAACAATTAACAAACGAATTAAGAAGATTACGAAAATCCCCTTTGTCATGCCTGATTACAACACATAATTTTGGAAAGGGACCATTAAAAAAGGCTCCACTTAACTGTTATGTCACACCTACCATGTACATATCCATTGTGGGCCAACAGTGGTCCAGTGAAATAGCAGCACTGCCTCTTTTACACCTTGGGTGACCTGATATTCTGTATTGTTTAATTATTAACCCGCATTTGCTCCTCTGGGTAGAGAATCTTTGTGCTAGGGCTGAATATGACAAGAGCCTGAGTTGGATATAGATTTACCACTAATTACTGCCTGGCAAAAAACATTGCTATTCTTTGCAGTTGTGGTCTCCTTCAGAGACGTTTAGGATTGTCTTCATAGGACTAGGAGATTAGCAAGTCCCAGAGCAGGGGTGTCAAACTTGTTTCATAGTGAGCCGAATAGCATTCATGGATAGGCTTACCCAAATTTTACAGGCCGTGGGGGGGGGCAGTGACGTCATGGGGCGTGTCCAAGAATCGTGACATCACCGGGGGCGGGAAAAATCAGCATAAATAAATATAAATATAAAATAAATAAATAAATAGCTACAAGTTTCCATGAAACCTTCAGAGGCAGCCCAGTTTGTGATGCATCCCAGTCTGGAGGTTCCCAGGGCCACCATCACAACGAACAGCTGTTGACAGACCCCTCTGCCAGGGAGGCCTGCTTCACGGCCACAACTTCCTCGGTGTCCTGCCTCTCCCAAGCGCCACAGTCTGATTCCATTGCTTCTTTTCCATGAGGGCCCCGAGGCTGTTTGCGGGGGCGGGGCCAGTGATCCCAGGGATCGCCCTGCGTGAGGCTAGAAGGTCTCAGAAAACGTCCGAGTGAACTCGGATGTTTTCAGAGACCTTCTAGCCTCACGCGGGTGATTCCTGGGATCGCTGCCCCGCCCCCACAGACAGCCTCGAGTTTTTTCTTTCAGTAAAACATATTCTTGCCATATCCAACTGCAACACTGCAGAGGTAGTTTTTTTTTTCTGAACTCTGTCTTAGGTATTTGCTAAGATTTGCAAGCTAATCTTGGTGAAGAAAATCTTGAGCTGGCAGCAAGACACAGCTTTACAAAGAGCTGTGTTTACTTGTTGGTACAAAGTAGTATGGTTTTAAAAGATTACAAAGAAAAGCTCAAATATACAGCCTAATCCTACCTGACTCCCCGCCCTATGCCAGTGGCGCCAATGTGGCGTCTGCTGTATCCCACGGGGGATACAGTGCTGTATCCCACTACAGTTTTGGCATGTTGAGGCATCCTCAGGGGAAGGGAACATTTGTCAGCTCGAACCCACCATGGGTCAGTTCAAACCTGTGCCAGTGATATAGCTGGCAAAAGTCCACATTGACCAGTGAAGGTGGATTGGGCCCAGGAAGAGAGTTGGAATTCAGCAGGCATCACTGTCGCCGAATCTGCCCCCTTCTAGGGCCCAATCCACCCTACTCCCCACCCCCATCACCTCCTCATTCCGCCCATCCCTGCCCTGTTTCACTGCTTCCCTCTCGACCCCTGCACGATCTTACCATCGGCGGTGGGCATCCGGTGTCCGTCGTTACGCAGACCTGGCTGTTGCATTTGTACCGGCTGTAAACTGTTTACGCTGCCAGATTGGGCCATTAGTCAAGTACAGCAAACCTAGATAAACAACATTTGCATTATCTGCAGAAGGGTCGACTGTAGTGTGCTTTTTCCTCAGTATGCCAATTTGAGGCACACTGAACACAAATTTGACCTGCACTGTCTATGTAGGCTCTAGATTGGCAAACTTGTTTGCATGATGAAACTGAATTGCGAATGAACAGGAATCATGTAAATCCAACATCTCTATATCACCTGTGATCAGAATCTGGTGTATTTTTATCACCGTCCTTGCCTCTCCTTTCTTACCCATTCTCCTTGCTTCAAACAATAAGCTATCTGGGTTTTGTGACTGAGGCAGTGAAGCTGTATAATATACTGTGTAACTGTAGATACTAAGGGGCATTTACACATTACCAGAGGGAAAACTCAGATTTGCTGCTGACTATACATTCAATAGGAAGCTGCAGCTAATCACAGCTTCCTCTCAAGTGTATCTGCATAATGCACACATTTGCAAGCGTGGATTTGTCACATTCACACAAACAATGCAGGTCATATATGTGTTCAGTGTGCCTCAAATAAGTAGTGATGGGTGGAAAGAAGGCCTAACCACTTCAGATTACCCTTCTCCAGACAATGCAACATTGTTTAGTTATTTAACCTTGTACCATTTTAAGTTTTTAAATGTACAGTTACAACGTTCAAACATGTACTGTATACCTAAAATAGTGATGTGTGAAGTGGCTCATCTATGCAAATTCCATTGCAACGAAATGGTTACAATTAGCACCAGTGTTGTGCTGGACAATCCTGTGCAGAGGGTTGCGATCTCCACACTTGCATCACAAAGATCAGGCAAACTGACCCCAAATTACCCAGCATGTGCAGGAGAGAGAAGAACCATATTGACTATCGGTATATACATTTCAGAAATTCAAGCCAGTATTGCACAAGTTTGAAGTAAGGTAAATTGCACTGCAAATACGTTACATGGGGGCTATCACATGGACCCTAAAGACCAAAGATTTTTAGCAGAAAATATCTCCTTTCCATCTCCTTATCCAGTGAATGTATGCGTAGTTATATTCACTGGATAAGGAGGTGGAAAGGAGATATTTTCTGCTAAAAATCTTTGGTCTTTAGGGTTTTCTGGTTGAGCAGTTAATTAGACCCACGTGTGTGTTGGTTGGTCAGCTGGACGGTAGGGATGCTTTCAATTATCTCCCACACAGCTGATTCTTTGTAGCAGCTTGAATATGAGGCTTTCTTCATCATGTAGCGGATTGACAGCTCATGCGTGGAACATCTCCCCATTACATGAGGGCTATTGCTTGATAATGCTCATGACAGACAAGCGAAACGTTGCAATGTTTATTTGATGGTTTTAAATTTTAACGGGTTATTTTAGGTGTTAGTGTGTGTTAGTGTGTGTGTGTGTGTGTGTTTAATATTCTATATTGTAAACTACTACTTTTAAGTTGCACTTAGTCTCCTCGTTTTTTATTGGTACCATTTTAAAACTTTTTTGCTATGGCTCTATATCTGTTTGTTCCAGTAAATTCAAGCATTCAGGACTCGTTCACAGCTCTCTGCTCAATAGCAGCTGCAATTTTCCGTTCACTCCACCGGTTATTTTTTTCCACATCAGCACATGGCAAAGTGCACCAGCCATAAGTAACCAACACACACTGAACTCAGCCATGTTGAGTCCCTCGTGGGAGGAAATGCATTGCAGATATTTAAAGAACAAATAAATAAGTATACTCAGTCCAGAGCGTTTTTAGGCATGTCTCTGGAAAAGCTACTGTGATATGCTAAAAGCCAGTCCAGGCTGAATTTAGCACGTAGCAGCAACATATGTAGTTTTTGGCACAATCCTAACTAAAAGTCATGCCGGTGGAATGCATGCTCCACCGGTGCGTGCTGTTGCAGAAGTGCTGTAAAGCGCTTTGCAACAGCATTAGTTCCAGAGCCTTCCCACTGGCACCAGGGGCCGCAGGGACGCCTGCCGGAGCAGGTGAGACTTATGCAGGGGGTGGAGGGAGGGTGGGGAAAGGGTTGAACAGGGTGGGGGGAGGGCAGTGATGGGGGGTAGGCAGATCGGGCCCGGGAGGGGGGGTGTATTGGTGGTGCCGGCGCGCCAAACCCCCTTCCTGGGCCCAATCCACCTGCCTGGATCAATGCAGATTTGCGCCAGCTATAGAGCTGGCACAATTCTGAATTGACCTGTTGGTGATGCTGGGGCTTACCCTGGGGCAAGGGACAAATGTCCTCTTACCCTGTGGAGACCTCCAGCATGCAATACTCCCCTGCGGGATGGAGCGCAGCCTGCCCCAGCGCTGCTGCATCACCACGCGGAAGTTTAGTTAGGATTGGGCTGTTTGGAAATTTATGGTATCTGCACATCAATCAGTACAGGCTTACTGACAACTACAGCTGCCGTAGGCTAAAAGTGCTCTGTGAACTGATTCTAAGGTATGAATGCTGCTGGGCCAGTCCAACAAATAAGCTGCATTTGACAAAAAGATAAAAGTACATGTTACCTGAAACCGCAGCTTCTTGAAGGAAAGAAGGAAATATTCCACGCCTCTAGGAGAGTCACCCATGCTTACTCTAGATATCTGGATGGACAATGGTACATCAGTGGGTCACTCTTGGAATTCAAATTCTGCTTTTCCACATCCCATAGTATTAAGCATGAATTTCTTTTCCCATAGATGTGTTCAGGTCTATGCAAGCCAGAAGAATTTCATCCCCAGGACCCAACTCAAGATTATATATTTCCTCCTGAACTAATGGTAGGAAAGAAACCTATTACCTGTGCTTATTGTGATGGGTTCTATAAAAGACTAGTGAGAGAGAGAGAGAGAGAGAGCCTGCCTGCCTGCCTGCCTGCCTGCCTGTGGAATTGCTTCTTGTTCTGACAAAACATGTTGTCCTAAACATATGACTACCAGTAAATATAAATGCAGGGGTGGATGGGAAAAAGAGGGATATTTTTAGAGAAGAGTGGGCAGGTATCTATCCTGTCTGCTCATCCCTCTCTTGGAAGTTCAGAGAGGGATCAGCTGACAGGATGGATATCTGTCCATTCTTCTCTTAAAAATATCCCTCTTTCCCCTCTCTGAGCCCACCTGGAGAAAAAAAACAGTTTTAAAGAATCTGCCAGGATGTTGGGTATTTGAAAGTGAGAACTCACAGATGGGGGAATGTTCAAGCATCCCGTCTCACTAACTGGTTCTCCCCTGAAAATACTTTCCATGCAATGGGGTTTTGAGGGCACAATGGTTTGAATACCCGTATCTCCTTCAAAACCATGCAATTCTACTCTGTCTTCCTGCTTTGCTGCTATCTTCCTGCCTTGTCCATTAATATAAATCTAAACTCTCTGAAAACTGATTTCTAATTAGTACTTTTTTTTGCATTTGGTTTGTTTGTTTGTTTGTTGGGAAAAGGTAGAAACTCATGCAATTTTCTTATATTACAGTGAAAATAATCTCCCAGAAATTTTGGCTGCACAAAAATTACCGTTTCTTGTGAGCCATGTTGATCTGCTTTCCGCCTGCTAAAAGCAAGTGGAAAGCGGATTGTCCTGCTCTTTACCGTGCTCCTCGTGCAGATTCCTCAAATGCAGAAATGCAGGACTTCCAGTTTATTTACCGGGACGGGACCATGTGAACACAGGACCTCCTTCAATCATGTGGTCCCTCTAAATAAAATAGCTAGCCCTGCGTTTGACCATACTGCATGAGGAGCATGGTGGCTAAGGAGCATTTCTTTTCTTTGTAGACCTGAGGTGGCATCAGGCAGCATTCTGGGCCATGCTGCCCCTGTAGAACGTCACTATTTAGGTTCAAGTTATGTTATTATTGGCCAGCGGGTGGCGCAGTGGGTTAAACCGCTGAACCATGAGCTGTCGATCGAAAGGTCGGCAGTTCGAATCCGCGACGGGGTGAGCTCTCGTTGCTTGACCAGCTCCTGCCAACCTAGCAGTTCCAAAGCATGTTAATGCAAGTAGATAAATAGGTACTGCTTGCGGGAAGGTAAACAGTGCTCCGTGTTCCAGCCGCATGCTACGCGCTGCGGCAAGGAGAGTCATGCCGGCCACATGACCACGGAGCCATCTTCCGACAATGCTGGCTCTTCGGCTTTGAAATGGGGATGAGCACCACACCCTAGAGTCGGACACGACTGGACTTAATTGTCAGGGGTCACCTTTACCTTTACCTATGTTATTATTAATAAGAATTAATATTCTCTAGTGAGGCGAAAAATCAGGTTGGGTGGATGGAAAATTGCAGCTGCTGTTGAGCTGGAGGTCTGTTGAAAGGTTTTAATGTATTATTGAGTGGGGTGTTTCTTCGCAGAGAATGGCTAATGAGGACAGAGGAAGGACTCTGGTTTTCAACGGAGAGAGAACTACATGGATTTCTCCTGCATCACTGCAAGAACTTCTTAACCTGAAAGCCAACTACCCAAATGCACCCCTTGTTGTAGGGAACACAAGTGTAGGTGTGTACGGACTGAGCCCCTGTCACAGGGTCTGCTGTGAGTGAGCTCAGTATACTGCAGTCTGTATTGGAAGCCACTGAAAGCTGTAGGTGAAAATAAGCTCTCAGCTGGGTCACAAAACTTAGAAATATGTTACGAACGTACACGCACACACACACTCACACCTTGGCAAGTGGCCCTGATTCAATAACTCCACTGGAAATAGAAGCCTGATGTAGCAGTTATCAGTTGTCATACAAAGCACCTCAGACTAACTTCAGTTAAAGCCAGACCCACACTTTCAGTGGAATGAAGTGGTAGAGTCCTGATGTGCCATAGAATTGACTTTACTACTTCAGACAGCAAACGTGGAATATTTTGAATGCTCCTTTATGCTAAAAACACACACAAAACAAGCAACCTCCCTATTAATAGAAAAATAACACATTGGGGGGCGGAGATGATAGGCCAACCCTCTTCTGTTGTGCTAGTTTTCAACTTGCTGGGAGTACAGTATTAATAATGGAGAATATTCAAAAATATGAATATTCTGTCTGAGGGGTAACTAGACGTGACAGCAGATTCCATTGTTAAATGGATTATTTGTGCAGCCCAATCTCGTGAAATGCCGCTGTAAATCCTAGTGTGGCATTCCAAAAGGCACACCACTGTCGTGTGCTGTAGGACTGCTGGCGTAAATGACTGGAGGCTCCGCGTGCATGCCAACAGCCCGCCCAGACTGCGACACAACAGGTAAGGTGGGGGTGGGTTGTGGGCAGTTTGGGGGAGGATCAGGGTGGGGAGGAGGGCAGACAGAGGGCTGTTCAACAGTGGGAGGGGTTTCAGCGGCAGTCATGCACACAGGATCCTATCCCCTTCTCCCAGCCCAACACATCCATTCCGGCTCCTCGGACTTATGCCAGTTAAATACAGCAAGTCTTCACTTCAGTTGTCAATAGGTTCTTCTTGGAAACTGTGACTTTAAACAAAATGACTTATTATGAAACCAATTTTACCACAGGCTAATTGATAAACATAAACGTTCCTATGGCATTTCCCCATCAACTTTAAAATGAAATGATTTTAAACGAAATGACATTAAGTGAGGACTTGCTGTAGCTGGCATAAGTCCAAGGAGACCCATTGGCGGCCAGGTGGCTTATGGGGAGGCAAGTAAAAAATATTTGTACTTACCTTGCTGGGGCCATTTGGTTGCCCCCCACCATAGGATGCAGCACATGCACTCCGTTAGTGCCGTTGCATCGCATAGGCTGGTGGGGGATAGGACTGGAGCAACAGGTGCGCAAAATTTACACAATCCTGCTAGCAGTTCTAAAAATCTATGCTATCACCCAAAGGGTAGAACTAGATGTGACTGTAGCAGATCCATGTCTCCAAATGTAGGAGGCAAGTGGAGGTAGGGGTTGCTGGGGGGGGGGGGAAGCAGCTGACAAAGGAATGGTTCAACACCTTCTGTCTTCTGCTTTTTCACCTGAAATCCCTGCCAACCCCAATTTTACAGCTCTTCAGTGGAACCACATTTGAAGATTTATTTCTGCTGCTCTGAATCTAGTTCTGCCCTAATCTTTCTGACTTCTCATTCTTATTTCATCCCCTTTAGGACTCGATATTAAAATTCTGGGTGCTTATTATCCAGTTTTCCTTTATCCAACTAGGATTCCAGATCTGCATGTTGCCTCCATTGAAGACAATGGTAAGTCTCTTGAATGTACCTATGGAGCTAAAGGTAGTCTTGACTAAATCCTGGTGAAATGAATAGAACAAGTTTGTTATGACTTAGTTTTACTTCAGTAGGACTTAGGACTAACTTTAGCTATACCGAGGCCCTTGTGTGTAGGTAATCGTAATAAAAATTGTATGCTGGTTTTCAACCAAAAGGTTGCTTACAAAAATGTAACCCTATCCTGGCGATGCCACGCTAGTGGCATCAGTGGTGGGGGCCTTGGGGCGGTGGGCCCCTGGGCGTCGGGATCGGGCCCCAGGCAGCAGGCGGGCGGGGGGTTTTCAACGGCGGCCGGCAGCAGCACAGATCATCCCGTTCACCGGAGCGAGCGAAGAGAGCCGTTGCCGTGTTTGGCCCTCCCGCCCACCATGCACCTCTGAGTGAGTGATAACGGCTGCTGCCGTTACGTCACTTCCAGCGTGGGGGGGGCGGCCATAGGAATGCGACTGTGCCACGCTGGTGATGCACCAACACGAGGTCTTGTATGCCCAGCCTGTCCTGGAAAGCAACACTGGTGCAGCCAGAAGCATCACTAGGACGCGCGTCACCCCAAGGCAGGGGGGCGCGCGTCACCCTAGTGACGCTCCCGCGTCGCCCTCCGGACGCTCCGAGGCCGGCCCAGGAGCCGGCCTCGGAGCGTCCGGCCCCGCCGGTGCTCCAGGGCCTTCTGAAAGAAGGCCCATGCAGCGCGTTCATCCGGGTATTTTTAGAATTTTCACACATGCGCAGAGACCGTTTTGAGGGCCTTTTGCCCTCAAAACGGTCTGCGCATGCGCGAAAATTATAAAAATACCTGGTCTCTACGCATGCATGAAAATTCTAAAAATACCCGGATGAACGTGCTGCATGGGCCTTCTTTCAGAAGGCCCTGGAGCGCCGGCGGGGTCGGACGCTCCGAGGCCGGCTCCCGGGCCGGCCTTGGAGCGTCCGGAGGGTGACGCGCGTCACGGAGGTGACGCGCATGGGGGTGCGTGCGTCACCCCCTGGCAGCCCGCCCCCCCGCCACGCTCCAGCGACACCCGTGGGTGCAGCCCCTCCCAGTAAACGCCCAGCATCATGGAAACACCGGCACAGCCTGTTATTCTTAGAAAGGCGTCCTGGTGTCATAATTGGTGCGACATCATCGGTGATGATGTGCCATGATATCGGCACATCATCAGTGAGATATCTGTGTCTCATCACTGTGATGTCCAAGGAGCCAATCATTGCATCCAAACCGTGCCAATATTGGCAGCCAGAGAAGTGTTTGCAAGGTAAACTAAGCAGGGGCCGGGAGCAGGCACAGGGCCAATGAGCAGCAAATCTTGGGGGACACCCCCCCTCCAGCCATTAAGAATGAATAACACAGCCACAGGCATAACCCTCACAAGCGTACGTAGTGATACGTAGTGTTTGTCGCCTTGGTGGGAGTGCATCCCTGTTGGTCCTGCTGGACCTCTCGGCGGCTTTTGACACCATTGACCATGGTGTCCTTCTGGGTCGGTTGGCTGGGTTGGGGCTTGGAGGCACCGTTCTGAGATGGTTCCGCTCCTTCCTGGCTGATAGATCCCAGAAGGTGGTGCTGGGGGATGCTTGTTCGGCACCCTTGCCCTTGAGGTGTGGGGTGCCACAAGGGTCAATTCTATCCCCCATGCTGTTTAATATCTATATGAAGCCGCTGGGAGAGGTCATCCGGGGGTTTGGGGTAGGGAGTCATCAGTATACTGATGACACCCAGCTCTTTCTCTCCTTTCCACCCGACTCCAAGGGGGCGGTCGATGTCCTGAATCGTTGTCTGGAGGCAGTTGGGAGCTGGATGGGGGCAAATAAGCTGAAATTAAATCCTGATAAGACAGAGGTTCTTCTGGTCCAGAAGTCTATGACTCAGGTACTGGATCATCGTCCTGCTCTGAATGGGGTTGTACTCCTGCTGAAGGAGCAGGTCCGCAGCTTGGGGGTTCTCCTGGATGCGCAGCTGCTCCTGGATTCCCAGGTGGCGGCTGTGGCCAGGGGGGCTTTTGCCCAGCTTTGGCTGGTGCGCCAGCTGCGACCGTACTTGGATCGTGCAGACCTGGCTACAGTGACCCCATGTCCTAGTGACATCTAGACTAGATTACTTCAATGCGCTCTACGTGGGGCTGCCTTTGAAGACTGTTCGGAAACTGCAACTAGTGCAGAATGCGGCGGCCCGGTTGGTTGCCAGGGCCTGTCAGTTCGACTCAGTCGGACCGTTGCTTCGGCGACTACACTGGCTGCTGGTTTGTTTCCGGGCACAATTCAAAGTGCTAGTTTTGACTTTTAAAGCCCTTAACGGCTCAGGTCCAGGGTATTTGAGGGACCGCCTCCTTCCTTATAATCCGACCCGTACTCTGAGGTCATCAGGGGGGGCCCTGTTAACCGTGCCGCCATTGACGGAGGTGAGGGGGATGGCGGCGCGGAATAGGGCCTTCTCGGCAGTAGCCCCCCAATTGTGGAATTCCCTCCCCCTGGAATTAAGAACGGCTTCCTCCTTAGAGACCTTTCAGCGGGGCCTTAAGACATTTTTATTTAGATCAGCATTTGATATCTGACATGGCGGGCTGGCTTTTTGATAGATGGCTTTTCACAGATGTAAATGTGGATGACCCACTGGGGCTGTTTGTTTTAATTGTTTTAATTCTTGATTTTAAATGTATATTTTAATGTTTTTATTGTAAGCCGCCTTGGTTGCCCTTGTGGGAAAAAGGCGGGGTATACCATATTTTTCGCTCCATAGGACACATCGGACCATAGGACGCATGCATCCTATGGAGCAAAAAATAGGGGAAAAAAGGTTTTTTTAAATAAAATAAAAATAAAAATAATAAAAAATGTAAGCAAAATACACTTACCGGGGCTTCCCGATCTTCATTTCGTCAAAAAAACGGCCATTTTCGGCCACTTCCTGTTTTGACGAAAACCGGAAGTGGCCAAAAATGGCCGTTTTTTGATGAAATGAAGATTGGGAAGGCCTATAGAAGCTCGTGCAGGCCTCCCCAATCATCATTTCAGCAAAAAACGGCCATTTTCAGCCACTTCCGGTTTTCGTCAAAACAGGAAGTGGCCGAAAATGGCCGTTTTTTGACGAAATGAAGATCGGGGAGGCCTGCACGAGCCTCTGCAGGCCTCCCTGAAGCCCCGGTAAGTATTTTTTCTTTCCTTTTTTATTATTTGCTCCATAAGACGCAGGCTTTTTTCCCCCTATTGTTTGGGGGGGAAAAGTGCGTCTTATGGAGCGAAAAATATGGTAAATTCTATAAATAAAATAAAAATAAAATACACTGACATATCTCAAGGAAAGGATTGGGTCAGGTCTTCAGTTGTTTATGTTTATTTGCATCCCTGTTTTGTAGATAATGTGTTACATATTACTTAGAAATCTAACATAGACAGATTATATACCTGGTTTCTGACTAGGCTGTTACTTGCTGCCTCTCTATCAAATACCAGTTCTAATACCAATTGTGTTCGTAGATTGTGACTACTGAAAATGTCATATATGCTTTTCCTCTCCTTAAAATCTTTTGCTTCCAGGGATATTGATAGGTGCAGCAACTCGCTTGGTGCAGCTGAGAGAAATCCTGTTGAACTTGGTCCGAGAACTCTCAGAGGAAAAAACAAGGATTTACCGTGTTCTGCTGAAGCAGCTGAGAACACTGGCTGGAGAACAGATCAGGAGTTTGGCTGTAGGTTTTTCACACTATTTCCATTTACATGGTGCACGTTACCTTGCATTTCCTTGTCCTAATTTCTGGTAGCAGTAACAGGCGGAGATGGACTTTTAGAGAAGGTCTGCTTGGCTCTGAGCCTTGTTCATGAAATTTATTGAGACTTCTCTTTTGCTCTGTACCAGTCATGGGGTCATTAAATGCCCCACATGGATGTTTTGAGTTCACATGTCTGCCCTCCACTCCAGATCCTGTGTGTTACATTTGGAGAGCGTGGTAGAAGGATTCTCCCAGATACCATTTTTTCATCCTACCCTCCTATCCTGTCCTGACAGCACAGCTAAGCATCTGTCATGGGAGCTCTTCTGCATACCTAAAGTGTGATAGTTGTAGAATGATGGAGAGGGAGGAGACAACTGTTTCTGAAGATCCCACTCTGATCATCCCTACCATTCATTACCTGACTCATCTTCCCGCACCTTCCGAACCAGTTATATGGTACATACTCCAAGTATGAGACCCAGACACAATGAGCAAGCCATTCATGTATCCATGTATCTAAGCCAGTGATTCACAAACCCACCTGTCAGTCCCAACCATGATATCCCGAGTTAGTAACTGGGAATCACTAACACTGATAAGTTAAAAAAAAAAGACTTACAAATCTTTTATTTGAGGGACAGAGATAAACTCACAAGTGCTTCTTTGTTAATGCCAAGGGACATGGTACAGTCAGAGATAAGCATTTTGAAGTCAAATTGATTTTGTCCCCAAAAGGTTAATCAGCCCTTCCCCACGGAGGGCTGTCCCAAAGTCTCTAGATGTGTAGAAACTGGGGAAATAAGGCATATCCTGAATAGGCAATACTCTGGACTGTAGTGATGCTGATAAATAAGGCTTTATTGACCACCCATGTCAAGGTATAGGTATGGTCATTTTTACATATATCACATGTTTACGTATGAAACCTTCAAGCTATATTTGAGCAAACCTTTTCCACTTATTTGAGGAAGTATGCAAAAATGGAAAACTAAGAGCTCAATCCTATCCAACTTAACAGCACCAATGCAGTTGCAATGCAGCCCCCAAAGTAAGGGAACAAACATTCCTTTAACTTGAGGAGGACTCTGTGACCGACCGACACCCCCCCCCCCCCAAGATGCAGCACATGCCCTGTTGGCACAACTGCATCAGCGCTGGAAAGTTGAATAGGATTGGGCACTCAGACATCTATCAACGTGGTTGCGTTTTAAATCTGTATGGTATGTGAGAGAGGAACAACAATTACAGTATAGTAATAAAATCTTATTGTTCATCCTCAGTGCATAGGAGGACACATTGTAAGCAGAGGGTCAACCTGGGATCTGAACCCTATCCTAGCAGCTGGGAAATCTATTCTCAACCTGGCATCAATAGGTAAAAAGCAAAACTCCCCATTCTGTACATTTTTGCATTGTGTAGGTCAACAGTATTTGCCATTTACAGGTACAAATTTTGAGAATAATAAAGCCTGACATTCCCATGAAATCAACATTCTGGAGGCCTTCTTCTAATCTTAAAATCTGTTAATAAATCTTGATTTACAAAGTACAACATAGTTTCCTTTATAATTTCCTGGTTGCCAAAAATACTTTGTTCTAGGGCTTCGTAACTAGCAGCTGCCCCTGAGCCAAATCCAGACCAGAGAAGGTCAGTTTGGTCCACCACCATCTCTTCCCTGTCCCAGGTTGCATATTGACCTAGTATTGAGCACCAGACTTGCTAAATCACAGCTATATTTTCTTGCAAGGTATCACATAATGGGGGACTTGAAGAGTTATGCAATGGAAACAGCTGTACCCATTTACCCCAGTTCAAATTGGTCTATATATGGGGTATTCTCTCTATACCCAATGATGCTTGCTTCATTGGGCTGACTACTGCTCAACAACTATGGACTGAGGCGATCTTGACATAAATTAGGGCAAATTGACAGGAACATGTGTTGAAACTGGATTGATTGAATCTGTGCACAGTTCAGCCTGTACTGAGGAAGGCTTATAATCCACATTTACATATAATTACATATAGCTGCCCAAAGCCAATTGAGCATACAGAGGGGTTGGGTTGTGAGCTGGGAGAATGCTGTAGCAATCATAAGACTCCTTTTGCATGTGACCACTGTAACAAATACAAGAATGCTGCCCAGATCTGATCAAGCTGTATTGTCAAATGTACTGTATTGCATTTGGTTGTGTAAATTATTCCTTATACAACCTACCAGAAATGCTCCAAGACTGAATCCTTCTGAAACTCAGGTCTAATGTTCTGAAATTCAGAACATTCAAATTGGTGGCCACTTCTTAACATTCTGACCCTGGCTGCGTTTAAATTAGGCAGAACGAAGAGCAACAATGCTGCCCAGTATTGGAGATTACACTCTTTCAGCTGACCCCTCAACCTGTATTGAGGTGAGAGAGAGAATATGTGGCGCCAAAAGGGAGGAAGATGGATTGGAAAAAGTACCAACTGCCTGGTTCTCTCGTTACAGCCAGAAATTTCTCTGAAAGACAAGGGCTGCAGTTAAGAGCCCTGCTTCATATGCCAGTGCAGGTTGTACAGCCAAATGCTGTGTGCAAGGAGCTCCTTCTGTTCTCTCCCTCTTTGCCCAACAAATGATCAGCACTGTCAGCTATGACTCTACCGATCACCATTTGAGGAGGAAGGATATCTGGAATCTCTGAATCATGACCAAAAATCTTGACTTCTGAATGCTGCTGGGTTCCCTCCCTGTCTCACCTGTCTTCCTCATCTCCTAACAGCACTGTATTTGCATGCCCAGGGTTCTGCCCAAGAAGACTGTTCCCGCATGGAAATTTGTTTCTGTTCTGAGTGGGTCATTGTTGGTGTATGGAGGTGTGTGAATGTAAAAAGGAAGTGATAAACTGGAAAGTGGTACATGATTCATAATCTACCTGTGTGGTGAGATCAATTCAGGTCTATGAATGTGGAGGGAGCGGACTCGCTGCACGCATATTTAAAAAAAGTAAAAACCCATGCCTTAACAGTAGAAGGTATTGGGAAGATGTTGTATCTGTGCTGTGCTTCTACAGTTATGGAGAGAAGAAAAACATATCAACTGATGATGATCTCTCTATTACAGGGGAAAGTGCAGGATGATTACATTACTGTACTGTACATGAAATCTAAGATATATAACTTTTCCCAAATTAGATAACGGACAACAAATCATAAATAAGCAAGAAATCCATGGCATTTATCAACAGGAAAAGGCAAAAGAGTTTCCACTCTGACAAACCTGCTAGTTTGATCTTGAAAGGCTCTGAGCATATTGTCTTGATTTCAGTGGGAGTAAGGTTACCTAGAATGCTCAGAATTATTAATTGCCAACAGCCTTCCTACAAAATTTATGTTTATAATTCAGTGTTTGAACAGACACAGTGGGAGAGCACATGTTCTGCTTTCTATTTCTGTCATGGACTAGCTAAGATCTGTATCTGTAAATGACACATTCTCTAAAGAGGATTATTTTCTGTATCAGATGGAATACGACAGATTCCGCTGAATGATGAATTCCTTGCAAGATTGCCACAGGCAGACCTTTTGCCAAGAGAGGTCATTGTCTCTGTTTTTATTCCATTCTCAAAGGAAGTAAGTACCGGTACTTTTTTGTTGTTGTCCCGTCCCCCGTCCCCCCACATGCGTTCTGCATCATGCTGTTTTCTCTGGCAAAATTATTGTATCCAAGCTGCTTTGCAGGGGAGGTTGATTTGTAGTGAGGAAATGGCAGGCACTGCTCCCACTCACCATCTCTGGAAGCTGGTTCCATATGTAATTGTAGCCTGACAGCCCCTTTGTCAGGCTATAATTACATATGTTCGCAAATAATGTATAGTTTGGTCATGACACATCAAAAAAGAGTTGTGAGGCTCTAACTGCTATTTTGTGTAGCTAAATGCATTTAGTGTAATATTGCTTGCCAAATAATTACTGTCCAATCCTAGCTTGTTGGAATGGGGCAATCAGGCTGAACTGATCCAACAGGTGACCAGGAGACAGAAGAACAGGGCAACCTACCTGAGACGCAGGGAGGCAGCCTACAAGAGTCAGGCATCAAAGTATGGACAGGAAGCAAGAACAGAGAATAGGTCAGAAAAAGAATCCACAGAAGCAAGGGTACAGCTCCCAGGTAGCAGACAATCTGCGCTAACAAGTTCCTCAACATAACAGAGTCCTTATATTTCTTGACTAGCCCTACCTCCTGGCCCAGGTGCCACTACCTTTCCAGTGGGTGGAAATATTACAAGGGTAGCATCCTAACCTGGAGTTTTGCACTTTGTTGCCATTTAGTTGTTTCATGATGGGGCCACTGGCATCTTGAGATGGGCCAGGAGATCTTGATGCTATAGGTAGATGGTGTGGCAGTCGCTTGAGAAGTTCAGGCAACTTTCATAGGGGCTCATAGCTACTAGGTCCTGGTTTGGTATCAACCACGCGATTGTCTTCAGTATCAGGGTCTAGAAATTAAACAAACAAACAATGAGTAAATTCATACATGGAAGGTCCTTCTATGAAGAAATAATGAGCAAAGCACAGAAGGACAGTATGGGCGCAATCCAAACCTACTTAGGCCGCCGTTGTAACCAGCGGCCCAGCGAAAACGGGAGGCCCCAGAATGGAAAGGGGATTCAAATCCCCTTTGAATTCCCCTTTTGGAGGGGATTTGAATCCCCTTTCCGTTCTGGGGCCTCCCGTTTTCGCTGGGCCGCTGGTTACAACGGTGGCCCAAGTAGGTTTAGATTGCGCCCTATGTCTAACAATTAAACGTGTAGTTTGTCCTATACATGTATGAGCTGGGAAGCAAGCACTGGCCACATTATCCAGTGAATGTACACTGGGAGCATATGTTTGACAATGCACACATGTTTATCTTCATGTGGATTTGTTCACCATTTCCTAAATAGAAGGGTCTTCCAAGTAGGAATTCTTTCATGTGTGAAAAGGCACTAAGGCTACCTAGATGTTTGCAGAAAAACAATTCAGGAAGAGCAGTATTTGTGTGGAAGTGAAATAACCAAATGTCTCTTCGTCTTGTTCTTCTCAGGATGAGTTTGTGTCAGCATTCCGACATGCTGAGAGTCGGAAAAATGCATTGGCAGTGACAAATTCCTCAATGCAAGTCCTTTTCCAGCCAGGCACTGATGTCATTGAGGACCTGACTATTTTATATGGAGGCATTGAGTGTACAACAGTGAGTGCAAGGAAGTCCTGTCAACAGCTCATAGGAAGGTATAATATAACTGCTTTGTGAACTTTTAGTTGAAAAGCGGTATATAAATACTAATACAAATACTAATACTAAAATACTAATACATAATATAATATAATATAATATAATATAATATAATATAATATAATATAATATAATAGTGGTTTGGGAGTCAGACTTAGACCTGGATCCAGGTTCAAATCCCCGCTCAGCCATGAAGCTTCCTGGGTGACCTTGGGCCAGTCAATAGCTCTCAGCCCCACCTACCTCACAGGGTTGTTGTGAGGACAAAAGGAGGGGAGGAAATATGTACACCACTCTGAGCTCCTTGGAGGAAGGGCGGTATAAAAATGTGAAAAATAAATAAATAAAATATACTGTATAATGATAGTAGTTGGAATAGTTGCTTCTTATTTACAGAGATGAAGCAGGAAATATTTTAATTCTAACCATCTTCCAAACAAGCTAAGAAGATGAAATTCTCTTTCCATTTGTCTACAGGTTGTAATGAGAAACTCCTAATTTATTTGCTCCAAACTGGCAAATGTCTTCCTCATTCCAAAATGTTGTTCTTTAACAAATTTTCCCCACTCCCACTTTGAGGTGATTTCTGTATGATTTCTTCTTCCCCAGAAACTGGAACGAGCAGATGCTTGATGAAGCTTGCAGGCTAATTCTTGGAGAAATTATACTCTCTCCCTCGGCACCAGGTGGAAAAGTAGAGTACAGACGAACTCTACTGGTCAGCTTCTTCTTCAGATTCTATCTGGAAGTGCTACAAGGCTTAAAGAACATGGTAAATAGATGTCCTAATGTGTGGGTGAAAAGGCTTTCAGGGTTATTTTACAGAACTTGGATTGTCCTCATTGAGGACAATTCGTACAATCAACCCCTCAACCCTCACAAGCAACATAACATAGGTTGCTGCTCTGTGGACAAGCCTCAGTCTTGATGTGGACAAGCTGGTGTACTAGCCACATTCGTTAACTAGTCACATTTGTTACAGAGATTGAGGCTGGCTTCTGTTCAAGGTTTGTCATGCAAGACATTTTTCTATGTGTGAGGAATCCCAGACATTCTTGGGTACTAGCATTGCTAGTTCTTCACCAGCCTCTGCAAGCCTTCAGTTACTATTTCAGAAAAATCTACAGTTGCTACATCAGAAAAAAAAAATCAACACCAGTGTTGTTTCTGATATGATAATTGACAATGTTAGACAAGTTACTAAAATGGGGTGGTAAGAAAATAATAATATATGTGTGAAGATCTAGGCATGGAATCCTAGAGATGGGCAGCCCAATCCTACCTAATTCCCCCTGTGCTGATGCAGCTGTGCCAACAGAGCGCGCTGCATCCTGCAGGGGAATTTCAGGCCCCGGAGGTCTCCTCCAGGCAAGGGAATATTTGTTCCCTTGCCCGGGGTAAGTCTCCGCCACCTGCATGGGTCTACTTGGATCTGCATCCGTTACTTTGCTGGTGCAAGTCCAAGTGGACCTGAGAAGCCAAATTGAAGCTGGGAAGAGGGATAGGATATCGGCGGTGCTGCTGCTGCCTTCCCAGCCTTGATCCGCCCCACTCCATCTCCTACCCATTCCGCTGTTGGGCTTACCCATCTGGGTCCTGCAGCAGCGCTCCTAAAATGGCCACCAGCGGCGTGCTGCACGTGCTGTTGAAAGACATTTTACAACAGCGGAATTATGTTCTGCTGTCGTAAACCCCTCCATTGTCACATAACGGTTCTACTTTTAACACTGAGGTGTAGGGAATTATGCAATTGTATACCTTACTTGTTCACTCTTCAGTGGTATTATTGCCATACGTCATGCTATTTTTTTTCCACAACTCAGTAACAAAGGAGTTGTCTGATCCTTTATCTAAGAAGTGGACAACTGGGCCTGGGATTTCACTGAAAAAAATGCTTTGTGCAGCCTTTAATGATGGCTTGACATGCAAATATTAATAAGTGATATGTTGACCTCCATGATGTGAAAAACTTCATCTACTGAGGTTTGCAGAACAAGCTGATGTTAAAGGCACAAGAGCAGGCCAGGCTGTTTTCTTCTGAACAATTGGTAACTACTGAAAACACACTCACATGACTCATATATTGGGAATGTGTCATGTCCCCCCTTTTCCCCACTCTACTACAGAATGCTATTTCAACCAACAACATGTGCATTTCCTGCACTCATATAGGAAAACTGTCATGTGTAAAGCAGCCCTTACTTCATGTGTAACAAAAACATTTCCTTACCGTGAGGAGGCCTCTGTGACTCCCTCCCCTACCACAGAATGCAACGCACGCTCCATTGGCATGGCTGCATTGGCACTGGAAAGTTGGATAGGATTGGGCCCTGAGATTCTACCCTTCACTTGAAATTTGTGAAGAAAAGGCATGGCAAAAGTAGACAGAGGTTTCAGGCCTTAAAATCCCAACACCCCAATTGTTTGTTTTTTGACAACCGTTACTTATCATTACTGAAAAACAAGCTGATATTCTATGCTGACTTGTGCTTGTTCTTTACAAAATCCAGCTTTGCAAGTGTTGGTATAATCTAACAGTTGTGTTCTTACTCTTCCTGTAGCACCCATCCAAGTATCCTGACTTGCCAAAGAAGTACAGGAGCGCCTTAGGAGAATTCCATGACAAACCACCCCGAGGCATGCAAATATACCAGGTCAGTGTGGTCCTTTTCATAGCAATATAAGGGAGTACGGCAAGGCTGTATATTGTCACCCTGCCTATTTAACTTATATGCAGAGTACATTATGAGAAATGCAGGGCTGAATGAATCGCAAGCCGGAATCAAGATTGCCGGGAGAAATATCAACAACCTCAGATATGCAGACGATACCACCCTAATGGCAGAAAGTGAAGAAGAACTAAAGAGCCTCTTGATGAGGGTGAAAGAGGAGAGTGCAAAAGTTGGCTTGAAACTCAACATTAATAAAACTAAGATCATGGCATCTGGTCCCATCAATTCCTGGCAAATAGAAGGGGCAGAAATGGAAGCAGTAACAGATTTTACTTTTCTGGGCTCCAAGATCACTGCAGACGGAGACAGCAGCCATGAAATTAAAAGACGCTTACTCCTTGGAAGGAAAGCTATGGCAAACTTAGACAGCATAATAAAAAGCAGAGATATCACCATGCCAACAAAAGTTCGTATAGTCAGGGCGATGGTGTTCCCAGTAGCAATGTATGGTTGCGAGAGTTGGACCATAAGGAAGGCTGAGCGCCGAAGAATAGATGCTTTTGAACTGTGGTGCTGGAGAAGACTCCTGAGAGTCCCTTGGACTGCTAGGAGATCAAATCAGTCAATCCTAAATGAAATCAACCCTGACTGTTCCCTGGAAGGACAGATACTAAGGCTGAAACTCAACTATTTTGGCCACCTAATGTGAAGAGAGGACTCTCTGGAGAAGACTCTGATGCTGGGAAAGATTGAAGGCAAAAGGAGAAGGGGAAGGCAAAGGATGAGATGGTTAGACAGCATCACCGATGCAACGAACATGAAAATGAGCGAACTCAGGAAAGATAGTGGAGGACAGGAAGGCCTGGCAGGATATGGTTCATAGGATCACGAAGGGTCGGACACGACTTAACGACTGAACAGCAACAGCAGGAATGGTTGCTATCCTTGATTAGCTTTAATTTTGGTGCCATCGTAATAATTCACCCTTTTCCTAATACAGTGATCTGTGACTTTTCAAATGACAGGAACTCGCATTACATACCACTAAAGTCAGGAAATGTTTCCTGCTTCACTTGAGCAACATATATATAGTCTAAACATGATATAGCCGATGTAATTCAGTCACAGAGAGCACTCAAACAGCATGGAAATAGAAAAACAGCTACTTGGCTTACACTGACAATAGTAAGTAAGTAAGGAACCTTTATTGGCATAAATACAAAACAAAAACAAACCAACATTACATAACACTTAACACATAATATTTATATTACAAACATCTACAAGCACAACAAAATTACAGCTTAAACATCAGAGGGAATACTATCAGCTTTACGTGCTATAATGATTGTATCAACAAAGGCTGCCGATCTTTCCATTACGCCATCCATCTCTGTCGATAAAAGGTAACGTACTACCTCCTGGTCTGCCCAGCCCTGGAGCTTGTCTAATATAGGGCCTAAATGTTGCTTACGAGGGGCCTCGTGGAGTGGGCAATACAAAAACATATGTAGTAATGTTTCTACACAACCCACTCCACAAGGACAATACCTCTCAGACTGGTATTCCACTATATCTGCCAAGTAACAGAGCAGACGGGAGAGCGTTGCACCTAGCTAAAGAAAGGGCTCTGCGTGACTGGGGGCACTTAAGATTACAAAGATAAGGTGTCATCTTTCCAGAGCTGATAGGGATGTGAAATTGTAGTGGGGAACAGGTCGTACTTGCCGCTGACAATAATGTAATTAAGGATCTAGTTAGATATGCACCTATAGCCCATCTCCCCTTGCTTTCTGGCAGAAGTGACTTTCTGCAGGTGGAAGGAGGAGGATGCTGGTGGAATGTCACTTCTGACAAGCACTGCAAGGCTGCCAGTGCAATCTCTGGCGACTGGGCTCGCTGACTGGTGAAGAAGACTCTGTCCGCCGGCGAAAGTGGGTGGCGGTGGGCAGGACAGGGGAGGGAGGCTCTAATCAGCATGAATGTAACACTTGACTTGGCTGGTCCTCCTAGATGAGCTGAGGTATCATTTTTCTTTAGAAAGCTGAAGCTTTGTCCATTAAGTTAATACAGTAACGTTCTACAAGCCCTGGGCAGAATATTCAGCCAGAACAGGCCAAAATCCAACTTCTTAGTGTGACCATATGATTTCAGTAGGCATCTCTGAGTAAGATTCCCCAGTAATCTAATGAACTGTCTATAATATAGTAAATGATTTCTTGTTATGAGACAGGATGTGAACCCTGATCAGCCTCTTCAGGACCCAGTGGGTCGTCCCGTCATACTCCAGTCTGGATTTAAGCATGCCACTGGCGAAGCTGTCTATATTGATGATATTGCTCCAGCAGATGGCCAGCTCTACATGGCTGTGGTAAAAAGCACACGAGCCCATGCAAAGATTGTGTAAGTAACAAAACAAAAAAAAGTTCACGTGAGGAATTGAAAGCACAGGGATATGTTTTAACACGTTCAGGACATATTTTAACTGCATTTATTTGCTTTTCTTCAGTAGAGGGCTAGGACAAGACTGAAGGAGTGGTTATAAACATGATATGGATCAAAAGAGGGAGGTTCGGTTCTTTTAAATAAGGGCAGAACACAGTTTGGAAGTTCAATGTGCCTGTTCAATGCCTCAAACTCCCACAAGGCTTCTTTGCTCACCCAGGCCATACTTCCTGCCTATCCCTGTTGTAATCAGGGGAAATCATGGGATGTTTCCCAAATTCAGGTACTGGGTAAGAAAATATAAAGAGGTTTTTAATTTCAGGGATTTGGGCTATCTCTCAATATTACCATGCAGAATCATATCCTGCACAATAGTTAGGGGAAAGTTGATATTTATTTTCATCCTGAATGTTCCTATTTTAAATCATAAAGAGGTACATGAGTTCAAGAGTTCACTTTGCCCACTTATCATTTAGTTGACCCTGGAATTGGGTTTCTACTTCTGTATCCTCTCCAGATCCATCGATGTATCGGAGGCCTTAGAAGTACCAGGGGTAGTTGCTGTGGTAACAGCTGATGATATTCCAGGGGTAAATGGTGATGGTAAAGAGAAGGTGTTTGCTGAAGATGAGGTACTTTTTTTTTGTTTTGGCTATTTGCCTTCAAAATATATCCCCCCCCCCAACAAAGATGCAGATTTGCACACATTGTGCTTACTTAACACCACTAGACCACCAGAACCCAGTGCCTTTTAAGGAACAAGCTAGCATGAAGGTTTCATAGAAGGAAAAATAACCACTAGCTATAACTCCACTTCTCCCATCATTGCAGTGGGAAAAGTCATGTGGTTAACATTTCAGTTTTAGGCAAACGTAAAGAGGCTTCTTAGGTTACCCTATGTGGAGCCATCCTCACCCTGACAAGATTGCAGGAATATATTAATAAAAATAATACTCGGCATGTACTGTATATAGTTCCTTGGAATGTTCAAAGCATTTCACATATATTAGATATGTAAATCCTGTAGTCTTGCTATTCCAGCAGTTGCTATACCAGGACTAATGACTATACAGTTGCAGTCCTAGGCCCTTCCTGTAGCAAAGTAGAAAGTCCAAGGACAGTTGAAGATATAAGAAGCAACCTACCACCTCCAAAGACACTAGCTGACAACTCTGCCACTGCCAATCCATCACCTACCCATCACAACATTGTTGTTGTTGTTGTTCAGTCGTTAAGTCGTGTCCGACCCTTCGTGATCCCATGAACCATATCCCGCCAGGCCTTCCTGTCCTCCACTATCTTCCTGAGTTCGCTCATTTTCATGTTTGTTGCATCGGTGATGCTGTCTAACCATCTCATCCTTTGCCTTCCCCTTCTCCTTTTGCCTTCAATTTTTCCCAGCATCAGAGTCTTCTCCAGAGAGTCCTCTCTTCGCATTAGGTGGCCAAAATATTGCACAACATTGCACACCGACAATGCCCCACATTAGCACAAATGTCACCCTACCTAGTCTGCACCACTTTGCACACACAATGCACAAGCGACCTGCCAGGAAGAGAGTACAGTTCCTTCCTTGTCAGAGGCTTCCTTAGCTCAATAGATCCAAAGTCATAAGCCCTTCAACCAGACAAAACCTATTGGAATAGTTCAGTCTGTTCACTATCCTATCCTATCCTATCCTATCCTATCCTATCCTATCTTATCTATCTATCTATCTATCTATCTATCTATCTATCTATCTATCTATCTATCTATCTATCTATCTATCTATCTATCTATCTATCTATCTATTTATTTATTTCACATTTTTATACCACCCTTCCTCCAAGGAGCTCAGAGTGGTGTACATATTTCCTCCCCTCCTTTTTGTCCTCACAACAACCCTGTGAGGTAGGTGGGGCTGAGAGATAGTGACTGGCCCAAGGTCACCCAGGAAGCTTCGTGACTGAGCGGGGATTTGAACCTGGATCTTCCAGGTCTAAGTCCGACTCCCAAACCACTACACCATCCTGGTTCCTTTATATATAATAAAACCATTCTCCTTATGTTGGTTGGTTCTCATGCAGGTAATATACATTGGTCACATTATCTGTGGTATAGTTGCAGAGACCTATGAATGTGCAAAACAAGCCACTTGTAGAGTGAAGATAGAATACGAAGATCTGGAACTGATTCTGACAATTGAGGTAAAAATAAGCTTCTTGTTTTGTGAAATGTCAAGATACCTGACTCTCACTCTGTCTGTTGGGATAGATAAGACTGTAAGAACTGCTTTGCTGGATCAAATCTAGTTGTTCTAGTTCAGCATCCTGTTTCCGATAGTGGCCAGCCAGAAGCCTCTGGAAACCCACAGCAGAGCATGAAGGCAACAACCATCCCACTCAGTTGTTCCTCACTCAGCAGCCAATAGTCAGAGATGTAGGACTAGTCCACACAATATCACCTGACAGTTGACCTAATCACATGATTATGCACATGCGAGTTCACATCCTGCTGTCCCCCCCCCCGGTCCAATTCTACTGTTACATCATCACATAAAGAGCAATGCCCAAATCACCTTCATTACACAACTGAAATACTAAAAGCCCATTCCTATCCCCACTAGTCAACACAATGCAGCGGTGCCGATGGAGCACACACTGCATCCCAGACAGCCTGGGAAAGGTCAGTAAAAACTTTTTTACTTACCTTCCCATAAGCCACCTGGCCACCAGTGGGTCTCCTCGGACCCAGAGGCGTCGCTGGAGCATGGCGGGGTGGGCGGGGCGCCCCGGGTGACGTGCGCCACGGGGTGACGCGCGACACCCTTCGGACGCTCCGAGGCCGGCCCGGGAGCCGGCCTCGGTGCGTCCGACCCCGTCGGCGCTCCAGGGCCTTCTGAAAGAAGGCCCAGGCAGTGCATCCATCCGGGTATTTTCCGGATTTTCGCGCATGTGCAGACCCGTTTTGAGGGCTTTTTCCTCTCAAAACAGGTCTGCGCATGCGCGAAAATCCGGGAAATACCCGGATGGACGCGCTTCCTGGGCCTTCTGAAGGCCCTGGAGCGCCGACGGGGTCAGACGCTCCGAGGCTGGCTCCCGGGCCGGCCTCGGAGCGTCCGGAGGGCGACGCGGGGGGGGGAGCCGGGTCGCCCCCCGCGCCTCGATATCGTAGCGTCACTAGGGTGACGCGCGCCCCCTGCCCCAGGGTGACGCGCCTTCTAGTGACGCTACTGCTCGGACCTATGCCAGCTAGAGAGTCAGGGTGTGTGTTGGGCTGGGAAAAGGGATTTAGGATCTTGGTGTATGTGCTGCTGAGATCCACTCTCGAACTGCCCCGCTCCCTGCCTCGCTCCTCCTACCTTATCTGCTCCAGCCATTTGCGCCATGGTTCCGCAGCGCATGACAGTAACACATCTTTTGCGGCGCCACACCAGAACTTACAGCAGCGGATTGCGAGATCTACTGCTGTAAGTCCCCAATGAGAATTAAGGCATAAGTAGTATTTAAGGGTGGTTTAGACATTCTTTCCCTCCACATAATTATGCAGTGGTAGGACACTGAATGAAGGGGCAGGAGATATGTATGCACATGTGCTTCACTGCACGATTGGGCGTGTCAGGCAGACAGTATCATCCCTTAGTAAAAGTACAATTTAGCAACCTAAAGGCATCAAAACCATCCTTATCACCATGCTGTGCCAGTGAATTCCATAAATTATCTGTCATGTGAAAGACACTTTTTGGTCTGTCCTAAGTGTTACTGGGTGTGCTTTTCAAGCACACATTAACATAAGAGTGCAACAAAGACCTTGTGACAAACTCTGGAGACCAGTTGCATCATTGCTTCATTGGCATGGACTCCTTGGTTGAATTAGAGGGATGCTGGGAACTCTAGGAGACAGAGACTGCTGCTGCGAGCCTCTTCCGTTCCCAGAAAGTGAAGCAGCAGCTTGACTGTCAGGTGGTCTGGCGCTCATCCGTTGCCACCCCTCCAAGGGTGCCATGCCATGTGACCATTTCAGGTCGCCTCATGGCAAGGCTGGCCCTGCACTGGAGACCCTTCTTTTTTTGTTGCTTGTGACTTTGTTTACTTCAAGTCAGGAAACTCCCAGGATGTGGCTTTTGTTCACAGGATCAAATCTGCTGTGCAAGTAATGTGCAGCCACCTGTGGAATTTCCCTATAACAGGAATCAGGCAAGGCTTCTTCCAAGTTAGCCAGATAGAGTGGGGATTTGGGGGGGGGGATGTTAGCCAAATTGCCTTTGTTGTTCTGGGGAATAGCTTTAAATATGGCAATTTAGTATATGTTCAGGGATCTTTACCTGTGTATACCAGAGTTGAGCTTCAGAATTCCGTTTTAAATAATATTGAGGACACATGTGGTTACTTTCCAATATTTACTAGATAGTTAGTCAGATTCATACAAAAATACAATCATACACATCATACAGAGAACTAGGAAACTTAGATAGAACAACAGAGAATTAGCAGGTTTCCTTGATTTTGTACATGGGTGATATTTACCTATCATGGAGAGTAGACCTTGGCTGCGATGCTGTATAGGAGTGATGGCACAGCAGTGAATGAAAAGGAGGAAGAAACAAATTGGCTCTGAACTGGTCAAGCTCAGCAGTCTGTAGAGTGACTGAGAAGTCAAGTTAAGAGTGGGGGAAGGGGGAAAGAGGGAGGGGGTTGGTGCCAGAGGGCATGCAGAGAAGAAGAAAAGTTCAGGAGGCAAGGGGGTCCAGAGAGAGAGCAGGCTGGCAACCTGCCTTCTTATGCATAGCAAGGAGGAGGAACTTGTGGCCCTTATGCTGCAAAAAGGAAATACCTTATTTGGGCTAGAGGTACACCTGCGGGTGGAGACACACATACACACACACCGGGCCCAGGGGAGGAGGGCAGATGGCTTCCATTGTTGCAAGGAATGTGGATTCGGCCTTCCAGAGCCAGACTTCGGTATCTCCTTATGTTTTGTAGATTCCCTTCTTCCTGGCAGACTAGTCACTTAGCAAGTCTTTGGCTATGTCTGTGCCGTGGAGAGGGGGAAGAGAATGGAATGTGCCTACGTACGTGCTGTGAGCATTTTGGGTTCATGGCGTGCTGAAATGCTGAAGACTGATCAGATCCTTCCCTCATGGCCTAGCTGGGGAAAATCTTTTGCAGCATGGCTTCACACAATCATGGTACAGGAACACAACTGCAGCATGGCCCTTGCGTTGTGTCCAAAATACAGTCCGGTCTGGCACATGTTCCATTTTAGCTCAAAAGTCTTTGGCATTCAAAGTCTCTTATCATCATTCTCATTTTAAAAAGGTCATGTGGCAACAGGGATGTTTGCTCTGACAATTAAAAGTATGGCCTGCCTCTAGGCCTGTGGGATCTGAGGCCTCTTGCCATCAGTCTAATTTCAATGTACTGGCCTGGGTCGCGCTCTCCTGGCAGGCACTCAGTGCCATGTACACATGCATTCTTCACACATTCCCACAAAGGAAATAAAAGCATTGTCAGCAGTGGCGTGCCGTCACTGGTGCAGCCAGTGCAGCCCGCACCAGCTGCTGCGTTGGGGGGGTAACACGCTGCGCAGCCACCCTCCCTGCAGGTGACAAACCACATCTGGTTTGGTTTCCTTGGACATACGCCAGCTCTTTTGCTGGCGCAAGTCTGATGAGACTCCTGGGGATGGTTCCAGGCCAGGAAAGGGGGATGGGACCTTGGCATGCACTGCTGCCACCAAGATCCTCCCCCTCCCACCCCTGGCCTGGACCGATCTCCACCCTGACCCTCCCCCAAACCGCCCCTGCCGTATCTTACCCTTCTTCTGTGGGGCATCTGGGAGCTGCTGGTGTGCACATGGAGCCTGGTAGCTCTGTAACACATGGCGGCATCACAGCTTTTGCAAGATCTGCTGCCGTAAGCCCCCCAAAGGATTGTGGCAAGAATCACAAATCAATAGGCTCATCACCATGTGAGGTTGTTTTGGAGTCTCAGGCATGGTTCTCTAGGTAAGTTCACAGCTTATAGGTACTTTAGTGGTTTTTGGATTCCACAAGTCCCCTTTCTGCTTGAGTTTTTACCACCACATCCTAGTATGATGGAGGGCAGATTTTGAGAATCCAGACTGGCCAAGATTCTTTTTATTTATTTACTCCTTAGTTTCTGAAGAGAGTTTTTATTCACCCAACCTCTTGTTCATCATCACAACCATGTTGCCTCGTTCATATTAAGACACAGGCCAACACCTTTGCTGGAGTTAGAACTCCATGCTACTGAGAAAAAAGTAGAGAAAAAATATTGATGCATCTTAAAGAACTGCAAAAAGGTGAGGGTGGCGGCGGTGATGGTTTTTGTGCTCTTCTGGGACTGAATGTTCTGCTTTCCCCTAAAATTCAGGATGCAATTAGACATAATTCATATATTGGAGAGGAAAGGAAAATAGAACAAGGAAATGTTACAGAAGCTTTTAAGACAGTTGAGAACATCATTGAAGGTAAGTTGCTATTAGCACTGGATGGGATCTTAGAGTCAAACTAGACATTATGCAGAATACTTAATCTGGAATGGTGGGATTTGGTGTGGGTTTTTTTTTTTAAAGAGTGGTGGAGGGGCTGCAAAACAGGGTGGACCCACAGTGAGGGATTGCAGAGCTTTAGGACTCCCCCCCCCCACACACACACTATTTGAAACAGAAAAAACAGCTTTAACTAGAAGCTGCTATTTAATAAAAAAACAAACATTCTATAACATTCCATAATATTCCATGTTATACATGATTTGACCCATAGCACTATATCAGTAGGCTAGATATAGGATTGATTCAGTCCATTTACATAACTTATTTTTTAAATTTTATTTTCATTTAATATAAACACACCACATTTTGCATTTTAATTCTACACATCTTCAAAACAATAACTCAATTTGACACCTCTACGTATAAGGTACAATGCAAAAAATGTTTTGCTTATTTAATGAGGCAGCTCCTGACTTTCATGCTCAAGAGCTTAGAAACAAGGCACCAGGACAGATTATGGGATGAAGTGTGGACTGCACAATGCACTGTATGCTTAGGTACACATCCGGGTCAGAGATACTTACCTAGAAAAGTAGTCAAGATTAGCTTCAACTGGTTCCCTTTTGATTTGATCTTAACAGGTGAATTCCACATTGGAGGTCAAAAACATTTTTACATGGAAACAAACAGTACTTTTGTCATTCCAAGGAAAGAGGATAAGGAAATGGATATATATGTGTCTACTCAGGATACTTCAAAAGTACAGGTAACTGAAGGAATAGGTAGCCCAGATCCCATTGACACAAAAAGGCTCTTTTTGTGAATTAACCCTTGAACTGGATGTAATTATTTTACAGTAACACATCCAACTAAAGAGGGGAATACCATCCATCAGTATCTGCTGCTCAGCTTGTAATCATGATATGATGTGACAGCTTCTGCAGCATTCTGTGCAGATTAAATTGAGAAATCCTTGCCTCCCCACTTTCCCCGTTCATACTTACTGGGGTGAGCTTGAGGTTGGAAGCAGGTAATATTTTGTTCGGAAGCTTTCATGGCCAGCTAACAGCACACAATGTTTGACACTTACGGGTATAGATGCCATGTAAAAAACAGGAAACTTGAAATTTAAACAGACTCCTATGCCGTTGGCGGGTCTCCGATTCAGGCAGCCGCAAACGGTGTAAAAATACTTTTAAAATCCAAGGTATGTTTGCCCAACGTTTCGTTCCGGCAACTCGGAACTTCCTCTGGGGTAATCTGAAAAGATTTAGGTGATACTGCCTTTCCTTCATCTGCAGACTTTATAAACCAAAAGTGCGGGAAAATGGCGATTCAAAACATCAACAGTGTCCTGGGATGATCCCACACACCGGTTGTCCATCACGTTAGACTAGAGCTGTTAGATAGTTGAGGCAGGTCAGCTGTAGGGGATTCCTTAAGCTGAGTCCCTTTGTTAAAGGAGCCTACCCTGTTACGATCTCCGCTGTCAAACTTACAGCGCGGGAAGGAGCGGTTCAAACAACGGCAATGTCCTGGGATGACCCCGCTCGTCGGTATCGCTATATATTGAATTGAGGGTATTAAAGCAAAACAACTAGATGAGCCATCCTCAGGCTGAATCCTGGTATTAATAGAGCCCACCCAATGGAATCCCTACTGAGAACTCGCAACGCAGGGGATGGCAGTTACAAGCATCGGAGGTGTCCTGGGATGACCCCTTCTGCCGGAATTGACAATATTGGGTAAAAATTCATGATGTTAAGTCCAATCGGCGAGTAGTAATTATTGATGTTGAGTCCAGTTAGCAGTGGAAGAAACCTGGAACTCATTCCTTCATCAACGGAGTCACCCTGTTGAAGTTCCCGCAGTCACACTTACAGATGTTCTCCTGCTTGCGTATTTCGTTCTCGATCTTCTGTTTAAATTTCAAGTTTCCTGTTTTTTACATGGCATCTATACCCGTAAGTGTCAAACATTGTGTGCAAGCAGGTAATAGTCAGGGATGTGCAGCGTGGGGGCAGCAGGTGAGGCAGAACTGCCCCGTCGTAGTTCAAGGGGAAAAAAACGCAATCTAACCCTGTGATTGCGCATCGAGTAAGCGGGTAGCACACACACAATTACAGGGTTAGGCTGCGGCTTTCTTCCATGGACGACACTGGGGTGGTTGTGCCTCACCTGCTACCCTGCCCCTCACATCTCTGGTAATAATTTAGTGGTTTTTCCCCCAGAATTTTAAAGGAGGTATGAGAGAAGTATCATTGCTCTTTTCTGGTAAATCAGCTTGGCAGATTCTGTAGTGTTTCAAAAAACTGTAAAACCTGTGAGACAAAAAAGGCAATAGTGGAACAAAAGACATGTGCACATACTCCACAGGCAGCAGTGCCTCTATTATACTACTTTTAGGTCTTTTAAAAAGGATCACACAGATCCATTCTGTGAATAGAATCCAGCGCCGTACTCTGTTTCAGAAAGGAGGAATAGGAATAGTGTAAAATAAATAATGGCGCATCCAGCCTTTTAATGACACTGCTATGCATGTTATCATTTCAACTTTACAACTTGCATAGCATCCCATGATTGTTTCTGTGTAGTGCTCTACTTAGGGCTGGTGGGGGGGGGGGAGAGGAGGAATGGTATGTGAAAGCATAGGGTTAATGCATTTCAATAGTCATATGAAATATGATTTTTTTCATTGAATAGGCACTGAATAGGCACAGTCATATGAATAGGCACTGAATTATGATAATTCAGTGCCTTTCTATGACCCTTCGGAAGGAACAAAAGCATTTCAATGGCCATTCTCTGCCATTTGTTATGTCCCTCATAAAAAAAGTCACAAACCTGAATGTGATTGGTCAAGACAGAAGTCTCCCAGTGTCCCTCTTCCTAAACTTTGTCCCATAAACTCACTCACACACACATACATACGCACACTTAAAAAAAAATAAACTCCTATGAGTGTAGCTCTCCTTCTGTGGACAGAAGATTAGGATCCAATCTGTTGAAAATAACTATATAATAACTTCCAGAATGGTACCTATGTTTATCTGTTACAGCAAAAACAGTTTTGTACCTGGTAAAGTGGATTTTATCTCTTGAAAGCTTATCCTAACGTGTTAATCTTAAAAGTACTATAAGATTCTTTGTTGCCGTTGTCTCACTTTTACGGATCAACCTTTTATTATTATTTCTTTTTCATTAATGCCTATGTCATGCCCTCATAAATGCCAGTATAGATATTGTAGATGTTGGTGCCAGATAACACAAGCGGCAGCTTTATCGTCCTGTCTCTGTAGCTTCCAGTATGCTTCCTTACTACTTTGATCCTTCTGCCCCTTCCTCTACCTCAGACTTCCTTTTCCTTCATTCCTTTTCCATATTGACAGTACATCAATAGGATTGTGCTGCTAATTCCTATACTCATTTTATGCTTCCTCTTTTGTTTACACCAGGGGTTCTCATCCTTTGGAGGCCCAGGTACCCCATATCACGGTCCAATTTTCTGAAGTACCCTCTGCTAATTAATTGCTAATTAATTGGATTAATCAATTAATTAGCTAATTAATCGTTTTAACTACAGAAAGTATTAAAAGAATTTTAAATGTGAAAAAATGTCTTATTTAACTCTGTGTGTGTGTGTGTGTGTGTGTGTGTGTGTGTGTGTGTGTGTGTGTGTGTGTGTGTGTGTGTGTGTGTGTGATTGGAAGGCCCAACACAAAATCAGAGAGACAGAAGGTGGGAACTTGGGGGCGGGGCAATTTTTTTAAAAAAATTAAAATCCTCTGGTTGCCAACAATCAGCTGATCTTAGCTGATAAGGGGAAGCCTCTTGGGTACCCCCGCCTGATGGTCCGCGTACCCCTACGTACCGCGTACACATACCACAGGTTGAGAACTCCTGGTTTACACCTTTTTTTTTTTTACACAATTTATCCAGATATGCTATGGGGCGTGTGAATGTACTGTTGCAATTTGTGCCATTAGAACATTTTTTTTTTACATTAGAAACCCAACAGTGCAATACATATTTACTCAGAAGTAAGTCCCTATGCCTGCAAAAGGTTCTGAGAGGAGGTAGCATGTATGTGCAGGAAATGTAGAAAGATGAAATGAAATGCAGAAAATGCTAAAAAAAAAAAAAAACCACCCTGGAAATGTTTTCTTACAGGAATTAGTGGCTACAGTGTTGAACGTTCCGGCCAATAGGATCATGGGCCACACAAGACGAGTTGGTGGAGCTTTCGGCGGGAAAGTTACAAAGCCTCCATTTTTTGCAGCAGCGGCAGCAGTGGCAGCACACAAGTAAGTGCTGTGCTTGTCTGTGATCTTATTGGAACAAAACACAATTACTGATGTGCATTTTGCATATTCCACGAAACCAGTGCTTAGGAAGTGGGAGGAGGCTGTGGGATTACACATGCCTCTCTCCTGTGCATATTCATCAGGTTTCATCAAATGAGTGTAGGAGAGTCTGGTTTCATTTTAATCCAGTTTAACAACAGTCCTACATAATGCCAAAACTGAGTACAACTGGAACTGAAGCTGCTGCATGCACATACAATTTTTCATAATTTCCCCCTAATTTCTTACATGTCCCAGAATTTTCTATGTCCTCCAGTGCTGCCACAGCAGTAGACTGGTAGATTTTGAAGAAGCTAGAAAGTAAAGGGGATAGAGAAGTGTATACAGAGATGTTCAAGGACAGGCCGTCTTACAAGTCGCTCTTGTAATGGTTGGGTTTCCTGCCAGTGTTTTCCCACAGCACTGTCTTTTGTTCTTTAGCTTGGTGGACACTTGATGGGTGTCAGAGTGGGGACTTTCCTTGTATGCACAGGCAGTGTGGTAATACTCAGACACTTGGGTTATGCATTTTGGTATCCCAAATCCCAGCACCATGTAAACTACATACTACGTTTTAATCTTTCTATTATTCTAAATTAAAATGGGTGAGATCCACCCCCTCTGTGTGAGAGCAGAAAATGCCTCCACCTTCTGCAAGGGAAGGAGGGTAATCAGCTCATTCCAATTATAGCTTTTTGTGCCTTATATCCTTGGGAGATAATTTTTGGAGGTGTCGGGAACTGCCATTTGTAGGGAAAACTTAAATGCCTTCTGCGTGCACCTAAAGCAGCTGCTTGTGTCAGTCTAGATCTGGCAATGAACATGATCAAAGTAAACATTATCATTAAATCCCCAAATCCATGAAATCAATTTCCATTCTCTGTCAGCGTTGGCAAGGGTGACCAATTCGCATCTGATGATCTTTGTTCTCCTAGCAACATACCATGATGTTTGCAAAAGTTTTTGTTTGTTTTGTTGACTGGCTTAGAACTGGCTGTCCGGTACGTTTCATCCTGGAACGAGATGATGACATGATAATAACTGGAGGTCGACATCCACTTCTGGGAAAATATAAAGTGAGTAATACTGATTCTAGTGAGGTCTATTGAGGTCACACACAGGGGTCTCTCCCATGCAGGCTTGTCCTGAGCTAGAATTTTCATATCCATTGAGATGTCTATTTCTCACTATTCTTCCCTCAAGAATTATTTTGTCCTAGAAGTACTGTACTTCTGCTACATGTTATGGTCAACAATGAAAAGGAGAATATGCTGGGCTGTACAGCATGGATGACAAATGGCGTTTAGCTATAGGAGGACCTAGTTCAGAGTATTCTAGCTAGCAGTGGTTCTCCAGGTCTTTTCATCCTCACTACTTGAGCCCCTTTTTGACAGTAAATGCTGGGCAGGGGTGAACTGTCTACATTCGAAGCACACATCAAACCTCTGGGCTATGAGTCATCCCTCCTTTGATAATACTGTATGTTGTGTTGGAATCAGACAATACCCATTAGCTTTAATATTCACTGATATAATTTCAATCAAGCTATATTTTAATTAAAAGATCTTTAAAATATTGCATTATCTGTCTATATTAAATAGTCAACCAGCATGCTTACCAAAATTAGATACAGCAGTGTTAACTATTGTTTTTCTTTCTTTTTATACGTTACTGGATTTGTTCGTTTTTTGTTGTACAATATAGTATCATTCAAGTGATGGAGTAGCTGGAGAAAATACTTACCCTGAGGAGTCTCTTGTATTTAGTCCCCAGTTCACCACAATATAGCACTGTTTTCCAGTGACTATTTGCTGGTATCTCCCGTCCCTTGTGTCTTTTATTTAGAGTTTAGACTGTGAATCCTTTTGGGACAGGGACCATATTTTAAAATGTATTTAGCTATATAAAATGCTTTGTGAATTTTGTTTTGTTTTGTTAAGACAAGGTATATAAATATTCACCATCATTTATCCTGACTTTGGGTGTAACATGCTGAGAGGCAAGGAATTCAATGGAACAATACTGTCACTAAAATGTAACATTGTTCCCTTTTTAATCTTGTAAAACTTGTACAGTAATAAAAATGACAAAGTTTTTAAATGTAGCAAAGTCTAGCCAGCTGTGTAGCTCACCCCTCTTCTACTTGGTGCGGGGTTCTTGCCGCAAACCGGAAGTAATTTGCAGTGGTGTAGTGGCATGATGATGTCGTCATCACACCACTGCGAATTACTTCCGGTTTGCAGCCGGCTCTGCCGAAGCCGCTCAAGTTGAAAAGAAACTACGTGGGCAGCTTCAGGTCGGAGGCGAAGCCGGCTGCTGACCAGATGAGCCAAGGGGGTGTCACCCACCCCTCCCTGCAGCTCAGTTCAGCTGTCCTCGAGCCAAAGCGAAGCTGACAGCTGAGTCATGCTTTTGCAAAAATAAGACTCGCCTATCAGCTTCGCTTCAACTCGGGAGGCGGGGTCGCGGGGATGGCCAAGCCGAACTCCCTGCAGGCTACGGGGAGGGGTGGTATGGGTGACACACCCCCTTGACTTTTCTGGTTTGCAGCCGGCTCTGCCCTCAACCCGAAGCTGCTCGAGTTGAAAAGAAACGACTGCAGAGCCAGTTGCAAACCGGAACCAAGGGGGTGTCACCCACTCCTCCCTGCAGGGAGCTCAGATCGACTGTCGTTACGGCTCCGCTTCCAAGCTGAAGCGAAGCTGACAGCCAAGCCGTGCCTTTGTGAAAATAAAACTCAGCTGTCGGCTTCGCTTCGACTTGGGAGGCAGAGCCACGAGGATAGCCGAGCCAAGCTCCCTGCAGGCTACAGGGAGGGGATGTGTGGGTGTCTGGTTGGCCCATCTTCTGGTTGGCCCATCTTTAGACCAGCCAATGGGGTGTCACCCTTACCAAGGGGGTAACACCCCTTGCTTGGCCGTTTTTGGGTTCTCGGAGACGAGTCGCTTTTTAAAAGTGACTCTTCTCTGAGTGGCCGAAAACAAAATGGTGGAAGCGTGGCCATGATGTCACCCCAAAGGATTGGTGTCACCTGGTGTGCCCCGCACTTAGCACATCCCCCAAACGACGCCAGTGAGTCTAGCTTCTTCCTTGTTGTAGTCCATGGGAAAAATTCCCATATGCTTCAGAAGGTGAGGAAGAGTTTTAATATTTCTAATTACTACAATATGCTGTTGTATGTTTAGGTGGGATTCATGAAGGATGGCAAAATTAAAGCTGTTGATCTTCAGTTCTACGCAAATGGTGGGTGTACACCAGATGAATCTCAAATGGTAAGTTTCTTAATACTGTACAACCCAGTCCAATCCTTCCCGCCCATCCTGCTGATGCAGCCATGCCAAAACGTCTTGCGCTGCATCCTGTGGGGTGGGCAGACAAGGAGGCTTGGGAGAGGCAAAGGAAAATATTTTCCCTTACCTCTGGGTAAGCCTCCTACTCGCCAATGGGTCTCATTGGACCTGCGCCAGCTTTTGAGCTAGCACAAGTCCAAGGAGAAAAAGGGGGCATGTCAGGATACTGACACAGGTTGCGTGTGCCAGTACACAACCCCTCCGCGTCCATCCTGCCCCCGCTCCACTGCCTGCTGCAGCAGCGTTCACAAATGGCCACTGAGTGGTGCGCGCTCCATCAGCAGCCATTTTACGACCATCAGAAGTGTTTTCTGCTGTCATAAGAGGCTCTGCGTCTGCGCAATGGCCCAATCCTGCATAGTTTTTACTTTTTGAAGCCTAAATGCAACCTTTAATGAGCCATTGTTAGAGCCTGACATACTGACCATTTAAGCCAGGCCTGGAAATCTTGTGATTCACCATGCGAAATGCAGTCCATAAGTGAAATGCAGTCCATGCAGTCTCAAAGGATTGATAAACCTCCTGTGCTTGCTGCCTGTCTAGGATTGCAAAAACAGGGCAGTTGTTAAGCACCAGGCAGACAACAGTTACAATACATGGGCTATGTTTGGATTTGTAGGTCTCAAATTGAGCAGGCTTAACTTAAGTCTAAATAGTAAATACCTAATAACTAATTTCATCTCCTTAGAACAAAATGAATCGGTAAAGCTAAGGGCAATTTCAGCCCTTGGACTCCATTTTAACATCCTACATGAAGTAGGACATGGGAGTGAGTTTTGGGTTTTGGACTGTGTGCACATTCCACCCTAGGTAGGAAGTAACAGGAAACCTGTATGTACATGCAGAGGGGGTATACACACACTTCATGTGTTTTCTGCTTTCTCCTTCTTCTTTTTTTTTTTTTTTTTTTTTTTTGCAAATTCTGTAAGACACAACTCATGATTAATGTATTTTTATATATCCCAACTCACCAGGTAATATCGTATGTTGTGCTGAAAAGTTTTAATGCTTATGAGATCCCCAACTTCCGAAGCCGTGGACGTATCTGTAAGACTAATTTGCCCTCAAACACTGCATTTCGAGGATTTGGTTTTCCTCAGACAGCCATTTGTGCAGAAACATGGGTGGTGGCTGTGGCAGACTACCTTGGCTTGCCACATGACAAGGTAAATAAAAGAATGATAGGAAGACATGTTGGGGGCCTCTGTTATGATCTGGGATGGAACTACTACAGGTCATCTCACATGTTAAGGTTCTCAAACCTAGATTGTCAGAGGTAATGCAAATATGATTCTCCATTTGCTGGGGAGAATTGGTGGGAGGGATGAGTGTTTAACCCCTTCTGTGTCTGCTAGTCCTCCTCTGTAAACAGTCAACAGATGTTTCCCTCCTGCAGTCAGGGTTACTTCTAGACCAGTTTTGGAACCTCGCTGGGAAAAAAAGGTAAAATGGCTTGGGAGGGAGGTGTTGCAGCAGAGGATCAGTGGTAGAAAAAAGAATTTTAAACATTCTGCCCCCAGGACTAATTCTTCCCTGCAAACCTCCACATTAGCATTACAAGGGTTGAGAACCATAAGGTATCCTTTCCCTCATAAAGTATAGTTGCATCTCTAATATACCTCCTCAAACACTCACAGCCCCCAAGCTTATGACCGATATTAATCAAGACAGAAAGCAAGCATTACATCACACATCTGATGGGTAGGTTTCTAACCCTGGGTTATTATTCCACAGTTTATTCTATTCCACAGTTTTCAGGGTTTTTTTTTTTTTTAAGCAGCCTTTCTGATCAGGATGAAGTGCAATCTTCTGCGTTTAAAGCTTGCGCAGATGCTCCCCCAGGTGGTAAAACCATGGGTTGCAGGTACTCAAGTGCAAGTACTTGGACAAATGTTCTGTTCATCATGAGCAGCCTTAGAAACTTTCAGCCCAATCCAACGCAAATTCCCCCGTGCCGATGCAGGGGGCCCAGTGCATGCTGTGCTGCATCCTGTGGCAGAATTTAGCAGGCGGGAGGTCTCCTCGGGGTAAGGGGACATTTGTCCCTTGCCCCAGGGAAAGCACCAGCCCACACAACGGGTCTACTTGGACCTGCGTGAGCTATAGCTGGTGCAAGTCTGCATGGACCCATGTTGGCGGATCAGGCCCGGGAAGGGGGGGGGATAGGATGTGGTACGTGCTAGCATCGCTGATCCCGCCCCCTCAGGCCTGATTCACCCAAACCCCACCCCCATCTCCACCTTCCCCCACCCCTGCACCGCTTGGTGCGGAACTCACCATGTCTGGCACACACTGTTCCTTCTGCCGGCGCACTCAGCCCAATGCGGGTCTTCCCACCAGCCCTGGCAACAGCTATGCCTATGCCATTGCAAAGTGCTTTATGGAACTTTTGCAACGGTTAGCACATGTGTAGCATGCACTGTGGCAGCACGCAGGCTGGCTAGGATTGTGCCCTCAGTTTGCTTTTCTAAATCTTGCCAGTTTGTGTAGCCCCTGCTGTTCATCATCATCATCAACCTTTTTCTTCTACCTTCTCCAGAGATGTTTAGGAGTGTATTGTCATTTGCAACAGCAAGACTGATCCTGCAGTCATTCTCTGTTCATGGGTCTCTCTGAATCCATATTTACATATACTTTTCCAGCTAAGGAGTAGGACTGTCATCGTTTTGTTCTGGCAGGACTCCTTTAATAGTTGCATGGTGTAGTGTAACTTATCTCACCATAGAGAAGCAATACAGGGGACTGTGGGAGAGTCGCTTGTTGGACCACTGCCTTCCATGCAGCTGTTCAAGGTAGCAATTGTCTCTAGTGGTTCTGAAATCAAACTCTTTTGATTGTAAACTCTCTACAGCAGGGAAAGGGAACCATATTTGTCATAAATTTGTAAATGTATGCCAAGGCATAAATGGTTGATAGATGATTGGTACAAATAACAGTATCTTGCATGTCTTCTTTTGAAGGTCAGGGAGATGAACATGTACAAAACACCTTCCTTAACTCCCTATAAAGAAGAGGTTGATCCCAGAAATATGGTCGTTTGTTGGAAAGAATGCCTGAAGAAGTCTGATTACTATAACAGGCGAAAAGCAGCAGAAGAATTTAACAACCAAAGCTACTGGAAAAAGAAAGGAATTGCCATCATTCCCATGTTGTTTTCAGTTGGATTTAATGTTACATTTTATCAGCAGGCAAGCTTTTAACATTCTAGAGACCTACCCTTCTAAGAGTAAAGCAGAATAATCAAGAGGTCCCAGTATAACTAAAGTTAGGGCCCAATCCTATCCAACTTTCCAGCACCAACCACTACAAATGCCGCACAATGATTTTATCATGGAAATGAATCATGGGTATGTTGAGGTGTATTTTGAGATGCAATGACAAGAAAATCTCATGTGGTTACCCAGTTAGAAATCATAAATGTAACATCACAAGATAAGGATATTATTTAAATCAGGTCTGAATCTGGAACCTTATACCTCGGGGTAAGCCTATGCTGCAAGGTCTACTTGGACCTGCGCCAGCTCCATAGCTGGCGTGAGTCCCCGTGGACCCTGGTTGGGGAGATCAAAGCCGGGAAGGGGGTTAGGATTTGGCAGATGCTGCTGCTGCTGCATCCCCTTCCCAATCCCAGTCCGCATCCCCTTCCCAATCCCAGTCCGCCCTCCTCCTTGCCCGTTGCCACCCAATTCCACACAACCCATCCCGTTCCGCTCAACCCCACCTCCCTCCCGCCTCTGTACACATTTACCTGTGCTGGCGGGAGTCCAGTGGCAACAGGTGTGCAGAGCCGGCCACAAGTTTTGGTGACTCCTTTTGCGACAGCTGGAAAGTGCCATACACTGCTGGGACACTTGTTCCGGTGGTGTACAGTACCAATAGGATTGGGCTGCAAGCGAAATAAATGTTTTTAAACCCCACCAGAGGGGGCAGGATTTGTATTGATGAATGAAGATTAATAGTTTTCTGTTTTTCTGTAGGCTGCAGCTCTGGTTCATATCTACCTAGATGGGTCAGTGCTGGTATCCCATGGTGGGTCTGAACTGGGACAAGGAATATTCACTAAGATGTTACAGGTAAGATGACTGTCTAATGCCTGTATTTAGAATCAAACTGAAACATGAACACTAGTTGAATCAAACTGAACTAGTAGAATCAAACTAGTAGAATAAAAACTAGTAGAATCAAACTGAAACTATGAACACTGTAGTTTTGTATATACAAGTTTTACATGTATAAAAATACAGTAGCAAAAAATGTTCCAGTGTTTTGCATTTTTTTGAGCAAGATCACAATTTTTCTAGTTCATTTGTTTCTATATTATGTGTCTAACTGTAATCACAAATGTTTTCTGCTCAATTTGAGACTCGGTTGCAATTCTTAGTAAAAATTGTAATATCTTTTTTTCTAAAAATAAAGGTTGCCAGCCATGAATTAAAGATACCCATGTCTTACATACACCCTTATGAAAGAACTACAGTCACAATCCCTAATGCAATGCTCACCGCGGGATCAGTTGCCACAGAAGTCAATGGGAAAGCAGTCCAGGTTAGAATGTTCCCTTGTGGTTATTCTGATAAGTTTGTATAAATAAAATGTCTTATTTGAATCTCCTGAAGTAGAATTTAACTTTTGATATACAGTGGGAGAGTCCCTCGCTGTCCTGCGGAGCCATGCAGCTCGCACAGGACTGTTCCGGCAGAGGAGAAGGAGCACAGGGTGGAATGGAGAAAGGTATCAGCCGGGAAAGAGGAAAGGAGGGAAGACAACAAGAAGACGATGCAGAGGGGTTTGGGGGGGGGGGATGAAGGAAAAGGAAGTCTGAGGTAGAGGAAAGGGCAGAAAAATCAAAGTAGTAAGGAAGCATACTGGAAGCTACAGAGACAGGACGATAAAGCTGCCGCTTGTGTTATCTGGCACCAACATCTACAATATCTATACTGGCATTTATGAGGGCATGACATAAGCATTAATGAAAAAGAAATAATAATAAAAGGTTGATCTGTAACAGTGAGACAAGTGCAACAAACATTCTCTGGATTGGAGCCCCTATCTCTTACTATTCAAGGGTTTGAGGCAAAAAGGTATTATTTCAGTATGGAGTTTTGCAGTTTTATTGTCATATTTCTGTTAAGCACCTCAAAATCTATAAGAAATGACTAATTTAATATTGGGGGCATGACCTTTGTTGAAATTTGTTGTCCAGTGTAATTAAAAGAATATAAGAACATCAAAACTTGATGATGATGTTGTTGTTGTTGTTGTTGTTGAATTTGGCCTATTTGCCACCTGTTTCCCCAGAATGCTTGCCAAATTCTCCGGAAGCGCCTAGAGCCAATAATGAAAAAAAACCCGGAAGGCAAATGGGAAGACTGGGTAAGCACCATTTGTATTTTTAAAACCGAATGATGTACAGTACCTAGTTGTATTGCATGTTCAGAAGGACAATCTCTATTCCAATTGTTGCTAGTCTAAATAGACTATCAGGATTGTCACAGCAGGCCAAGTTAGCGCCACACCCAAACCTACACAACAGGAAGTACCTCTTCTAAATGGCACTTCCTATTGCTGTTTGTCTTGGGGTGGTGCTCGCAAACTTACGTAATTTTAGCAGTGAGTCTGCTGAGAAGTGCACTCTCCATATTTTAGGCACATATGCTATTATTTTCCTGGGATCCAACTCTGGGGAAACAAACTCTTCTAGTTTTCAGAAGGAGCAGGTTTCACACAGTGCTGATTGGCCTACCCTTGTGTTACTCACAATGCTTTGTGATGCTTTTTGGAGCAGCTTTAAGCACCGAACAAACATTTTAACCAGATCAACATGCAAGGGGGGACCACATGCCTTGCGGGACCAAAGCAGACTGTTTCCACGCTGGCCACGTAGCTGTTTCCTGATTGTCAACACAGGGAAAAGACTTGCTTGCCTCTTCCTGAGACGCTTCCCATAAAAGGGCACTGTGCAGTCTGTGCCTCTGGAAAACAAATAATCTTGTTTGTGTTGCACATAGAAGGTTCTACTGTAATGTTCCTGTATGACCTTCTTTGTATCTCTCTGCTAGAAATGTCATTTTAATGATGTGCCTCTTGTAGATTAAACAAGCTCACCAGGAAAGCATCCATCTCTCAGCTACTGGCTACTTCAAGTAAGTACTTTATTATTTCCTAATTGTTGTCTTCAGGTATCACAAGCATAGTGAAATATAGCCAGTACCAGGTCCTGAATCCTGCAGTTAATGCCAAGTGCATATATTTTTGAACCAGGAGTGATGTTGCTTTACTCACAGCCCACAAGGTGTGCAGTCAGAAGAAAAGTGATTTTCCCTTGATGTCCTGTTCACAATTAGCAAATGGAAACGTCAGGGGCTCAAACCTATAGTAGGTCAGCTGGGCCAGATCTTGTAGAGAGTAGAGTGCAGCTGGTACTAAATTGAATCAAAGAGACATCAGGAACTGGGATGTGCTGAAAAGTCCATTGTCATAATTAAAAGAGCAGGCAAAGGAGAGACTAACAACCCAATCCTGTCTAGCAGGACTTGGTAGCGCACATAAGGCGCCCACTGCATCCTGAGCAGGATTGGGCCTGCCCCGGCACAGCTGGCAGCCTCCTCGGGGTAAAGGGACGTTACCCTACGAGTAACACACCAGCCACCCCAATAGGTCTCCTTGAATGTTGGCCAACAATTTTGCTGCCGTACATTTGAGAGGCCCGTGTAAGGCCCAACAGGCTCGGGAAGGGGGATAGGATAGGTGGAGGTCTCCTCTGCCGATCCCTCCCCCTTCCTGGGCCCAGCCGACAAATCCCCCCTCCAGAAATGCCCCCATTCCGGTCTCCCCCCCTCCACCGCCAGGTTTCCTGAATTGTGTACCGGTAACTTTCCTGATTTACCTTTCCACCATGGCACTGCTCCATTCTGTGACGCCTGTTAAGCCTCTCGGATGGTGCCGCTTACTCACCAGGTGATGCAAACGTAACTTATGGGCAAGTTTGCAACACCCTAGACTGGCGGAGCAGTCGCTCCATCAGTCTGAAGTTACACAGGATTGTGCTGTAAAAGACTGTATCATGACTGCGAGCAAAAGGATGTTTGGCACAATGGGCTTCCCCACCCCTCCTCCCCACAGTAGCTTCCTGAGACCCCTGAAAAACTTTACCTAATGGTCAGGAGACTATCAGGAACAGGTAAGATGGGGTCAGAGCCATCACCAGGATTTGCGTCACCTGGTGCAAGAGCTCATCGCGTCACCCCAGTGGTGTCACTCCCATTATTTTAATATATAACGGTACAGGTAACCCAACAAATCAGTAAACAACAAAAAATCAGTGGCCAACTTGATGACACTCACACAACTAAATAAGAGTTCAAGTATTAGCTCTGATACATAGAAATGAGAACTGACTCATACTAATGCCTTATTGGTTCCATGCTGTGTCATAACAACACCTCATTGGCTTACGGAGCAATCAGTCTCATTGGTCAGTTTTGAGTTAAGAAAATTCACTTTTTTTACGCAAGGCAGTTGTGTTTTCTTTTTCTGGTTATTTGGCCATAACGTTTGATAGAATATAGTTAATGCAACATGGTTTGTTTCATTTCATTCTGCATTAAATTACCTTTCTAATTATATGGTATTATTCATAAATACTATTTTTCAAAAATATTTCCACAGTTTTGGCCACTAGTGGTATCACCCCCCCAAGGGTGTCACCTGGTGCAGTCTGCACCCCCTGAGTGATGCCACTGGATGGGGGGGCACAGGGTGATGTTGTGAGGAAGAGGGAGCAAGGAAGTTCCCGTGCACAAATTTCCTTCTACTAACTCAAGACAAGAAACAAGTTTATGATTATATAAAATTCATTGGATAATAGTGTTTATTTACTACATTAATATAACACCTCATTGGTGTTATATTAATATAACACCAATGATTTTTATAACCACCATATAATTTTTTTACATTTATACGTTTTCAAAGAGGTTTACAATTTTAAAATACTGTATTAAATCAAGAAGAAACGTTACATAAAGGAAACAGAGTTGTCTCAGGTCAGTGGTGGTTCATTCAAGAGCTGGTGCTATGAGCTGCCTCTGCCTGAACTCTTTTCTTCTTTCTTTTCATCAAAACACACAAATCCTAAGTAGCCCCTGGGACAGTGAGGGGAGGGGTTGCTACGTAATATATTATATTAATACATAGTATGTAGAAAGGACAACATCTGGCACATACCAGCAGTACTGCATGTTTGGACCAGACACTGGGGTAGATCAGCTGTTACTCCAGCAACAGCCATTGCTTGGCTGAATCCTTCCATGGGGCACAGCAGGAAGCCATTTGTTGGTTCACTGAGAAGTCCATGACCTGACCAGCTTTCTTTCTCTATTTCACAATCAGTGCTGGAGCAGCATAGAGCACTCACGTGATCCGGTATTTTCACATTGTTTCTGTGTTCTGTTGAGTTTGTTATTGTAAAAGTGAATATTCACCAAATATTCTAAATATTTAGAATATTCTAAAGGTCTCCATTTTTTTTCTCCCCTGTCAGAGGATATGTCACCAATATGGACTGGGAAAAAGAAGAAGGCCATGCTTTTCCATACTATGTTTTTGGTGCTGCTTGTTCTGAGGTTGAGATTGACTGTCTCACAGGTGATCATAAGGTAAAAAGTGTGTATTTCTACCTCTCTGGCAGTTTATAGATAGATGAATGGTTTAGTAGCTCCCCTTCATTCTGTGCTTGGGTATGAACTATTTGTTCATCTGGGGAACTTTCCGTTACCAGACATTTTGAGGGCTGACCATATGGCTGAATTTTTTAAAGGACCAAATAGTACACACATGGAGATCAAAGGGGATTAACTGGGAGAGTCAGATCAAAGCATGCTTAAGATGCCCACAGAGAGATACTCTAGGGGTTAGAACAACTAAGTATAACCTAGAGCATTCTGTTTACGCTCCATCTTGTTGTAACACCCTTTAACTGGAACAAATAGTCATGTTTCTGTCCTATATGGTATGGCCTGTTTTTGTACTACACTGCTTAGAATTGGATTCATCCTATGTTCTTAGACACAATAGACCCTCAAGGTTCTAATCTCAAGGCATGAAAAAGAGAATTAACTCAACTTTGAGATCAAAATGTCACACTTGTAACTTTTTTCTACTGCTTGCTCCCATCAGCAGCGGGAAGTCAGCTGATACCCATTTTCAGGGACTTGCAGGGGCAAGTTCAAAAGGACTTCCAGCTCAGGGCTCTTAAAGTGTGTGCATGCGTGTTTGTGAGAGAGAGAATCAATTTTTAGAATTTGTGTGGATATTATGCACTTTATTATTATATTGAGAGTTTGAGTGCCAAACGTCTTCAATCTTTTCTTAGATGTTTATAAAAATGCATACTGATGATAGTTTGTTTTAAATAGAACATTCGAACAGACATTGTCATGGATGGCTGTTTCAGCATCAATCCTGCTATTGACATAGGGCAGGTATGTACCAGGAGTTTCAGCTCATACTTTGATACTTTTCTGAATGATCAATAAAAGATGTACTCAAATCTGCATTTAATTCTTGGCATGGTATGCTGTTAGGGAACCCAAAGACTGCCCCAAGAGACAAATGCCTAATGGTAAGCCCTCCGCATTCCGCTTCACTGATCTACTGAGTCAACAGCTAAATGAAGGGGAAATTGGTAGATATATCCATTGCCACCATCCCGTGTAGGGGAAACCAACAGAGGAGGACCATCTGGGAAAAATCCAGTGATTTTTGTTTAACTGCAGTACTTCCCAGGAGTGTTCAGACATGACAATCCACTGAATTACGAATGATCATGTACTAGGCGGGCAAGGAGTCTAAATATAACCAGTTTATTAAAAACCCAAAATTAAAAGGAATGAAACAAAATGGAGAAGGGGTGAGAAGAAGTACAACAAGCGGTCTCGTGAAAAATGCCTGGACTTGACTGGATGTCCAAGGGAAAAGTACACAAAACCCCAGGTGTTGCTACACTGGGGAAATTTGCAGGCTGGCTGGCTTGGAGTAGAAAGAACAAGCAAAACAAAATGAATTCCCTAAATGCATTCGGCTATAACTCTACAAGTATTTCTAGCTATTAGGGAGTAAGTGGGTATGCCAGGGGCATAGCAAGGCGCTCCTCTATCGGGGGCGGCAGGCCACAATGATGCCCCCGGGAGGCCACACCCCCACCACGTGACGTCGCTGCGGAAGCCACGCCCCTGTGATGACATCACACGGCCTGCGACAGGCTGCTAACAAGCCCAGGGGTGGGCGGGCCGAAAATGCCTCCCCCGGCCTCCTGAAGCCTCGACAGCGGCACAACAAGGCTTGCTGCCGATTCTGATGCCTGAAAAAGAAGGAAAAAAAGTGGCACAAACAGAGCCTCTGCCGCCGCCATGATTGGGGGTGAGTGATGCCCCCTGCTGGCCCCCCGGCCCTGCCCCGCCCATTCCTGCCCCCCCCATTCCTACGCCACTGGGGTGTGCCTTCATGAACCAGCAGCTGGATCCAACAGGAGACCTTGGAAAACAGACCCAAGCATCCTTGTGCTTAACCTATAAAAACCTAGGTTTGATTATGTCATGGGGTTTCCTGATTGGATAAGGGGAAACCACCTGGCCACTCCCTTTAGCTAGACGGGTGGGCTTGGCTGCCCAGTGGTGGACACACTTCAGCAGAAGGATTGACTAGAACCCATTGTCTCTGGATAAGCTCATACTTGGAGAAAGAGCAATACATATCCAACCACCACATATACTTGTTTGGGAAAGGCATTCAAACAAAGAACTTCAGAGTTCTTTGTACAGAGTACACTACATCCTAATGTAATGGCTCCTGCATTTAGAATGTCAGGCAGTTTCCGCAGAAGAGTTGGGGTGGGAGGGAGCTTGCAGCCAGGATGAAGAGCCTGAGATATTAACAGTGCTGCAGTGGCATGTGGAACAGATTCAAAGGAGCTGAGTGAACTTGGCAACAGGTATAAAGCTTGGTTTGGCAAATGGCAGGAGCTCAGAGGGTATACACCTCACTGGGAGGCAGGGATGAAAAGATTGCAAGTTGGGGGTCTCCACGTGGACAAACCAGCCCACAGAGTTGTGGGGATGGGATGTTTGCGAAAAAGGCCTTATTCAGGCCTCACAGGCAGTCAAGGAATACCCTACACAAATAGTCTTGCTAATCCTTCGTCAATAACAATAGTGCAATACCTGTTTGTGAGAATGAAATGGAAAAGTAACTATAAGGGGATAACTGTGCTGCTGTGCCTTGGGTTTTTTTTCTTTAAAAAAAAACCCTGGGTAGATGGTGCCCCAGTGAAGCCTATAAGAGATTAGAAAACAGCAGGGGAAACTGCTGGTGTTCACCACTTTATTTAATTTTCAAATTAGGCTCGATGAGTACTCCTGAGATGAATCTCTACTAATGAATATCTGTATGCAGGAACATGCAGCCTCCAAAGAATTTAAAAAAACCAGTACATTGCACAAAATGGTACAGGAGTGGAGGATCAGTTATATTGGTAGTGTGTACACAATAAATGAGAAGCAAGTCTGTATTTTCCTTATGCAAAAATGGTTTTGTTGAGAGATCCTGAGGCTTGACAAGTCCTAAGACTGGCTAGGAATGGATGGCTAAGCTAAGGAAGGGTTGCCAAGCCTGGGAAATGATGTGCAGTTGACGTTGTGCCAACATTTTGAGTATGGGGCTGCCCTGCCCTAGACATTAGCGAATTCCCATCGGTCAAAAGGAGAAGCTGTTGAATAACATACATCTGAGCAGAGAGGAAGGACATTGACAGCGCAATCCTTCGTAAGGATCTGGTGGGCGGCCCATGGCCACCCCCCGGATCCTGAGCCCCGGTGGCTGTTCTGCCGCCAGGCCGGAGGTCTCCTCGGGGGACGGGACGCTCGTCCCCTTCCCCCAGTGTAACTCCAGGCCGGCCTGATTGGCCTCCTCGGATTTCCGCCAGCTAAATAGCGAGCTAAATATCCTCCCTCTGCTGCATCCTCCTGTAACGGTCTGTCTAAATCTTTGGTCTGTCTCCATTTTGGACTTCCTGTCTTGGTTTTTCTGCCTGCCTGCCTTCTTCTGTAGCCCAGTGATTGACACATGGCCAGAGGCCTTGGGAGCCGTGCTTTGAGCTACCCTGTTTATTCCTTATCTGCATGGGAACACTGATACCACAACTTCTCCCAATTAACTTCCCACACCTGCGCTGGTCATCACATGCTTTTCAGAGCTGGGAGGGGGAGCGAGGAGTGAGCTCATCTTCGAGAACTTTCCCTTACGTGTTACCCTTTGATTGGTCTGCTCCCCCGTCAATCATCTTACCCCAAAAAGTCTACTTAAGCTACTATCTGGCATCCATCTTGGGTTCTTCTATTCATTCTCTAACTGGTCTTTGTTGGAGACAGTTCTCCCTATCTACTGTTATTCCTATGGCTTGACTTCAGCCCTGGCCTTGGGCAAGTCAGCCCTGCACCATCCTGCTTGGGATGGCTACTCTCTCTTCTCATCTTTGGTGAGTGTTTAGGGACAATGTGTTTAGCTGAGGAGTTAGTTCTTTGTTATTTTAGTGCTGTATTCTAGTATTTGGAAGTTATGCCTTTTTGCAGCAACCTAGTTGCTTGTACCTTTTACCTGTATCACTATGCTTGGTTTTGCGTAGCTTAAAACTAAATAAACACCTATCTATTTTACCTGAGAGTGTTTCTTTGGAACCCTGGAGACTAAGTCCTGAAGCCTTGGTGCTTAGTCACGTACTACCTGTGTTGCACGTTGTATCCCTGGCTGGCTTGGTCAATCAGACCAGGGACCAATGGTTCACTCTGCACCCCTTCCCAGTAGCCTGGGACTGGAAGGGTTGGGAGGCACCCAGTGCTGGTGGCAGATCTCTACCTGAACTATCCCCTTGGACAGGGGTAGTTTCTTTAACCCCCCTGTGGCTCAGGGGTGCCTTCTTCTCCTTGGTCAGGAGTGGACAAACAACCGATTGGGGAACAAAACCTCCTCATGCTAGGGTGGCGTGGCCTTGGTTTGTGCCAGCATCGAAGCTAGAGGGGGTAGACCTCCCCATGACACCTCCCTCTGCTGCATGAGGGCTCGCTTGAGCCAGGATGGTGTAGTGGTTTGGGAGTCGGACTTAGACCTGGAAGATCCAGGTTCAAATCCCCGCTCAGCCACGAAGCTTCCTGGGTGACCTTGGGCCAGTCACTATCTCTCAGCCCCACCTACCTCACAGGGTTGTTGTGAGGACAAAAAGGAGGGGAGGAAATATGTACACCACTCTGAGCTCCTTGGAGGAAGGGTGGTATAAAAATGTGAACAATAAATAAATAATAATACTTGATGAAATTCAAGCAAAACGTAGCATTGTAGATTTTGATTTTAATGATAAATGCTGGTTACTTTGTGTTTTTAAACATGTAACTGTGTTGTTGTGTAACATTTTAAACCTTTACTAATACAGTGGGGTTTTTTTACGTTTTGGCCATTTTAGCCTATTTTATTATTTTACATCAGCTTTTATTGCATCTGTCATGGCTTTTACCCGTTAACTTCTGGGCATTCAAAAATCATTGCTGGCCATGAAAATCTTAAATCGTTTTTGATGTATTTTTAATCCCTCAGATTGAAGGTGGCTTTATTCAGGGCCTCGGACTTTACACAATGGAAGAAATAAAATTCTCCCCAGAGGGACAGCAGTACACACTGGGACCAGATACATATAAAATTCCTGCTGTTTGCGATGTTCCAGAACAGTTTAGAACCTACTTGTTGCCTAACACAAGAAATCCAATTGCAATCTACTCCTCCAAGGTAAGCCAATTAGATATGCAATTAACATCTCAAGGGATACTCCATACTAATTAGTTACTGTTACAATGCATCTACACAGGGAACAGTTGAAGCATTCATTCTGATGTAGAGTTCCTATTAAAATGAGAAATTCTGTCAAAATCAGGACTCTCTCTTGAAAAAACCCTTTCTACACCCCAAAAAGTTCCATTTCCATTTCCATGGGCTGCAATTCTATGCTCACTTACCTGGGGCTAAACCACCTTGAATGCAGTGGGACTTACTTCCAAGTAGACATGCATAGGATTGCACTGATTCTCCAGGAATAGCCGAAGATTTCAAATGATGATTTCCTAGTCTGGACATGTTTTCTGCAGTCTACTAAGCTTGGATGTTGCACAAACAGTAGTGATTTGAATGGGTAATGCACAGACCTATTTTATGAATTTATTTTAAAAGCTATCTAAATAGATGCTTGCCTTTCCATTTCTAGGACTGGGGCACATATCTCTGTTTAGTACCATGATGGCGAACCTATGACAAGCATGTCACAGGTGACACGCGAGGTCATTTTGGGTGACACGCCAGTGTTTCCCACAGGGCCGACGCACCTTATATTTTCGCAAAAGTGTCACAGGCTTGTCTTAAACATTTAGGGCAGGGATTTTGGCAGACCTCTTTCAAATTATTCTCTAGTAAAACTCAGCAACCAAAAAGTCACTACTTGATGTTAAATAAAATGCAATGTGTTCTATAGTTGTTTTCAGTTCAGTTCAATTCAAAATTACTATTAAAAGTAGCAATAGTCAAAGTACTATTAAACGTTCAGGGTGGGGGGGGGGGGCGACACACCAGCAGAGTCAAGTTAGGAATTTTCAAAATCTTTGACACACCAAGCCAAAATGGTTCGCCATCACTGGTCTAGTACAAGGTGACTAACAGCGCAATCCTGCACAGGATGCGGGCTGCACCAGCACAGCCCGGGTTCACCTCAGGGGAAGGGGACATTTATCCCTTCCCCTGGTGTAAGCCCCAGAGGCCCCAATGGGCCTCCTCGGATGTACGCCAGCTCTGGAGCTAGTGTACATCCGGGGAGGCTATGTAAAGCCGACCCGGCCCGGGAAGCAGACGGGGATTTGGCGGAGCATGCTGCCAATATCCCCGCCCCCCTCCTGGGCCTGGCCAACCAATGGTCCCCCTCCCAAGTCACCCCAGCCCACCCTCCCCCGTGCCCCTGCGCTGACTAGCGCGGCCCTTACCTACATCAGCCGGTGCAGTTCCAGGTAGGTGGTGGAGTAAGCGGTGCCGGCCTCTGCACCAGCGCCGCTTACTCCAGAGGAGCTGCAAAAGTGCTTTATGGCACTTTTGTGACTCCTTAGGCCAGCGGAGTGAAAGCTCCGCTGGCCTAAAGTTAGGCAGGATTGGGCTGTAAAATTGTCTTGCTATTGGAAAAAATGAATTCTGTTCACACTTCTCTGGAAGTAAGTTCCATTGAACTCAGCGAGACTGACTTATACATTAGATTGTGCTGTAAATCTCTCAGGGTACATTCACCCAAGGGCCAAACTAGATATTACATTTAATAAGCCACAGTGGCTTATTAAATTATTATTAATAAGTTGCCAGAAACAGCTACCATGTGTCTGCTCCCTCCCCTTCTGTCATGCTTATGAACATAAGAAGAGCCCTGCTGGATCAGGCCAAAGGCCCATTTAGTCCAGCTTCCTGTATCACACAGTGGCCCCACCAGATGCCTCAGGGAGCACACAGCCAACAAGATTTCCTGTTGCCACTCCCCTGCACCTGGCTTAATACAACTCGCCTTGTGTCATGACGTCGCACTGTCTCCTCCCTCCCATTCTACATCATGGGCTACCACTGGTGTGGGGGAGTATATGAAGCATGTCATGATGTCACAATACACAAGATAAATTGTACTGAATAGATGAGGAGAGAGGGCAGCTGATAGCATGGATGTGGTGGTTAGTTTTTAAAAAAAAAATATGTAGAGATACACACTCCAGCACTGAGGGAGGAGGAGGAGGAGTGCATGGCTTCCAAATATTTTTTTTGGAACTCAACAAAAGATTCACAACATGACATGGAGTTGCTGGGGCAGGAAGGCTGGATTGTGTAGCCACTGCAACTTGTTTGGAATAGTGCTATCCAAGGTGGAGCTATATAGCAGGGGAACCTCTAGCCGTCCAACAATTTAGGTATGAACTGTACTTCAGACATGAGATAAAAAAGTGCACCTATTGTGCAAAACAGGTGTGGGCAGAAAAATCACTATAGGGGATTTGGAGCCAAGAAAGCTGGTTTGGTCTAATATGCAGATTCGAGTCCAGGATTTCCACAGATTCTTACTAACTGGCTTTTGTGAAATGTTTTAACACTTTTTTAGTTAGGCTGGGTGGTACAATACTACAGTTACCAGTAAGGAACAGCAGGAACAATGTATCATTGTTTGCATATAATGCTGGTGAGGGGGAAATTACTACACACACAGTCCAGTCCAGTGCTGGGCTTATGCTGACAGATCTTGCGATCTGTCAGCGTAAGCCCTGCTCCAGCAGTGCAAAAGCTGCTTCGGAGCCACCGGTACAAATGGCTGGAGGCCCCGCGCAAGCCAGTGGCTCCTGGACATCCCGCCAGAGCAGGTAAGGTGGCAGTGGGGGCAGTTCAGGGAAGGATCAGGGTGGGTACTGGGCCAAACCAGGGGGTGGGAGGGGGAGGACCTTGGTGGCGGCAGCAGCACACGCTAAGATCCTGTCCCCCTTTTCCCAGCTCGACACACTCCCTGAGGCTCCTCAGACGTACACCAGTTAAATAGCTGGCGTAGGTCTGAGGAGACCCATCAGAGGCCAGGGGGCCTCTAAAATACTTTTACATTTGGTTGCCCCCCTACCATAGCAGGCAATGTGCGCTCCATCAGTAGTGCTGCACGCTATGGACTGGTGAGGGATAGGATTGGGCCAACAGTAATGTTCCCCTCAGCCTTCACCAGTGTGATGCAAATATCTATAATGCTATATAACACTCATCTGCACCCAGGAAAAAAAATACAGTAATATATTATTAGAAAGGGGGGGGGGTGCACGCAATATCCTGTGCCTTTGGGTTGTTGTGTGGTATAGCCTATTGTGCTATGTAAATGAAAGGTTTCTTGAGTTGGCATTAATGTGACAGGGAAAATGGAATACTGCTGCTTCCAGATGAGGGGGGAAATGATTCACTCAGGAGATGTAAAAAAATCTTGCCCTTCACAATTCCTAGTTGTTGTTTTTAAATCATGTGTAAATTAACTCGTGTAGAGAGGAGATACAGAAGCAAACTCTTGAAAATGTCTCTGTTTGTTCAATTGCAGTGGGCCAGTTCTTGCTCCTTTTCTCTTTTACACCTTGAAGGTAGCTAGAGCTCTGAGGAAATAGATGTAACATCATGAAAGTCTTTGTATTGGGCCAGGCTGAGCAGACCAGATCCTCAGCTGGACTAAACTGAAATGGGTGCACAACCTTAAGTTCCACAATGCCCAAATGTAACAGCTGTGGATCTTGCCTTTTCCTTCTAATCCAGCTTTGGGTACTTTCATCTCCCTACAGGGTTTGGGGGAATCTGGGGTGTTCCTGGCATCCTCTGTGTTTTTTGCAATAAGGGATGCAGTGGCTGCTGCCCGGAAGGAAAGAGGATTGAACAATGTTTTCACACTGGACAGTCCACTGAACGGAGAGAGGATTCGCATGGCCTGTGCTGATCAATTTACAGAGATGGTAAAGACTTTCTAAAAATCTCTCTTCCTCTTGCTCTGTCATTTTTACCTGTCTATATATTCAAGAGAAGGCAGACAATCGGGGTGCTCAGTATCATTCAGCAAGTCATTGGCAGAGCACTAGACTGCACCTGCTGTATCTAAGATATTCGGAGAATGTTAGGCTGTGAGACTTGCACAGCAGAGCTAGTGTACTGTAGGTTCCCAAACTGGGAGGTGCGGCTCCCAGGGGAGCTGTGGAAACTAGCCAGGGGAGCCGTGGAGTGCCATGGAATCCTCGTGGAAAACAGTGCAAAGCCGATTGGCAGGCATTAACATAATGTAATGGGGAGCCGCAGCCAATGGTTGCCAATGGTCAAAGAAGCTGCAGGTTGAAAACGTTTGGGAAACACTGGTGTAGAGGCTTGAAATATGAGCTAGGAAATCCCCACGTCAAATCTTACCTCACCCATGAACTTACTAAATAGTATCACTAAGGGTCAGACAGACTAGACAAGCATGCAAATGCATTTGTTTTGACACTTTATTCTTTAACTAATACCGGAGGGGAGGTATGTGAAATGGCCTGCTACTGTGATGTAGAGATTGGGGGCTTGAGCATTTAGCCCCTTCTGCAACTCTAGTCCACCCAGGGGCGTAGCTACACCCCCAGCGGGGGGCCCCACCGACGCGACACCTCCACATGACGTTACAAGCCCTGCCCCTGGGAGGGGGCGTGATGTCACTTTTGTGCCGCTGCAAATCTGTGGCATGAAAGCACCCCTTGGGGTTTTTAGGCCTGATTTAGACCTAAAAAGCCGCCCAGGAGTCCACGAGCCGGCGGGTGCACAAGCCGGCAGCACTGGGGCTGAAGCAGAAACGGCACTTACCCAGCCTTTGTGCACCCCCCCCCAACCCGGATGCAGCCTTCTTCTTGTTGCGCTGCCCAGCTAGGTACTAGAGAGGCTGCGCCTGCGCAACCTTGCTGAGAGCCTTTCTAGCTCCTAGTCTCGCTGATGGAGGACTCCTCCAGCCAGTGAGACTAGGAGCTAGAGAGGCTCTGCAGCAAGGTTGCGCAGGCGCAGCCTCTCTAGTACCTAGCTGGGCAGCGCAACAAGAAGAAGGCTGCATCCGGGCTTGGGGGGGTGCACGAAGGCTGGTAAGTGCCGTTTCTGTCACCGCTGCTGCCCCAGCGCTGCCGGCACGTGCACCCCCCAGTTTGTGAATGCCCCGAGATGGGGGTGACACACGGATGGGGGTGCAGCGGCTCATGCGCCCCCATTCACATGTCGCCCCGACGCCCATTATCATTCAATATCAATGAATTTAATGTTATTTCTATTATGAAATGGTACTTTAAAACAATCTCTCTCTCTCTCTCTCTCTCTCTCTCTCTCTCTCTCTCTCTCTCTCTCTCTCATGTTTTTAGATTCCAAAGGACAAGCCTGGGACCTATAAACCGTGGTCTATTCCAGTAGACTAGGCCTGCAATCCTATACATGTGTACTCCCTGGGAGTAAATCCCATTAAACTGAATGGGGTTTATTTCTGACATGCCTAAGATTGCACTGTAATACAGTAATATGTTTTTTCATCATACATAAAGTTGCAATTACCTTGGTAAGTTATAGGTTTATGGTTCTAAGTCTAATCTAACAAACAATTACAGTCTAATCACTCACAGAATATTGCTGGACAAAGGTGTTAATTTCAGCTCTACTACCTTAAATGATGATATACTAAAATAAATTATTCTCTGTTGTTTTGTTATAAACTTTTAGTAATCTGTGACTTTCAGCAGAGGTACATGGGGTGTTGGAATGGTGCAAGGGATAGGAAAATGTCGTGCCAAACTGTAATTTCAATAAATTTATATCTATATCTATATACTGTAAAATGCTATAAACTGATTGTTATCTGCAAGAAACAACAATTGACTGAAGTGTTCTGATTGTTATGGAATGTTGTAACTACTCAGGGTGAATACATCAACAAGAGAATGTTGGCAAATACTGTAATACTGCTTCTGTGGGAGAACTCAAACGTGAAATTGGATGGAAGAAAAGCGTCATATACTGTAGTTCTGACTAGGGACAGAAGAAGCTCAGTGGTGTTGGTAAGAAGAGTGGGGGGGGGGTCATATGCAGGAAGAAATGACTAGCACCAGATGTTAGTTGGTGGGACAAATACCGAGCCACAGAGGCTCATGAAGGGCTCATGAAGCCAGCAGCACCCCCATTTTTATTTTGTGTTGAGGTCCCCAGAAAGGTTGGAACAGCACATGAGAGATTTCCACTTCTTGTGTTCTCCATGTTTCAGAACACAGTGAGAGAGCCCACCTTCTTTTCTTTAGAGGAGTTGGGAGAAGGGGTGAACTTTCTTATGTTGGACCAGGCAACTTCTTGGACCAGGCAAATGTGGCAGGTGGGGAGGAAAGAAAGGACTGGGAACAGGAAGCCCATTTAAGCACTCATTTGGTTTGTAAACTCTTCCCTGTCTGCTCCTTGCCTGTTATGGGGTCTTTTGTTGGGTTTTGCACAGGGACCCTGAAAATACTAGAGCCACCCTTCCCAGGAAGACCTCAACTACTTTTCCATGTTTAAAACTCCTTTCTAACTATGTTAATGTTTAAAACATGTGAGTACATTAAAAAATGCTACACAACCTCTAACTTGATCAAGTGAGGGATGCAAAAACGAGAGCAATAACCACAGAGACAGAAAAGAAGAGCTGGTAACATGCTCCACCATGGCTCCTAGCATTATTTGGTATCTTATCTTATCTTTGGTTCAAGTGTCGGCAATCAAGTGTGAGCATTGATTTGGGGTTTGGAGGGAACAGTGGTGGTGGCCATTTAGGGTCAAACTTAGACACGTGCCTAAATATGCAACATGGCCTAGTGAGGGGCAAGTTTTATTTATAGATAGCATGTGGAGGGGGTGCTGTGAAAAGTGACAAAAAGCACAGTGGGACTAGGGGACTTCAATACTTTGCCCTTGCAGTTTTCATCCAAATTGCAGCTTCCCCACATGCTATTTTTAGTTGGGGATAAAAACCTCCCATTGAAAGCCAAAGGAAGTGTGTTGGTGTTTTGTTTTTTTCAACTGAAAATAGCATATGGGAAAGCTGCAAACAGGATCAAAACCACAGGACTAAAGCCTCCCTCTGTCCATTTTGGTTTTGCTGTTTTGGGCCCCAACGTGCTATTTATAAATAAAACATCCCCCATAGGGCCATGTTGGACACTTGGGTGCACATCTAGTTTTTAGCCCTTTTTGTTGCATTAACTTGAGATATATCTCATGTGTGGTATCTTGCTGGAAGTTGAAAACAAGCAGCAGCAGAAAGTGGCCAAGTGGGGTAGAGCTTCTACTGTAGCATTTTTTATTTTTAACAGTGATGATGGTTTTCAGCTTGAATGTGTGATTGTTTCAGGTGATTAGAATGTCAACAGTTAGCAAAACAAAATGAGTTCATTTGAAAGATCTGTATATTTTATGTAATTGCTCTATTCTGTCCACTGCAGATGTACACATGTGCTAATGCAGTGAAGCCCTGTATCTATTACATTCTCTTTCACCAATAAAGATTGATTAGGTCAACAGGTCTTAACGCCTTTATTAGAAAGTTGTTGTAAGCCACTATACACTGTATATGACCCTTTGCCATGTAAAATATGGGTATCATAACACAGAGCATTTGTAACCACCCCCACCCTGCAATATAGGGTGATATTGACAGTGGCTATTTCATACTGTTGTCATAATAAGCCACCATCTCCTAGGTCCCCACCCCCTCTCCACGATGGAGATAACCACACTGCTCTACACTGAAAGGTTGTCATAAACCACCCTGTCAACATCATCCCCCATGCAATATGGGGATAAATGAATAATATTGAAGGGCTGTTAAAAATCACAATCTCTCCCAGCTTCAGCCTCTATCCTACCCAACCTGCAATATGGAGGTAGTAACACTGGACTTCTAAGGGGAAGGGACCAAGGGCCTATCCAACTTTCCAGCGCTGATGCAGTCGTGCCAATGGGGCGGGTGCTGCATGCCTGCATCCTGCGGTTGTGGGGCAGTCATGGAGGCCTCCTCAAGGTAAGGGGGAGGTGTCCGTGACTGCCCCCCGCTGCAGGATGCAGCCTATGCCCCATTGGCACGACTGCACCAGCGCTGGAAAGTTGATAGGATGATTGGGCCCCTAGCTCAATGCTTTGCGTGCAGAAGGCCCTCTGAAACCCTGGAGAACTGCTGCCAATCAGTGTGGACAACACGGAGTTACATGGACCAATTGTCTGACTTGGTATAAGGCAGCTTCCTATGTGACTACGTTACAAGATTATTGAATTGTATGCCATTGCCTCTCAGCCTAAGCAAACAGCACTTCGCAGGCAATGTGCGAAAAATAACACTGCTACATTGCTAGGTTGTTATCCACGTTGGCCGCAACCTGTAATACGGACGGTTATCATAACCGCAGACTATGTTACAGCGTTGTCATAAGCCACTATTCTTCAGCCTTGACTCCTCTCAACCTGCAATATACGGATAACGTAGCTAATGCTGCAAGGTTATTGTAGGACACTGTCCCTGAGCGTGCAGCCTTTCATCTGCAACGTGGGGGGGGGGTCACAACACTGGAGGACTACGTCGCTGGACGATCGTGAGCAAGTAATCTCAACCTCCTCAGCAATAAAAGCATAATCCCTCTCCCCGATTCCGACCCCATCTGCAATACAATTAGAGCAGAGATTTTATTTTTCTCCTCCTTCACAAGGAACATGGAAGGGGCGGTGTTGTTTTTTTTTAAGGCTCGGGGTGGGGAGAGCGAAGCTTGACAACACGCGCACTACTGCCTTCACTGCTAACCAGGTACTGCCGAAAAAAAACGAAGCTGAACGCACCTTCTTTGGACGGAAGCGAATGTTTTGGACGTGCATTCGCAGTCTCACAACCGGCAAAAGAACAGAGTCACTCGCTACTTGGCAGGGGGAGGCGATGCGAGCGAGCCCATTTCAACACGAAATCAGAGGGGGGGATAGACCAGTTCTGTCTATTTGTATGCATGGCCCGGCCATCTTTTCGCTGTGAATGAGAAAGAAATGTTCTATGTACAGTACTGCGAGTCACCTTACGCAATTTTCACTGTCCAACACCACACCTATATGTGGCCTTCTTTTCTCCTTCCCCAATGCGTGTGGTGAATGGAAATGATTTCTCCCGGTAGGGAGGGCCTCCCCTGCAAGTCAGTGTAAGTTCTCGCGTTGTTTCCGCGCCTTGCGGGAGGGAGAGGGGAGGAGTCTTAAGCTGGTACTGCCACAGACCGCCTCTTTCTGTCCTCCTCGCGTCGCCAGTAAAGCTCGTGATCCTTGGACGTTCCTTTCCTGCCTTGAAAGTCGGTGAGGCTCGAGTTAGGCTGGTGGCTGGGCTAGGGCGGCGCGCGCCCACACGCCTGTGTGTCGGGGGAGGCGAGCTAATGTGGGGGGGGGGGACAGGGTGGAGCTCAGAACGAGGCCGGGCTGTAACGGCCGCGCTGGCAGGGCCGGTTGCTGGGCCTGCCCCCCCCCGCTGTGAGGCGCGGCCTAGCCTGACCTGGCGGGTAACAAAGCGGCGGCCTCTGTTAAGTGGTGACGCCGCTGGAGAGGGAGGGACGCGGCGGCGGCAGCAGCGGGGCCGGGAGAGGCAACGCGGGACTCAAGCCTAGTCGAGGCGGCGCTAGCAGGAGATTTCCCTTCCTTCTTACCTCGGCCGTCGCTCCCAGCTCCTGCAGCGGCCGCCTCCGCCTGGAGGGCTCGGTGGGTAGGGGAGGGGAAAAAAGCGCTGTGGCCGGGGGGGGGGGGGTTGCGAGCCACCGTGCGGCCTCCTTCCGCCACGGCTCTCCCCTTATCCGGCCCGGAGAGAGACACTAGGCGGAGCCCGGGGGGGGGGCGGAAAAGACGATGATGAAAGCAAGGGCCGAAAAACTATACACAACCTCGCACTTTCCCTCTGTACGGGGGTGTTAAGGGCGGAGTCCTGGGAAGTGGATCCTTTTGGAGGAGGAGCCTGGTGCAAACTTGGTGGCTTGATAAGTGAGATCTCGGCCATTACAACCGATCTCGCGTGTAAGATTATGGTGTCTTCAAAAGACAGAGGCCTATATTTTTGTGTGCCTATGAGATCATTCTTTCCCATATGGAAATAAAGAGACAGACACAGACTGGAAGACTATGCTAGGAAGGTTGACCCTGTAGAAAATAGTCTTCCTCTATGGTTCTAATCTAGATCCTTGTCCCAAGATTGAATTTTTAGAGATCCTGCAAAGTAAACTAAAAAGAGTGAAAATTAACTATGAAAACTGTTCTAAAATACTTTGCTTGCAATGTAACTTTGCATATATCCCCAATCAAGCCTTTCAACGTTGCCATGAATTTTGCTTCCCCTGGCCTGCAAATGTCTTCATTCACTTATGAAACCTGCAAGGATGCTTTTGTTCTAGGTGTTTATACTGCGTAATTGGCACAGTCCTTGCGTACAATCACAACATTTGGTTTAGGAGCTTCAAGTATGTGCTGAAGTAATCCTGAGTAGTTGGGGGAGAGGTAATGCAAAATCTGGTCTTAGTTATGTCCTGTTACATTTTCTGTAGAACTTTGGGGTATATGAGCTTTTAGCTTCCTTCTAATGTGAGTATACCCTTAAGCTACATTCATTGCTCTTTGGATATACAGTACTACTGTACATGGTTTTCAGTCTGGCCCCCTTCAAATGTGCCAGGGGGCCATATGGCTGCAGTGTACTGATGGCCTTCACTTATTTTACTATTGTACCAAAGACTCTGGATGAATATTGGCATCTCTGTCCTTTCTGCTTGCCTTGTTTGTATTTTGGTATAGTATGATAGGTAAAATCATGACCTCTGAGACCGGAAGTCCTCTGATTAAAATTTAAGCTCGTTCCTTAATTATTTGGTAGTAAATATCTGTTTCTGCCTCAACTCTGTATCTGACATAGAGGTCCTAGTACTGCCATACCTTATACAGTTAAGATTGCAGATAGCTCGGTTCAGATGTCACAGAAATACCATCTCTAAATCGGTTTTAAATCATGGTTTGAAGGCAATTCCTGGTTTGCTCTAAACATAGGTTGCCTGATTTGGTAGTTGGGGCAAACCGTGATTAAAACAAGAGGGAGTCTGCAAATGAGAGGGAAGAAGGGAATCTGCAAGGACATTCCTGATGGGTTTGACTCTGTTCAGATGTCATGAAACCCAGTGTACTTTGTCACAGTTTAATTGTGTTGCCCCCAAGTGACAATCTCTCTTCCAAGTTTTAAATGGGGAGGGGGAGAGGTTTAAACAGTGATGCATGCCTAATGAATCTGAAGATGATTTAAGGTAGCCCCAAGACCAGATAAATTAACGAAGTATTGCGATGCACCTTGTTTGCAGAGTGTTATAGAAATGATCATCATGAGAGTTTGTACGTGTTGAATATCCCTTATCCGGACTGCTTGGGATGGGAAGTTGTCTGGATTTCAGATTTGTCTGGATTTTACAGAGGTGTAGCTACGTCCCCATGGGGGGCCCCACCTTTTATGCCCCACCTGTTTTTGCAGGCCCCCCCACCCTTGCGCCGCCAAAGGTGGTGCCGTAAAATTTAGGGGGGGTGCCAAAATGTCCATGTTTTTTATTTTCCAAGGTTTTTTAAAATCACCCCCAGTTGCAGCTGCTTCGTGTGCAACCCCCCAGGCCCGGGGGGCATTATTGGCCGGGCGTGGGGGCGAAAAACATTAACTGTACTTAACTTTGGCTCATTCACATCGGTAGCCATGAGGGCGAGCAGCAGGAAGAGACTAAGTGCCTCTCTAGGATGCACATGCACCTAGTCTTGCTGGTCGTTCCTCCAGATCCTAGAGAGGACTCTGGAGGACTGACCACCAGTGAGACTAGGTGCACATGCGTCCTAGAGAAGCACCTAGTCTCTTCCTGCTGCTTGCCCTCATGGCTGCCGATGTGAACGAGTCGAAGGAGGATAAGTACTACAGTTAATGTTTTCGCCCCTGCGCCTGGCCAATAATGCCCCCCTCCCAGGCCTGGGGGGGGGGTTGTGCACGAAGCAGCTGCTGCTGGTTGGGTCGGCAGCTGGGGGGAAAAAAGCCCCCCAAAATTAAAAACCCCAGACATTTTTTCACCCCCTGGGCCCCCTGCCCCCTCCTAACGGCGCCTCTGTTTGGGAATATTTGCCTAAATATGAGATCTTGGGGATGGGACCCAAGTCTAAACACAAAATTAATTTGTCATATACACCTTGTACACATAGCCTGAAGGTAATTTTATACAATATTTTTAATAATTTTGTGCCCCAGCATGCCTTGCGCTATACCAGCTAGGTGCTGTGAATTTTTTTAAGTCACAGCCCCAAAAATGTCTGGATTTTGGAAAAGTCTGGATTTCGGATGTCCAGATAAGGGGTAACCAACCTGTAGTAAAGATTCAAACTCTCATTTTCAGCTTGAGGCATTGCTAGAGTGAGTGTTAAGTTATCCTTTTCTCCCAGTCCTAAAATAAAGGAGGTACTCCTGTGATGTTTGCCGAAAGCTCAGCAAATTGAAGGAAGATAATTGTACCCTGCAGTGGGTGTTGCACTTCTCTGTGGAAGCAAGTACAGTACTGTGAGAAACAAGTAGTTCTCTTTCCAATTACAGTAGACCCTCGCTATCTGTGGGGAATCCGTTCCAGACCCCCTGCAGGTGCTGGGGTCCACCTTAAAAAAAAAACCTGTAAAAAGGAAGAAAAAGTCCCCTAATCCCCATTTTTACCTTTGCGCAGTAAAATCAAGTTGTGTTCAAGCCTCTGCAGGGCTTCAGCAAGCTTAACGACCCACTTCCGGGTCACGTGAATGTTCTTCCTTCCTCCCAGTCTTGCCCCAGGATGCATTCTAGGAGAAGGCTGGGAGGAGGGGAGAAACTTCGCGTGACCCGGAAGTGGGTCGTTAAGCTTGCTGAAGCCCTGCAGAGACTTGAAAATAACTATTTCACTGTGCAAAGGTAAAAATGGGCATTGGGGGATTTTTTTTTCTTCCTTTTTACAGGTTTAAGTAGGCTTACCAGATTTTCTGGAACCCCAAGGGGGGTGGATGTGACAACATGGGGGGCAGGTGACATCACAGGGGGCGTGTCCAGTCAGCTCAACATTATTAAATACAGTATTTTACCTTTCCCCCGTGCCTCTGAGTATGTGCAGGATGCCGCCGCTGTTTTCGTCCCGGCCAACCAGCTGTTCGGGAAAGGCATGGGGGAAAGGTAAAATACTGTACTTGAATAATGTTGAGCCGGCTGAACCATCCAGGGGGTCACTGAGTTCGCTGCCACTTACTTACAGGATGCATCTCTAGTTATATGATCCACTTTCCAATGGCTTTCTCACAAGGGGCTGCAGAGATTTCTCATTCAACACAAGCTGTTTATCAATCCTGGCCTCAGTCAGCCCCGTCCTTCCAGGGGGAATCCTGCAAAACGATTTGCTATTCCTGCAAATACGCACTCCAGCATCCCTCCACAAAATATGCGTGCCCCACTACAGCTCTTCTTCACCACAGCCCCCACTCAGCGTACCTCTTCTGGAACACGTCTGAGTGAACTCGGACGGTTTCCGAGTGCTTCCAGCTTCATGCAGGCGCACAAGGCTAGGAAGAGAAGATGAAGATGCGCTGCAGCGGGGCAGCCCGCAGTCCTGGATGGCCAGGACGAAGAGGAGACCAACCGGGAGCCCGGGATTTGGGCTCCCAATCCGGGATTGTCCCAGTGAAAACCAGGAATATGTTAAACATCGGTTTAAGGTGGACCCTGCGGATTTGGGACCCGCGTTAAATCAAATCTGCTGATCCCAGATCCGCAGAAAGAAAGGGTCCACTGTACATTGAAATGTGGATGGGATTCTCTGTTCCCGCTATTTGAACAGGGTGTTTTAGGCATTTTTACCCAAGGGGGTATATATGCAACAGGAGCTAAATGCGTATACCTGTGGGCTGGGAGGAAACGGGTTCAAAACAATTTTGGTCATAGCAATTCTGATTTTGCGTTCAATCATGTTGTTGCTTTGGCTACTAAATATTGTGTAAAGTTAGTGGTTTGCAGTCAAGTGGTTTGTTTTTTAGTGGTTGTTCTCCTCTAAGAATGGCTGCTTAACCCAGCACTAGCATTTAACCATGTGTACTACTACTTATAAGAAAATACTATAATGTATTCAAGAATGTTTTAAAGTAGATATTTCTTGTCTTTTTGCAGGGTGTCTTTTATGAATAATCAAAAGCAGCAAAAGCCAACGCTATCAGGCCAGCGTTTTAAAACTAGGAAAAGAGGTAAGCTTAATTGTCCATTTGCTTAGGTCAGAGGTTCTCAACCTGTGGTACGGGTACCCCTAGGGGTACATGGACCTCTTGCTGGGGGTACACCAAGCCTTGCCCCTTATCTGCCCCATCAGCAGCTAATTAAGTGTTAATTAACATGGATTTTAAATTTTAATTATTTTCAGAGCCCTTCTGTCTCTCTGATTTTGGTTTTGGGCTTATTTTTGTATTTTGGAAAATGTACTTTGGTGGGGTGGGGGAGGGAGGAGCTGATTTTGGGAGGTGTGACTTGGAGAAAAATAAAAAGAGATCCTTGCATGTCTCTGTCTCTCTGTCTCACACACAGAGTTAAATAAGACATTTTTTCACATTTTAAATTGTGTTAGTACTTTTTAATTTAATGATTAATTACCTAATTAATTAATTGATTGATTAATCCAATTAATTAGTAGGGGGAACTTCAGAAAATTGGACAGTGATAGGGGGTACCCAGGCCTCCAAAGGTTGAGAACCCCTGGCTTAGGTTAAATATTTTCTCTCTGTTGTTATCTAGTACAAATTTGTGGGAATTTGGGTGTGGTGTGCTCCCACCCACCTCATGTCAAGCATAGAGAGCTGCATTGGTGACTTGCTGGAGAGATTGGTTACCCTTGATCACATTTCCCTGTCTTTTCTCTCTGTTAACAGTAATCAGTCTCGGTGTAGTTACAGCTGCGTCAGTGCCTTCATTGTCTTCCTCCTCCCAGTTTTTAGTCAACATAATTCATTCTTCCCCAAAGATTTTTAGTTGGTTTTAAAAATCAGGAGACACTTTGATTTGTCTGCCATAATGTTTAATGTATGTGTATGGTGCCCATTAGTATTGTGTGTCCCAAGGTGACTGAAACAGATTAGTAAAACAATAAACAAAACATATAAAGCGGGACAGAGGAAAATATAAAATGAAACAAAGATCTTTGCCTGGTGCTGAAAGAAATCGAATCTGGTAAGGTATTCTGGGGAGGGTGTTCCAAAGGCGAGGACCCATAATTGAGAAGGCTCTCTCCCTCATCACCGCCCAACTAACCTTTGACAGTGGGGGCACTAGAAGAGCTCCAAAGGCACTCTTATATGAGAGAATCCAGTCCTTCAATGTATGCATCAGGTCTTTGAATTTTGCCCAGAAATGAACTGACAGCCTGTGGTTTCAAAACAAGTGAATGATGTTCACATCGACAGGTCCGGGTTCAACACAACTTCTAGGTTAAGTGTTCTGCTCGCATAAGCTACTTTGTGCGATTTTCAGCCATTTTAGCTTTGCACTGCATCCAACGCCTAGGGGTTCCCCAACCCTCAGCAGTTTTTGAAGGGACTTATGACCCTTGGTAGGGAAGAGGGAATGGGGAAGATGGCTTGTGTGAGAGTTCTTGGAATACAACCTTTGGAAACAAGAGTTTTGTTATGTGCATTGAGCGGAAAAGATGGAATTTCGTTAGTGGACAAGTGACTAGTAGGTGGAAATAGCAGAGATAAGTAAGAATAGATGATGTAAAGTACTGTTGCCCTGCCAAAACGTTGTGTGAACAAGCTCTGAAAGAGTATATCCGTGAGATAATACTGTGATATTGGTAAGCAAATCTCACTATTGTAAGTGGATCAAATAATACTTGCACTAAGTCCTTGAATGCATTTCTTGAAGATAGATCCCACTCACTTTAGTAAAACATACTTCGTTCAGAATTAGAGTAGCAAAGAATTACAACCCTATCTAGTCTTGTAATTGAATTAAGTGGCTTTTTATAGATTAGCAATTAGGATTTGAGGTGAAACTGATATTCAGCAACAGGAGTAGGAATGTTTTTAGTTCAGTAGATTGTTGCGGCCCAAGAGTGGTATCTTCTACTGAGAGTGACTCTTAATGCATCCTAGTCAGGATCCCCATTTTGGCAACTATCTTCTGCTATTAGTGTCTGGGGTAATGGTTTCTTGTGCTCTAGCAGAGGTAAGTGAGAGAGTTGCAACCTCATGAACAAGTAATGTTGCTTTTTAGCTAGAGAGGTTCTGCAGGGTTTTTCCCATGAGTTTTTTGAGAAATCCAGCATATTCTAAGTTCTGAATAGTTGAGTAGCAGGGTCAGCCCAGTCATAAAATGGACAGGTGCAGCTTGTATCAGCGGCAGGGGGCAAGGGAGTGGTGGATTCGAAGTGCCCTTCAGGGGTTTCCAACCTTATATGGGGAGGGGGACCATAGGTACTTGAAGGGCCTGATGACTTTAGTCTCTTAGAGTAGGGGTCAGCAACATTTTTCTTTGAAGGGGCCGGATGATCGGTGGTGGGGATGTCGATGTCACATCACTGCTGAACTTCAAGGTTGTTGAAGTAACTACAGTAAACTAGTCTGGCCTGCCAGCCAAAGTCCAGCCCATGCTGAGCTCAGTTTGGGAGGCCTTTCCTCCTGCCCAGTTGCAGCGTGCTAGATGCGGAATGGTGAAGCCACCCGCCCAGGCTCATGGAGTCCAGGAACTGGACAAAGCCTCCCAAGCTGAGCTCAGCATGGGTCAGACTTTGGCTGGCGGGCCAGATGCAGCCCATGGGCTGTAGGTTGCCGACCCTTGCTCTAGAGCAGGGGTTCCCAACCCCTTCCTGGCAGAGTACCACTTCTGGCACCACTCTCCTTCCGAGTACCACCAGAAGTGACTGGTGATGACATTATCACCAGTTACTTCCAGGTTTTCAGTGGCCAGAAAACGCAGGGCAGGGATAACTGCCGCCACCATGCTTTCCATGCCCCTTAAGGGGGCAGGTGAAGCATCTGATTCTCATGGGTCACGACCCACCAGTTTGAGAAACACTGCTCTCTAGAGTAATAGTTCTTAAACCTTTTTGGTTCATGAGCCCTTTTGAGAATGTGATGAAAGCTATGGATCCCATAAAAAAGTACATACACATGTTTTGCAACTGGTTTATGGACTTCCTGAAGCCTGTCCATGGACTCCAGGTTAAGAACCCCTGCTGTATAGTATAGTGCAAATGTTTGCTATGATTTTATAGTGGGTCTAGACCAGTGGTTCCCAAACCTTTTGGACTCGCGCCTCCCTTGACCTCCCTTGCCGTTATCTGTGGCTCCCCATTAAAGTGCACTGAAGAGACAGGCACTCTTTACATGCTCAGAGGCACCCTTTCTAATATGTATATGTATATTCCCAAAACAAGCCCTAAAGTGGATTTTCCATGCTTCTGCTGAGCAGCAGCTAAGCCAGGAGTACAGGGTGGGGTTGGGATGCTGCCCTCCCTCCCTTGGCAGGCTTGGGGTGTCTACTTGGTAGAGGGCACTGATGTCATCTGCGTTAGTCCTATTCATGGCAAGACAAACATCAAAGCATGGGAGGGAGGTCATTTCTTTTCATTGGTCATGCCCCACCCCAGTTGCATGAGAGAGAGCTCCTTTAGGTAGCATCTTTTGCAAGATGAAAAAAAGATTCTTATACTGCCCAGCAGTCTCCAATGGGGGGGGGGGGTTGTCCCAGCAAATAGAGTGGGAAACTAACTTAGAGGTGGGTCAAAAAGGAGGAAGGAGAAAGATCCTAATAATTAATCAAACAAACAAACATAGCAGCTGCTGCCTCCTTCCTCTGGCTTAATTAAACAAGGTAGACATTTCTACAGCTCACTCAACAGCAAGCAACTAACTTATGCCTCTTCTACCTCTCTTAATCACAGAGTGAGAAATCAAAGTCTTTAAAGCTTTCTTAAAAACATTCAGCAGCAAGAAAATATTTTACCAATTTGCAAACCTGCAATAAATGGAATGCTGCCTCCAGCACTTGTTTCAGTTTGCAGGGAGCCTCAAGCTTCAGTGAATCTCAAAGTGCTTACCGTATTTTTCGCTCCATAAGACGGACTTTCCCCCCCCAAAAATGGGGGGGAAAGCGTGCGTCTTATGGAGCGAAGGTTCCCCCCAAAAAGCAGAGGGGGCATGGTTTGTTACTTGTTAATTATAGCATAATTTCTTTCTGTGCCCAAGCTCCGCCCCTTCCAAGCCCGTGCTCACCACCCTTGAAGCAGCCTCCCCTCCAGCTCTACTGGAGCTCACAGCTGAGCAGCAGCGACCAAACAGTTCTTTAAAAAAATGCACTAGAAGGATTTGCCTGCGTTTGCGGCTCCTGCCTGTGGGCACTTCTGAAGGGAGCCGGGAGAAGGGAGCATTCCAGGCGAGTGGTGCAACAGCCACTGTCTGTCCGGGAGACAGGAGCAGCTACTGCTCGCTTTACAGACTCTGCAGTCGGGAGGAGGAGGTTCAAGGAGGAACTCCTCTCCCTCGCAGCCAGAGCTACGAGGCTCTGAAGGCTCCCAGGCCATCTGGGTGCACGATTGGGGGTTACGGGCTGTCTTGAAATCCCCACCACCCCATTCACAGAAGCCAGAGCAGGTCATCTTTGTTACGGCAGCAGCTGACTTTACGGAAGCAGCTCTAGTCACAGCCCAAACACCGCGCGGGGATCATGGGCTGTCCGTTTCTCCACGCAAAGGGTTAAAACAAGTGAGGCAGGCAGAGTTCCTAAAAGAGCCCTGCGAGCTTGGCTCTGACTCCCTGTCGGTCTCTGTCTCATTCTGCCTTTCACTGTTTTTGCTCGCAAACGGGGGTGGGGGGAAGAAAGGGAGAGAAGGAGACGTATTTAACTTGATGATCCACATCGCAAGGAAAGTGTGCGCTCCACATGGCTCACAAGTGCCAGTTTTAAATCTTGGAGGGGGTGAGAGAGAGGGAGAAATATAAAAAGAGGAGGGGCGCACGCAGAGAAGCCTTCTTCATTTGCTTCTTCCCCTTTAAGCGCAGCTCTTACTGCAACTCGCAGCTACCAAAACAGCAGAGCCAAGGCGGTGGGAAAAAAAGAAAGCAAAGAAAGAATGCAGCGACCCAAAACACAATTCAATGCAGCAACAACCCAAACCAGCAAAATCGCTCTGAAACCCCTTTTCCAAAGTGGAAAGGAAAGCCTTGTCCTGGGAGCAGCCTCCGCGAAAGGGGAGAAGTGCATCATTTCATCCCAAACAAACAACCCCCTCCCCTTCTCAAGTTAAAGGAGAAAGGGTTTGTTTGCAAAAAAGTATCAGGGCCTGAAAGTAAGGAGAGCAGGGGGGGCACGCAATGGGGTGGCCCAAGTTTTGGTGGATTGTTTGTTTATTGTGTTCAGCTGGCCTGCTGAGCTTCGTGATGGCTACTGTGGAGCTAGGTTTGGATCACCAAACTCAGCTTCACTGATACAATTTCTCCTGATTGCCACTCAGTTGAGAAATAGGAGCTGTTATTGCAGGGTGTATTCTGGGCTGTGAGGTTCTTTTTTTGATGACTCAGTCATGCAGAGAGCTTTTTGTATGTAATTAAAATTATTATAAAAAGAGAACTGATAACTTGCATAACTGAAACCTGCCATATCACCCTAAGATGTAGAAACATAGTCCATACAATACTAATAGATTATTACAGATTGATATTAATCTATATTAATATTATATTGTATGTTATTTTATACACACACATACACACACACAGAGCACTGGCAGGAAGTCTATCCATAATTTAAAAAATGTTGCGGCCTGATGAGTTGAGGATTGTGCATCATTTGTGATCTGTGAATGACTCCATCAGGCCTCCCCGAAGCCCCCACAAGCCCCAGTAAGTTACAAATATTTCCCCCCCCCCTATTTTTAGCTCCATAAAACACATGCGTCCTATGGTCCGCTGTGTCTTATGGAGCGAAAAATACGGTAGCTTATCTATTGAGTTGTTTGTTGTTCTTTGATGAAGATAAGCAAGGCTCTCTGCTCACTGCTGTTAAAAACAAAATGTGGTGCTGGCTGCAAACCTGAAGCCTCTTGAAGTGAACTTTGAGTGACCGATGTGAAGAGGCAGGTTTTCCAGGTCTTTGTTTTTGCCTAAATGTCTCTCTTGCAAGCAAGAATATATGGTAATTAAAAGACTAAGGCGACGCCCCTGGCTGCATTCCATGACGCACTTGGGAGTCGCGCCTCCCACTTTGGGAACCTCTGGTCTAGACAATACATGGAGAAATGGATATTTCCCACATAATATGTTCTCAGGGTACGTCATGTGAAATGCCAACTACTGAATTGGCAGGCTCTCAATTCATGGGCTTGTTGCATTCTCTTGTGGTGTATGACAGGACCCTATGCAAAATTTGTGGTTTAAATGCTTTGTGGTGGCAACATTTGTAAGGACAATGATGATATTGAGCCTCATGATAGGAGTGAGTCATGCTACTGAGTTGGGTTTGGGAGTACTTCTACTAAGTACTTGTTCCCCAGCTCCTGAAGGCTCTGTTGCTCATTGCTGTGTCTAGTAAATGGGCACAACTTGGCACTCCTGTTTCCTAATCAACACTGACTCGCAGCCCAATCCTATCCTTCTGCCCCACTGGTGTAAGCCTGTGGGGAAGGGCAGAACGGGAGGCTTTGGAAGGGAAAGGGGGATTTAAATCCCCTTTTCCTTTTCTTTCCAAAGCCTCCTGGTCTGCCCTTCTACCCCACTGGTGCAGCCAGTGGGGTAGAAGGATAGGATTGGGCTGTCAGTTTTTCTACTCTGATCTGTTTACTGTAACAGCATATTTCAGTTCTGCCCATTCTGGTAGCTGTGTTATATTCTGATATTGTATTTAATGATGTTTGTATGCCAAAATATCTCATGAATATTTTACTATTTATTGCAGATGAAAAAGAGAGGTTTGACCCTACTCAGTTTCAGGACTGCATTATTCAAGGTTTAAATGAAACTGGCAGTGACTTGGAAGCAGTAGCAAAATTCCTTGATGCTTCTGGAGCAAAACTTGATTATCGCCGCTATGCAGAGACACTCTTTGACATTCTGGTGGCTGGTGGAATGCTGGGTACGTCTCCTTACATAGGCTTTTTAGTTTACAAATGCACAGTGTGTTTTGTAGCATTGATTTTGGGCAGCTGTACAAAATATAGAAGAAACCATCTATGTCTGGTAACTGAACACTAGGGTATTGGCTTTCCTCAGGCCAGATTTTAACCTGAACCATTAGTTGCTACCATTTGACATTGTGTTCTCCCAAAAGGCAAAGGTACCTCTAATCAGTGGCGTAGCTATGGTCTGCGGGGGTGGCGGCAGCGCAAGATGACACCCTTGTGCCTCCATGGGCCGGAAGCCCTGCCCCAGGGAGGGACATCAGCGGCCAAAAACAGGCCTCGGGGCGGGCACAACCTTTTAGCATTGCTGCCTGCCCTCCAGGAGCCTCCAAGCACGCTACAGAAACTGCCTCCACCTCCAAAGCGGTGCGAAAACCCTTGCCGCCACCAGTGTGGTGACGCTACCACGCACATACCCATCTGTGCACCCAGCTATGCCACTGCCTCTAATATGGAGCTCTTAATTTTTAGCAGTGACTTGGCCCATTTGCCTCTGAAATCTGAACATTTTGCTTTTGCTTGCAGTCAAGCACTGCAATCATAAGCATGTTTATTATGCAGGAATAGGTCCCATTGAGTTCTTACTCTCTGGCAAGGATGCTTAGGATTGCAACCCTTAATTTACCACAATGTGCATTCTATAAAGCTTAAATATTTTAAGTGAAGATGGGTCTGCAGACAAGGAGAACTAAGCTTTGGACTGTAGCTATAACCTCAATATCAATTTCTTATAGCCCCAGGTGGTACATTGGCAGATGACATGATGCACACAGATGTCTGTGTATTTGCAGCACAAGAAGACCTAGAAACGATGCAAGCATTTGCTCAGGTTAGTTTTTGTTAGCTGTTTTTCTTGATTTCATCTCTTTCCAGTATAATAGCATCAAAAAGTAAGACGGGCATAATAAGGAATTTCTGTTTAGAACCCTTTATTTTCTGAAGCTTCACTGTGTTTGTTTGTTATGTTTTGTAGGTCTTTAACAAGCTGATCAGGCGTTACAAATACCTGGAAAAAGGCTTTGAGGATGAAGTCAAAAAGGTATCCAAATTGATAGTATAAGATTATTGCACCATCCATGTACATCCACAGGCTGTTGGTTGTCAGAACGTGATAATTTTTTTTGTACACACACGCCTCAGATAATTGTTTATAACCTAAATGAGAAAAAAAAACTTATAAAAGTTTCCCTTTCTGGTGGGAAAGAGGGTGGTAGTACTCTGCTCAGGAGATGCAGCAAATGGCTGTTTACAGTGGGATTTGTCTCAATGCGGATGCTCATGAATATGGGGACCACTGTAAAAACTTTAAAAGAAGGCAGAAAAGGTTAAAATAGCATTTCTTACCTTTTAGCTGGCAAACCAATCCATTTGCAGGTCTTTAGAAAGGGAAATCACGCTCAAGAAGCCTCTTATTTATTTATTTATTTACAGTATTTTTATCCCGCCTTTCTCCCCGAAGGGACCCAAGGCGGCTTACAACAGAAAAAAATACAAAATATACAGTATAAAAATCACATTTTAAAACAGTAAAAACAATTAATGACAAATAATAAAAACAATATCTAAAAATCGATTAAAAAGATCATGGCGACAGTCCAACAGGAGCATAAAAACAGCAGCACCCCCACCTGTACCAGTGAGATGTTAAAAAAAGGCAAGGGCTCAGAAGGCTTCTTGGAACAAGAAGGTTTTTAGGCCTCGCCAGAAAGTGTCCAAGGAGGGAGCAGTTCGTAAATCAAAGGGGAGGGAATTCCATAAGGTTGGTGCCACTACTGAGAAGGCCCTGTTTCTGGCTGCCGCCCCTCACACCTCCCTGGGCTACGGCACCCGCAAAAAGGCCTTCTCTGATGACCTAAGGAGATGAGCCGGACTATATAGAAGTAGGCGATCTCTCAAATATCCTGACCCCAAGCCGTATAGGGCTTTAAAGGTCAAAACCAGCACTTTGAAATGGGCTTGGAAACGAATCGGCAGCCAGTGCAGCCGTCGGAGGAGCGGCCCGATGGAGTCGAACTGCCTACCTCCAGTGACCACATGGGGCCGCCGCATTCTGCACTAATTGCAGTTTCCGAACCTCTTCTGGGTCGCGCAACTCCCCTTCCCTTCCCCAGCCTCGCCCCAAAATGCATTGCACAATGCATTCTGAGGCAAGCTTGTGCAAATGGAGGGAGTTGCGTAACCCGGAAGAGGCTTCCTGAGCACAATTTCCCTTTCTAAAGACCTGCAAATGGATTGGTTTGCCAACTTAAAGGTAAACGCTATTTTTAACCTTTTTTCCTTAAGGTTTTTACAGTGGCCCCTGTATCCATAATAGTGGACTTTGCTATACAGTATGTGGATTTCAGTATCCGTGGGGGTTCTGAGGGCCCACTGTACATGCTTGACGTAAGACCTCTAATTGCATTAATGAAAAGAGGTAGCCTCTCATTGTTTCCATGAATAAAGTTCACATATTTTTGATTACTGTCGTGATAGTTTCACTGCCTTGCTTGTTGCAGTATTCACTAAACTGTTCTTCCTCTTGCAGTTGCTGCTATTCTTGAAAGGTTTTTCAGAGTCTGAGCGGAACAAACTGGCCATGCTGACGGGTATTCTTCTGGCCAATGGAACACTTAATGCATCAATTCTCAACAGCCTGTATAATGAGAATCTAGTTAAAGAAGGTAACTGCAGTAAACTAATTCAGGATTTTTTTTGGGGGGGGGAGTATTCTTTGGGACCAGCTATTCTGATACCAGTGTGTGCTCTTGTGAACTACATTGAGCTTTATGCTACATGGATTGTCTCTAGTGTTACGTGTACTGCCAGTCAGTGGCACGCGGGTCCTTGGCCGTCAAGGTGGCGGACTTGAGAGCTCCAGAGCCCTGTAACCGGCGGCTTAAGCTCTGCAGAGCTTGAGTGCATGGCTTTCCAGGGCTGGAAAAGACCCTCCTACCCATCCTTGCCTCCATGGCATACCTTACCAGCTCTCCAGTGCAGTGAAAACCCAGAAGTGCCTATGATGTCATTGGCACTTCTGGCAGTACGTGGTGGTGTGGACGCCCGGGAGGTTGTGTGCCATGTTGCTGGGTTGAGACCCCTGTCATAGAATACTCTGGGTGTTGGTGTAATCTGGTCAGATTAAACTAAATTAAACCCAAGACCTCCTTCTAAGAGTCAGGTTTTCAAATATTTAATGAATTCATACCCTGCCTTTCTCCCTGTAAGGGCACTCAAGGCGGCTCCATATCAGTAGAGCTTTGCAAGAAGCTAAGGGGAATGGATAAGACTGGTAAATGGTCATTGGTACCAGTGGAACACTAGGAATGGATCCCTATGTAATACAATCTCTGTTTCTTGTTCATTGGAATCCCTGGCCACCTCCACTTCTAACTCGCAAGCATTCTCCTGTGACCGCTATATCCAAACTTTTCTCTGCCATCAAATTCAGATGTACTTTCAATGAGAACTGAGATTTGTCAAGTTGCTGAGTTTTGTGCCAGATGGCAGGTCTTGCAGTTGTGATTGTAGTGAAGCAAAAACTCCATATTGTTGTCCAATACTTTCTTCGCACAACTGCAATTTGTATTGTGTATCTTGATAGCCATAACGCCTCATGAACCCAGCCTTTCATTATCAAAAGTCTGTTAGTAGCCTGGGAGGGAATTTAAGAATCATGTAGAAGAATTGCATGACCCTGCTTCAGATGATTAAAAGTAACTCTTAACTCCTCTTTCAGGTGTTTCTGCAGCCTTTGCAGTCAAACTGTTCAAATCATGGATAAATGAAAAAGATATCAATGCAGTGGCTGCTAGCCTTCGTAAAGTCAATATGGACAACAGGCTGATGGTATGTTAACCTACATTTAATGTTGAAAATTGAACAATTCAAAATGCACAATTTTTAATTGCATGGTGCAAATATGAATGTTTCAGGAGCTGTTTCCAGCCAACAAGCAAAGCCTTGAACACTTCACAAAATACTTCACTGATGCAGGATTGAAGGAACTTTCTGAATACGTCCGGAATCAGCAAAGCATAGGGGCTCGTAAAGAACTGCAGAAAGAACTGCAAGAGCAGATGTCACGTGGGGATCCATTTAAGGATGTAAGTGTTCTTGCCTGCTTGTTAATGGCCTCTGAACATATTTGGTCTCTTATAAGACTTCAAGATGAGATTTCTGTCATTTAAACAGGTCATAACTCTGCCTGATGTTGAGGGAGTGCAAGTAGTTTAGTGTTCTGAGTGACATCCATTTTGCTGGTAAATCCTTCGGACAGTGGTTCCCAAACTTACTTAATTCACAGTGCCCTTTGGGTCAGAGTAATTTCTTCACGGCACCCTACAGTTCTGTCACTCTTAGAGACACGCAGTTGGAACTTCCAGGAAAATATCCTGCTATGCATGTGGCATTCCTGTGAGTTTGCTGTGGAGTGCTGCAGCGTACAGTTTAGGAATCTATCTTAGGAATCTGCCTTAGGAACTATCATGTGTTCTTGGATATTCAACATTGTAACATTACAAAGATATTGAGACATCTTGCCATTTAGTAAAGTAGGTTAGGAAATATCTGGAAATATGGAATATTTCATCCTTCTCTACTAGTCTTATATAAACGTTCAGGTATTCTTGAGCAGCTTCTGGAAAAAACCATGTTCAAGTAAATGTAGAGATTTAACTTTAATGTGAATAATGCTGCTGTTACCACTTTCATTTTGCACCTCTTCCAGGGAGTACTTGTTCTACAGGTACCCAATGAGTGGGGATTTGAACCCAGGTCTCCCAAGTCCAGGCCAGCAGGTGGCGCAGTGGGTTAAACCGCTGAACCATGAGCTGTCGATCGAAAGGTCGGCAGTTCGAATCCGCGACGGAGTGAGCTCTCGTTGCTTGGCCAGCTCCTGCCAACCTAGCAGTTCCAAAGCATGTTAATGCGAGTAGATAAATAGGTACCGCTTGTGGGAAGGTAAACAACGCTCAGTGTTCCAGCCACATGCTATGCGCTGCGGCAAGGAGAGTCACGCTGGCCACATGACCACGGAGGCGTCTTCGGACAGCGCTGGCTCTACGGCTTTGAAATGGGGATGAGCACCACACCCTAGAGTCAGAAACGACTGGACCTAATTGTCAGGGGTCACCTTTACCTTTTTTACCTCCAAAGTCCAACATGTTCTGAATTCCACACTGGTTTCTGTGATGTAAGGTAGCATCCAGAATAGCACTTCTGCTGTTGGGAGCTTTATCCAGAAATGGAAGGAGCGTTTCTCTTGAACAAGGGGTTCTCCCAGTTGTGGAATGCTCTTTCTGTTAATGGAGGGAGATCCTGGCAGTGGAAATGCAAGTTGGAATGCTTTCCATAGAAGTTAAAATGTATTTTTGTTGCTACAGCATTGCATTAGTAGATCACCATGTCCCTGTTAGTATATTCAGACAGGGAAGGTATTTAAATAGTGTGATGAATGACGTGATCCCTCCAGTGCACATCAGACCTTCCCTATGAGTGCTTCATTGTATGTATAGTTGAAAATCTGAAAGCTCATCAGTTCACATGGAAAAGAGAACGATGCATAACTCATTAACATGGCCTATTTAGATCATCTTGTACGTCAAGGAAGAGATGAAGAAAAACAACATATCGGAACAGACTGTGATAGGTATTATCTGGTCTAGTGTAATGAGCACTGTGGAATGGAACAAAAAAGAGGAGCTAGTAGCGGAACAAGCCATCAAGCACTTGAAGGTATTTTGCATGCTGATTTAATGAATTTGCTTTGTGAGTAGTATTCAAAGTGTGTTGAAGTAGGAGAATGTATAATCCTATATTGCTAATTTGATAGGATAGAGATCTGTTTTTCATATGGATTCTGCATAAGGCTCTCCTCACTTAAGAAAAGTTTCATATTTGAATAAAGTGAGATTAAAACGCAGCATGACTATTAATTTGGGACTTTGCATTAAGTCTTTAACAATGCTGGACTTCTGAGCTGCTGCAAAATGTATTAAATGCTAGTTCATAAAGAGAAAATGAAGTTAAAGCTTCTAACTTAGTGATTCTTAGACTTAGTTCTAAGAACCCCCACAGACTCTGTTCCAGAGCTGCCTTTTGGTACTTGGTCTTCCGTCTAATATAACTAATTGCTTCAAGACCTGTGGCTATTCAAAACTCAGATAGCTAATTGCCCTGCAAACAGCTAAGCTTCTGCAGTTTGCAAGCTTGTGTAAATACAGGGAGATAAATATTTGAGTCTTTTATGGGTTTTTTTCCAAGTTAATGACAGGTAGTGGGGGCAGGTGAAGGCTGGGTCATATAACTAAGCCCCTCAAGCCCTGAAGCTATTCATTAGGACTACCTCATTACTTGTAATTATTTCTTTCTAGATCCCTTTTTTAAAGTCTCATAAAGCTACCGTATATACTCGCATATAAGGCGATCTCGCATATGACAAGGGGCAGGTTTTGAGCCAAAAATCCTGATATTTGTTATGACCCTTTGATAATAGAGGGTAAAGGATTTGTGCAATTCTTTTAGATAATTTGGTCTGGTTTTTCCCGATGTCTGGAGGGTTGGAGGAGGGTGTCTGGAGAAAGAGGGGAGACAAGGGACTGTAGCCTGGGAGTGGAGGCTCAGAGGGAGCAGCTTTGCCACTCAGTCTCATCACAGCCACTATTTTAAAGATTCATGCTGCCTCGGGGGGGGGGGGCTGCCATTTGCAAAGATGTGGAGCTGCATTTTAAAGATCCTCCCTCTCTCTTTCTCTCTCACACACACACATGCATGAACGTCTCCCTTAAAAAAGAAATCTGTGCCACTCAAACCAGCAATAACACCAGAAAGACACACACAGCTCCCCTCCAGCAACACTCACACATTTAATACATTGAAGAATTCCTCGTGCTCAGCCAAAGCAGGAACTGGAACTATTTCCTGTTAATTGCTGAGCCTCTCTACCTTCCAGTTGACTTCCCTGCTAGTTAAAGCATAGAAGCAGACGTTTTGTAAAAGCAAGACACAGGTTTGAATTAAAACACAACAGGTAATGGGGTGGCCGAGGGGGGGATACAGTGAAAGGAGAAGGTGCATTGACCCGATGTGAAGACAAGGCAGCTTTTCTGGGTCCTTTTTTTGCCTAAATTTCTCACCTTGCAAGCGAGTATATACGGTAGGTGGGTCCTGATAAGTGTCATTTCAAAAAGTGGGTCTTGGTGCTAAAAAGTGGGTCTTGGTGCTAAAATGTTTGGGAACCACTGCTCTAATGCAGCATTTCTCAGTGTGCTGCTAGGAGCCCTGGGGCTCTCTGAGACCCCTTCAGGGTTCCACGAGCACACCATAAGTGGCCATCTGCCTCCCCTCCCCCCCACTTGATTTGCTCATCCACCCCTCCCCTGTTGGTGGCTCTTTAGGCCCATTTTGGGCATGTTAAATGTTATAACTAGTGATTTATATGCCCACTTTAAAGCCAGACATTGCTGTATGCTAGTAATATCTTCAAAGATGCCACCAACCTTTATTTTGGTTGGTGGCTAGATGACACTCCATGAATGAGCCTCAAGCCTGCACATCTTCCACATCCTCTCACACATTATAGTTCACTCCCTCCCTGCGTTTGCCCTGGAAATTAGGACTGGGAATCGCAGCTTATCTCTAGTCTTCAGTCTTGGTTTGCAGGGCAAGGGCAAGTTATAGTTGGCTGGTTCAGATGTAATGGCAAACTCTGGTTTTCTGCGAGGGAGGGAATTGTAGCATGCTTGTGAATGGAGGTAGTCCAGAGTTCTTATTCATATGGCACCAAACTGAGCCTGGCTTTGCATCAGAACTAGTGTTCTCCTTCCAAAACATCCTGTTGGTGAGAGCTGAGCTCCTCAGTGTCCAGCGTGAAGGGCGGGTCTTGTCTTCACAGTAAAAAAATATCCCAAGTGGAGCACTTAGTCTTTCTCTTCAGAAGGGAATAGCAGCCATACCTATGTGTGGGTGGGATTAGAAATACACAGGGAAAACTTACTAGAGTGTTAAACCTGCTCCCTTGTTCATCCTGTGTCTGTGATAGGGTTAGACCAGGTGTTCATATTAGGACAGGGTTCTCAAAGTGTGGGTTGTGACCCTCACAGGAGGTTACAAAGCTCTGATGATCTAGGAGCAATGCCTGAAAACTCCAGGTAGAGCTGGGGAAGACCTCTATCTATCGGAAAACCCTGGAAATCTGCTGTCAGTGACTGTAGACAGTACTGAGCTGGATAGGCCAACTGCCTTACTCCAGGGGTTCTCAAAGTGTGGGTTGCAACTAGCTGTAATATGGGGGTAGGTTGCACACACTTATGTATTTTGGGGGAGGGGGTAGAGCAGGGGTCCCCAACCACCGGGCCGCGGCCCGTTCGGGACCGGGCCCCAGGCCAAGCCTCCACGGGGAGCTGCGGGAGGCAGTAGCGTTGGGGTTGAGGCGTACTTGCCCTTGCGATGCATCACCTCCGCTTTGGCCGTCTTCTTTTCGGCCCTCCCTGGAGCCCGAACGGCTCCAAAATGGTAACGAAACGGAGGGGGGGTGATTGGAGCTGTGTTGGGCGCACACAGCTGACATCATGCCCAGGTCGCATGGGGGCGTGGTGTCAGCGCCCCCCCCCCCCAGTCCGTGGGAAGAAATTCCGGGCAGATACTGTTCTGTGATGCCAGAAAGGTTTGGGGCCCCTGGGGTAGACAGCTTAAATTACCCAGCAGGATGAGTACATTAAAATGGTTTATAGGGAAGCTAAGAAAGTTACAAGTACTGTGGTAAACAATTACCAGTAGCTACATTAATCTGGAAGATTTTTGTACATGTTTTCCATGGGAAGCTGTCTGCCAGACTTAAACTGCATGCATTCCATATGTACTATTTGGATTGGCACATAGTAGTTGGTGAATGTGACTCTTCTTGTAATCTCCACAGCAATACAGCCCTCTTCTTGCTGCCTTTACAACCCAAGGTCAGTCTGAACTGACTCTGTTGCTCAAGATTCAGGAGTACTGTTATGACAACATCCACTTCATGAAAGCCTTCCAGAAAATAGTGGTGCTCTTCTACAAAGGTAATAAGCGTAGCAAAATACTTGTGAACTAGATGAAGAGACCTTAAGTCAGTGGTTCCCAATCTTTTTCAACCTACGGCTCCCTTGACTTACTGGTCTGTTGCCCACGGCTCCCCAGATGAACTGTTCCCAGAACCGACCAAGGGAGTTGACAATGTGTGGTGCACTAAAGAGACAGACACTCTTTACATGCTCAGAGGCACCCTTTCTTAGGGGTATATAATATGTATATTCCCAAAATGAGCCCTAAAGTGGATTTGTCACACTTATGCCAAGCAGCAGCGAAGCCAAGAGCACAGTCCATGGGTGACGGCAGGGTTGGGATGCTACCCTCTCCTTTGGTGGGTCTGGGGCATCTACCTGGTGGAGGGAGAGGATGCCATCTGCATTGGTCCCGTTCACCCCAATAGCACTCTCATGAAAATTGACGGCAAATGGCATGGCTCAAAAGTGCCCGGAAAAGCCAGCAATGGATAAGGAGGGGGGTGGAGTTAGTGACTTCAGCGATGCCCTATGAAACCTGGGGTACTCAGGGTGGCTGGGGAAAGCTAGGGGGCCAATTGACGACGCAGGATAGCCCAGTGGGCTCCAGAGGAAGCTATTTAAAAAGGGGGAGGGTAAAATAACGAAGGGCTTCTTGAATGCAGCCCAGAGGTAACTGGGAATCTGGATGGCTGAGCAAGGCGCCTGGAGTGCTGGGGGAAGTTCCGAGAAGGAAGCGTGTGCTAGTCTAGGTGCCTGGTCTGGGATTTTCCTCCTCTGCCCCATGGCTGGTGAGCTCTGAGTCTGTGCACCAGCCCTGCGCTGCCTTTGAAGCCCTCTGCCATTGCCCTCTTAAAGACACACACACACACCCCTCCGATGCTAAGGAGGAATGAGAAAGAGGCCGGGCTCAATCTAATGTACTTGATTCTTCCTTGAACTCTTTCCTCCTGCACGCTCCTCAGAGAGGGAGAGGGAGGAAAACAGCAGCAATCTCTGCTTGCAGACAACGGTCATGCTGGCCGACAGGGAGAAGTTGCTAGTAGGAACCAGGCAAAAGGGGAAGGCGCGTGCGCGCACACAAACACACCACACAGCTAGCAACTTCTCCCTGTCTGCCGGGATGTGTGCATGTGGAGATTGTTGCTGCTGCTTGTGCTGCTGTGGCTGGGAGCTTGCGCCAGCTCCGAAACGCAGCTTGCATGCAGCAGGAACAGGGCTTTGTGGAGGCAGGTGGCTGGGTGTGGACGTGCCCAGAGGCGAGGCAGAAAGGAAGACTGGCTGGCGAGGATCATTACCTGCTCGTGGGGGTGGTGGACTCCAAAAGGCTGCAGTAGGACACGGAGAATGTAAACGCAGCACTAGCAAGCCAAGGAGGAGAGAGAATGCTGGATTTGAGGTTGGGGGTGGGGCTTCAAGGAACTATTCCGCGGCTCCCCTGGCTGGCTTCCACGATGCACTAGAGAGTCGCGACTCACAGTTTGAGTATCACTGCCTTAAGTGATGGGGTTTTTTTATTCATAGCAGAGGCAAGAGCAACTGCCTCAATTAAGTCCCAATATCTTTTGTAGTGGCTGTTTGGCTTTAGATTAAGGGGTTTGAAGTCCAGCACTGAACTTCAAAACCCTTATCTAAAGCCAAACAACTGATGAGTTGGGGCACTGTACTTAAAGCCCCCCCCCCACTTAAAGCCCCAGCAATCTTGCCCATTAATTTTAAATCCTTGCTCTTTTTTACTGGGGACCTCCATCATATAGTGGGGGGACACCTGTAGTTCTTGTGTCTGTAGATGGCCTCAAGAGCCAGTTTCATCACTTTCTCCACTGTTTTCTCACACATGGAGAAATTGCTCCATTTTGACATTGTGGTCACAGTGCATTTCCCTGTGGAATGTGGATTTCAACATACCCTAAGTTTTGGATGCTTGCATAGTAGGAAAAAGGCTAAGTAGCCATCTGAAGTATCTCTTCCTGGACTCCTCTTGTACTGAGTCGGTGCCATAGCCACTACTACTTTGCTTGTTTAGCAGCCTTTTCTAAACTGGATTGCTTCTTTGGGAGGACACAAACAACTCTTGCTACAGGAGCTTACAACAAAATAAGAACTTTGGTACGTGCATTTCCATCGTTGCTATACGTAGCTCTGAATATAACCTTAGTAGCAAAAGCTGTGGAGTGTAGGTTACCAAAAATGCCTTAATCATAATATCAGGGCATTGACTAAACATGTTAAGCACTGCTGTGTTGGTATTAAAAGTTAGCCTGACTAATAAAAGGCCAAACAAACTTTTGAATTAGTCAAAACAGCTGCTACATGTGTCTTAATCAACATGAACCTTAAACGGGTTTCATAACTATTGATTTTCTTCTGTTGCAAGTTGTCAGTGTCTTTTGTAAAAATTACAATAGTACAATAAAATAGTATTTTAACGGTTGACTTAAATTTAGAAAAGCAGAGCTTTTCTGCATAACTTTACATGGTAATATTTTAAAATGGTTTGTCTGGGACTCAAATGAGTATATTGGTAAATTACATTGTCCTAAAGAGGCTTCAGATTCTGTAGTGTAGACAACAACATACAAATTGTCTTGCCTGAACTTGTGTCTCTGAGAGCTGACAATCGGATGTTAAATAAAACTGGCCTGAACTTGAGTTGTCGGAGTGCTTGTATTCAAGTGTGCCAAGTGCTAGAAAACTCAGAAAGTGATTTTATATGCCTTATCACTCTGTTCTCAACAGCTGAGGTGTTAAGTGAAGAACCCATTCTGAAATGGTATAAAGATGCACACGTTGCCAAAGGAAAGAGTGTCTTTCTGGAGCAAATGAAAAAGTTTGTAGAATGGCTCAAGAATGCTGAGGAAGGTAAGCAAATCTAATGTAGCCAAACCATAATTATGAGTTCTCTGTTGGAAAATAGAATTATACAAAACATGTTTATGATTTTTTCTTTCAGAATCTGAATCCGAAACCGAAGAAGGTGACTAAGTTGTCAACAGTAAAGCAAACAGGAGCTGTAGATAAAAATGTCATGTCTCATGTCCTGATTCGTACATCCTACCTCCCTGTATCAAGCATGATATAAGGGCTCTCATGGCAAATTTATTTTTGTGTTTTCTAGTTATTGGAGAACACCAGATTTAGATTTTTAAAACCATGTGTTGGTAGCTTACAGGAGCTATAAATTTGATTCTAACATTGCATTTGTCCTTTCAGTTACATTCTACCTCCTGTATTTTTCTACTGTAACATAATTTAAGGCCTTCCACAACTTAAATTCATTTTATCCCTGGGTTTTCTATAAAGGTTTACAAGTAGACATGATTTGGAAAATGAAATTTGTTATAAAAATTCTGTTTGCAAATTAAACTGTACAAGTATCCAAAGTAAAGGCCATAGTTGTGTGATTTTGTGTTAAGGACAACTAGAGCTAGGCAAGTGTAGTAGATACCTAAATTTTCACCTATACAGCCAACTAAAGTGCTTTGCCTTTAGCTTATTAGTTCTGGTGTTCTTGCACAGTACTAGGTCCCATCTGACCATTTTAACTGTTTTCCCCTTGCAAAATAGCTTTGTTTCGTAATTAAGTTTGCAAGTTTTTCCTTAACCAAACTAATTCAAAACACAATTTTAGTATGTTGAGGTACAATACCATGATCAACATTTGTTTGTAAAGAATTTATGTAATTGTCCTTAACCTTGCTCCTGCCTGTGGAGGTTAAATCATGTGATTTGTCAAACTTGATATTTCAGAAGGGCACCTGACAAACTGCAGTTCAAACCAATACTTAGGACCAATGTTCATTGTTAATCTTCTGGTAGTTGTGAAAGTTGGACTGTACCTTAAGTGAGGAATTGAATGTCAAAAACAGCAAGTCATCCCCTGGGAGTGTCAAATCTAGTCACATTTGCCTATGTACCACCTGTACCTAGTAGTAGAGGCCCAGATAATTTGCCAGGCAGTTTCTCTTAGCACCTAGGAGTTTCTTAAGTTTAGGCCAACAAATTCTAGTAGATTGTTTGTATCAGTGAATTGGAGAACTTGTACATTTACAGTATTTAGATCCATGTGACCAGAAATGTACTCAAATTGTGTTCAAAAGTCAGCTTTTGCAGTCTGTCCCATTAAATACTGTATGCTACTCGTTATGGGACCAAGTATGGCCTTCATTCTCAAATATTTAAGCTGAGACCTTAAGCACACCTAGCCAGGAATCTTTGTGTGTAAGGCTTGGCAAACCAACTAGCTTGAACTACATATCAAAGAGTTGGGTGGATTCATTAAGTGGCTCACTTGCACTCACTCGATGGTATCTCAGGACTGAACAACAGGAAGTCTTCTAGTTAACTGGGAATCTCCAGTTTGAATATAGTGAGATAACCTTGGCGTTCTTGGCAAGTCTTGCCCTGAGCAGGATATAATAGAAAGGCCCTATCTGCTACACCACTTTTTACATGCATAAATTCAAAAATGGTAACCATAAATGGAGGAAAGGGATTGAGGACCTTTTACCTGCAATGCCAGCTACCTTTATGCATGATCACTTAAGGCAGGAGATAACTTTTCCTGATCACATTTCTTCACAGGCCAAGAGTAGTTGTGAATTAAGATCCCTAAAGACTTTGCCAGTTCATACAATTTTGGGAACCAATACACTTGAACAAACAGCTTCCCTGGGCAGGTTTCAGATGCTAGGGTCCTACCAGCAACATGTCAACTAAATTTCCCTAATCATGATTGTCTGTGGGCAGCAGCCCTGGCACCAAGCCAAAACAGTAGGGATTGTAAAAAGCATACTGTCAACAGGGTATCAAAACTTTTATTTCAAGAGCTAAATCGATTGAACAATATACAATACAAAACATTTACAGAGCTAATATACAAAATAAATATTAAGTCTTACTTTTTTTGGACAGTCTAGGTTACAGAACTAATTTATATCATCTCTTTAAGGGGAAAAAGAAAGGATGCTTTAAGGCTTCTGAAAGTGTAATTCTTTTGGCAGGATCATACTCCAACATTTTTTGTATAAGATCAAATAGATTTTCATGGTCAGGATTGTGACACTGCATGAATTCCTAGGAGAAAAGAAAGAATGAATACCAAGTCTCCAAACAGTAAGAGGCTACCAAGACTCCAAAAAGAAAGAGGCTAGAATATGCAGGGCTCTTACCTTCAGTGGCTTACAACGCCTTGAAACATATCTGCCAGCAGAGCTATGCTCATCCCAATCCAACTGGTCATGGTGGAAATACTTGCGCTTTCTGTTCATGTACAAAATGTATAATTAATTGAGGGGCAGTTACATGAATTGCTAGAACATCCAGAATTGATGGGAAAGTTTTCTAGGTACAAAGACACATACTATTCTACACTAAGCAGAGCATTATAAGACATACATAGTCATTTGCCAGAAGCTGAACCCCATCCCACTGATTGGCTAAGACCACCAGGTTCCCCCATCATTAATGCTCTCTTCTCCTAAGAGGCAGACTGCTGCAGAACATGCCAGCAAGGATCTTGCAAAAACCCTAATGAAAGGTAAGCGAAATGAAAGGTAAGCTAAAATTAAGCAATCAAGTGCCACCTTCCACTAGAAACACACTTTCAAACTGTTTTCCAGCTGAATAGGAATAGAGTGAATTTCAGTATGCTATAGAGAACATCTAAAAATCTGTCAAATTCAGCTTTGTACTGTTTTAGAACTTCTCAAAGTTTAGGCAGTATGTGTTACTTGAACTGCCCCAGGCTCAATTGGTGGGAAGTCTAGACAATCCATTCAGACATTACATGTTTCAAGTTATGAAACATGAAGGCTTGATTTCCAGAGGTCAACACATGTCAAAGACATATTCACCACTGCACACAGAAATGAAACTTAATTGTGATTTTCAGAACACTTTCATGCCAACAATGGATATGAAGGGGAATATGTACACCCATAATCTAATATGCTGCTGCCACCAATGTGAACTAGCCCAAGTTCTTTGGATCTACATTATTACAGAGCCAGAGGCTGTTGATGTGGGCACACTTGTTTACTTCAACACAGTAAAATGAAAATGGGATGACTTCCTAACTTATGCACTTACGACTTCCTGCAGTGATCAATATAATGGGGGGGGGAGGAGTGCCCTTAGGAAGCTTAAAAACAAAGTTTACCTTGTTTTCTGAACCATGTGAATTGGTAATGGCCCCAGTATCTTTTCCATCATTGCCAGATGCTCTTTGCTGTCATGTGTCTTTAAAAAAAAAAAAAAAAAGACCAGCATTTACATACAATATGCTTGAAAAAAAGTACTAGAAAAAGGAAAGCTAGAGCTACCCCAGCAGATTAAGTCAACAGTTTGAGCACATGTTGATTTCTCTGCTAGCTTTAAGAATGGAAGATATCCAGGCATTAAGAGGGTCTGTTTTTGCAGAAGAGGTCCTAGCCAAACTGAAACCTCCTACATATAGTTGAAACTTAACAGGTTCACCGACACTATAACCCAACCACTGGTAGAAGACGAGGATGGCACACACCAGAACAGCAGAGATACAGCAGTTAGGGCCCTAAAACCAGAGATCCACTTCACTAGGTGCCCAGGAATGTTTTTTCTCCCCTCCCACTCCAACAGCAACTCTTTTATGATAGGCTTCTTTTAAGAACGAGGAAAATCTGTCCTGCATCATTCAGCATAGCCGTTTATATAGTAGGCCCTTGGTATCCAGGGGGTTCCTTGTTCTTGAATCCCCACGGATGCTAAAATGAGCAAGTATCTGTGGTGGGTGGGGCCATGGGGTACCACAGAAGAGGGAGTCCCACTGGAGGAGGAGGGGGGAGGAGTGCCACAATACCTTATTTTTAAAGCTTCACAGGCCCCCACCAGCTGCTTCCCATCTCTTGTGCGCCTTCAAAATCCTCCAAAATGCTGCAAACAGAAAAACACAAACAACTGGAAGCTACTTCCGGTTGCGTTTTTCCCCGTTTGCAGCAGGTTGGAGGCTTTGGAAGGCACGCAAGAGGCAGGAAGCAGCTGACTAGCCCCCACAAAGCTTTAAGGTATTGTGGTGTTCCCACTGCCTCCAGTGGGACTCCCTCTTCCACGGTGCCATTACAATCAGCAGAAACATCTTCAACTAGGAAAAGTGTAGCACGTATAAACAGTACAATGAAGAGATTGGAGGCCTGGTTGGCAGAGTGAAGGAACATCAAATCAATTTGTTTGAAGGCAACAGCAACCAGATGGATATGTAAGAAGTGAAAAATCCAATACTTATAGCAGCTGTGGACTAACACCACGAAAACTAATTATGTCTTTCTAATATACACCACTGCGGTTTATAGCCAATGTTTCTGTAGTTACATACCGGAAATACTGTGAATCCAAGGTAATATTCAATGAGAATGCAGCCAATACTCCAAACATCACATGGTTGTGACCATCCCAAAGCTATGAAAAGAAAAAGTTATAATGTAATCTCATGATGAGCAGACTTCACACCTGCAGGATCAAATCTGTCTAAAAAAAACCTAGAGTCCAAAGGTATACCCCAGAAAGATACAAAATAGTACAGGTGGGCCCCCATATCCACCGATTCGCTATCCACAGTTTCAGTTATCCACGGATCGTGGGGACCCCCCACCCGGCTTTTACTTTTTTCCCCAGTAAGCTTCGTTTCTTCCTTAAAGAAACAGGAGAAGCAGCCTCTGGCTGCTTACTTCAGGCAAGTAGAACGAGACTTAAGTCCTAGAGAGGCTCTGCAAGGTTAACAGAAACCTTGCAGAGCCTCTCTAGGACTTAAGTCTCGTTCTACTTGCCTGCAATGCAGGCTGCTTCTCTGTTAAGGAAGAAACAAAGCTTGCTGAAAGAAAAATAAGAGCAAGAGCTGGGGGGGGGGGGCAAGCATGTCTGCCTGCAGGGGAGGCAGGGTGGGGGGGCCCTCAGGAAACCATGGAGGGGGTGTTCGCTCTTATCCACAGTTTATCCACGGAGGGGCCTGGAACCTATCCCCAGCGGATATGGGGGCCCACCTGTAGTTTGGGGGCAGGGAGCACTAACAGCGTCACATTCAAACAGCTGACTCTGAGAACAGAGTCAATTACCTACAGCAGCAATCTTTTTTGGTCACCAGAACCCTTTACAGAGTCTCAGGGAGCCCATCGCCAGTACATGTGTGGAGTTCCACAGTACCAAGTGCAACACTGAATACTGGCAAAGAGCCAGAACAGGAGAGGGAGGGGGGGGTCATGAACAGGGGAGGCAAGAGGGATGAACAAATTGGGCAGGGGGCTACTTATGGCGTGCTTGTGGAGCCCCTGAATGGATCTTGCAGCCCCAGGACTCCTAGGAGGACACTTTGAGAAATGATGGCCTACAGAGTCGTCGTCTCCCATTCATACATTAGGGATAACCTCAACATATACAGATCTATATTCAAGCTATCGTAGAGTCTCCAATTTAACAGCTGGGGGGCTTTGAGCTCTTGATATTGTTGAATTGGGAGTCAAACTTCTTACTGATCTACCAAAACGATTCAATATATCTGAACAATATATCCTCTGACCAGTGTTCCCATCAGTGCACGGATCCCTCTAGCAGCTGCACGGCATCATGGCACTGCCTCCGGATGTTTGGCAATGACGTCATGTCATCACTGAACTTCCAGGTTGCCAAGCTTTACACTCTACAACCTGAGGGAGGAGGGAACACTGCCTCTGACCATTCTTGTCATTATATTTTTTAGTACAGTGGTTCTCAAAGTGGTGGGTCGCGAACCACCATTGAGAACAAAAGCTTCCCCCTGCCCCCTTAGGAGATGGGGACAGTGCGGCAGCGATCCTGGGGATCGCCACCGCCATGGTGCCCGAAAATCGCCATTTTTTTTGTGATCCGAAGATTGTAGAGGCCTACAGAGGGTCGTGCAGGCCTCCTTAAAGCCCCGTTAAGGCCCAAAACAGTGGTTTTGGGGGAGTTAGGGTTAACCTGGCCCCGCCCCTGCAGACATTCGGAGTTCTCCCCGCTTTGCGGGGAGAACTTTGAGAACCACTGATCTAGTATATTATACAGTGCAGTGTTTTTAACCAAGCTTTAGATATTACCAATATAAAGTGCTTCGAGAGTGGCAACCAAAAATTTAATCACAATGCACTGCCTGAGATCAAGAGTAAGTAAACATTAACAAGCATTGTCACCTGGGCTTTTACATGCCAAAAAAAGCCAAATTGTGTTAACAGAATGCAATTCACCTTGAGGGCTTCTTAGGAGGTAGAAAGGCAACATACAAATACCCAAATAAATAAATATCAATATACACTGCAGAAAAACTGAAATGGTCGTAATTCAGGTTGAAATTCTAAAAAGCAAAGCTTGCCATAGAGTGAACAGAGAGTTTCCAGCAACTTCAGGGCTAATCTAAAGTACTTTTACCTAAAAAATAGACACAATATTTCAAAGAACAACACTTTTGTGTTAAGTGAAGTCTTTTCTACTCACCTAGAATAACTTCAGGAGCTCTATAATGTCTTGTAGACACAAGAGTGCTATGATGTTCGTAATCATATGTTGCACTTCCAAAGTCCACAACCTTGATATCTGGATGTTTTACTGTGCGTTCATCACGTTTCTGAAAATGTACCATACGTTACTACACATACAAAAAAAATCAATGGTAAATATAGCTTTAAATAAAATTGTTTAGTTACCAGTTTGGGGTTATATTTTTCTGTGTAGTCAGACTTTACAAATAATATGTTTTCAGGTTTCAGATCCGTATGGGTTAGCTTCTTTGAATGCAGAACTGCAATAAAAAGCATATGATTAAAAAATAGTGATCAAGTACGACACTGGTCTACCTTCCTTCCAGAAGCCCATGTTTAGGATATGCAGATGAGGGGCAGTGAACTTTATATATGTAAGAAATTAGGCAAACATTACATTTCTTGTCTTGAAAGCTAGTATTGAAAAGTCTTGCTTATAGTCTTGAAAAGAAGAGATTTTCTTCTTCTCAAATAAGTTGTGGTATATGTACTTACAGTTCACAGATTTGCAAATCTGGTATGCCATCTGCCTAATGTGGTCAAGACCGAAGGGCAGAAAACTGTTTTCTTTAATGAAGTCATAGGTACTAAGTCCCAGCAATTCAAACACAATGCAAACATGGCCATGATGTTCAAACCATTCCAACATCTGGACACAGCAACTGCAAATACAATAAAGGCATTCAGAAGCTATTACAAAATAAAATGCTGTGGGTAAGCATCAATGAGATGCTTACAAACTTTAATTCAAAATACAAGGTAATTGGCCATAGTAAGCAGGGCAAGGATGGGAAGCATTTAGTGCACCATTAGCCCCAAGTCATTACTTTTTCTTCAAAAGGGAATCACAAAAATGAATGCTTTAAGGTTCCATTATTGTATATACGTACAATGTGTTGTTAGGATCCGATGCATTTAAGTGCTCCAACACTTGTATTTCTGAACGAGCTGCTTCTGTGTATCTATCAACATTTTTAACTATTTTTACTGCTACACGTCGGCTTCCCCTAGAAAAATAAACGTTGTGAAGAGTCACTAAGGTAACTCCAGGACTTCACAAGTATTAACAAGGTAAGATGCCACAATGCAGTTCCCTCACAATGGGCAACAAGAGATTCATTTTGTACCAGAGAAAGAATACTAGACCACCAGATTTAATTTTAGATCTTGGAAACAGATTTTGTTTATTTCAGTAAACATTTACATTTTTAGAATCTCATTATGAAGGTGGTGTATGAATCTGCCCTCAACCCCGACTACAGTATTAAGTCTAAGTAACTGACAAACTAACATTGCTCTTGGGCAAGACCAATAAAATACAGCAAGTCCTCACTCAACGGCATTAATAGGTTCCTGTAAACTGCAATGTTAAGTGAAACAACGTATAATGGGACCAAAGAAAAATGGTGAGCACTCTCATTCACTCACACCCTCTCCCTCTACTTGCTGAGACGCCCACCCAATTGGACTTTCTTGGCCAGTCAGTTCAACTTTTCCAGGGAGATGGCACCTGGGCAAGAGTGTTTGCTCTCGGGCGCTTGCAAGAACACGAGTCAAGCTACAGTAGTTTCCATCAAGCACGCTCTTTGAGTGTCTCTTTCTCTCCTAGCCGCCGCCCCCACTGCATGCTGAGCCTTTTGCTCAGCAGCAGTTCCCTTTCCTTCCTCACACTCTCTACCAAGTTCCGCTCCCCCACCACTCTACGAATGAGAGTTTTGGCTGGGGCGGCTGAAGTTTTTCCAGCATCCAATAGATGGCATAAACACTCAAGTTTTCCAATACCAGGCAGCCAACCAAATTTGTTTTAAATCATTAAGATGTTTTTCTCGTAACATTAAATCGCGATAACGTTGAATGAAACGTTAAGTGAGGATTTCCTGTACTCGTTTCCTTTAAATTGTCACCAGCACCACTAATACAAAGTGAAAAGCAACCATTAAAAGCACAGGTCCCTTTCCTGGGAAGCTTACAATCTGCATTTTTACTATCAGTGAAAAGTTAGAATGGAAAAGTGGAACAAATATGCATAAATGTAGTTTGATGTATACAGCCAACTGTGTCAGTTGGGGGTTAGCACTAAAGTCTTCATAGAAGTGGGGTTTCTGACGAGTGCTGCAGAGAGAGAAAAGTGGCACCTTGTAGGTGTTATAGGAATGAATTCCTGTATTAAAACCCATTTTGCCCCAATGAGTGCTTTAAGCAACACCTGAAAGAAAATAGTTCAAAAAAAGGGCTTCCCCCAATTTTTCTGGATTTTTTTTTTGTGGAAATTAGACAGGTGAAACTATTTTTTAAAAGGTCACCCCACTGACCCCCCCCCCGAAGAGCAAAGATCACTGTTTTTAGGGGAAATGAGGTGCAGGAATTGGTTGAAGGGTACCCCCTTCCCACTGAAATTAGGAATGAAACTTTGGCTTTTTTTTTTCATGGCCAGGGCCCTGGCTTTTGAATCCACTTTGTTTGGAGCACCTCAGGTGCAGGTGACCAGCTGTACACAGCTGTAAGCAGGAGCAACACCAGGCGTTGCTCAAAGCCCCCATTGGGGTTATACGGGTAACAGAATAGACCTATGCAGCCATTTTCATCATATTGCATCATTTCCTATGCTTTGCGAGTGGATTTCTGGCTTTTTTCTCATGACCAGGGCCCTGGCTTTTGAATCCACTTTGTTTCCAACACCTCAGGTGCAGGTGATCAGTCTTACAGAGCTGTAATAAGGAGAAACACAAGGCGTTGCGCAAAAAACTCATTGGTCCTTAGAGGGTAATCTAATACTATTCCTATAAGTTGGCTGTTTGTTTCTGGGTGTGTGTGTTTTCTATTCCCCCCTCAGGCTGAGCCTAGGAGGGGGTAAAGGTTGGGTTACTAAGAATTCTGTCTCCAGCCTCAAACCGTTTGCAGGGATCTGCCAGGTGGCTGTGTTATACTGATTTTCAGCAGGATTTTTGCAGGCAGCTCAATGTAGATGTTTATTTCTAGGGTTTTTTTCTTTCCCCCTCCATCAGGCTGAGCCTATCACAACAGGGTTGAAGGCTGGGCTACTCAGAATTATGTCTCCAGCCTTAACTGGGTGATTGCAAGAACTTGGAAGGCAGCTGTCATTATATACTGATTTTTTAGCTGGATTGCTGCAGGGAGCTCAGTTTAGCTGTTTATTTCTTGGGGGGTTTTCTCCCCCCCCCAGCTGAGCCCAGACTGGTGACATGGTATTTTTCCAGTAACAAGTGCATACAAGGGTCAGGAACTAGCCTCCAGCTATGTGGGGGTGGGTGGAATAACAGCCTTTGTTATAAGGCTGGCTGTATAACAAAAGGCGTCTGCTTTGCTGAGCCGGGCATTTAATTTTTAAATACCCATCAAAAACTATCTTTGAAAGACATCTTGCAAAAACGAACTCCTAAGAGCTATAACAACAAAACTCTTGCAGGCATGAACTTGTAACTTTGTACACACTGTGCTGAGACATACCCCTAAAGAACCCTAAAGCACAGAAGCTGTGTGCACAACACAACTATGTGTTTGTTTGAGATCTTGTGTTGTCAGGTCTATGCTTTACATAAGAATGAATGGACAAATTTGTTATGCCTTAAACCCCAATGAGTGGTGAATGCAACGCCTATGCTACAGGTATATGGAACACCTGGGAATTTTTTTGCAGGTGGTTCTCTCTCTTTGGGGTCCCTTAAACATGTGGAACACACAGACATTTGGGAATTCTGGGAAAATCTGACCTTGGGGCAAAGCGGTAACAAAAATACACAGACACATGACCATTTACAATCCATGATCTTCAGACTGCTGCAAGTACTTATAGAAAAAAATGTAACTTACGCTTTGTGATCAATGCACTCCACTACCTTTCCAAAAGCACCTTCACCCAAAGTGCTGACAATTTCATCTAAAAACAGAGGGAGAAAATCAGTTATAAAGCAAGGACATATTTTCATTATTCAATACACCATGCTATCTTCTAGGCTGTGCCGCTATGTAAAAAGTAACTATGCATCTTTTAAATATTTAATTGGACAACTCTTCAAGACAATTACGGCTATCTCATTCTAGATTAGCTTTGTTTACTATGTAGGAAGTTCCAATTAAAATTTAACTTATGTAAAAACACCACCGCCCCCCAGAGAAAAACAAAAAACACAGAACAAAAAACCAAAGAAAGAAAAGGATTTCCAAAGACTCCTGACTTCTAATCTAAAAGAAATTTATCTGAAAAGTGAATAAGTTTTGAAAAATATTCTATACATCTTGCACTTAGTACGTCTCCACTCTGACAGATCAGGTGACCCTCCTCATCATCCTCTACACTCCTCGATCTTTTCCTTCGGTGACTCCTCTGGTAACGGCAAGTGCGCGGCACCAAGATCATCCAGCCAATCAATATACCCGAGTGAATTCAGGGTAGAATACGAAATTCATTCAGCAGGGAGATATTCAGGAATTCAGATACGCGCCAGGCCACAAACGGTTGGCAGGAACAATTTCAAATTCCCCAGAATTTCACAGGGCACATAGTTTAGGTTACAGGAGAAAAACATGGCAAGGAACAGATTTTCAGATAAGATACTTCAAGTGGCAAGGTAACAATACATTATATTGCTTTTAAAAATATGGTTCACTAGAAAAATTAAGACGTGCAAATAAAATGTCTACTATAATGCTGTCACATAAAATGCTAGAATTTACTAACCTACAAAATTAACCTTGCTATTAAACACAGAATTTCAACAATGAGGCAATTAAAGAATATCTTCATGTATATCTAACAAGCCTCTGTGCAAGCAGTGTCCAAAACCTGCTTAACTGCACACAGGCACCACTGTATTTGAAGAGGTCTGTGCATTCCACATAGGCACCTCAAACAGCACTCACTGCAGGCAACACCTCCCTCAGATGATCAGCACCATCAGCTTTGACAGCAGTGATCACCTGTGGGGTGGAAGGGAGTGAGGAAGAGAAGTGTGTGTGGACCAAGTCCAACATCTGCTCCTTACTCCTGCCAAATAGATGCTACAACAGCACTCAGCACTATAAGCCCCATCCCTGAACAAGTAATCTGCTAGCCCAACTGTGAACAAAAACAAGTTTCCATGCATAAGTCACCCCAGTCCAGCAAGGGCAATATCTTGGCTGTCTGTTTCACAAAGGTTATCAGAGTCCCTAGTAAGCAGTGTATAAGAGCCAATCCTAAAACATGCACCAGTATTTGTTTAAAAGATATCTATTCCACTTAATCTTTATATTGGTCAATTACATCTCTTTAGTCTCAGAAAAGCAGCGCAAGTTACTCAGGACTTTGTTATCATTGTTTCTACATAATTTGTCTAACAAAAACTTCACCTTGCATCTTTACCACACTTTCATCGGTTGCCTAATTCAAGTATTCAGGAAGATCAGTGGAATACCATCTAAAAACAATACTAATAATGCTAGAAAACAGTTGCCTAAACACTACACAACTTTCCATTTCAGGAATACATCTCCGACTCCCTTCGTGTGCTATTGTTCATGTGAATAATTATACTTCAACATATTCTAAATAATTCATACCGTGTGAGGATGATGCGATTTACTATGACTCTTGTGCTTTCTTTTGTGACTGCTTCTGCCACTATGACCAGATGACTTGCTACTGTGGTTGTGATAACCATTTTCATGGTCTCTGCAATGATGCTTGGTGTCAGACAGCTGACTATAGTTGCTTCTGTATTCTTCAACATAGCGACGTTCATGCTGATCCGTTTCATGGAAGGAACTGGCATCTGAATAAAGGCTAGGGAAAAGAGCCACATACACAATTCATTCTAATACAGACTACTGAACATACTTCACACAAAGAGTGACCCTAATTATTAAGCACAAGGCCATTTTTAATGAAAATACGCTTGACAGACTTCCCATTACTGAGGAAAAATTACTTACCTATCATAAACTTGGGCGTTATATTTGCAGCGCTTGCTCTCATGGACACTGCTGCAGGACTGTTTTCTCTTGTGGGGTCTGCTGCCTGTTCTTTGATCCCAACATTGTTTTTCATCCCAGTCAGGATAGTTAGTTCGTTTGGAATACCGCATCTGTGTGTATATATAAAGAGTTTACATAGGTAAATGAACAGATGGACTAACTATCCTGAACAGAAAACTGTTAAAATGAACAGAAAACTCAACAGCTATTACTACAGTGTCTGCAATTAAGGAAAGTGTTTATAAAAATTTCCATAAAATCTGTATTTATTCAATGTTCTATCAAGCAGTGTGTCTATGCAGAACACTACTGATGTAAAAAGTTTCGATTCTAACAGTCATGTGAAGGTTTGGATTAGGGCCCCAAACCTTTGAACATTATAGGGGCAGTGAACATTATAGGGGCAGTAGTTCTCTTAATAAGAGAACTAACCCAGCCCCTGCTAACTGAGCAAGAGGCACTTTTTCAATTGGTGCTCCTCTTATTTAGCAGGGGGAGAGCAACTGCTCCCCTTTCACCCCAGCAGAGTGTCTTTTCTGTTGGCTGTTTGCTGGTGGTGTTCTGCATCTTTTTTAGATTGTGAGCCCTTTTGGGACAGGGAGCCATTTAATCATTTGATTTTGTCTGTAAACTGCTTTGTGAACTTTTTGTTGAAAAGCGGTATATAAATACTGTTAATAAATAATAACAACCAACTTCCAAAATGCAATGTGCAAGCTTTTGAGTTACACAAAAACCTTCCTCTGTGACTTTGGCACTTTTGAACAATGATTGGTCCTAACAGAAGATTGACTGCCCTTGTAATCTTTTCATTTATCTTGCTATGTAAATTACTTTGTGAACCTAATAATTGAGAAGTGATATATAAATATCTAATAATTTTTGTTCTAACAGGACTTCAGGACTACACATATTTTATTCTACTACATTTAACTTTAAAGTCTCAACCCATTTTAGCATCATATTATACTTAACAGTGACTGCTCAGGACATCACTAATGCCCCCTAAGGCATAACCATCACTGCAGGAGAAATGAAACACTACCAGCTGCTTATGTAACTGACCACTACAGTATTTATACAGCACCACCTGTGTATAACATGTTTTACACATAAGGACTCAATCTAAAAAAAGGCACAAGAGAAACAAAGTAGGGGTGAAAACAGGAAGAAAGCAATTTCACATACACATACTTTGGTTTATTTACAGTATTACGGTATATGGGTAATAGGGGGTGAGGCCAAACGTTAGGTATTAAGGAAGGAACTGAAGGAAGACAGCGGAGGAAATGTGAGAGGAAACTCGGAGAAGGGATGCAGTAAGGATGAAATTTGAATAGAGCAGGGGGCACCCCGGCAGTTTTCAGGGAAAGGACTGCTACTAGAGCAAAGATGTCAGCCCCCTAACTATCCCTGATCTGAGCAATGCAGGCTACTCAGGGCTCTCTGGCAACTGGTAGAGTCCTCAAGACATGGTAAGTATTATCCATGAATTTGTAACTCCATAATACGAAGGAAATATTTAGCTTAGGATCCCTAGCACAGAGAGTAAAATCTCCCAAACAATCTGCACAATGCAGAACACGAAAAACAAAACAAATCATACACTGCTATTCCTGCTGCATCTCTCACCACTATATTGGGCTATCAAATTCCTGCATAACAGAAACTAATGCATACATAAATGTGTACCTATGTATTAATAAATGCTGGGTTCTAAAGCAGCACTGCATTTTATCACCATCACAGGAAGTCGCAGTCATTGTGAGTCAGGCCATGAAATGCATTCCATGGAAGTAGTGTTTTGTTGATTTTAATGGAATGTTCTTCTATGTGGGATTTGCAGTCTAAACTTGGGGGCCAAAGAATTAGAGTCATGCCGGCCACATGACCACAGAGGCATCTTCGGACAACGCTGGCTCTTCAGCTTTGAAATGAGGATGAACACCACACCCTAGAGTCGGACACGACTGAACTTAATTGTCAGGGGTCACCTTTACCTTATACAGTATTGCAGCATTTCTCAATACATTATACTCCCCTGGTTTACTCCCAGGGGGAGTATAAACCAGGGGAGTATAATGTACTCAATACATTATACTCCCCTGGTTTACTCCCCTGTAAGTCTTTATGGGGGTGGGGCAAGATCCTGGAGCCCTGCCTCTTGTAAATAAATATATTATTTCTTTCCAGATCACCTTTTTTCAAGTCTTGTAAAGCTAGCTATAGTGTCATTCTAAAAAGTGGGTCCCGACACTGGCGTTGCTAGGGCGGGCTGCCAGGGGCGATGCGCCCAATGACCACTCGCGTGGTGTCTTCTTCGGCAGCTTCTAACTAGGCCAGGGCAAAGCTTCAAGTGGCGTTGTGCGCATGCTGCTTTCAGCCTTGCCTTGGCCTAGTTAGGGCACATCACCCCTCCCAGTGTGAGCAGCAAGCGGTTCGTACCGGGCGGCAGTGGCAGCAGAGGGAGAGGGGGTGATGTGGCCGACCTCCCACTGGGGGTGACACGTCTTCTAGCACTGGGTCCTGATGCTAAAAGGTTTGGGAACCACTGGTTGAGTATACGTTTGTGATTGCCAAATATATAACAGTACCCCAATACTATATAACAGTACTCTAATACTAATTAGGAGCACTTAACCATGCAGTTCTACAAGTGTTCCTTAACCCCCATTTTCTCTATACACAGTAATAACGCACAAACCACGTTCTTCTACAGGCAATGGGATGGACTCCCTTCACCCACATGAGCCTGCCTAGGCAATAAGATCAGCCTCTCTGGCCCACCACTGATACATCTGTTGGCAAGAATCAGGGACCTTTTCTATAGCGATGGTGCACCTCTGGAACTTCCTTTCTGTAGGGCTGACCTCTCAAGCTTAAACAGGCAACAGGCTATTTTATTTTGCTTGTGTCTGATGACTAATTCTGGTTTATTTTCAAATGCTACTTGTTTTCATATACTTTTTAAAAAACAGATTTTGTTCTAACCACTTTGAATGTAAGCCTTTGGAGGTTTTTAAACATGAGAGGTGGGGTAAAAGTCCTCATATAAAAACAAGCCTCTTTTTGTGAGTCACCCTAAAAAGGGTTGATGTGACCGCAATGTCTATAAACCTTAGGTAGGACTGAAGTTGGTGGATGCAATTAGTACATAAGCTTACAGATGGATTTTATTTATTCTGTAACATATGTAACATTCATGCAACTTAAGTGAATGTTATTTTACCATGGAGAGAAGCATCAGTTATGCCCTTTAGAAAAGCAGAAAACTTGCTCAAGATTTTAATTCTCAACAATTATTTCAAGCACCAAAACAAGATAACTTGCACAGTCAGTCTCAAATATACTGTGACTCAAAAGGAACCATTACTTATTCCAAAAATATATCTGCAGGTTCACAACAGCAAACCAGAAGGGCAAACATGCAACAAAGTAAGACATGTTAGAGCCTTCACTCTCAAAACAAATACAAAATCCTCCCTGTCACTCCAATTCAGATTTGCATGTATCCATGGAAATTTGTCACTGTCTTCAAGTTGGACTCAAGACAGCAATGGGCTGATTATGTACTCACAATCAGTACATAATAGGCAACTAAAGATAGAGTTGCATATTAAGAAAAGGTGGTATAGAAATACAATAATAATAGACAGTGAGAAAGGCAGGTGCATAGGTGACCCAAACAATTGCTTCTAATCACTTCCAAAGCCACTCTGAGCACCCAAGGCCACTCTGAACACGGGCAGCCCAATCCTGCGTAAAGATCGGGTGGGCGGCCGAGGCTGTCCGCCCAATCCCATGCTCTGCCACGGGCAGCCTGCAGCAGGCAGCCCGTGGCGGAAAGTCTACTCAGGGAAGGGGACGCTTGTCCCCTTCCCCAAATGTAACGGCAGGCCCCCTCAGATTTCTGCCAGCTATTTTGCTGGTGGAAGTCAGAGGAGGCCGTGTAACTGCCCAGCTGCCCGGCGGAGACCGGGATATGGCGGACGCCATGCCCCTGTCTGGCTGGGCCTATGGCCGCCCTCCCGGCTCCGCCGTCCCTCCCTCCTGTCCGCTGGATCCAAACCTACCTGGGTCCGGCAAAGTAGTCCGCAAATGTGCTTTATGGCACATTTGTGACTAGTGCGGTAGACTGTACTGGAGACTACAACATTCCACTTAATAGGAGTGTATATACCAGGGGTGGTGAAACTGTGGCTCCTGAGCCACATGCAGCTCTTTGACATATAATGCTCGGCTCTCAGAAATATGTTGGATGAGCTCGTTTTTGCATCACAATATAAAAGGTAAAGAAGAAGTTTTCAAGCTTCAAAATAATTTACCAGGTATAAACTGAGAGTCCACTGGATTCATAAGTTTAATGTTCATGGTGAGTGACAGCGCAATCCTATCCAACTTACACCACCAGTGTAACCAGTGCGGGAGGTCAGGGTGGGAGGCTTTGAAGCGGAGGGGAGATTTAAATCCACTTTGAAGGAGATTTGAATCCCCTTTCCATTCCGGAGCCTCCTGTTTTCTCGCTGCATGGTGGTGTAAGTTGGATAGGTTTGCACTGTAAATATGTTTAAGAATTTCAATGCTTCTTAAATATTGCAGCTCTCAAACATCTGAAGTTTATGGTATGTGGCTCTTACATTGAGTTTGGAAACCCTTGGTATATACTGTACATAACAGTTGTGTGGCACAATCCTTTTTAGAGCCGTGCCCATAAGCTTGTCTCCTCTTCACAGCACTCCCCCCCTTTTCTACATTAAGCTGAGGGACTTGAAGAGTTTCACGCAATTGTCTGAATTCTCTCTCTATAACCTTCCCAGTTTCCTCCCCTTACATATTTGCACCTACTTCCTATATAAGCCAGTTTGCCTTTACAAGAATAGTGAACTCCCCCCCCAAATGCGGCTTCCCCTCCCATTTATTCCACGTTCCTAGGGAAATGTCTTCGTATCTGGCCTCATCGCCTTACCTCATGCGTTTATTTCCCCTACGTGTCAGATATACAAATACAAGAACGCGAACCCCAACCTGAACCACAGCTCAGGGACCCGACACGAGCGTGGCACGGCAGGCACCAAAGGGGCCCGCGCGCCACCCTACTCCAAGGCCTCGAAAACTAGAGGGGAGGGGGCAGGGGCAGCGCCTCCGAAGCCATTTTCTTGCCTTCCAGGAACTGAGGGAAGTCGGAGAACATGGCGGGCGGGCAGCCAGGGACGACACGGACCCCCAAAAAGACAGCGCCGGCCTCGCACCCTCCCCATTTTCCTCCCAGCGATGCCCCCCCTGAGTCTCTGCCCCCTCCCACATCGCCAAGCACGCGCGAGGGGGGGGTCGTACCAGCGCCATCAGCTGAACTTACACCAACCCCAATCTTATCACCGAGAACTCACCGTTCCTTTCGGAGCCGGTAATTCTTCAAAAGGTCTCCCTCACCGCTACTTCGTCTCCTTTCTCTAACCGCCGCCAGACGCTACTGTGCTCTTCGTGACAAAATGGCGCCGGACAAGAACCTTCTGGAAAGCGAAGGGCGTCACAAAAGCTGCGCATGCGCGATGGTACAAACCCCGCTGTAGAAAGCCAAGCCAATCACCGGCAGAAATGGCTTCGGGCGGGGCACGGAGTGATGGTCACGCGCTCCCCTAACAGCTTTTACAACATTCTTTCGTAACAAGCGGATGTTGTAATTTAGCCAGTTTTGTTTTTAATAAAAGAGTAATGCAGCCCGGAAGGGGGAGGTGGAAGGACGGACGCGAAGTTGCGGGGGGGGGGGGAATTGTAACCAACACGACCTGATTTACAGCGCAATCCTAGGAGCAACACTGTCCGCGTTCGCGTCTGGTGTCCCGCCCCCAGGTCAAACAAGGGCTCTGATTGGCCGAACGTAGCGCGAACGCAGCAAAAGTCGGAGCCCAGCTGCTTATCCCCAACTCCAGGTCATTTATTCAACTCCACTTCTCCAGGTCATCCAACATTTAGACTCATAGGACTAATAGAGTAAATAAGTGAGTGGAACAAGAAGTACAATGATGGTAGGGAATTTAATACTGTGATTGATACAGATTGATGCAGGAAGGTTTACAACACCCAGGCTACAATACTGTTGCAATGTTGTTTTTATATGATTCTAAGGTGGGATGAACATGACTTCTTTTCCTTAGAACACCCCTGAAACATACGATGATCAGGAATATCTCCCCCACTCTGGCAGTGGCGATTGTAGATACCCCATAGGGTGTGGGCCGCCGCCCCTCCCCTGGGGGTGTGTGACATCGTCGTAGTGCACCACCGCGGCACAGAAACACACACACACACACACACACACACACACACACACACACCGGTGTTTTTGGGCTCCTTTTTGGAGCCAAATGGCACCAGGGAGGGCAGGAGGGCTGAAAACGCAGCCGTTTTCGGCTGCTAGGAAGACACGGCAGAGGAAGACGCAACGGGGCAACGAGAAGGCGCACTCCCTCCGACCCGGAGCCCGCTGCCCCAACCGCCCCCAGTGCCACAGCGCTTCTGCACTCTGGTTTCACCTGAAATTGTTACAGTTTACAAAAGGGGACAGAAAGGGCACAGATGTCTCATTAAATTATCATTACATTCAATACAATTTGCAAAAGGTCACACTTTAACTTCACAGCCTGGTCTTTTTTATTCATTTTTTAAAAAGGATTGTACACAATACAGTAAGAGCATCTCAGAACTATAGGTGTTTTCTGGTGGTGAGCCTTTCTGGTGGTGAGTGTATGTGTCTTGTTGGTGGATGTGGATGCGGCCACTCACCTATTCATTCTTTTACAGTTTCTGCCTGTTCAATGAAGTAGAAAACGATCAGAGACCGGTATGTCTGTATTTACAGAAGAAGTGGATCTAATCCACGCATCAAACCAAAAAGGTACAACAGCAGTGAAATTCCTTCATTTAGGCTTTTACCATTGCCAGTGTTGGAGGTAGTGCTGTGAGATGTCAGGAAACGTAACTGACAGTATGAGATGTCATAAGACACAAATAACAGTATGATTTATTTAACGCTGTGTGCCTTTCTGTGACTGCAGGACCTCAGTACACTATCCAGAGTTCCCTTCCCAAACGGAAATGGAATCTCTGTCATCGTTGGACTTGACCCAGATTACAAATAAACACAGTTGTTGCTTTTGTGAGGACATCAGAGAAAGCTGGCAGCACGAAGAGCATCTAGGATTTTACATCTTAAAACACCCTAACATAACATAAGAACATAAGAAGAGCCCTGCTGGATCAGGCCAAAAGCCCATCTAGTCCAGCTTCCTGTATCACACAGTGGCCCCACCAGATACCTCAGGGAGCACACAAGACAACAAGATAACCTGTTTCCTGAAACCCTGCAATTCCATTTCTATTGACAAGGGAAGAGATCAAGATATGGAATTCTTGAAGTTTAAAATTTAAAAGTAACCCAGATTCCAAACACATCACGTGGACATGCATTTTCCTGAAGTGACTTAACTTTGCTGTTCAGATTTGCAACCTTGTGCATTGGTCTTCAGTCAGCAGGTCATGATTCACAGCTGGGTCAAACCAGCAGTATTTTGTTTTTGAAAGACAGAGAAAGCAAGTCCCATGCTGCAGTCTGAGATTAAAAGAGTCTTGGGTCTGAAGCAGGGGGCATCCCTGCCAATTTGCAACTTCTCCCAGTCCACTGCCTGAAGCATGGCCTGAAGCTTCATGGCCTGAAGCTTCAGACTGAGCTGCTGCTAGCTGCAATCCTATGCACACGTACTTGGAAAGCAAGTCCTATTGAACATGATGGACATACTTCCAAATAAACGTGCATGGGATTATAGAATAACTAGGAAAGTGTGACTTGCAACTATACCATTTAAAGCTCCAACTGTGGGCTGCCCATCAGGGATCCTAACTATATTTTGTATGATTTAGCAGAGCGTTTCTCAACTGGTGGTACGTGTATCACTGGTGGTACTTAAGCCATTGTCTGGTGGTATGCGCAGCTCTCAGGGGACACCCCTCCCCACCCAGCGCTGAGACCGCGACGTTACAAACAGCAGGCAGAGCTCCAACGCGCAGTTTTCGTGCGCTTGAAAAAGCCCACCCTCTCGCCCCGAGCCTCTTACCTCTGTAGCATCGTGTCTGGCCTCCCAACCTGGAAGTAACTGGCGATGACGTCATCACCAGTTACTTCCGGTGGTACTTAAGATAATTAGAAGCATGTCACATATTTAATTAGAAGCGGTAGTACATTGGAGACAATGGTTGAGAAACCCTGTTAGCACATTCTAGGTAGATGCTATCTAATATTTTAAAATGTATTTCAAAGAACAGTAGTACATCAAGATTGAACTAGAGATCTTCAACAGAAAAAAACATGGCTTGATTAAAAGAAGGTATATACTGTATGCTTGTTCTCAATCATGCTCTTTTTCCAGTTTTGCTCAACATGTACAATGGACACTGGACGCATGAAGATATAGCTATTTTTAATGTTTAAATGAAGACAAGCCGGAAAACGTTTTGAAAAACTTCATTCCAAGAACAAATGCGTGTGTCCATGTCTCTTCAGAAGCAATAAGAATAGCCTAAGCAGCTGTTCTGGCAACTTGTAGCTAGTGAGCAAAAGGGTTTGCGTGAATAGTAACATCTTTAACTCGAACATCATTAAGAGGCCGGAATGTCTTTTCATTCACTGGTAGTTTCTCCAGTTCATCTAGGGTATCCAATCCATCAATCACTCTAGAAAAACAAATGAAAATAAGAGAATCTGCTTGCACTGAAAGGCACTTTTCTTCCTTACAAGTTGTCAGCCTCCTAGCATATAAAATACAACCTTATGATCCTTATATAAAAATAACTAATTAAAAGTTGTTCAACGGGCAGCCCAATCCTGTCTATGACCGCTGCAGCATGCAAAAGCACGTTGCACCGGATCCTATCCAGGATCAGGCCAGCGCTGGTGCAGGTGCAGGCGCAGGCCGCCTCGGGGGAAAGGGACATTTGTCCCTTTCCCTTGGATAATGCCCCAGCTGCCCCATGGGTCTCCTCGGGTGTGCGCTGTGTAGGGCTCGCCAGGCCCGGGACAGGGGATAGGATTTGGCGGAGCGCACTGCCAAGGATCCCTCCCCCCCCACGCCCGCTGGGCCAATCACCCTCTCCCATTCCACCCCATTCTGCCTCCCCACGCTGCACAGAGCAGGACTTACCTGTGTCCGCTGGCGGCATCCTCCATCCAGCTGAGAATAAGCTGTAACGGCCTCGGCACCACTTACTCTCTGGGTGTCGGAAATGTGCTTTACGGCACATTTACGACACCCAGGAGCGGCTGAAGACAGGATTGCGCCATGGAAGTGATTCATGGTGCAATTCTGTTTGTGGCTCGTGTGCACAAAGTAGGTTATGAAACCATCCTACAGAAGTCAGTAGCGTTTGCCCATGCTAAGTTGCCACCATATGTCCTCAAAGTCAGGCCATGAATTTCAAGTTGGCTCTTTTGAGTCTTCTCACCAAGCATCAGAGGCGTAGCCAGCCTCCTCTGGGTGGGGGGGTAGGGCAACTTGGCACCCCCCACAGGCCGCGACACCTCCATGTGACATCACAAGCCCCGCCCACGGGGCAAGCATTCTTGGCAAGTATTCACAAGTTCATTCTCTTTAGGCCTCCATGGGTAGGCTCTACTCCTACTTTTCCTGAGAGTAACCTATGGATTGGTATGTGTGTTTTTAAGAGAATGAATTTGGACGCTTATAGAGAAGGACCGCCATGAAATGAGTGGCCTGGCCACAGAGCAGGGGAGCGGAGAGCTCTGCCGGCTCCTATGGGGCAACTCTGTGCTATTCCGAGTGTGTGGGCTCTGCAAGATTGCACCCTTTTAGGTCAGCATATGTACAGGGTCACAGCTTAATATGCTGGTTCCAGTCTGCATGTAGATTTTCATGGCTTTTTACTATGTACACAGAAACAATGTTTATGGGATTTCCAGCCATGTGATATCAGCTCTTAAAATGAAGAAATAAAGAATATTATTAAGATATTAAATATTAAAATGAAGAATAAAGGACAAAGTTTGTAAGAATATCCTTTATTTCTTCATTTTAAGAGCTGATATCACATGGCTGGAAATCCCATAAACATTGTTTCTGTGTACATGGTTCCAGTCTTCCCGGTAGACTTGCCAATCTCTAGGAATCAACTTCAGCCTAAGATTGTGTTCTAAGATTTTATGAAATGCTCCTCCAGGGTCAGAAGCTCATTCTGTTCCTGGAAGGAACTTCCAATGATGGAGCAGGGCCCTGAAAAACCTTAAGCGATACAAGCCAGTGTCATCCTAATCCAAACCCTTCACGTGACTGTTAGAATTGAAACTTTTTACAACAGCAGTGTTCTGCTTGGACACACTGCTTGATAGAACATTGAATAATTTCTGGAATTTTTATTTTCCAGGAGTATAAATACAGATTTTATGGAAATTACTTTAAACATTTTCCTTAATTGCAAACACTATAGTAATAGCTGTTGAGTTTTCTGTTCATTTTATGTTATTTACCTATGTAAAAGAACTACACACACACACACACACACAAACACACACACACACACACACACACACACAGTATTACTTACTTCCCAAACACAGTATATTTCATGTCCAGATGCGGTTGTTTTCCATAGGTGATAAAGAACTGAGATCCGTTTGTGTTCGGGCCATTATTTGCCATGGAAACGACTCCACGGACACTGTGCTAAAAGAGAAACAGGAAAATGAAAAGGGAACCCTTCCCCACTGTAACCTACATATGTATCCTATTCTAACCAGAAACGACTTTAGGAATGCCCTATAAAAAGCTAAAGCCTTCATGTTGTACCAGAAACAAAAATGAAAAGCCACCTGGAAGTCCCCAGCCTTGGACCAAGTTTGGTGCTGTTTTTCTGGTCCTGTTGCCAGGTAGGGGAGGCAGCTCCCAATCCCTGCTGTAAACCAGCCTTTGCTAGGCTGCTGCAAAACCAAGACAGTAAACTAGAGAGTACTGGGAGTGGGGAAGTACAAGTGGTGCAATCTGTCATCCCCACCCAGCCCCTACAAGATCTATAGTACTGCCAACATCTGAGGCTCAGCACTAGTGGGGAAAAGGGAAGTCTGCCCCAAAGAGCCACCTGCCCTCAGACCAATCTGGAGTGCAATGGTCACCTGCTCCTGGTCAGGAAAAACGGTATTTAAAAGAAAGCAGCAGTGAGAAATCTTCAAGGATTGACATCTGGCCTGTGCAGGTGATCAAAGCTGGAGCCAGGGGCTAATGTTCCTTTTTTCCAAGCTGTGCCAGGAAGAACCCAGAGCCCTTCAGTCCCTTACACAAAGTGTGCCCCTTTCCCTACACTTAACTCAGGCAAGTGAGGCTTATTGGCAGATTGCTTCTGCTGGGTGGGCTTTTAACCGGTCTACCCTGCCATACTCAACCAAGCCTACTTAAGCCCTGTACAGCATGCCAGGGACTATTTGACTTGTACCTTAGACCAGAAAGACAGGAGAGAATCAGGCAACCACATCCTCAGTAACTAGTTACACAAATGCCTTAAGCTCAAAACTGGCTCTCTTCAAAAACCAAACAAAATTGTGACAACAAGCAATTGTACTAAACAGAGCAAACATACCTTTAAATATTCGCTGTATTCGTCTTCAAACTTTCTTCCCCAAATACTGATTCCTCCTTTCCCAGAGCCTGACAGAGAAAGAGGGGCAAAAAATATAGATTAGCGGGCTCAACGAACCTGACCGCTAAGTCACTGGGGCGGCTACCTCTTGGCATGCCCATCACAAAAATCCAATCTTCTCCCCCAAAACCTCAGCAAATAGGAAAGGGGAGAAATCTTCTCTCATTTGTGCTGGGGTTTGGAAAAGGTAAGAAATGGTGGGACTCTCTTCTGCACACGAGAATCCTGCTCTTTCAAAACTCCTGTGCATGCCTCAGAGAAGACCGAGAAGAAATCAGGTAAGACTGCATGCCTCTCCCTCGAGCTCTTGAAACAACCCTAGAGAACGCAGGGAAGAGGAGGGTGTTTATGGAAACCATAAATAATATCTGGCTAGTCAAATGTGTGGACTCTTGTAGATTAGATTTTGATAACGTGAAGGTGTTCTGAATCACGATACTGGACTGCAGAGTCTTCTGAGCTCAAGGAAAATAGAAATAGGATCATCTACTATAAAAACTACGCACTGCGGCAAAGAGAGTCATGCCGGCCACATAACCACGGAGGCGTCTTCGGACAACGCTGGCTCTTCGGCTTTGAAATGGGGATGAGCACCACACCCTAGAGTCTGACATGACTGGACTTAATTGTCAGGGGTCACCTTTACCTTTTACTATAAAAACTAGTAGGCATTCACATTACCCTGAAGACACCAACCACATTTACTCATCTGCCTCACAGGACTGTTGAATGTGGCAGCTGGTGAAGTGAAACGGCTAAGGCTGCAATCCTATCCACACTTACCTGGATGTTAGCCTCACTGACTATATTAGGACTTACTTCTGAGTAGACATGCATCTGATTGGGCTCACAGAGACTGAACTGTGATTCAAGAGGTTGAACTAAAAGACCATCCTCCATATGGTTTAAGAGCTTACTCTCTTAGGCTACAATCCTACACACATATTCCTGGGAGTAAGCCCCACTGAACCCAGTGGACTTACGTCTGAATGGAAATGCACAGGATTGCACTGTTAGTCATTCTCACCTCCATCATGAACTTAGGGACTCCCAGGGCCGGCTAAAAGCTATTAGGCTGCCTCTGCCCAACTGTGCAGCCACCACATACCCCCCAAACCCCATACACCCTTTACTTTGCTTCTTCCTCTGCACAGGCTCTAAACGAAGCAGGAAACGTAGTGAGCTAGGATCACTCCCAGTCCTGCACTGCATTTGTTTAAAGAGCCTGTGCGGACGAAGGAGCGAAGTAAGTGGGCAATATCGCTGTGCTCCGATCCTCGGAGTGCAGTGATTGGGGCCTCTGCCTTCTCATCTTGCTCCTTAAACAATGTGCCCGATGGAAGAAGGCCTAGTGGAGGATTGGAATGCAACGATCTCACTCCTTCTGTGCAGGATAATCAAAGCAGGTAATGCAGTGAGTGCTAGGACTGCTCCCAGCATGCTCCGCATTTCCTGCTATGTTTAAAGAGCCCCCAGGAGGAAGGCAAGGAAGCCAGCTTCAGCAGTGGCAGCCTGGAGGGAGGCAGTGCACACCTGTCGCCGCCACCCCCTCTCATCCGCTGCCCAATGCGAATGTCATTGTTGGTATCATGGATGTGTCAGCCGCGGACACATTGTTGCCTCCATGTCTAAACTCCCCAAATGCAACACGGGTATAATAAAACTGACCTGTGTTACAGGATTGCTCTAATGTACGTAATGATGTACGTAATGTACATGAAGTGGTTTGAACACCAAAGCTCTGTATAAATGCTAAATAGGATTAGGTCATATCCAAGACTTTTTGGAAGTAGAACCTATACAACATATTGCCTTGATATGCCTTACTGACATAGAATAGATCACCTTTTAAAATTCAAAGTAGTGGCTAGTTGTTTGCAAAATTTGCATAGCATGTTGCCCAAATCACAACAGCGGTTCTCACCTGTAAGGTGCAAGCAACATACCTGTACAGAAGCAACACTTCTTTAGCATTATCACTCTGAGGGAATGGTTTTATATAACTAAATGTTAAGAGAGGTAGCTACCTGTTGGATCTCCAGTCTGCACCATAAAGCCTTTGATATTCCGGTGAAAAATACAGCCAGTGTAGTAGTTACTAGCACAGAGCGCCAGGAAATTCTACAGAAAGAACCAGAGTTCTAATTAAGACATAATCAACACAGAAACATAAAAAGCTGGCTTATACCAAGCCAGACCATCGATTCATCCAACTGAGTATATGGGGAGGTGCCACAGCTCAATGGTAGAGCACGTGCTTGTGCATGCAGAAAGTCCCAGTTTCAATCCCTTGTATCTCCACTTTAGGGCAAAGAACAATTCTTGTCTGAAACTCTGGCAAGTGTTGACAATACTAAGCTAGAAGGACCAATCTTCCCCATGATCCTATGTACACCGTGACTGGCAGTAGTTCTTCAGGGTTTCAAACGGGTCTTTTCCCAGCACCTCTAGGATGTACTTAGGACCAGTCCGGCAATGGCATCTGAAATGGCACACATTCTCAGGTCCTGTGCGCAGTGGCATAGCTAGACTGGAGCGAAGGCAAGTAGTTCTGCAAGACTCTGTTACACCGGAGTCAACGGCCCCTCCCCCTTGCTGTTGGAGCCATTCTGGCAGCAATGGCAACACGCAGGACACTCCCCTCTCGCTGCCGGAATGGCTCCAACAGCAAAGGGGAGGGGCCGCTGACTCCCGTGTAATGGAGTCTTGCAGAACTACTACTTGCCTCCACTCCAGTCTAGTTTCACCTCTGCCTGTGCGCACCTAATGTTTCCCCTCTGGCCCACATGCACCTCCTTCCTTCCACCCACTCATTTCCTCCCTTCTTTCCCTTCCATGCTAATTATGGCTGACTTGAAACCAGAATTTAAAGTGGGTTAATGGTCAGCATTTACACTGGCATATGTGCAACCATGACCATGGTAAGAGATGAAGGGGAAGAAGGGATGGAAGCATTCAAGTGGGAGAGGAGGCAGGAGTGGGGGACAAGAGCACCAACCCAAAGAGAGTGTCGTTACAGTGAAAATATTACATCTACACTAGGCCAAAAAAGTTAAGCTATCCAGATATGCAAAACCAGCTACAATCTGTATCATTTTTATGGTTCTACTATCTGACTGTGCTCAAAACCAGTGACATAATTTCATGCACAGTAATTTCAATAGTATCACATTTACTGCTCTTCATGTTGCAGACATAGGCATACACTATGCATTCTGTGCATGCCCCAAGTTTTCTCTTGGGTTCCCCCCCTCTCCTTAATCACAACTTCTTGTGTTGCATGCATTGCAGGCAACCCCCAACATTCCTGCAAGATCCAAAAGTGGGCTGTCAGGTAGCATGAAAGCCAGGCATAAACTCAGGAGTCTTGTGACCTGTATGAAACTCACAACACAGCCATTTTGGATCCTGGCCATAATTTCAAAAGTGTGGGCCAGTCATAACCCGATAGCTGCAGGTAGTCCAAAATGTTCACTTTAATACAAATCTTCATACGCATTCTTCAGCCAATGAAATGAACCGCACTGAACTGAGACTTTATTTTCATGGAAGACGATGACAGAATACATTTGCAGATGGCAAAGATCAAATCTAGACACAAGGCAGGCAGGGGAAGCATACTGCAAAAACAGCTATATTTTTTTTTGAATAAAGAACTGTACAGTTTACAGTGAACAAGCGAAACTAGGAAAACAACACTGGTGTGAAAAGGTTCGTGGTGCAAGAGTCTTGACACATAAAGTCCATGAAAGATAAACCTCTGCAAAGATAAATCTGTGCATAAAGAATTCTAGCCAGAGCTGTAAACTGGTTATATATTTTCCATTAACAAAGCAAACTCTTGCTTGTGAATTTTTGGTTATGATTTCAAATCATACCCAGCTTGTGCCTTAGTGAAGTTAATTTACAATTTGTATGTTAGGGCATGTCTAGCAGAAGAACCCTGTTATACAAAATGACAGCATTTTAAAAGTGAACAAAAAATCAAACTAAAGTGGGTGGGAAGAAAACTCAACAGGTTCCCACAATAAATCATGATTGGTCAGAGAATGATGACTTTGTCCAGAAGAGCTGTTCTGAAAACCCAGCATGCTTTAAATAATAAAAAGAAATTGGATTTGCAAGTGTAAAGGACTCGGGCTGTAGCTTTGTCTGTTACCGTAAAGTGCCTATTACAGAATGGAGGTGTTTAGTTTAACAGGCGCCAAAAAAGACTCATCCCATCTCATCTACTTGTGTATTTGATTTACAAAATCTGAACAGGAGAGAAGTCTGGTCACATTATGCACAGAAAGAAAATTTAAGCAGTCTCTGCTATAGTTTCCTTACTTACTTCACAAGCCCTGGGTGTTCGTTCACAGAACAGCTCTATTTTAATATCTCCCACATCAGTGTGCAGCGTCACAGCCTGAGGAGCACAGGGAGAGTAAAACAATGTTATGTATTCATAACACTAAATATGTTGCGCATATTCAGTGCAACACAAGAAGTTAATCACAACTTTTTGTGGATGTTTATGCATCCATAAACAGCCAACTCAACAATTAAGCAAAGTTGCTGGAAGTTAACTAGATGTAGTAATGCATTTCCACATCTAGTTAACTTGTCTTTCCTCTTACATTTCCAGCTTGGTATACACAAATATTAGGATGGAAACAAAAATGTCACTCTGTCCCTCAAGTAAGGAGGTTTTCTGGCGATGATGTAAAGAAATTACAGTACTTGAAAGCACATTGCTACAAAAATACAACCGACATCAGTACAAAGAATATCTGCCTTGAAGAGGACATGTAGAGCCCAAACATTTGTATGTTTAATTGGAAGTGTCCAACTAAGTTAAATATCTAAATTTAAGAATATGTATATTGCTCTATGAAAATGCCATCAGAACTTATCATCTCATAGGAGAAAACTGCAATTGAAATTCACATCAACATACATATTTTGCAGTGAACATCAGTCAAGCCAATTTATCTGTTAAATACTTTCAGTTTTAATTTTACTCAAAAGTTAAGGCAAAGTCATTAAACCAAAATCAGAATTCAACATTCACACAATTTCAAAAAACAAAACAAACAAAACTGGAAAGCTTCTTGTGTCACAGACAAGTAGGTATAGTGGTTTAAGGTGTGACCTAAAGAAATGAAATTTCATTTTAGCTATGAACTCACTATGATCGTCAGTTCAATTTGTTTTGACCACTGGCCAAGCTATAGACAAAATAGCAACTAAAATGAGTTATATCCAAAGAACATTAGTCATGACTAAGCACCACTGAACTTCGGGGAGAAAGGCGGGATAAAAATATTGTAAATAAATAAATAAGTTACCATAGTCATGACTAAATGTTCTTTGGATACAACCCAATGTGTCCTGTAGCAAGCGACTGTTCGGCCAGCCTTCCACTTGCAACATGACGATATTGTCACAGGTTTATTGCAAAGTTTACTGAGACTATTTTATTTATTTATCCATTTATTTAAAAAAATTATATCCCGCCTTTTCCTATGCCGAAAGGCAAATGCCCAAGGCGGCTTACAACAAAGATTAAAATACATAATTTAAAATACATAATAAATTTAAACAATACATAAACAAATTTAAAAACAATAAAATCCACTAGGGGGGATATATAAATATTTATATTTATATTTATATAAATATTTATATTTATATAGGGGGATACGATGAATATAAAGCACTTTTCTATAACTTAATGCAAGATATGAAATTCTAAACAATGGCACAGCTCACAGCTGTACTAAGGGAGAGATCATTTACAGATGGACAACTACCTAGTTCTCAAGAAATAACTTGCAAGCAGTTAGAAGATATTGAAACAATGATTCTCACCATCTCTGCTGACTAGGAACTCAAAGCACACTTGTCTGAAAATGTCCTGCAAAAACAATACTGTTTAGTTTGGAATTTCAGGGTGGGAGGGCTTTCTCTATCAAATGTATACTTACTGGTAGTGGCACTAGCTCTTCCAGTGCTCCTATAACACAGGCATAGAGGAACCACACTAGAGGCTGGATCAGGGCGAAGTATGATGGCACAAGGAACCACCACTCCCACATTACAGGGAGTCGTGAGTAGCAGCCACAGTGAAAGTGGGTCTACTGTCTAGAAAAAAGGTGCCTGAGGGGGGACAGGATTGAGACTTTTAAAATTATGCATGGGATGGAGAGAGTGGATAGAGAGAAGTTCTTTTCCCTCTCGCACAACACCAGAACTAAGGGACATCCACTAAAATTGAGTGGAGGGAGAGTTAGAACAGACAAAAGAAAATATTTCTTCACCCAGTGTGTAATTAATCTGTGGAACTTCTTGCCACAGGATATGGTGATGGCACCTGTCCTGGATGCTTTTAAAAGGGGATTGGACAGATTTATGGAGAAAAAGTCCATCACAGGTTACAAGTTATGGTGGGTATACGCAACCTCCTGGTTTTAGTAGTAGGCTCTCTCTTAATGCCAGATGCAAGGGAGTGGCGACAGGATACAGGTATCTTGTTGTCTTGAGTGCTCCCTGAGGCATCTGGTGGGCCACTATGAGATACAGGAGGCTGGACTAGATGGGCCTTTGACCTGATCCAGCAGGGCTCTTATGCAGAAGCGTCGCTCCGGTAGGGGCGGGGCTGTAAGTATCGCTGCGGTCGTAGTCTCTTTACCGAGCGAGGAGGAGGCAGCCCCGCCCCCTCACTGTCCGAGCCAGTCCCCTACGGAGAAACCGGCAGGGAAGAGACCCTGCCTGCTGCTTTCTCCGTAGGGGACTGGCTCGGACAGTGAGGGGGCGGGGCTGCCTCCTCCTCGCTCGGTAAAGAGACTACGACCGCAGCGATACTTACAGCCCCGCCCCTACCGGAGCGACGCCTCTGCTCTTATGTTCTTACTGTAAGCATGCTAGTAAGCATGAATGGATCCAAAAGAGCTGCTGTTCTTAATTACTGTCAGTGCTGGTACCAAGTTGCTGGGTCCCTGGGCCAAAGCCCTACAATGTGTCCTCTACCTGTGCTCATCTCTTGATGCTACTGTGAGCACTACCCTTGCCACCAGACAGGGAATTCAAGGGTCAACCAAGCCAGGTGGGCCCTTTGAAGGGTCATTCCTTCCATTAGTAGCATGAGAGCCTGGCTACCTTTTACATGCACAACACAAGCAGCAGCCATGCTGTAACTGTGGAAAATTCTGAAGCCGAGCCAATTCCATCCCAGATCCCAGACAATTAGTACTCAAGGACACCCTGGAGGAGTTTACCTTGACATCAGGCTGAGAGAGAAAAGAAACATCAGAGGGTTTTTAGGTCTCGTTATTTTGCTCACTTAATTTTCCCCAACAGCTGAGAAGCAGGGGGGAAATTAACTGAGCAAAATAATGTAGTAAGTAACATTTGGTGAGGCTCCAAGGTCTGGTCTACATCTGCAGCAGAATGAGGTGCAAAAGTTTTGAGGTGACAGAATGGGCTATATCAGAATTACATTTCTCAATACTCTCCTATGGAAAAAAAAAATCCTTACAAGCATAATGCTGAAATGAACCAGACTAGAATCTTACTCCCAGATGTGCTAGGTTTAAAAAAAAAAAGAAAAAAGTGGCAGTAGCCTTAGGGTTGTCACATTTTTTTAAGCCTTCTGAAATCATTATTAATTCTACTTACCTTCTTCACTCTCAATCACACCTTAATTTCTCTCACACACACAAAAAGGTGCAGCAGCTTGACCAGCATATTGTAATGGATACATATGTAGAACTGCATTCAAATCCTGTTCTGCTACAAAGCTGCTGCAGGAGAGGGAGAGAGAGAGAACTGATGAGTACTAATAGAAACCTTCAGTTTCATTTGAAATCATGTACTCCCCCATCTCCTGCACTGGAATGAACAAACATCTGTCCAGTTTAAATAAAGAACAGCAAACAGGTGACCTTGCCTTCAGCACAGTTATCCCCCCACTAAAATAAACATACTGTATACACCCCTTCCATCCCCACACCCACCCCATCAAGTTGCCAGGTGCTACTGATGATGCCAGATCTAGGCTATCATCACTTATACAATTTGATTTGGCCGAATCCATCACTTTGTATAACCAAATAAATACACATATACTCAGGAGCAACCCCTACTGAATTCAACGGGACTTACGATTATTATTTATTAATATCTGTACTATATTTATATACCGCCTTTCTTGTACGCAGATTTTAATCAAGGCAGTTTACACAGGCAGGCTTTTTAGAGATTTTTACAGTAATGTTCTATTTGCATAGAACCCATTTCCTTCTCCAGATGTTTCCCTTCAACGGGTGCACAGCGCGACAACCTTAATGTTAAACTGTCCGCCCGCTTTGTAAAGAAGATATATTAAAACAAGGAACAAGCACCCGCTCTCTTCTCTCCCTCCCCCCCCCCGGTCTGTTTCTGCAGGCTTTTGAATGAGCCGCGGCTTATTATTCCCCAAGTACCCGGAAGAATAACAACTGTAGTCTGCGCCGAAGAGACTCCCTACGGCAGCGTGTCTCTTTCGCAGCGCTTCCTGCTTGGGCTCAGAGGCGGGAACCTGCGCTCTTCCGACATCACGAGGATGCTGGGCCAGGGGGTGGTGCCTGCCTGCGTGTAGGAGAAACCATTAAAAAAAAAAAAGAGAGAGCAGTCGTTGAGTTGGAGACGTCTTTCTTTCGCTATTTCCCGTGTTAGTTCCTCTTTCCAGAGAAAAGCGGTAAAGGCTGCCTTCCACTCAAAAAGCCTGGCATCCGTCCGCGGTCTCCTTCCTTTTATTGCCTAGGGAACTGGGAAGCCTTTTTCGCCGGTCAGGCGAGACTGTTGTGTATGTATGTATGTATGTATAAATATGCATGCACATGCATGTAGTACAGTAGTATATATGTTGACTTTCTCTTTTTTTTGCTCTTTCTCCCTTGGTTGGTGCCGCACCCCCCCTAATTGCTCCCAGCAAGTGGGGGTACCGAGAAAGGAGGGGTGATCATTCATAAAACATTTCTCATCATCCATCCCTAAAATCCCTGGGTTGAATAACGAAGAGAGCACATGATAGAGTAGATCACGTGGCCGAACCAAACTGGGTTACATCAGGCTGTGGGAAGCAAGTGTGAGTGCTGGAGACAGTTTTAACACGGGCCAGCCAAATCTGATCCAAATCCCTAGGCGATGAGTGTGCTCATGCATTCCTGCCTCCTCCATAGTTTGCTTCAATCATGGTGCAAAATTATGTCTGCCTCAGTGCTAGCCAGGATTGCCCCATTCGAACCAAGTGTTCAAGAGAGTTTGCTAACTCTGGGTACAAAGAACTCTGGTTAATGCTCACTTGGTTAGTGCTTAATGCAAATGTAATATTATACCATGGTTAAAGCAAACCATTGAAGGGGGGATTTATGTGGGAGGGGGGGAGTGCAAGAGCCCATGCCCATGGCATGCTCCCAAATTCCTATCTGTGGTGAAGCATTTCGGAACATTATGTCTGCAGTGGGCCAAAGAAGACAACATGATTGAAAAGTTGTTTGTGGCATCAGATTGTTGCTAGTTTTCAGATCTGCATCACGATGCAGAATCACTGCACAAAAGAGTCACTTTTGACATATATACGTGTCCTAAAATAATTGTGAAGTATGTAAAGAAAGTTTAAGGTAAAGGTGACCCCTGACAAGTCCAGTCATGTCCGACTCTAGGGTGTGGTGCTCATCCCCATTTCAAAGCTGAAGAGCCAGCATTGTCCGAAGACGCCTCCGTGATCATGTGGCCGGCATGACTCTCCTTGCCGCAGCGCGTAGCATGCGGCTGGAACACGGAGCTCTGTTTACCTTCCCGCAAGCGGTACCTATTTATCTACTCGCATTAACATGCTTTGGAACTGCTAGGTTGGCAGGAGCTGGCCAAGCAACGAGAGCTCACCCCGTCGCGGATTCGAACTGCCGACCTTTCGATCGACAGCTCATGGTTCAATTGTGCTTGATTATGATTTTGAATATAAAACTTTTTTGTTTTTTGTTCTGTCTCAATATTCCTAATTACGTATTTTGCCTTTTTTGGATTCTTTAGACATCTGCATGCACCTGTCCTGTCTGATTCCCCGGCGCTTCTTGAGTGTGCCGTCCTTGATTGATTTGACTTCACGATCTTTCATGGATCTAAAAGTTCTGGTTTCTTCTCTGAATGATTTTGCTTCACTCTCGCTGGCTGAAAGTTGGGACAATGTGGGGCTGCTGGTAGAGCCAAGTCCTCCTCATACGGTCAACACTCTCTTTCTGACCAATGACTTGACGGAGGAAGTGATGGAAGAAGCACTGCAGAAGAAAGCAGATCTCATTCTTTCATACCACCCACCCATTTTTAAACCACTCAAACGCATAACGTGGAAAACATGGAAAGAGCGACTGGTGATCCGCGCTCTGGAAAACAGAGTTGGCATTTATTCTCCCCATACCGCCTATGATGCTATACCTCATGGAGTCAATAACTGGCTTGCTAAAGGACTTGGTGAGGCATTCCTATTTTTTTAAAAAAAAAAATTACCGTGATTTTTAAGAATGATATACTGTATCAGTACAAGGCAAATTGTGAAGAAAGCCAACAATAATTTACCTTTGTGCCTTAAAAGTTACTTTTGAGCTTGTATTTTAACATTGAATGTAGCTATTTTATGTTGTTGAAAAGTGCTATACACCTTCCTTCTTTATATGTAGCTAATCCGTTCCCGAAAACAGCCCTTATAGTGAACATCTGGATAATGAGTACAGTTGTTACATTAATTTCAATGGGAAACATTCTAACTGGTTCCAAAACCATTCCAAGTTCACCCCAAAATCAACCTAAATGCCTAAGCATAAGAAGTTGTATGACACCGTAAAATAGAATTAACATTTAATAACACCATTATACAGCAACAATAATTTTTCCCCATTAGCTCTTCTATGTCAATAGCATCCTAAGAAACCTTTAAAGTTTAAAGCGTTATGTAATTGAAGAATGCACCTTTTCCGTTCAGTGCACTTTCCACTTTAAATTTCTCTGTATTGCTTCGTGAGACCCATAAGCTTGCATTCTGTTTCACCAGTACACACGTACTTGATCATATTATCTGTACCAATTTGCAACTCATTCTCTGGGGAATAAACGTGACACAGCTTCGCAATACTCAGATATCTTTCACTGTGCTTAAAATACATGTAGTGTTTTAATGGTCAGTGCAGTTGACTTACGGAAGCCAAGCAGGCCTGGGTTTGGCCAGTGCTTTGATGGGAGTTAGGAACCTCATGTGTGTCACGGTGAGCTGCTTGGAAGAAAGGAAGGATACTGAAATATGGTAGTTACGACAGGACTGCTGTAGAATTATGGAAGATGGGTCTGCCTGACTGTGCTTTGCCCAATGAAGAGTGTGTTTCTAATGCACTCTTAAGGGCCCTTGTGGATAGCAATGTCTTGGGCTTCTGACTAGGTGCTACAGTGCTCAATCAAGAATGCAGAAAGTTTCTAAACAAAAGACAAGTTATATCTATTTCTGAATAACTCTGAGGCATTCCCATATTTATCATGGAGGCAGCATAGCTTATGGCTGAAGCTGGTTCCTGTTAAGACTTACAAATTACCGGAGCGTCAATATTAGCTGAGGTGCCTTGCGCCTCTGGACTTGAGGAATCAGAAACAAAAAAACGGTGCAACCAATTTTCTCAAAACTAAATTGGCAGAATGGTCCTAAATTTCTTTGCATTGAAGAATCCTGACACCCACCAGGACTTTAAAACAGCCCGGGAAACTTTTAAATGTGTCCTGCCATGTAGGAGCTTATGTTGTCTGGAGAGCTGCTCTGTAAGGATTGGAAATAGTTCTGTCAATCATCTTATGCTTTCCCCATAAAAATCACATAATACAGTGCTTCTGGACTGTACAGATGAGAGAGATTGCATGTGTGAATGATCCCTCATGTCAAAACCTCTCTGCACACAGAAAATCAGCATGTAATAGAGGAAGCTACTGTAACTGGAATCCTTTTTCCTAGCATGCTATTATTCACTGCCATATTATTACATATTATAATGGTCACTACTCACCCATGCTTATAAGCCAGATACTGATGTACAGTGATGATAAAAACTCAATATAGTGTAAACTTTACTAGTTGATACAAAAATTATGATACTAGCAGCCCAATCCTATGCATGTCTACTCAAAAGCAAGTCCCTTTATAGTCAAGGGGGCTTAATTCCCAGGTAAGTGTGCATTAGTATCATAAAATTATGATACTAGGTCAAATATCCACCTTATCTACTTTAAGGCCAGGAGATAACGTATCTCAATAAAGAGATAATAAAGAGGGAAGAATCAGTTTGTACCTGGATCGGTTGCTAGGAAGATAGAATTTTGCCCAGTGTACTGTATAAAACATTAATATGTGTTGCCCTCTTTTTCTCAGGTGCCTGCACCTCTGTCCCTCTGCAACCTTCAGTGGCTTCTAATTATCCTACAAAGGGCTCTTACCGGGTTGAGTTTAGCACTTGCTCTGCCGAAAACCTTGAAACGGTTTTGTCCAGTGTGCGTGGGATGTCGGAGGTGTCGCTCATTGCCGTGTTCCCTGTCAGGTACTGTGGACGGCTGCCCAAAGCTTTTCTCTTTGCATTGTCACACATATAAAGTTGCCAAAAGTTCAGGTTTCATGCTCATAAGTCAGGGTGTGTGTTTGTTCCAATTAGCAGGGTATTTATGAGCAGCCAGCGTTTTACCTGGAAACTCCGTGGAAGCATGGAGAGTTGTTACGAGCATACAAGGGGAAAAAAACACTGTACAGGATTTTATGATGCAGGGGAAAAAAAGTTTGAGTGCTAACTTGCCTAGTAAAGATGATCTTGCCATAATTGCATTGGCTTGCAATGCAAAAACAGTTTAACTCATGTAAGTAGCTTCTTCTGATTCACAGAAATGTTCTCTTAAAAATGTCAGTCTGGTTTAGTACAATTGTTTAATTGTTTTCAATGCTGGAACGGGGCAGGGTACAGAGGTGTGCAAAAGACCATCTGGAATCAGTAACCTGTTACAAAAACTCAGAAGGCCCCTCCAGCTTCTTACCAGTCTCTGAGATGCATCCTAGTGAATCAATAAGTGCCATTAAGGGCAGTTAGTCACGCACATCCCTTGGCTCCTGTCAGACTCTTTGCGGTCCAAGCAGGAGCAGCCTGGCTGGTGTTTGTATCTATGTATCTATGAGTCATACCAGGCTGGTGTTTGTATTACCGGTACGTATCTATGACTGAAGGGGCAGTGTGGCTGTTTATGTGATCCAGAGGCTAGATATTGAGTCCTAAGGTTCAACAATGTTATCCACCCAAAGCATAATGAATAGATCAAGACAGAAGTGTTAATACATAAAACTTCTAATTTTTCCCAAGGGTTGAAGGTGAAGAGAAAACACGAGTCAGCTTGAACTGTACCCACAAAGCCTTGCTGCAAGTAGTGGCCTTGCTTTCCCAGAACAGCTCTCTTTATCAAAAGACTGAAATCATATCATTGCAGAAGGTAAGCCACATACTCCTAGATTTAGCTAGGACATGAACTGTAAAAAGGTTCGACTCGAGAGACAGTCTGAACTCAATCACTATCTAAAAAGCTGAGAGAGGAAGGAGCGACAGGCCTGTGTGTGTTCTCCTCTGCCGATTGTCTCTTTGATCCTCCCCTTGGGCATCCAGCTAAATGCAAAACTTTTCTTTAAACAACAGTTTTCCTTTTAAATTGGATTAGGATACTGGTTTGAGCAATCCTCCATCAAAGAAAGCTGTCAAACAGGGTGATCCTGACTTGTTGGGATTTCTTAAATCACAGTACCCTGGTTTGGATACCACAAGAAACAGTGGTTGTGGTTTAAGAAAGTAGGAAGCATTCAATTTAGCAAGAAGCACGTGGACTATCAGCTGGTTCATAATCCAACAACCTATTATTATGCATCAACTTTTTTAATTGGTGCCTATGTTGTGCCATCATTATGATAAATGCTAATATAAATGTTGATGCCAGGTAACACAAGTACCAGCTTTGCATACCAGGATATATGGATGCCAGTCTTGCATGATGAACTCTTTCACCCAGAACTCATACACACCAAATGGACACCGCTTTTCTGGGCCACAGGCTAAATTCCTGAAGAACGCTGGTCAAGCCTCCTCCAACTCCTCTGAATGTGCTGCCCCTTCCAGTCACACGCTGGAGGGAAGAACATAATCCAATTTGTGTGACCTTGTCTCCACAGAGAGTAATCATGTAACTCTTCCAATGCACTTCCTGCCTGTACCGTCCCCACTGAACGTAACTTCCTGTGTTTCCCCAGATCACCTCCTGCTTGTATTTGCATCTCCCCCCATGCCATTTTGCTTGTAATGCTGTATCAAAACATCTGCAAATGTCACAATCCAACCTCCTGCTCATACCTGCTTTTGCTAACCCTATCCCCATACATCCCCCTAGCATGTGAGCCTTTGCATTTTAGCTGTTATGAGTATCCAACCTTGGGCAACATCTCGTCCATCCACATTCTGGTTAGATGGGATTCCTCTTAATTGTGTGGCAGTTCCTGGCACATCAGCATCCATCTCAAGCCCATTCACCCACCAGGTTATACATTTGCACACTGAAACAGGATACTCTACATCCCTTTCTTCCATCCTGATAACATCGTTAATGAGCTTATCCCCAGAGCTGAACGTAGTAGCAGTAACTCTAAAACTCCTTAAACATAGGAGGATTTTGAACAGCAACCTTTCACTTTCCCTCTTTGCCACCCCTCCTCTCTCCCTATCCCTAGTGGCTAGCAGCTGAGGTGGAAGAACAGGGACTCCTAAAAACTTTTCCCTTAAAGTGACTCTTTTTCCTGGTTTCTTCATATGCACCAAATACACATTTCATGCAACCACCAAAGACAGAATCATTCGACACCATTGAAGGCATGGAAACATATCTTTATTCTTAAAGGTGAAAAGTTTATGCTTTTATAATAAAACTGTGATCTTTGGTTTGAAGTTCTCTCTCCCGTAAGGGATGTGGGATTTTCTGCACAGAGAGTGAGCGAGTGAGATTTGAATGCCCATCATTGTGGTAGCCATCAAGTTGAAATAAAGGAGTTACAGGTATCTAAGCATTTCCAAACTAGCACTTCAACTTCTGCTTTTTCTCAGCCTCTGCTTGAAGATACTGGAATGGGGCGTTTATGCACCCTGGAGGAGCCCGTCTCTATCTCCGTCATGACTGAACGAGTGAAAAGCCACTTGGGACTGTCTCATATTCGCCTTGCTCTTGGAGTGGGGAAGTCATTGGGTATAGTAATTATTTTCTCATGGCAGAAATTGCAGTGCATGCTTACTTCCTAAAAATGATTGTTTGCTCAATATTTTGAAGGTCTGCTTATTAGAGCAAAAGTCTTAATTTCTATTATTTCAATATTAGCAAATGCAGTCTTGGACATTTTTTAAAGTGGCATGAATTGTTTTGATCTGTTCTGAAGAGAAATGGCTGAAAGCAGTTTATGCAGCTGAAGTCAATGGATCAACTAGAACTGCTTTGTACTGGGACTTAGATCAGTAACTAACTTTTCCTGTTGATGGCCATTTGCATGGGTGTATGTGTTTTGTTACCATGAGAGTTCCTTCTCAAGATGTAAAACATGGGAGGGAAAATTAAATCTACACAGCTCAATATGCTGTTTTGTTAATAATTTTACTATTATCTCATATAATATTGCATGTGAATTTATAAAGCTGTCCTTCTACTGAGTCATACAATTGGTCCATCCAGTCCAATATTGACTGCTCTGACTGCAAGCAGAGTGGAATCTTTCCAGGCCCTGCTATGTGATTCTTTGGTAGTTGTGGGGATTGAACTTGGTCCCTTCTGCACACTATGAGTTCTATTCCTGAGCTGTGGCCCTATCCCATAAAACTCCTAGATGGCCTACTATTTCTTACAGGAATGAAACCATTAACTGTACTGTCTATTATCTTGCAGAGTCCCAGGTGAAGATGGTTGCCCTCTGTGCTGGTTCAGGATCTAGTGTTCTGCAAGGTACAGAAAGCGATCTCTATCTCACAGGTAAGAAACGTTAGACGTAATCTTTCAAAGTTGTCCAGTAAAAGAGAATCTGTTTAGTTGTTTCCTTCCTAAATTCTTGGAAACTAACTACAACAGCAAAACTAATGCCTGTTTCTTGTATGTTTCTCTACCTAACAGCACCGCTAGCATTCAGTCGCTAGATTCATCTGAATAACATGTAAATAAACCTGTACAGACAGACTGCTTTTCTTTTACACATAATAGTATGGTATAGAAAGTACAGAAAAAACCTGGTTCCGATACCTAATCTAGGGCTGTAGAAAGGAAACAGAGTAGTTGTGCAAGTTACTTGCATGGTATAGAAACTAAGGACTGGATGGAGATACGGAAAGTATGTAAAAGCCTTCCATTCTCTGCAGTGTCTTCTCATAGTGCCTGCCATACATTTGCAGAAGCAGGGAAATAAATCAGGGCTCTGTTAAACCCAGTAAGACGGCTCAATCAAGTGCTGGCATTGTGCTTGACTATATCAATGTTCATGGGATCACGAAGGGTCGGACACGACTTAACGACTGAACAACAACAACACATCAAGTCCAGTGTTTTCTGTATTTATCTCATGTTTCATGCCAATACTGTTTACTGTTGGATTACTCTGTGTCTTAGTGAATTACAAGCGATAAGGGGTCTCCCTCTTGACTGTGTTGCTAGGAGAGATGTCCCACCATGATGTATTGGATGCTGTTGCCAAAGGGATAACTGTGATTTTGTGTGAGCATAGTAACACTGAGCGAGGCTTTCTGTTGGAGCTGCAACGAGTACTGGCTGCACACCTCGAGAAGAAGATCTCTATCATAGTTTCAGAGCAAGACAAAGACCCTCTTCAAGTGGCATAGAAGAGAACGAACTTCAGTGTACCCCTCAGGGGCTGAACATACAAGCACATTAGGGACAGGGTGGAAGAATACATTGTGATTTCTGAAGTGTTTGTTGGTAACATATTCATTTGTGGGAAATGAATAAATAGTGTCAAATGCGTTTGAGGAACATGACTGTCTTAGAACATATCATGGTCATTCCAACATTAGTTCAAATATTTAGGTGTTTATTCCACATCAGCCGGAAGTCTTCCATTTTTAATTTTAGCACATTTATATTTTAGAGCAGCACACACAGGATTATCCCATTTTATTGGAACCACCCTGTGAAAGAGGTTAGGGTGTGCAAGAGTAATCTTCCATGGAACCCAGTGAACTTCAAGAAAAAGTAGGCACTTGAACTCAGAGTTCTGTAGAAACAGTCCAACACTCATTATACCACCCTGGATCCTACCAAATGGAGAAACATCAGTACTGGCAGAGCCAGTTGAAATGGAAAGATCTGAAAAATGGTCAGGCTTTATCAAGTCTTCAAAAGAAAAGCATTCCATACCTATAAACTGGAGATTAAAAAATGGAATTTACTTACCGAAGAATTCCTGTTCCCAGGGGCGGGGAACCTTTTCCCTGGCGAGGGCCGTTTTAAATATTAGAAATTTGCTTGAGAGCCGGCCATAAGGCTGGCCGCCATTTTTATTTATTTAATTAATTTTTGCCCCCGCCCCCCCATCGGCCTCCGGAGGCAACGCGCTCACCGTCCGAAGCTGCCGCCGGGTCCGCGCGTCACCTCCGGCGTACCATGCCAAAGAGGGCAAGAGCTTGCCCTCATCGGCATGGTACGCATGTGCGAAATGGCCAACGGCCTGGTGAGAAGGGGTTGAGGCGGCGGCCGGGGAGGACATGCAAAGGCCCTCTCTCGGCCTCCGGAGGTGACGCGCGGAGCCTCCAGGGGCCGGTTGGGCGGCCTCCCGGCAATCTCTCCGAGGGCCGGACCGGATGGCCTCGGGGGCCTGATCCGGCCCTGGGGCCTGAGGTTCCCCACCGCTGTGGTAGAGGAAGGGGGCATTCCTAATGATATGGGAATGCCAGCACGAGGTAGGATAGACTGTTTAATACCTTTTCCGCATGGAAGTCTAACCATTCGCCTCCCACGCATCAACTGCCAGCTGCAGCTTTCTCCCACAGAGACTCTGCAGCCTGTCAGCGGCATGACGACAGCACACGACACTTCCCACCGTCCCGAACTGCAGTCCTCAGATCTTCAGGAATATGAGGTGGCCACTCTCCCAACTGAGCCAGACCTCCTGCCCAATTGAAGTTGTCGCCATGTTCTCACCTAACATCCCATTAGAGCAATGTCACGCACCACCACTCTGCAATACTTAAGTTGCTTGTACAACCTGCAAAGAAAAAAGATTAGTAAACAACCCTGTCTATCGCCCTTCCTGACAAAATATCAGGGCGCTGAGTGATGTAAGAGGTGGGTGGAATGCCCCATTCCTCTACCAGGAACAGGAATTCACCAGTAAGTAAAAATTCTGTTTTTCCCTGGCAGACGAAGGGGGCATTCCTAACAATATGGGAACTACCAGAGCAGTACCCTCCCCCATATGAATGGGTGGGATCACAAAGTGCCTTATGTATGGTTGAGCACCTGCTGCAACACTCCTACCAAAAAGCCGCCTCCGCCAAGGCTGACACATCTATGTTATGTTTGGTAAAAGAATGTACTGATGACCACTTAGCTGCCGTACATACGTCTGGCAGTGAGACTGCCCCCTCAAAGGCAGCCAAAGCTGCAGCTTAAGAACATAAGAAGAGACCTGCTGGATCAGGCCAAAGGCCCATCTAGTCCAGTTTCCTGTATCACACCAGATGCCTCAGGGAGCCCCACCAGATGCCTCAGGGAGCACAAGACAACAAGATACTTGTATCCTGTCACCACACCCTTGCACCTGGCACAAAGAAAACCTACTCCTACAACCAGGAGGTTGCTTATCCCCATCATGGCTTGTAAGCTGTGATGGACTTTTCCTCCATAAATCTGTCCAATCCCCTTTTAAAGGCATCCAGGCCAGGTGCCATCACCACCTCTTGTGGCAAGGAGTTCCACAAACCAATTACACGCTGGGTAAAGAAATATTTTCTTTTGTCTGTTTTAATACTCCCTCCACTCAATTTGAGTGGATGTCCCCTAGTTCTAGTGTTGTGTGAGAGGGAAAAGAACTTCACTCTCTCCATCCCATGCATAATTTTATATGTCTCAATCATGTCCCCCCTCAACCGCCTTTTTTCTAGACTGAAGAGCCCCAAATGCTGTAGCTTTCCTCATAAGGTAGATGCCCCAGCCCACTAATCATTTTGGTCGCTCTCTTCTGCACCTTTTCCAGTTCCACTATATCCTTTTTGAGATGCGGAGACCAGAACTGGACGCAATACTCCAGATGCGGCCTTACCATCAATTTGTACAACGGCATAATAATATTGGCCGTTTTATTCTCAATCCCTTTTTTAATGATCCCAAGCATGGAATTGGCCTTCTTCACAGCTGCCGCACACTGGGTCGACACTTTCATCGACCTGTCCACCAGTACCCCAAGATCTCTCTCCTGATCCATCACAGACAGCTCAGAACCCATGAGCGTGTATGTGAAGTTTTGATTTCTTGCCCCAATGTGCATCACTTTACAGTTACTTACATTGAAGCGTATCTGCCATTTTGCAGAAAGTTTAGTGTCGTCCGCAAACTTGGCCACCTCGCTGCTTATCCCCAACTCCAGGTCATTTATGAACAAGTTGAAAAGCACTGGTCCCAAGACCGATCCTTGGGGCACACCGCTTTTCACCTCTCGCCATTGTGAAAATTGCCCATTGACACCCACTCTCTGTTTTCTAGTCTTCAACCAGTTCCTTATCCAGAGGAGGACCTGCCCCCTTATTCCCCGACTATGGAGTTTTCAGGAGCCTTTCATGAGGGACCGTGTCACACGCCTTCTGAAAATCCAGATATATAATATCCACAGGTTCTCCCGCATCCACATACCTGTTGACTTTTTCAAAGAATTCTAAAAGGTTTGTGAGGCAAGATTTACCCTTGCAGAAGCCATGCTGAGTCTCCCTCAGCAATGCTTGTTCTTCTATATGTTTTCCGATTTTATCCTTGATGAGGCTTTCCACCATCTTCCCTGGAACAGATGTTAGGCTGACCGGCCTGTAGTTTCCCGGGTCCCCTCTCCTTCCTTTTTTAAAGATTGGCATGACATTAGCTATCCTCCAATGCTCTGGCACAGTAGCCGTTTTAAGGGACAAGTTGCATATTTTTGTCAAGATATCAGCAACTTCATTTTTGAGTTCCTTAAGCACTCTTGGGTGAATGCCATCTGGGCCCGGTGACTTACTGATCTTTAATTTGTCACTTAAGTCTAAGATGTCTTCTCTTTTAACCTCTATTTTACTTAATTCTTTAGTCAGGAGTGGCCGTTCGGGCAGCGGTAGCTGCCTGCAGTCTTCTGCCCTCAAGGAGTGAGCCTGAACCCCCTGTAGAGGATCCAGTCCCGAAGCTATATATGCCTTGTGTATACAATCCCTCAGCCACTTGGCTAAGAACATAAGAGCCCTGCTGGATCAGGCCAAAGGCCCATCTAGTCCATCTTCCTGTATCTCACAGTGGCCCCACCAAGCGAAAGTCTGTTTAGAAGCCTTTGGTCCTATGTACCTGCCCTGCACTGCTATAAATAAGACCTCACCTCTGTTTTACGTTTGGCCTTCGTCCACCCAATGTAGTTCTGGTTCTCCATCCCTTTCTTCCTCCTCTTCACCTTTTAGGAGTTTCTCTATGACCTCTGAGGGGTCCTGCTGCCTAAGCATCACAGGGCAAGGAATTCAGCCTCAAGACAATCTAAGCTGAAAGATAGGGGGGCTCAGAAGCGATTGTGCACTGACAAATCTAAGGTGCAAGGGGCTGACAAATGATGCCTTTTCTTCCTCGGATGACTCCTCAGTAAAGGAAGAGGGGAAGTTGTCAGGAGAGGAACAAGGAGAATCTGAGGGTAAAGTGGATAGAGTTTTCCCAGCTGAATTGTGCCCAAGGTTACTAATAAGGAATGCCCCCTTCCTGTGCCAGAGAAATAGCCACAATCTTATGTGGTGGAAAGAGAAATTAGGCAGGAGACTAAGCAAGTGAAAAGGGATCACCAACAGTACCTATTCTCCCTTGTGATAACAAGTTATTGCCTGCCCATGATAAAGACAGCACCACCTCTTGAAACTGGAGCATGGCGTGTTGCTTTCCTTCTTTACTTTTAAGAGTTTTTCCTATGAGGGTACCAGTTAAAACTAAATAGACCCTGCGAACAAGGCATCCCAGCATATTGTTATTGGCAGGATGCACAATGGAGGCTACAAACCTTTTTTTTCCTGAGTACGTCAGAGTGGACAGAGGGTTTGTTCTGGAGCCTGCTAAAATATATGAACATACTGATCTATTGCTGATCTATTAGAATTGATACACTGAAATAATAAGTTACTGATGTAATTTTCTGATCAATGAATTTGCTGACTAATAAAGTGACATTTAATATGAATTAACTGATGACTTGCAGTTTTAGGTTAACAAGTTCCAACAGTTAATAGATGGAGATGAATTCAAGTTATCACATTTCTAAACGCATTGTGCACGAGCTATATAAGTAGTATGATTATATAGCCTGATTTGAGAGGTTACTGATTCAGTAATTACCACTTACACCTAAACTTAAACAAAATACGATCTTTATGCCTAAGAATTAGATAAATGTTGGATTCTTAGAAACACATTGCCTAGTTTTCAGGTTTTTCAAGGTTCAGGTGTCTTGGGCAAAATCCCTCACTTCACTCTTTCCATCCATCCATCCATCCTACCTTTTAACAACTCATCTTTTAAAACCTATGTTCAGAAGGATTGCTGGTGTATGTATGAATCTGGACAATGCAGTTACCTCCTGGAGAACTCAAATTGCTCCTCTCTGCTTTCAAAGAAATATGTTTGACCAATTTTCTCTGACAAATGGATCCTACATTAAAACTTGGAACAGACTGCCTTAATTCTGTATTGACTCATGATTTGAGTCCCTAGAAGGAATAAAAAAGAGCCAGATTCCTTAAGTCAATTTTGAACAGCATCCTATACTGAACAGCATCCAATTTTGAACAGCATCCTATACCTAAAATTCAGACTTAAACCCTTCACCCAAGAAGTTATCAGGAATTTCAGGACAGCTACACTAATTTCTTCAGTACTATTTAAGTGTGGAGGAATATTACTAAATTCAGGAGTTTATCGAATACCCTGTGAATGTGGCAAGGTCTATATCGGGACTACAAAATGATCTATAGGGACAAGGATTAAGGAGCATGAAAGAGCCTGTCGCCTAGGGCACAAAGAATATTCTGCACTAGCTGAGCATTCCTTGAATATAGGTCATACAATTAGTTTTAACAATGCAGAAAGTCTTGTCCAAGAATCAGCCTATAAACAAAGAATGCATCAAGAAGCTGTGGAGATTTTTAAACACAAATCAATTTTATTGAATCGCCAGCAAGAACTTTTACTGATAAAGCATGGACGCCGTCTCTGAGAAACAATGTACCTTTAAGAGTAAAATAAAAGAAATTGAGCCTTTAAGAGCAAAGACAAGCTGCTAGCAACTGCTCTGCAACTCAGTTATACACACCAGCAATTAGGTGCTAATTAGTTTCCTCCAGCTGACCCATCTTCTTCTCCTTTATATACAATGCTGTGGCTTACCTAGCTTCACCATCCCACAGCTTAGGCTCGCTCACCTGACCAGATTCACAGAGACGAATGAAACATGCTGTTTTAAAGTTTTAATCATTTTTAAATTTTTATTTTTTAACTATAAACTTTTTTACATGGCTGTTGAACCCGTTTTAACAGTCTTTGAATATTACCAAACTTCACTTTAGAATGTTATACTGTGCAAGGCAAATGTTGAGAAGGCACTGAAGCTTGAAAATCCCATCTGCAGGTTCCATATTATGCACAGTACACATTTAAGATACTAATTGTTAACCAATGCAATATGCACTTTTGCAGTACAATAGAAACAATGATATGCATGGAACCTTGTCAAATATTTGTACAATAGATTGGACTAAATGCAAGACAGGCAGCACAATCCTGTGTAAGGATCTGGCGGGCGGCCCATGGCTGCCCGCCGGATCCTGAGCTCCGGCAGTCATGCCGCCGCCGGGCCGGAGGTCTACTCAGGGAAGGGGACGCTCGTTCTGATTTAAGCTGCAAGGTCAAATAAATGATCCACACGATTTGCCGAAGTTTGGGTACTTCCCCTGCTACATCTGTTCCTGCGTGTACTGGAAGACCAACAATATAGTCCATATATGAAGTACTGTGGAAGACACCCATCTGTTGCTGGGGAAAAAAAAAACTAAGCTGCCAGCAGCCATCCAGCCTACAATCCATGAATATTTTCAAGAAGTAACCCCAGGAGGCTTATGGACAGAAGGCACATCATCAATACAGGTACTCTTGTTTTACACATATTTGATTTAGACATTTTGGGAAGAATACACTTGTTTAATACCAAAACCTAATTTACATGCATAAATGTTTTGAAGAACACAGTCAAATTCCCCACATGTCCGGTTGGCAGCATAATCACGTGTGTTGCCCTTGGAGTTGCTGTATTTCATGTATTTTTAAAGCACGAAACTCTTGTTATCTGGGGGCATGTGTTTGGTTTTGTGCAAATGCACCAATGTCAGATCACTGTGCAAGAGACAGGAAGTCTGAACGTCTGGATTAGATCAGGGCAGACAAATTCAGTCAAAGAAATACTACAAGAAAACAAAAGCTACCAAAAATACATTATATTTCTTGAAAACATTGTGAGATCTGAAATCTGGCAACCAATTATCTCAGTCATCAACATCTGACATCTCCAAACCTCAGCCTACCATTGCCTCAACTGTTTAGTCACCCAAGGTGCATCGCTACATTTTGTGATGTAGATGGTTACTGTGTATTACTTTTTCCCTAACCTGTACCATTCTTAAGGTAAAACTACTTTTAATTTACACGTTTGTGAGATACGCGCTGCTTTTCAAAAACGCAACCCCCGTGTAAAATGAGAGGTGCCTGTACATGACACTTTCTTTGTCTGCAATGAAAGACGGCAAACAGGCATTATCCAAACTGATAAACCTGAGCAGATCTAGATAAGACTTTGTACTCCATTATTACAGGCAGACTGCCATTATTTACCATTACTGCCATTATTACAGGCAGATACGACTCGGAAGATTTGACAATTTATTACACTACAGGATGCATTCCAGTAGCCTTGGAAAGCACTTGCCACAGAAATTTGGACAGACTTCAGACTTCATCATCTTTTTGTAAAAAGTCCGTCAAGGTCCCAGGATCCACAGGAATTAATAAATATTCCACTCCATCAGCACCCTGAAAATAAATACACTGTATAAATTAGTTCAAAAGCCATATACATAGTCAACTATTTTTATATAAGTTTCAGTACACCAAAATTAATTTGTTCATTAAAAGCATAGTGCATCAGTAGAACAAATTGAAGCCCTTCTTCCTGAAAACATCCTACCAAAAATTTGTAGAACACAGCTGGCACTCTTAGCTTTGTATATGAGCAACCCTTGGGTTGTTTCAATAGCTTACTTACTACACATGTGGTATTTCTGTCTTAATTTGAAAGCATATAGACAATAGTGGTTCTGTAGGCAGTGGCAATATCATGTAGCCATAATCATTCCAGATTACTTCAGCAGACGGTTGAAGCACGTTCACAGAAAATACCATCTCACTTACCCTTTTGGTCCGAATAAGCTTATGATCCCTGAATTCTGTGAGCTGAGCCCTAAGAGTTAAGTCACTGTTGACGAGGAAGGCCTCCCGACACTGTTGGTAGAAATCTTGGAAGGAAAGCCCTAACAAGGGGAGAACGTTAACAAAGTACCAAGCATTAAAAACAAAGTCTTGCTCTAGTGAAGAGCAGACTTGCTGTGTCCTCACTAGAAACATGAAGGAGCATATTCTTGCATCATCAGAACAATCTGTCATTTCAAGTACTTCCTGGTCTGGAACAAAGTCATTGAGACACCTAAGTTGGTGGGTGTTAAGAACAAATAAATCCTCCCCCCCCCCAAATTTACAATATTAAATGCATATACATATCTAAATACCTATTTAGCAGCAGAAACACATTTAAAACAACAAACCAAAGCACCATGTTTAAACTCATATCATCTCTGAAATAACACAACAAACCAAAGCACCATGTTTAAGCTCATACCATCTCTGAAATCACACATCAACACAGAGGTCTCTGTATATACCAGTCAGTCAGTTCAGATGGAATGACAAACCATGGACAAACCACTTCAGAAGTAATGGCAAGTTATCATTTGCGGCTAAATCAGACGCGAAGGGGGAAAGGGTAGAGGCAGCAAGCAAGCACAGGATCTGGAAAGTTGGTGAAGTATAGTGGCTAAAAGCCAGAACTGTGTACAGTATTATTATTAAATGTTATTGCTTGTGCAGTGCCAAAACATGGTTTGGAACCACATCTGAACTGACTCAGTGTGTTGCCTTATTCCTAGATACATATTCGTATGCATGTTTGCTTGGATGCAAGTCCCATTACATTAAATGGAGCTTACTCCCAGGTAAGTGTGCATAGGATTGCAGCCTTACAAGCGCAATCCGACTTAACGTGTGTGCCGGTGTAACCAGCGGCCCAGTGAGAACGGGAGGCCCCAGAACGGAAAAGGGATTCAAATCCCCTTTGAATTCCTCTTTTGGAGGGGATTTGAATCCCTTTTCTGTTCTGGGGCCCTCCCATTCTCGCTGGGCCGCTGGTTACACTGGCACAAAAGTTAAGTCAGATTGCGCTGTAAGGCTGCAATCCTATGCACACTTACCTGGGAGTAAGCTCCATTTAACATAATGGGACTTGCATCCAAGCAAACACGCATACGAATATGTATCTAGGAATAAGGCAACACACTGAGTTAAATCGGATTACGCTGTTAGATATTTAATCACAACCATGCAGTTTCTTAAAGCAATATATTATTTTTGCACACAACATTAGCATGAGTTGATATTATGGCTGAACAAGCTGAAAACAGTCTTGATAGAACCTTCAGAGATTCTCCCACATTTTGGCTGCCGATGAATTGTCAAAAGGAACAGATTTCAGACTTGAGCTCCCAGTAGGATTCTCTCTTTCAGCTTAAAGCTAAGCCACATTTCAATGCTAAACAGACATTACTAAATTCATTCCCATAAATATATATGGAAGTGTTTTCAGACATTTGTTTTTACAGGTACCATGCTCAGAATCGATATCCTTTACCAAAACCCTGGTCTGCGTTCATCACTACTTTTAGTAGAGGCAATGCTACACTAGTTTAATCTTCAGAAAAGAACCAATGAGAATTCATGATAACTGATACATTAGTTACCTGGATATGAGGTGTTATCCTTATTTTCCAGCTGATGCTGCACCAAAAGCCTGAAAATCCCCCTACAGAAAAAATGAGTAAAATATACTTAAACAAGATCAGAAACGTAAGTTATTTTCATCTTACAACCAGCACAAGGAAAAATGTTTTGAGTTTAGAAAAGAAAAAGGCTTTAAATCCATACATGGTCACTTTTCATATTGTTTCTCTATTCTGTGCTCTCTCTTTTGTGATCCCACTCAGCCTTCCAACAGCTTCCTCTTCTCTGCATCAACCTACTTCCCTCTTCCTTTTCAAAACCCTATTAAATATTCATTTTTCCCCCAAATGATCTTTTCCAAAAATATTTGAACTCTAGAAGAAAATGTTATCGTCATGTATTTATGCTGAACTGGCCATGCAGAACCAGGATGGTGTAGTGGTTCTAGAGTTGAACCTGAAGATCCAAGTTCAAATCCCTACTCAGCAATGAAGTTTCCTGGGTGACCTTGGGCCAGTCGCTATCTCTCAGCCTCACCTACCTCGCAGGGTTGTTGTGAGGACAAAAGGAGGGAAGGAACTATGTACACCACCCTGAGCTCCTTGGAGGAAAGGCAGTATAAAAATTTGAAAAATAAATAAGTCAACATTATATACTTTGTCCTCTTGGAACCACCATTTTTGAATAAGCAGTTTAACTCCTCTGTAAGAGGAGGCAAAAACAATCTGTAGAGAAGAATGATGGACATGCTCTATAATATACAAGGCACAAGGAAAGTACAGGCGTCCCCCCTGTATCCGCAAGGCATACGTTCCTGCTGCTATCGTAGATATCCAAAACAGCAGACAGCAGCAAGCCCTATACAGTACTTACTGTGGTGCCATCCTCAGTGTGATGTCATGAAGCAGACAGTAGTTTGCAAACGCTTTGCAAAACGAAGCTCTTTGTAAAAGGAAGCAGACAGAGAATGCTAGACTCGTAGCTGCTATAGGAACGCTAGAGGAGGCAACAGTGAGAACACTACAGGAAATGGACTGCAGAGGATACAGACAGCGAGAATGCTAGACTCCACTTCCTGTTAGCATTCTCACTGTTGCCTCCTCAAGTGTTGCTCTAGCACAGGGGTCGCCAGCCTTCCACCATTAGGGCCTCTGCGCTCTTAAGAGTTGTGTAGAAGACAGAATCTTGGCAGCTGCAATTGCTGATGGTGCTGCTAAAGCAGCTGCACCTGCTGAAATAACCTCACCTATACAACCATTAAAGGTCCAGGAGCATTCATGTTGAAAGGCTGGCCACCCCTGCTCTAGCAGCTATGAATCTAGCGCTCTCTGTCTGCATCCTTTTACTAAGAGCTTCATTTTGCAAAGCGTTTGCAAAGAGAGGCGAGTCATGAGCACAATGGGGGGGGGGAAGAATTTGAGAACCACCAATAAGTGAAACTGCGACTATGGGACACGTAGATACAGGAGGACACCTGTACAGCATACAAAATGTCCCGTTTCCCTATCCTTTTTTTCCTTCCATGGTGCGAGACTCCTGGTTACAGCGAAGATCTCTAGCTGCTGCTCTTCACAGATAACCTCTTACCTTGCATTAGGAGTGAGACTATGTAGGACATGTATGAGAGAGCTCAGAGCCAAAGATCCCGACTGCTGTATTAAGAGGGAGTTCTCATAGGATGTTTCTTCTACATAAGGACTGTAAGTGGTTGCTTCAAACCACAACCAATTATACAAACTTTGTTTTGCCTGATCCCACACTATAAGAGCAAAAGAAATGAAATGAAAGTGAATGTTTAAAAACTTAGCTTGATTACCAAGATTTTTGAGTTGTTGGCAGAACAAATCCCACAATTTATGAGATCCACATATTCTGTTTTAAATTAAGATTGGAGTATTTTATCCTTCTTGAGAAATTCATAATATCTCAAGTAATCTTCTATGTACTTAAAAAAAAGCACAACACCTGCACAGAGATAATATTTTCAGAGGTTTTCTAGCACAGAAGTGTTTTCCACACAGATCCATGAAAATATTAAGCTGCCCACTGTGTTCATTTAAACTAAGCCTATTATGTAAGTCAGGAAATAGATACATCACTGTAGAAGAACTCAACACAACCTGGATAGCCATTTCCAGTACTTTAATGTTTATTGAAAAAACAGCCATTTCCTCACTCCACCCTACCGAGTTATGATGCTGTATTGTTATGTACGGGATAAGACACAGAATAATTATTATAAAAAATATTTATACACCGCTTTTCAACAAGTAGTAATTCATATAGCGGTTACGTAGCAAAATAAATCAATGGTTCCTTATCCTTAAGGGGTTCACAATATTAAAAAGATGCCAGAGACACCAGCAACTGCTACTGGAAAAGACACCTTGCTGGTGTGAAGAGGGACAGTTGCTCCCCCTCTTAAATATAAGAGGACACCACTATAAAAGGTGTCTCTTTGCCCAGTAAGCAGGGGTATACGCCCTATTAAAATGCAAAACTGTTGTGCTTGGCATAGCAGCATGCCTAAAAGAATTCTCATTTATATAAAATTTATAGTCAACTATTGTTAAGGAATCAGGAGTGCTACTTCTTGTGTCCTGCCTTTGTACAGCAGCACCTGCTACATCTAACTGAATGTTTATCCTTCCTTTTACCCAAGACTCAGGTAGCTCTACTGCAGAGGCATCGCTCTGGTAGGGGCCCTACCGTAAATTGCGCCCCGTCCTAGTCCCGTTTACCAAGCCGGCAGGAGGTGGCCCCGCCCCCTCAGTGTTGGAGCCATTCCCGTGCGGAGAAAGCAGCAAGCAAGAGACTCGCTGCCCGTTACTTTCTCCCCACGGGAATGGCTACGACAGTGAGGGGGCGGGGCCGCCTCATGCCGGCTTGGTAAACGGGACTAGGACGGGGCGCAACTTACGGTAGGGCCCCTACCGGAGCGATGCCTCTGCTCTACTGTGGTCTCTTCTAGACTGCAATTAAATATTTCCACACTTGTCCAGCACATGAAAAGGTACCACTGATTATAAAACTCATCTAAAATGCAAACACAAAAAGGGGGGGGGGGGGTTGAAAGGTCCAAGAACTCACTGAGTGGTGCATTGATGTGATCAATGGAGGCTATGAAATAGATGTTGGGAAGGGATGATAACTGTCCTAGGATTTGTTGGCTTTTGTCTCCTCGCAACATCGGGCTGTCCAGGTTATGAATGAGCAGGTAGAGCTCCAAGGAAGGATCTGGCAAAAGAGAAAAGGAATACCAGTAGACAAAGGTCAAACACAGAGTGGCAAAAGAGGCTCTCAACTGTAGTCCAAGAAAGAGCGAGCCCCAACAAGCTCTGCAGCCAACCACCACCTGCAAAAGTCACAGTAAAAATTAGGGTGCTGCTCTGACTGCCCATCAACCTTTATTTAAGCACCCAAGAACCATGGCTAATCAGCAAATCAATTTGGCCAGTTCAGATTTGGTCCACACTTGTATTACAAATGCACAGTGAGCTCTACCCACTTTTGTCATGTTGCAGCCATAGACAAAGTATTGTCCAACCAGCCCAGTGTCCTGTGTTCTGGACATTCAAATAAAAGGCGTTTAATTTTAATTCAGACTATAATATTCTGTAACATCTACAATCCAGAGGCCCACTCAATTTGTTTCAAAACCTCTCTGTTCACTTGCTAAAGGAGGCCAAGTTCTGGAAGATGATTAGTAAGTGTGTTAAACATTGCAACAGTTCCAAAAAGCTCTTCCTTGCAAATGAAAGTATCTAGCCATAGCCTAATTCAATAATGGAATTGCAGTATGACTTCATAAGACAGCCAGAAATTAATACAACTTGTCCTGAACACCCAAAGTGCCACAAAATTACATTCTAAACATGATCATCCTCATTCTAGTTCTTAAGAGCACTGTACAAAACACCGATTTTAGAACCACAATTCATATTTTAATTTATACATTCAAAAATCTATTTTAAACCAATCATAATAACCAGGTCACCTTAACATCTGTTCCAAGTAATCTGATGAAAAGCATAATTGAAAATAAAATTTATTAAGCATACAGAAGAAAGCCTTACTGAAGGAGAATTGCCAGAACTCCTGCAAAGTTAAATCCTGCCTCACCAACCTCCTGTTGAAAGTGTCAGCAGACATGTAGATAGAGGGAGGTCAGCTGATACTATACTTGGACTTTCAAAAAGCTTTTCACAAAGTCCCTCACCAAAGCCTCTTGAGTAAACTTAGCAGTCATGGAATAAGAAGACAAGTCCTTTTATGGGTTGGTAACTGGTTAAAGAATAGGAAGCAGAGAGTAGGAATAATGGGCATTTTTCATGGTGGAGGGAAGACAGACGTGAAGTCCCTCAAGGCTCTGTCTTGGGACTGATACTTTTAACTTGTTCATAAATTATCTGGAGTTAGGGGAAAACAGCGAGGAGGCCACATTTGCAAATGACGGCAAACTACCGTATTCAGTGTGGTTTAAAATCAAAGCAGACTGTAAAGTGTTCCAAGAGGATCTTGCCAGACTGGGTGAACAGGCAACCAAATAGCAAATGTGGTTCAGCATCAGTAAACACACTATCTCTCAGCCCCACCTACCTCACAGGGTTGTTGTGAGGACAAGAACAAGGGGAGGGAATATGTACACCACTCTGAGCTCCTTGGAGGAAGGGCGGAATAAAAATTTGAAAAATAAATAATAATATATACAGATGGGGGCTAAGGTGTCAGTGACAAACCAGGAAAGAGATCTTGAGGTCATGATGAACAGCTCAATGAAAATAGCAATCCAATCTGCAGCAGCTATGAAGGAGCATTCCATGCAAGGGGTCATTAGGAAAAGGATCGAGAATAAGACTACTAATATTATGGTGTCCCTATATAAATCTATGGTGAGGCTCCATTTGGAATACTGTGTACAGTTCTTGTCACCACACATTGAGAAGGATCAGAAGGCTGGAGCACCTTCCTTACTAGGAAAGGCTACAAAGTTCAGGGCTTTCGGACTTGGAAAAAGAACAATTAATGGGGGGAATGGGACTTCTCTCACCACCGCTGCTCCCTTTAAGCTGCACGGCTGCGCAGTTCAAAGACCAGCAAAGCTGAGCTCCGCACAGCTCAGACTTTGGCATTCCCAGAAGTCCAGCGATGACATAGGACATCATTGCCATGCATCCGGAAATGCTGCTGCACAGCAACTGAAGGGGTCTGTGTAGTGGCACAGACCCCTTAGGGGGAATATTGCTCACCACTTTTTTTATAATCAAGGTTTAAGATTGACCAACTGAGACTCGTAACCTAATACTACTGCTATAAACACAAAAGGAACTATTGTTGCAGCTCACAGAAGAGACCAAAAAGAACACTACATTATCCTTCTTTAGCAACACCTCCTACACTAGTGCATTCCCTAACTATTATCAAAGTCCTCACAATCACTCCTGTGAGCAATGACATTTCTAAACTGAAAGGGGCAATATTAAGACACGCAAATGGAAACATCTCAAAGCTCACTAAAGCAAGTCCCACAATTTACAGTTAGACACTCAATCTGAGCGTCTGTATTTCAATGTTGTATTTGAATATTTAGGAACTATGTGTATAATGCAAACAAACCAGCCACTAGACTTGTCCAAGCTTTTCCAATATAAGGAAGAGTTCAGACTTCTAGGATATCTTTTCAACTACTTTACCTTCTTTAAATCTTTTCATGATCAAGTCCAACTGATCCTGGGGGCTGCGAAAAGTGCCCACGTGATCCAGCACCTCCTCCATTATGGAATTCAGAATCTGGCACAGAAAAGTGGCAGGTCACCATCTTCCTTTGGGGACTCTACTTTTTAAGCTCTCTCTGTCTCTCTCTTTTTGAAGAGAGTTAGGCTCAGGCTAAAATGAAATCTCTATTAAGGCTATTCCACACATTACAAAATTCCTACACTGAAGGCATCATGCCATAAAAAGCCCATATACACAATGCACAGAAGGGCCTTCCATGAATGAATTTTGTACTATGAGAAGCACCTCTTAGTGATGTGCTACTTTCATAAGCATAAATTGCAACATGCACCACTGAAGTTTCTCTCTTCTTCAAATTGGTGCAGTTTGCTCATGAACCCTTGCCCGCTCCTATAAGTAAAATTTGCAAACACTAGCAATAGGTGTAGCCAAAGCAAATCTAAAGTATAGACTGTCTTTGTATTATGGAGTCAAGGGTTGAAAAGAAGGTTAAACACTCTATTTTGAACTGTGTGTTCAACTGAATGGGATAAAGCTACCTATAGGCAATTTGTATTGAAGGTCTCAGTGACTGCTCTCAGGGAATTCTCTTTTTTTTTTTTTTGCTTACCTGTTTCACAGTCATGTTGGGAAAGAACCCATTCACAACAATATGAACAGAATCCTGAAGAAGAGACATGCGAAAATTCTCCAACAAATCTCTCTTTGAGCCTAACCCATACAGCACAATATTGAATCCAAAGCTGTAAGAAAGCAAAGTTATCACTGAGGTTTACAAGACAGTACACAGCCCAATGTGTCCTGCTGAAAATATGTTGATAACAGTATCTATTTTTTTACTAACTTGACAGTTACAGTTTGATATGGCTTCCATATCAAATGTGTGAAATGTGAAATGTGTAAACACACATTTTTCTTTTCATTCTGTACCAATAGTAGTAGTAATTACAAAAGGGTTTTAAAAATTACTTGAAGTAGCTTTAAATAAACCTAAAATTCTTTTCTACTACTATTAAGATCAGACTACACACTGAATGGGAAACACAGAATTCCCAACTCCACATTTGCAACTCACATGCAAAAAGAGGAAGGTGGCAGAGGCATTTACAAGTGGAAAGTGGCAGACAGGAGACAGCTAGCTCTGCAATCCCTTTCCACAACTGCTTCCCCCCCAGCTCAGAGTTCAAAGACAGAAGGGAGGGGCAGGGAAAGACTTAAGCAATTCCACCCTACCAACCTGCTGCTTTTCTTCCCACAAAGGGAAGAAAATCCCTTCCCTCGTGTTGATTGAGCGCTTAGTTGTTCCAAGGTAATTTCTTCCATGTTGCATGCAGATTTTCATGGCTGTGTGTAACTGACAAGGTTCTTAACTGTATGGGTTCTGCAGCCATGTCAATGTAAAAATAGAGAAATAAAATCCTTTACCGCTTTTGTTGTTTGTTTAGATTTCTTTATATTGTGCAGGTGTAACATACACAGAAAGGTTTTCTTACAACAACAACACGGGATCCTACTTCCCAAGCCGACGTTTCACTCCATTCACGGAGCTTTCTCAAGGCAATTTGGCAGTAAAAAACTGCTGGATGAAAAAGAATGTTACGGAGTGGTGACAGTTAAACATCAGTCTGTTGCTCAAAGTTAAAGGGACGCACTACTTTTGTCCTCAGAGTTATTCAACACTTATTACTTTGGTTATTCAAAATTGGCATCCATATCCTATTAGCATATGTCATTTCCTGCTGGCAGTTCAGTAACTTTGAAGATTTCGTCTGGGAAATCATTAGAGCCTCCAAATTTAATCTATGTTTTAATCTGGGTTCATGAAACAAGGCGCGTGCATCTGTTGCTCTTTAATGTTCCCGTACCCGGACCCCTATTGGTCTTTTCGTTTGTCCCAGATAAACAGCCATGGCTTTCGTTACCCTTCATTAGGGGTACAACTGATAAGATAGCCAAGATCTTTAAGAGATATGATGTGAAAACTATTTTCAGCCCAACAACGAAAATAGAGCAACTGCTACACAATCCCAAGGACCCTAGACCAGCGTTATCTAACCCCGGAGTATATGAAATTGGCTGCGAATGTGGGAAAGTTTATCTGGTAAACTGATAAGATAGCCAAGATCTTTAAGAGAAAAAAGTTTATCTGGGACAAACGAAAAGACCAATAGGGGTCCAGGTACAGGAACATCAAAGAGCAACAGATGCAAAGCAAGAAGAAAAATCAGCAGTAGCCTTGCACGCGAAAGAATCAGGACACAGGATAATGTTTGAGCATGCACGCGCCTTGTTTCATGAACCCAGATTAAAACATAGATTAAATTTGGAGGCTCTAATGATTTCCCAGACGAAATCTTCAAAGTTACTGAACCGCCAGCAGGAAATGACATATGCTAATAGGATATGGATGCCAATTTTGAATAACCAAAGTAATAAGTGTTGAATAACTCTGAGGACAAAAGTAGTGCGTCCCTTTAACTTTGAGCAACAGACTGATGTTTAACTGTCACCACTCCGTAACATTCTTTTTCATCCAGCAATTTTTTACTGCCAAATTGCCTTGAGAAAGCTCCGTGAATGGAGTGAAACGTCGGCTTGGGAAGTAGGATCCCGTGTTGTTGTTATTGTAAGAAAACCTTTCTGTGTATGTTACACCTGCACAATATAAAGAAATCTAAACAAACAACAAAAGCGGTAAAGGATTTTATTTCTCTATTTTTACATTGACATGGCTGCAGAACCCATACAGTTAAGAACCTTGTCAGTTAATTTCTTCCATATTCGCTCCTGGGTTTGACAGCGTGGGTCTTGGGTCTTTGGGATTCCGTAGCAGTTGTGAGACTTCTTTAGTGGGCTTGAATATGGTTTTGACATTAAAATGTTTAAATACCCGTGCAATTTTATCCATGGTGCCTTTGACAAAGGGTAAGAACAGCCAGCTCTCTTCCTCTTTCTTTTGTTGTGGTGTTCTCTTTTTGATACGTCTTTTGCACTGCAGAGACCAGCTTCTGAGACCAGTTTCCTGTACACCTTCTGGCCACAAGTGAGATCTTTTTTCCTGGTAACCATCACATCAAGGAAAAATGTGTGATCCATACAGTTCACTATTGAACGAGAAATTGATGGCTCCCTCCCCTTCCTTGATGTGATGGTTACCAGGAAAAAAGATCTGTACACAAGGTGTACAGGAAACCCACTTTCAGAGGACACTACCTGCATCAAACATCAAATCACCATCCAGCACAAACATAATCTCTAATCAATTCATTAATATATCATGCCATCAGTGTGTGTGATGTTTCCTCTATTGAGCAAGAAAGGAAGATCATTACAGAGTCCCTGATGGCGAATGGCTATAGTGCATCACAAATCAACAGAAGCTGGTCTCTGCAGTGCAAAAGACGTATTAAAAAACAGGACACAACAAAAGAAAAAGAGGAAGAGAGCTGGCTGTTCTTACCTTTTGTCAAAGGCACCATGGATATAATCGCATGGTTATTTAAACATTTTAATGACAAAATCATATTCAAGCCCACTAAAAAAGTCTCACAACTGCTACGGAATCCCAAAGACCCACGCTGTCAATACCGTGCGAATGTGGAAGAATTACATTGGAACAACTAAGCACTCAATCAACACAAGGTTGAAAGAACATATTACAGCTGTTAAATATAAATGTCCAGAACATTAAGCCCTAGCGGAACACTCAATGAACACAGGACATACTATCAAGTTTGAAAATACGAGTTTAATTCATGAATCAAGCCTGAGGCTAAGACTTCATTATGAAGCGATTGAGATAAGCAAAAACAAACATTTAAATTTAATTAACAGACAGCAAGAGCTCTCTTTCATAAACATCTGGCTTCCCATCCTGAATAAAATGAAAACTGCTCGGACGAACAAAGACCAGCTACCCCTGAGTTGGATGGACTGGGGTCAACCATCTTTCTCCAACCAACGCTTTGCTCTGCTACATAAGCCAGCCTACTACATCAAGAGGCTAACATCTCTGCAACTCTGTTGCCTGCTACTTGAGGAGGTCCACAGCGTGTGGACGAAATGCTGTATCCTATAGATTAGTGTTTTTAAACTGTTTCTTACATGTTAACGTTGTAGACGTTTGTAAACATACATATTTCTACATGGCTGTTAATCCTGTGAAGTTGGAATCAATTTGTATCGTTTCTGGCCATGAAAGCTACAGAACCTTACTAAACCATAGAATACTGCAGGCTATTACAGAAACTCATAGGATACTTACTGTAATTGCAGCATCCATTTGTTAAAGAGCAATTCATGTTGCTTCATTAACTCTTTACGTTCAGTAGCAAAAGCAACTGGTACTTTGTTCAAGAGATTTTGCATAGACTCCTGTATCAGGAAGAGGAAATGAGCCATTAGCCTGGATGCAGAGCTGAGAGAAATGTTTCAATGCATGCCTAATTAATGATCCTCCAGAGAACAAAGCTACAATAAAACTCCTCAGTCCATTACCACCATAATACTTATATAACCTGACTCAGTGCTTTCCTTAAATATTTCAGCAGATAAGGGACAGCACACGAAAGTGCTTCCTTCTTTGAGGAGGATTTCTTTGTTTTGCAGCTTTATAGCTGGTTCTATCACCTTCATCAAAGCAAAGGAGAACAAGGTAGAAAAGAATTCAGCTGCATAGCTGGGCAGTGCTGTGTTGATGGTGGCGGGAGCAGACTCCACCAGTGTGGGCATGTCTGCACTCTTTGCTGCCAGGCTGGGTAAGGCCATATCGCTACTTGCCAGTGGCTGGAATGGAGACCCCCAGAGCGGGCATAATTACTGCCTCCATGCCTGCTGCCCACATAGGTGAGGCTTAAGCCAGAGCTACACTACACGTGTCACGGCCAGCGCTGTCCACGTGCGTCCGGTGTGTTGTCTCAGCGCCTGATGGCGTTGGCCCATCAGAGATTCACGTCCCATCCAACGCAAAGTGGCCTCGGACTCCACTTTTGCCCGTTTAGCCAATCAGAGGCAGTGGTTTGGACTGTGGAGGGCAGGACGCATTTCACGTGGTAGCCAATCACCGGGCAGATTTCAGAAACACTAACCAATCTTAAGCAAGTAATTTTAACCAATCCAGTCACCTCCCCTTCCCTTCTACAGCAAGTCATCCCTCCTCCATACGAAAGCGACCAATCACAGGGGACACACTAGTATCCAATCACAGGGGACCTGTAAGCCACAGCTGAAAACCGGTGTGGCTGGGTTTAGTCTCGTTGAGTTTCGGCACGGCTGCTACTCGGCCATGCCAAGACGGCTACCGTGCTGGGACACGTGCGGTGTAGCTCCGGCATAAGTCTTTAGTGGCTAGAACAGTTTTAATTTTATTAATAAGACATCTGCAGCCACCACTAAGTTTTACTAGAGTTTCAATCTTTTGGGCTAGTAAAATGTACTGTAAGACAATGTAGTTCCTGATTATGCCTACAGTACTTGCCAAGGCTGTTGCCTTTATGACACATTCTACTGAGGAACATAGTAAAGTCTGCAAATCCAACTAGCCATTACTTAACACATGAAAGATACAAGCATACCTCATCATGCATACTATTTTACAAGCACTGGGGCAAAGTGATGCAAGTTTCAACCTATTGCATTATTGTGCTGGCACAAGGGCAGCCAATTCAAGATTAGCACATAGTTTTGCTTACACCAGGACAAACTGATACCAGGACAGGAGATACCCACTTAAAATCTATGTATGTTGTATGTTCCAAGGCAGTTAACGTAGTGCATGGATTCAGCTTTTGTTCCAAGTAAACTGTTTGTACACAAAAACTAAGTCAGGGAAAGGCTACAGCTCAGTGATAGAGCATGTTCCTTGCATGTACAGGGTCCCAGGCTCAGACAAACGGAACTATCAATAATGGTTACAGACAATTGAATATTGTCCAATACTGAGTTAATTGAAGTGAATGCACAGTGAAGAGCGCATTAAATGACTGGCACTATAGCCTGTCTTCAAAGCCTGTCTTTCACTATAGCCTGTCTACAAATAACGTAAGAGCTGGTCATGTAGACCTGTTTAAACCCCTTGTCAGCCATGAAATAGCTCACATGCATAGTACATTACCTGGTGTTGTATGTACCTGGTGTTATAAAGATGTACTATGAAAAGTATCTTATAGTAAAGGTAAAGGTGACCCCTGACAATTACCGTATTTCTTCAATTCTAAGACACACCTTTTTTCCCAGATAAGCATCTCTAAAAATGGGGTGCGTCTTAGAATCGATGGCCTCCTTTTTTGTGGGTTTTTTCTCCACATTTTATCTCACCATTTCAACCCCTCTGCTCAGTGGCGCTCTCCCATGGCAGCTAGCCCAACCCGCTCTCTCTTCCTGAACTTGAGAGCTCGCCCCAGCATGCCCCGCGCTGCAGCTAACGAATCAGTGAAGATCACGCTTGAGCTGAGTGCCTTTGCACTCGTCAGCGAGGGCGTGCTAGGGAGAGTTCCTCTGCTGAAATGTCTGCCCCGCTCTCCTATTGACGATCAAAGCCTGCATGCCTTTCCTACAAAGCTTGCAAAGATGAGCAAAGCCTGCAATGCCTTTCCGATCGTCAGCTGAAATGCGAGGCAGGCACTTCAGCGACGAACTCTCCCTAGGACTAGGAACCTCTTCCTAAAGGGGTTGGGATGCTACTTTTGCTGCTGCTGCCACCGCTCCTACCGACTTGCGCCCAGCCTGGGAAGCGCCCTGGCTCACCACCCCGCGGGTGTGTGTGCCCCCAGTCCCCATCCGCCTTCCACCAGCTGCTGCCAGCTCTCGCCAGCCTTTGGAGTCTCCAGTCCTTTGCACTTGTCAGCGAAGGCCTGCGGGGCGTACTGGGGAGAGATGTCTGCTGAAGTGCCTGCCCCGCACTCCAGCTGACGATCAAAGGTGCTTGGCTCCTGTGTGTCTTTCCCTCAGACTCGGCTCGAGTGTGATGATCATCAGCTGCAGCGCCGCTGAGCAGAGGGGCGAAAGTGGTGCCGTAAACTTGGATCCTCATTGGAGCACAAGGGGCCAGGGGGTTACATGGGAGGGCTTCTCGCACGAGAAAAGTGAAAAGGGGATGGGCCACTGATGGGTACTGAAATTAAGGTGCGTCTTACAATCGATGGTTTTTTTTTTCCTTTGGGTGGTTCAGAAATTAAGGTGCGCCTTAGAATTGATGGCGCCTTAGACTCGAAGAAATACGGGTAAGTCCAGTCGTGTCCGACTCTAGGGTGTGGTGCTCATCCCCATTTCAAAGCCGAAGAGCCAGCGTTGTCCGAAGACACCTCTGTGGTCATGTGGCTGGCATGACTCTCCTTGCCGCAGCGCGTAGCATGCAGCTGGAACACGGAGCGCTGTTTACCTTCCCGCAAGCAACGAGAACTCACCCCGTCACGGATTCGAACTGCCGACCTTTTGATCGACAGCTCATGGTTCAGCGGTTTAACCCACTGCGCCACCCACTGCTGGCCGTATCTTATAACAGACAGAGTCTATTATCTCCCTCAGCTACCTTGGCTCCCAAATAATGTATTTAAAATCATTCACAAGATGCTGACCAACAGGAAGTGTCAGCATTGCTATCTCTGATTTCTCCTGAGCACATCTTTTTGCTGAACCAAGACCTATCACAGCCTTTTTCTTCCGAAGTGTTCCTCACTGTTGCTAGCATTTTAAAACAATCCATGCTATGTAAAAGAGTTGTGACCATCATATCACCTGGCTCTGCTAAGAACCAGTTGTAGCAGGTTCCCTGAACAAGGACCTCGAGGGAAAATTCCAGCACAAATACAGCTTTGTCTGGCACATACAGCACCTGATCCAGTTTTTTCCCCTGTAGCTTCTGAAGTGTTCGATCAGAGGTTAGAACTTTCGAACTGCTGTGCGCTTCAAAATATTCTTCCACCAAATTGCTCTGAGGAAACAGAGATGCAAGAACCATTAAGTATTATCTCCCGACAACATTCACTGGGAAGTACATTGATGTCTCAACCGCCTCATTCTAGACTAGAGCGATGATTCTGCAAGTGTGACGATATAAGCCTCTCAGAAGCAACACAGGGGTTCAAGGCAAAAAAGGGGAAAAATTGAAGCAGGTTAAGAGAGGAAAATTAATCAAATTCTGGACGCACAGGAGTGTCAAGTAAAATGCATATTTGAGCCTTCAGCATTAAGAATACCTTTGAGTCTCATGACAATATGTGAAAAGCAGACTTACCTTATCTTTGCATGTGTACTAAATTTTGTGGCAAGAGGGGAAACGACACCTAAAATTCAATCTTCCCATTGATTTAAATTTTAGTTGAGTTTCATCAGAGTACAGTAATGAATAAACCTTACTGTTCAGGAGGGTGTGTGCACTGTTTTTTGTTTTTTAACTAACATAATCACAATCTTCAACAACCACTACAGGCATTTTCATACCTTGGTCAAGAAGATACCTCACAGATAAAAGAGAGTACAAAGCCTTATCACAGACTTAAATGTCTTCATCTATAAACCTGGAAAAGGACTTAACGAGCTCAAGGAAATGCTGAAGTGTTTCCAGTGCAACCTTTTAAAGAAACCATATAGTCAACTTAGTGTGTCAGCATCCAGCACCATTGTGCAGCTGCCAGAGCCCCAGCAGCACTCAGTCACCCCTGATACCAGAGGAACAGCCAGTGTTGCCTGTCCTCAGGTTCCCTGGGGAGGATTGGGGCCAGTTACCATGTATTTCCCCACAGCACTAGGACATAGTATCCTCTGGGGCACTGTGATTAACCCCCCTACCACCACCACCACTTTTTCCCACAACACACCCAAATGATGCTATGCTGGAAGTATTGGAGAGGGGAAAAACCAGTGACCGTCAGTTGATGACCACTGAGAGGAAATTTACTGCTGCCTTTGGCAGACATGAAAAACAAATAAAAGGAAATTAAATAAAAGACCCATAGCTGCTCATGCTTGCAAGGTAACCCTCCCCACGATGAGTCTTGAGGATCCACCAGAGAGCACTTTGCTGACAGCTTGTCTTAAACTTGGAGCCAGCCTTAAGTCAATTTGTCTGCAGAGTTAGGTCGATCTGGACAGTTAAATCTGTTTTAGATTTATTTGCCACTAAACACTTTCCAACCTTTTCCTATCAAGACACTGAACTGCATTTAATTTTTGAATGTCTTGGTAAACATTTCTATTGACAATATTTCTCATTAGTATTGCTACAGCCAACAGCGAATACAGTTAAACTGAGGTGCATTCAAACTCACAGAAGTGTCTCTCTTCAGTTTCTTAGCTGGCACTTCTTTGCCAGCCAGAGCAGAAGTTGTTGGCGGTCCGGCAGGGGTTTTCTGATGAACAGCTACATCAGCAGTTTCTTTGTAATTGTTGTCATTATCATCATCATCCTCTTCAGAGCAGGAAGCAGAGTAATCACTTTCACTATCAGAGCACATGTTTAAAGCTAAAAGGAAAGTTTAGCAAGAAGAAGCTATGAGTTTCCTGTCTTGAAGACTTGTCCTACTAGGTAGACTGCTCCTAATATATCCTTGCATATTCAAACCAATCCTAAACTTCAGGTTAGAAATATTGGCTAGAATAAAGACCTCTAGCAGAACAGCAAGCAGAGCACACAACTGTTTCCTCACATTTTCCTAAATATATGATTGAGACAACTCCCTTTATTATACACTCAATCATTAAGTCCCTAAAACCAGCAGAACCTCAACTCACCCTAAGAAGGGAGAGAAACAGTAACATCTTACCAGAAATATAAGTTCTGACACTGTTACCCATGACTGAAAATAGACAGTTGCAGACATCAAGGGCTTGCGGAAATACCGTATTGTCCCGAGTATAGGACGCTCCTGATTATAAGTCGCACCTTAAAGTTTGGTGCTATTTTTTAAAGAATACATTTTTAACTTTTGTTAACTTAAATATACACATTAGTAGAACAGTACAGCTTTAGTACAGTTAAAGGCATAGGTACCCTGTCCCTTATTGAATCTGGGCACTCTAGTATTAGTAGCCTTCCCAGATCCACAGGGGGACAGAGTGCCTACCTTTTAACCTTTGGAATTTGGTCAGGTGTAGCTTGTTGCACCCTTCCATGATGATGAGCTGCACCTGCCCAAATTTCAATGAACAGCACAATCCTATGCATATCTACTCAGAAGTAAGTCCCATTGCATTCAATGGGGCTTACTCCCAGGAAAGTGTGCATAGGATTGCAGCCTAAAGGTAGGTACTCTGTCCCCCTTTGGATATGATAAGCCTATGCAGGAGCTCTTGCTCTCAACTTTCAAACTGTACTCTCAACTTTTAAACTGCAAGATAAATAAATATCTTAGTTTCCACAGAGTCCTGGGGTTGAAACTTAAGGGTTAATTTTTTCAAATGCTTCTAGAGGCTGCTGAGAGATAATGATCTCTCATGGTATTCAGCCATTTAGCAAGTGATTAAGAACTGCAAGGAAAGGCTTGAACACACATTGCTTTGCAGTTTAAAAAAAGAGAGAGAAAAAAAGCCCCGTTTTACCTTTGAAAAGAGACTCAGAGAGGCTTGGTTTGAAAGCGCTTTGCATAATACACTAGGCAGAAACGCTAGGCTTTGATTGTAGGGTGCACCCCCTACTTTAAAGACTTGCCTTAGGGCAGGGGCGGGGAACCTTTTCCCTGGCGAGGGCCGTTTTAAATATTAGAAATTTGCTTGAGGGCCGGCCATAAGGCTGGCCGCCATTTTTATTTATTTAATTAATTTTTGCCCCCGCCCCCCATCAGCCTCCAGAGGCTCCGCGCTCACCGTCCGAAGCCGCCGCTGGGTCCGCGCGTCACCTCTGGCGTACCATGCCGATGAGGGCAAGAGGGCAAGAGCTTGCCCTCATCGGCGTGGTACGCATGTGCGAAATGGCCAACGGCCTGGTGAGAAGGGGTCGAGGCGGTGGCCGGGGAGGACATGCAAAGGCCCTCTCCCGGCCTCCGGAGGTGACGCGCGGACCCGGCGGACCCTCCAGGGGCCGGTTGGGTGGCCTCCCGGCAATCTCTCCGGGGGCCGGACCGGATGGCCTCGGGGGCCTGATCCGGCCCTGGGGCCAGAGGTTCCCCACCGCTGCCTTAGGGGATAAAAGTGAGTCTTATACTCGGGCAAATATGGTAAATTAGAAATCAAAGAGGTTGACATCTACTGCAGAACACACTCTGTTCATACCAATCTGGTAAAGCTACAAAACAGATCAAGACTGGAAATCTGCAATAACGTATTAAAACTCAATCCCTTCATCACAGTTGAAGCAGTCTGTTTAAAAATAAAATACTCAGCTACAAAATTTACTTAACAGAATCCAACACATTTTAAAAGGGTTACATTCTGAATACTAATTGGACTTGGTCTGCTGAGACAATGAACCAAATGAACAGATCTTTCCTTCTTCTCCCACATCAACTTCCATATCAGAGCAGAGGCCCTAGTGATGGTTTCAAGTCCACAAAGCGTTTCCTCAGGTTCTGCGTCTGATCAAGGCAAGTCACATTGTGCCCACGATCTTTTCTAGTAGTCTGTACAACAGAACAAGCTAGGGCTATACAGTTCATGTGAGGTAAGACGTGTAAGTATACACTCTTCCCTCTTTATAAGTACCGTACTTTCGCTATACAGATTTTCACTTATCCATACTGCACATATTAACACTATCCCTCTTTATCCATACAGGTTGATTACCCCTTACCTGGACATACAAAATGTTCTGAAATCCGGACCTTTTTGGAGTGCCAACACGACGTTTAAAAAAAAAAAAACTATTTCCACATGCCTGGTCGGCACGCCTGATTTTCACTATAAGGGCTGTTATCAGAAACAGATTGGGTACGTATAAAGAGGGAAAGGTGTATGTGACACCTTAAATGTATGGTACCAAGTGCGTACAATATGAATGCTCTCTGTTTGAGGGTATTGCTTTTTCATGCATTGCATTTAGCACCAAGAAGAGAGTATAGAAACTCCCACACAGACACACTCTAACACAGGCATGAAACAGGCAGAGTATAAGAACAAATTATCAAGTTATAAAATTTAATCAAGTTGTATTACTTGAAGATTACTGCAAAAGCTGCTCCTTACCTGTTATTCTTTTCCTAAGTCTGTAAGACATTTTTGGCACAACTTCATCCTTTTTACTCTGTTAACAACAGTAAGTATCTTAGACCATATCTTCAAACATTCTATTTTAATCAGATAATCACGTGAAAACAAAACTGAATTTCCCAGATACTACCATAGCTGCAGAATCTTGTAAAACTTAGAGACAAAGCAAAGTCAGTTTAGATTCTAGGTTGCATTTGCCTAGAACAGGGGGTTCCCAACCTTTGTCTCCAGGTGTCACGGTCAAATTTTCTGAAGTACCACCAACGCAAATAAATACGTTTGCTAGGCCGGGGGGGGGGGGGGAAGGTGCCTACTGCTGCTTCTGTTGACTTATCTCGGCCGTCCCATTCCCATGCTCACTCGCTCGTCACTCACATGGAGGTGCCTGCTGATCGGTGCTGTGTCTTTAAAAAAGACGCACAGCGCTAAACTTCAGCGCTGGGGATTTAAAAAGCTTTTAAGTTTAGCGCTGTGTGTCTTAAGGCACCTTCATGTACAGCAAGTGAGAACAAGAACAGTTTACTGAATACTAGACTAGGTTCAATAGCAACTGGAAGTAGACATTTTGAATACTTTCTCCAGCACTTTTTAAAGTGGCCTGGAAATTAAGAATTTCACTGGACATCAATACAGAAATACGTCAATAGTGAACAATACAAATGTTCAAAAGTTCAGAATTGCCTACAGTACAGTCCAGGATGGGACTGTCATACTTTAGAAAGCACATTTGGAATCCTAAAAGGAAAAATTCTGCTCCCACTTGGACATTCTGCAATCATCACAATGTTAACTTTCAAAACATGCCACTTACCTCATCCTGGGCTTTACTTGATGCAGAGTGCTCTGGAAATTAAACAGAGTATGTCATAAATTACCAGCAGCCACAGATACCTTTTCCTAGCACCTGCCTTTGCTCCTTCCCCAAGTCCTCAGTCCTTATCCTTCTGTCTCTATATGCTTATTGCCCTGTCATTCTATGTCCTAATCTTTCCCCAATTCATCGAATTCTATTAAAATACAATTTAATATTAAATATGAGGATTCTGTATCGAATTCTACAAAATACAACCCCAGAACGAAAAACAGAAGTAAACATGCAAAGAGGTGTAAATTGCATGCTACACATACAAAATATCCCAGGAACAATGATTAGGATTGCCTTTGTTTTAAAGCAAATTCTTCATTCCCCCAAATAAAGAAGGGACACACCTTTCCCCACTAAATACTTGAAAACTTTTTTTTTTCATTTATGTCAACAGAACTTACTCTTGCTGCTTTTAGGAGTGTTTGTTCCCTTCTCAAGATTCTTCAGGCCATCATGTTCTATATTTTTTTCTGTTTTTTTACCAAGTTCAGAGGCTTTGAACAAAGAGAAATGCAGGAATAGTATCAGTAAGCATGTCAGGAATACTATCAGTAAACGTAAAGGTAAAGGTATCCCTTGACAATTAAGTCCAGTCATGTCCGACTCTAGGGAGCGGTCCGAAGATGTTTCCATGGTCATGTGGCCGGCATGACTCAACACCGAGGCGCATGGAACGCTGATCAGTAAACATACTCAGAAGTAAGTCCAATTGTGTTCCATGGGGCTTACTCCCAGGGATGCGTGTACAAGATTGCAGCCTTAATCACAGACACGCACAAATGATTATTACACCAATACCACCAAGACCAGGATCAAATAATTAATTTGCTTAGCAGAAGAAAAGAGTGCATACCCATCTGCGCCATCCTATTAGAGCGTTTGGGAGTCTGAAATGAGAAGACATCACCACCACTTGCACTGGAGCCATTCCTCATAGACCCTTTAAAAAAAAAAAAGATTGTGCAGCAACAACCTGAAGTGTTTTGTTACTGCTGTTGGATTTAAGAAGGTAGCCAAATACTTAACAATTCTTGTCCAAAGTGTCAAAGGCTCATACTTCCATTCCAGCTACAAACATCATTTAAACTTGAGCCAACCACTACAACTATTTCTTGACATCAATATTAAAAAATATAGTTTATTTCTTAGCCAACTCTCACACAATTGTGGTGGGCTTCCCAAAGCACTATATTTCTCTCCAAAATACCTGGGAATCCTATTCCTAGAACAGACACGTAGTCCTGTTCTTCAAAAATATCCTGGGCCTCCTCATCTGAGCTGTTTTCTTTCTTTTTCACCCATCTTTTAACGTCAAGGGTATGTGGAGCTTTGTTCTTCCGAACCTTAAAACCTGGAAGTGCAACAAGAAGGCCTAAAGTCAAAGAAACAGTAACCACTCTGCTACGTCTGCTCAAAAACCATGCTACTCTGTCTTTCCTTGCACATACATATTCATATTGCCCAATTTCATGCACCAATTTATTCTTTTCAATCTAGAGCTCATTAAGTTCAATGTAAGGGATTAATAGAACAACACAATTATCAAAATATTAAGTGAATTATAAATTTCAGCACTTACTCTATTACACGGTGGGGGGGGGAGAAAAGGGGTGCTATGGGAGAAGTCTGTTGTCAGGGTTTCTTGAAGTCAAAGCAGAAGAACAGAAGATGGCCTTCAGACACCCCCCCTCTTTCATAGACAATTTAACTGGATAAGTGTACAAGCTTTCTGCCTCACTGATGATAGTGTTCAGAACTTTAATGTTATTAAGGGCTGCCCTTAACACCTCACAGCAAGTCATCATCAGGAACAAAAAGAAGAAGATGCACAAAGCTTGGTCAACTGATGTTGAACCTTCAAGAACCTTACAGCACAATCCTATGCATGTCTACCCAGAACTAAGCCCCATTGAGTTCAGTGGGATTTACTCCTAGGTAAATGTATATAGGATTGAACACAATTGAATCTACTTCTGAGTTAATGTGTCTAGGATTGCGCTGTGACTATTTAAAAGTCACCTACAGGGCTACAGGAAAAGCATTGGGCATTATCCTTTAAAAGAAAATCTCAGGGTATAAAACATTCTGGAAAATCCCAAGCTTGGTTCCTCTTTTAATATTAAAATAATGTGGTTTTTTATACCCAAGAGAGACATACCTGGGTGATCAGAAATGTGCTTTAGAACATCTTCATCTCCCACAAACTTGACCACTAGGATAAGGCTCTTCTTTTTCACTGGATTACTCATAGCAAGAAGTCTACAACCCAAAATAATACAGTGTGACATTTTCCTCTCAAGACACAAACACCACCTTCATTGCCAATATGAGCAGCTACCATACCTGAAATGTATCAATATATGAGGAAAAGCTTAGAATTTATTAGTTGTAGGGGCACTTCTTCCTATGGTACGTTTTTTTATATAGAGAGAGCCTTAACAATTATCTTATTTTTCAAACAGGTATGTTCAATGTTCAAACAGGTAAGGCACCAATCCTATCCAACTTTCCAGCACTGATGCAGCCGTGCCAATGGGACGTGCTCTGCATCTTGTAATGGGGGGGGGGGGAGCAGTCACGGAGGCCTCCTCAAGGTAAGGGAACGTTTGTGCCCTTACCTCGGGGCTACATTGCAGCTGTATCACTGCTGGAAAGTTGGATAGGATTGGACACTAAGTTTAAGGATGCCATTGGACTAACGCCTCAATCATATGTCTGCTGCTCCAGGCACTCTAAGGTACCATGGCTCCAAAAACAACAGGAATGGAATATGTACCACCCCTCCACTACTGTGAACACAAACATAATTGCAGGTTTATTTCTGAGATCAAATGCAATCACACTCTACATCGACTTTCCAAAATAAGAGCCAGATGCAACAATTGTTACTAAAATACTATTTTGAGGGAGTTTAAAAGGATACTTTGGAATGTATGAAGGGTGCTGGTTCACCTCTCCCTTCCCTCTATCATCTTATCATCCTTCAGATTGGATGAGTGAGGAGATACTTCATCTACATAAGGAAAACCTCACTGAGTGAGCCTGGATTGGCTGAATCTCACACAGCATTCGGTTTCATCAAATACTGTACAGACGCCCTTTGTCTTATGCGCGGGCTACGTTCCAGAATCAGCACATTAAGCTACAATTGCATATATACTCAAAATTACCTTAAAAATCCTTTACAGCCACAATATACATACTATCTCTTTAAAAAATATATGAGAAGCAGGCAAGAACTGAGAACGGCAGAGAGAACAACAGCTTCATTCTCCAATCTTATGCTCACTCTGAGCTATGCACTTAGTAAGTGGAATGGTGGGTAGAATTGCGTGCACTATTTAAACAGCTGCTTTCTGTTTTGTTTGCCACACGCGTTATAGTTGGATTTCTGCAAGTCAACTGGGTGTAAGACAAAGGGCGACTGTATAAGGAACAGTCAAAAACACAATCTTTAGATGGTCACTAGAAAAGATATGTGCACTGAAACCAGCAGTGGATTCCCCATCTGTACTATAAATAACTTGAACATTTATAACATGGAAAAACCAGGGGTATAATTTTGGACATTTTTGTTGTCTTCTCTTTGAGCTTTCTAGGTTTTCTGAGTACAATAGATGGATGGATCCAAGAGCAACCACCACCTTACAATTTCCTTTGCAGAGATCTCTTTGTGACTTAACAGACCTTGCCAACACTCGTGTGCACAGATGTAAGGAGATGGTGAACTGGAGAGCATTACTGCTTAAGAAATACTACATGGTAAGCTACACATTACACAAAATGTCATTGGTTTAAGAAATAAAACAAGATTCCAGATTCCTATCATGTCCTAAAACTAAAAAACTAATCCTATGCAACTTTACTCCCCACCCAAATCAACAGAACTTACTCCCAAGCAAGCACACATAGAATGCAACACACAAGCATATGCAATGCAAGCAAGCTCTATTGGGAAAAAGTTCCACTAGCTCACACAAGAGACTTCTGAATAAACATGGGTAGTATTGGCCTGCAGACACTTACTATAACGCAAGTCTCATTTAACTCAGTGGGATTAATTTCCAGGTAAACAGGTTTATAATTATACTGTAAGACTGAAATCCAAAAATTACACATTTTAAAATAAGCCCCACTGGAATTAATAGAGTTTAATTCCAAGTAAACATATTTAACAGTTGCGTTAAGGTTACAAGGTAGCAAGACCTGCTATGTTGGAGTAAGCACGCAAGGCTTGCATTATAACTTATAAGGTTATTTGTTGTGAGGACAAAAAGGAGGGGAGGAAATATGTACACCACTCTGAGCTCCTTGGAGGAAGGGTGGTATAAAAATGTGAAAAATAAAATAAAAAAATAAATTTACTAGGAAGCAAATCTCACTCAATTCGGCTGGATACTGCTTCCTTCCGATTGGTTGACTCTGTCTAGCAGCAGGGTGGTCCAACTCGGAGCCGCCTTCTTCGGCTCTCTTGCCGCTCGGAGCCCCCCCTTCCCTCCCCAGACCACCCGATCGCAGCAAAGGCACTCAGCAGCTCGTAAGCGTGATCGTCAGCTGAAGCGCAAGGCATGCTGGCTGAAACGATCTCTCCCAAGGCTGCAGTCCCATCCCACTCTCTTCCGGAGGCTCAGGAAGAGAGCAAGCCAGGCTGTCCGCCTCGCTGGAGCGCGCGGGGGACGCTGGGGAGAGTTAGTGCTGAGCCAAGGAAGGCGGGGCCAGGGGGTCACATGGGAAGGTTTCTGGCCGGTAGGATTCGGAAAAGGGGATGGGCTATGCCACAGGAGGAGCTGCATTTGTGCTTGGGCAGGAGTTGCCCACAAAGCGCTCCCCCTCAGTTCGTCTCAACGTCAGAAGCCTAATAGTAGTTTTTTTTTAAATTTCTGAAGTCGATGCCCCGAAATCGACATAAGCAGGCCATAAATTAGTACTCCACTCACCTTTAAAAAACATCCCATTGTGGGTCTTTCAGCTCTGCTTGTGCTGTGCTCATTACCTTTCAGTTGCTTTTCCCCCCTCAATCAGCATCTTTGCGAGTGCAAAACTCATGCACAGTGCTTCCTTGCAAAGTGTAGCAAACCAATTCCAAATACTGGCATTCAATTATACAGTGTCATCTTACCCTATGCTGGCCAAGACTCCATTCTGAACTGACACTGCTATATAAAAAACCAAAAGTTTCAAAGTGCCACAGGTATTTCCTGAGCAACAAGCCACAGGACATATTTACTGAGACAATAAAACGCTTGAAAATTCTCTACAAACTACTCCAAAGACAAGAGCAGAAGCAGAAAGGTCCTTATCTACTTTAAAGAGGATTAAAAAAAACCCTAAGTAGTACTATGATGACCCAGGACAGACTAAATGCCTTGGCCATGTTGCCAATGGAAAAATGATACATGTATGGAAATTTTTAATTAAAAAAGTTAAATTTGCCCATCAGAAAGAATGCTGGGAAAAATTATTGGTAAATAAAGGCTGGCTGTTGATGGCTCTATGAGGTTAGGGGTAGCTGTGAGGGGAGGTTGGAGGATGCATATTTACATCTTCAAGGAATGTCTGCAAAAGGGCAAGATCATATCAACTGCGTTACAGTAGAAATGTATCTGTATGTTCTTATATTTCTTTTGTAGGAAAGAATCTGTAAGAACTATGGAAACTGGTGTTGAGTATAGAGAACAACAACATTTATTTAATGTTTCTGTGTGCTCAAAGTACTTAACTCACTGGTATAATTTCAGTAACCTCAGGGTGCCTAACAATTTCCAAAAATGTAAATACAAAAGGGATCTACTGGGATCTATTGTGATAATGCAAGAAGTGACTGTGACTTGTCATTTGCTAGAATGGCAGATTAATGCTTTTGAAATACACATTACAGCAGGAAGTGTCAGTGAAGGACTTTTGTTTGGCATACAGTGGTTATCCAAAAGGGTACATATAGATAAGAAAACTGTACAGGTGTACTGTACACACAACGAGCCAGTAAAACTGTTGCAGTGATGCACGCGATGCACGTGGAAGAGAAATTGGCCCCACCAACTCCAAACATCACCAGTCGCCACTGGTCACGAAAGACTGCCTCGGGCGGTCGAAAGGATGGACAAGGTGGGTCATCCAGTTTGTAATCCAAGTAAAGTTATCCTGTTGTAATAGTACTTGCAGCATTTGTACGAGTCATTCTCCCACGCATGATAAGACACCGGGGGCTGCCCAGAGACGAGACCTGCTCGGGAGAGGACTTTGCGAGGCAGCTCTCCCTGGTGGCGGGCTCAGCCCCCCTCAAAAAAAACCCCAACCACATTCCGTTATGGCTGTTCGCTCTCCCACAGACCCTTCACACGCGCACACAACCAGCCGTTCTTCCCCTTGCCGGGTTCTGCCGGGTGGGTTCAAACCGACGCGGGACTCCTCCAGGGCGACCATTACTTACTCTGAGGAAAACAGCAGGCCCGCCACGAGCTTCTCGCGCCGGCCGCCAGAGACCCAGCCCTGCCTCCTTCGACTGACGTCAGCATCCGCCCCCACGTGGCTCCTCCCCCTCTGACTATAGAAACCTGCGCGCGCCTGTGTAATTGACCTTTTTCCGCAGTCAAATCTGGGTGTTTGAGATAACTGTGGAGCCTCACCAAGGGCACCGATCGCGAGTTCCGGAAACTATTTGGGTAGGCGCTCCCGCAAGGCTCCCTATTCTAGGCAGACCCCAACCCATATTCAGCCAAGGTCCAGCCTCCTTGCAGCGCTCGGTTCATTTTTCTCCCTTCTACCCGAGTTTGCTTTCGTCTTGGAAGGGGCACGTAGCATATGTTTAGAATAGGTAGTTGTTGTGCGTCTACAGGGCTAGTCAGTCACACATACATTACATCGTATGAGTGGATAGGTATATATCTGATGGTTGTGTGAGCAACTGTTCATTTTTAAAATGAACCAGGGCTGGAGCCCCCTTAGGTGTAGAGTTCAGACTATGCATATTGCGAGGTTGAGCATATGTAAGCACGTACAGATCATTTATATAATCTCTGTTCTTTTATTGAATATGTGTACCGCCCCTTTCCAAAAGGAACACTAAAATTAGCAAAACCAAAATAAATCCATTAGCAAAAACAGTTGCTTAGGTCAGGGAGTTTGGACAGATACAGCTTGTGGAAGGCCTTTTTTTCCTATCTATATAGCTGCTGAAGCCACAAGGCAAGAGCCTTCTGCTCCTGTCCATTTAGTGCCTCGCAAGCACACTACCCTCTGAGTGAGAACTATAGTACACACTTGTTAGTTTATCTTTTTCTTTGTTTTTATAGTCTGCCTTTAGACGTAAAATTTTCACGAGGTGGCTCACACAGCTGAAAAAATACAAACAACTAAAATCAAGAAAGTTAATACAGTACCTTTAAAACTATAGTACTACTTGTCTTTAACCACAAGAGGACAGCACTTCACCCAAATACAGTACCTGAAATTCATCTGAAAGTGTTTGTCCTGTGCATGAAAGAAATAGTTTTAAATAACAGTTCATGAAATCACACATGCTTGCACCCTCCGATTCTAATTTTGTTTATCTTGGGGGAGTGGCAGAGATTACAGAGGGCATTCTTTTGAACTCTGTTCACTTTGAATGGTTATCTTCACTGTGTTCCATAACCAGCTGCATAACTTGGATCAAAATTATTTTATTTGAACCAATGATTTGTAACTTCGTTTTATGACACAAGAATAAAGTTACAATGAAAATCTGAAAATACGTTAAGGCATTAGATATTACCCCACAATTGTCAAAATCTTAGACAGCTGCTTTATTGTAGTGAACGTCTTTTGGATGAGCAACACCGGGTTAAAAATGGTGGATTGTGGAATGTGGATCAGTTACTGTAGTAGTAGGGCTACCAGATGTTATCCCGCCCGCACTCTGCCCCCTTAAGGGGAGATCGCTCCATCCCGGTCGGCGATTTGGTAGCCCTATATAGTAGTATGTAACATAGAAACATGGGAAGGTAACAATTGAAAAGGCTAGGGCATGGTGGTCCAACGCGTGGCCCGTGGGCCGCATGCGGCCCCCCAAGGCCTCTGTTGCGGCCCCCGGCTGCTCTTGGAGCTCCCCTCCCCCGCAGTCACCCACGCTCCCGCTGATCAGAAAGGCAGTCGGGAGCCGACCGCCTTTTCAATCTTCAGGGGAGCGTGGGCGGGGTATGCTAGACAGCGGGGCGGGACATGCATCAGTCATTATTATTAATTAATTAATAATTTAATTTATTGTGCGGCCCCCAGGTTTCATGTCGAAGTTCACATGCGGTCCTCGAGGTACGAAACGTTGGACCACCCTGGGCTAGGGTCTCACTGATTCAGCAAAATTGGCCACCAAAAAATATTTTTTCAAAGATGCCATTTTTCAGTGAATGTGACTTACAATAAATAAGTGAAAACTTCAGTGAATCTTGAGTTGCACTAGGAATGGTAACTTGGGTGGTGCCCTGTAATGACCACAGTTGTCTTAAAAAACAGTCTCAACAGAAACAAACCTAGGAGGCCATACCTCTCTCCAACACAAGCTGAAGAAAGCAAAGCTGTAACTCTAGTTGAGTGAATACTCTCTAGTCTAGCAGGATGTAATATGATCAGTTGAGAGTACAGTACATCTTAAATTTCTCAATTGTTCCTATTGATGTTGCTCTGCTAATGAAATCTAACCCTTCTGGATCATATATCTATGTTACATGTTGTTATATATCCATGTTCCTTGTCTGTTTTCAAGAAGGCTGAATGTTAACAGGCTTGGGTTGGAAAGGAAGGGTTCCATCAGTATTCCTTTTATTTCTGAAACTATTTAAATTTCTGATGTATTAAAATATAAAATTTAAATACAATTGTATAGACTAAATCCTTCACATCTCTCAGAATTTTATAAACATACAAATAAAGCCAATTGTGGAATAGCAGTTTTACAACAGAGTTTTCCAACATAAGCTTCATGAGCATTGTACGTTCTCTGGCATGTTAACTTTCAAGATTTTTCATTTGTCAAGGGACATTAAAACATGCTATCTCCACTTGTGTGTGGATCACAGTGTGAAAAAGTATATAGTCAGAGACTACAATCTCTGATGTAAATGTGTACAGTATATTGGGAAACAAAAGAAATATCAGCATGCATACTTTCCCAGAAACAGCACAATATTTATTTAAACATCTTTCTATATATTTATATATATATTTTCTGCATTGCAGATTTGCTTCAATTTTATACATCTGTATTTACAATGATTTAAAATATTCTCTTTATCTCTGGCAGATATTTACAAGGTCAACGGTTAACTACATTTCACATTTCAACAACAGTCAACAGCATTAACCAGGTTCAGTAAGACAGTTAAAATAATGGCTTACATGCACCAGTATAATGATTTTCAAACGTGTCATCTGAACTTTGTTAACCAGATTCTTCCCACAGATTCCAGATTAGACAACGCAACACTGTGAAGACTGTATTATGACATACGCATTTTATTAGCCTTTTACCAGCACCAAATCCTGAATGTTCTGAGTATCAATACCAACATGCAAATTCATGCTGGTAGGATATTAACATAATTCAAGTCCTTTTGCCAAACAGAATTTGTTTATGGTAAGTGGGGTATTTTGCTGCCTATGCGCTCCTTTTGTGAACGAGGTAAAACAGGTTCATAATGCCAAAACAGTAAAAATCCTTCAAAAATCTTAATTCAAAGAAGTAAACCCTTGTATGTGAGCAAATAAGGGAGGAAAATGTCTTTCCAACCCTAGAGCTATTTATCAGACTAAACTGCAATTCCTAAAGGACAATAAGAATCAAAAGATGTAATTATAAAGCAGGTGACATTATTACAAGTATTTCCTAGAGCATCTTTCTTCACAACCTGTAACAAGTGTGTAAAAACCTACTCAGACCCAAATGTGTAATTTTAAAATGACTGGATTAAGTGACTCACAACTCATAAGCCTACCTTTGTGATTGTTACGTGAAAATTTACCTTCCCAGTTATGAAGCTCCTTTACAATTTATATAACCAAAACACTTGCAAAGAATAGCCAGTTACTAATGCCCTTTCCACAATTTCTATAGTAATGATAAGAGCATTGTAAAAAAGTATTCATTTTTTAAACACACACATACCCTCAAATACCCATGGATATTCTGCACTAACACGGTTATAAAGGATTACTAAATAAAATTATAGCTTAGAAGTCATATACAGTACACTCTACTAGTCACATATATCATAAAAAAGATGTCAAGTCAAAGAGAGATGAAAATTATGTGAAGTTAGGGAAAATCAGTACCCACCCCCCTGCCAATTTCATGTCCTGTTATATGTAGGATAAAGTTCTGGGTTTTTGTTAAGGTAGGTGAGAGTATTGCCTGCTGAAAGTCATATTTTAGTGCTAGAAAAGAAGGAATCTTGGTCCCATTTGAATTAAAAGCACCAAAGAGTGTTAAATTATATATCTACTGGTAGCACAGCCATGTGATCTAATTATAAGCAGTTCAATACTTACATTTAGCACAAAAGACAATTTTTGAAGCTAGCTTTTAAAATAAATGACAGAAGTCAAACTATACAGAAGTTTTGTTGTAGTCACTAAATCTCTCTACCTTGCAATTTGAGGAAGAACTGGGTGTCAAAAAGAAACAGATTAACAGTTTAAAAAAAGAAACTTAACTTCAAGGTTACAGATGCTAACATGGCTAAATGAACATTCATACATATACCTGATTTTCAAAATCCTACTTATTTATTCTCTGGAATGCTTCATGTTTGATGCATATGTTCTACTCTACAAAACCTAGATAAATATCTGTACACATTTTAGGGCACAACATGAGTATTCGAATTACTTGGTGCACACACACTAAAACTACATGAAATTATAAATAGCGGCTATGGTCCAAAAAAACATAGAACTGCTTCTATGAGTCGAAGGGGACTTTAGACTCCCCCCTCTTTAAAAATAGCTGCCTCTCAATACATGGCAAACTGCTTTAGCACTGAAGAGAGTTTCAAAAGCAGTTTGAGTATGTCATGGAGATGCATCAGTTTTTCAAAGAAAGAGTCAGTAATTGAAGTCAAGGGGCTATCATCATAAGCACTTTGTGAAATTAAGTAATCTTTGGTTCCCAACCAACAACAGAAACTTAAATGACAGGACTTTAAAAAGAAACAGGTTTCACATTCTGAATAAGCTAGAACTTCACAGAGTTAATTATACAGTCAATATAGAAAATAAAGGGGTGGGGGGCAATCCAGAAAAGTTTGGGCATGCTTAAAATGCATTGAAAATGTGGGACAGAAGTGCTAGATTTAATGGATTCTACACGCTGCTAAGCACTTATTTATGTCTCATTGATTTCAATGAGGCAATAAACCTCAATTTCTCTAGATTAACTTGTAGGTTACAATTTTGATTTCCCATAGACTGGAATGAAATATAATTTAATAAAAACAGGAATTTACCAATGGATATTTTTTGCATAAATAATATCTCCTAGTTCCCCAAAACTCAATATAGGCAATGCATTTAATACTAGGCAATGTAACAAGTCAATGTGTCTTTGGCAATGATTGAATCATATAAACTTGATGGTTTGTCTAATCTACATATTGAGTACTAAAGCTAGTTTAAAACAGCACAGTGCTTTCTATCTTCCTGTTCAAACCTCTGAATTTTGCGACACTTCTAATTTTATAATTTTCTCCAAACTGTATTTTGTTAAGCTTGACTTTTACCAGTGTTTGTGACCTCGTAAATAAAAAAACTATGATATAATAATAATAATCTGATTTCCTGAAATATTTAACATATTAAATTGACATTAGTGGAAAAAAAGGAAAAAAATAATCAGCATCAAACATGGTCTTAGGGTACTACCACCTTCCCAAAAATTATTTCTTTAGAAATTATGATTTGGAGGAGCCAACTGCTTAAATTTTTCCAGAGAGGTAAATACTGATTATTAAAAATGAAGATGTAAACCATAATTTTTTTACGCAAGAAAGGTGCTTATTCTATTTACATATAGCATACAAACAACTGAGGCAATTGATTGTCACATGACAAGTATACCTATTCACATACGAAAAAAATCTGCCCACCCATTCTACTGTTCACAGAATAGTGCAAATGAAATAGTTTGAAAACATAATTGCTTTCACGGCTCTAGTATCAGAGCATATGAACTTACCTATTTTAATTCTGGGAAAAGGAACAGGAGACTAGACATAAAATGTCTGATTTATGTATCAGACACTACTATATTTGCAATTCCTACAAATATCAAGTGATACACACTCACTGTAATGATGATGGATGTATCCTTCCAGCATGGAACTATGCATAGTTTCACACTGACAAACTTGTTAAAAAAACTGAACCAAAGAGCTGCCCATAACTTGCCCATTTGCAAAGTACAATGAGGTACAAGGTATTCATAGTCAATACATCAATTAATAGTTTTCTGTAAGAATCTAGCCATTTCCTTTCACACCGTAGTCTGCCAAACTACCAAACTACCACCAACATAGCTAACATCATTAAAAGGCTTGGTGAGAATCTGCTGACTAACTTGCAACTGTATTCTTACACTTCCTCCTCACATATAAGGATTGGCAGTATATTATTTAACTGTGGGATATTTACATATATGCCCAATTAAGACATAACATTCTTTCTCCAGAGGAATGCACATGAAGATTCTGCATCAGATCAGATTTTTACCCACCCTTGTTCATATCATAAATCTTTCCTGCAAAATCTTATACAAAGCCTGTATCTTCAACAAAACTATTTCTCTCACTGATATTCTTCAACAGGTACTTAAGTTTATATACACGACACGTATAAGTGTTCCATTCCTGGCTTGTATGCTGCTCCTGAAACAAAGTACTATCACTACTGTCATCACTACATAACAGAATTGATGGCATAACAACTTGATGTAAAGGACTTTAAACATAGCTAGCAAAATTTTCAACAAATAGCTTGTTCAGTGTCTGACCAATTTGCCTAGGCAAGCCTTTTATGTCAATTCAATGCCATTTCATTTCCACTTTATAAAAAGCATAGTAGCTCTGCTGAAGTAACTGTTTCCCAACACTTAACTATGATCCCTCGGCCTTGCATGATCCCCTTCTGTGTCTCAAATGCCCTCCCCCTTATATTCAGAATTTAGTATGGGTAAGTGTTGTGTCTATACCAAGTCGAATGCTAACCACAGTTAATGTTAAACCAGACTTGGTAACCTATTTCTAACCTGGGTTTCAAATACTGGTTTAAAGCTAACTATAGTTAATATTCGACTCAGTTTTAGATATAACTGAAAGTGAAAAGGGGTTAAGTGACTGGGGAAATGTTACAATTTCACTGGGCCTGTTCTTACATCAATATAGTGTTCCAACACAATTTTGGAATAACCTGACATGGAGCAGCAGACTTGTCTACAGATGTTGGAACAGCATCAACATGGTCTGTTAAAATGACTGCTTAATATTAGTAGATGAGATACCCCTAAAAATATTCAGCAGCATTTATCTGTTACAGAACATACTATAAAAGAACCTTAGAACAAGGTAAGCATATCACTTTGAGTCCACAGTATGGGAAAAAGTGCATATTAAAAGGAACAGAATCTGAATGCTGTGTAAAGTGTATATACAACAAAGGTAATGTGAATAGGAGAAAAAACATTTGTAACATATATTTTAAAATTAATCAAAAGGCACTAAAATAGGAGAACTAAATAAGGAAGTTGTACTGCATAAACAAAAAAGATCCAAACTAACCAACTTGGTTTGAGCACCCTTATATGATCAATCTTTGCCCCAACTTAAACATATAGTAGATCACATAATTTCAAAGTACAAAATACAACGTATTTTGGTTCAAATGAGCTATATAACCCCCCACCCCACCCCCAGATAATGATTGTAGTAAAAACAAAAAAACAATTTCAGGAGTGATATTAGGGCTTTCATCTGGCATTTCTGCAATATGGTGAACATGCTACAGCTACACATCAGAAATATGTTTGCGCAGTCTTTTAAAACTAGTCTGAACATCTGACTGCCATGCCTTTCAAAAAGAAGAAGTACAAAGCAGCAATTTGGTCCTTAATGCATTTTATAGTCACGACTGTTAATTCCTTGGTCTAAGATTCCCTTTTTGGTTTCATCTGTGAAAAATACACAGGCCAGGATCCAAACTACTTTACTATGTGCATGCTTTAGTCTAGGGCATGCCAAGATGATGGGTTTTTTTAAAGCTTTTTTTTTAATATCCCTCCCATGCCACACCACATCAAAATCTGCTTTTGGAAGTCCTCAGGTTCAGAAGTAGTTTGATGTGGCATGGTGAATTGCTGTTTAAGAAATACAAGCCCAAATGCCTGTTGGACTTGCAGAACTACTAATACAAACCACTGGATCCCAGCCATGATTTCTACTATTAAAAGTAGTAACTGTTTCTGTAGAAACATGACTGCTGGATTAAGAGTGGATCCTACCTGTACTCTAGAAAAATGGACAAGAAGAATGCCCCCCTCCCAGTCATCATTCAACAAGACAAGCATTTTCTGAAATGTACCTTGATGATGCCTTTAATAATTGCTATCACAGCCAAAAGTGGCCTACTGTGTTTCCAAATTGTAGTTTTTATGTAAAGAGTTTTGCTTCAGTCAATGCTTTTACAGAGTAACTGTAGCTCTTATAGCAACTTTACTAAAATACATTAGGTTGGCTATGTTTTTTTGAAGAAGTCCAATTTCAAGTTAAAATAGACGAGGAAAAAAGAGCAAAAGAACTAGAAGTTGTCAATTACATATTAATATTGTTTTCATTATTATTGAGAGAGTAATGGCACTTTATAATTCAGTATGTCACAGTCTTAACTTATTCTGTTTCTACTCCTCTCAACTTTCCTCCCTGACGTAATAAACTCAACATGCCGGGGGGGGGGGAGGGATATAACTTCCAACTGTTTCATAGACTAATCACCTGAAAAAATCCAGGTCAAGACATAAGATATAAAAGGTCAACACTCTTTTGCTTCTTATGTATACAAATCCAACAAAGACATGATAAATTCTCTCATCCTTTAGAATAAGAAATGCAGTTTAAAAGCAGTGATCTACAGCTCAGATGGCAAATACTGTCCACACACCAGTCACGTGCATTCAAAATCAGATTCAATGGCATGAGTTTCCCGGATTACAATGTAAGGGGAGGAAGGTAATCTCTTCGCTCCCCATCCTCACACACTAGCTAGATGAAATGGCCACAACTGCAATGGAGTAATCAAAATATAGGCAGTGAACTGTTGTCCTTCAGAAGGAGAAGACTGCCAAACACACCCCACTGTTTGAGCAATGATTTTAAAGGACACATCGATGCCTTAGTGTTTCCAGCAATCATTACCTCTGTCCCTGGCATATCATGCTGGAGTACATTCTGTATTTACTGCAGATTTCCAAGTCTATGCTATGACCAAATTTAGTCACACCACAGTAAGTGGACTGAAGAGTTCATCCAGTCAACCTGCAGTTGTTCATGGTCATTTCAAAGATCACCAGCTTACAAAAATAACTTTTCTTTTAAAAGCAGCAGTACCAAGTAGGCATTTTTGGGAGAGTCTGTGCCCCTTTTCCACTTATCAATTATTTTAAACATAATTTCCTTTTCAAAGTCCTAGCATATTAGCAAAACAACCCTGTGTCCTGGAGGGGGGAAGACATGTAACAGGAAATATGGCTACAACGCCATTAAAAGTGCATTGTAACCGACACTGTCTACTTATAGCCCACTCTTGAGAGGGCAACAACTTGGTAACACACGTCTCAGCTATGAACAATTGGGGGGTGGGGGTATCAGATGGTAGAAAAGGAGGACTACTCTCATTTCAATGACAAAGTGCATTTCGACAGCCACCAGGAGCAATGACAGTATTCCCCTCCCTCAGAATTGATTGCACTAACTCAGAGGTCTGAAGTCCTACTAGGATCTCTGAGGCACTCCTGGTTCCAAGAGACAAAAAGTCACAATTCAGTAGTCTTTGCAGAACTGTAGATTGAGAAAACTAACCCGTTTTGATTTCTCAAAAAAGCCAAAAGCTTCATTTTCATAGGGATCACATTCACCATTTCCTCCGATCTTCTCAAGACTCACAGTGTTGAAATGGGACTGATCAGCCTACAATGGATTGCACATCACCCAAGGAGAAAGGAAGGCATGGAAAAGGCATAAAATACATTTCATACTGCTTCACAACCACATTTATGGGGATGGGGAAGGGGAACTGGAACATGAGGTTTTATTGCTGTTTCAGTACAAAATATAGTAAGATATCTAAAATGAATTGAACAAGATCACAAAAGCCAGGATGATGGTTGCTGTTGTTGCTCAAGGAAGAAATGGGTAGAGAGGAAAGTACAGGAAGGACAACAAAGCTAAACCTGGGATATCAGTTGCATATTGAAACTGGGGGATCGGGACTGCTTGGTCAGAGGAGCTCCTGGCGAGAGGACATCTTTACCATTTCCAACTTGGCCTAAGCGGTCCTCCTGTAGACTAATGGTTGAAAATCGATTGGTGTTGCCAGCTGCTAAGTTAGTAACACCCTCACCACCAATACCAACACTAGAACCTGCTTGACTGCCATTCACATAGTCAAATGATTTAGTGGAAGAAGCACTGGCAGTTCGGATCAGGCTCACACTATTGGCTTTTGGCACCACCTGCCCAGCAGGCAGGCTCAGGTGTTTCTTTGTAGGAGTCATTTCAATCGTGTCTGTACTGAGGTCAATCGATTGGTGCAGGTACTGCTTACGGGCAGGCTCTCGAGGGCTCTCACTGGATTTGGTAGCCAGGGCGATTTCTTTATCCTTGGTGGAACGTCCACTTGCTCCTTTTCTCAAACTGCCCCTTTGGGATGTGGACGAAAGAGGTTTGGCCCCAACTGGCTGGCTGCTCAGGGATGCTCCAGACGAAAATCCTTCATCAGCATCATTAAGGTTCACAGATTCTTCTCTTCCATTGAGACCATCAGCATCTAAAAACCCAAAACAAATCAGACTAAGAAACTAAACATGCTTGGCACATATTACTAGGTTTAATCTTGAAAAAAAACTTTTCAAACATTTAGCATTTGTTTTTATACATGCTGTTTTGTTAACCTGAAGTATATCTAAGTGTACTTCTCCATAAGTAATGGAAACACTTCCATGTAGTAAGAGCCACAAGGCCCACAACTTCTAAAGGTTAGACTTCACTACACAGATTGCCCAAATTGTGTAGATAATTTCCACATGAGCACCACTACTAGAAACATGCAGCATCAGCATGAAACTCTGTGCACTTAGGATAATCCACATTGTGAACAGCTTTCAATGGTTCAAATAATTGTGTGGATTAACAGCATACAGAAAACAATTCCAGCATCCTCACTACCTACGGCATAATAAGAGAACTAGATCTTCTAGGAGCATTCCTATGCCAATATATTATGTGAAGCAACCATCTATAGCAGATACTGCACCTGTAACACTTAAGGCTGTGACATTGCAGGCGGCACAGTGCAGCACGAAGCGAGATCGGCCTTTGCTTTGCGCTGTACTGCTTCCTGTCTATACTGAAGGAAGCTGCATGGAGAAGTGTAAGACATCCTGCCCCACCCCCTGCTCTGTTAGCCAATCAGAATAGAGTCTTTTCAGTCTCAATTCCGACTGGCCTTCACTTCACGTCCCACCCCCACTGCGCCGAGCGCGGCCTCTCATTGGCCGAAGTTCAATTTTTCCAACTTTTCTCGCAAGGCAACACAGTTCTCCTGCGTTGCCATGCAAAGGAGGAGAGTGCAGGATACACTGTACTCTCTGCACCGCTTCGGCACGCTTCCCAACGCAACGCACCACGTGTGGTGTGTCACATCCTTTAACCTACTAGAACCGTGTCAACCTACTAATACCTGCTCCAACCTATTACTTGGAAGTCTCTGTCCTAACCCAACTCACTCTCATGACCACACAATGCTTATCTCTTTTGTCAAGTAGTTTCCAATTCAATTTATTTTGCCTTCCATATCCTCTCTCCATCCCCTCTGAAAGATTATCACATTGTGGTTTTTTAAAATCTAGAGTGAAATTCAATACCTCATGTTCGGGGGGGACGGGACGATGACAACAACATACTATGTAATGAAGAGAAATTTTCTAGATCAACTGTATTTGTTCACCTCAACATTATAAATTTTATAAATAGATATTTATATCTATATATTTGGCCCTGCAAGACCAAAAGAGTGCTTTAGAAAGAACATGCATCTTATATTTTCATACAATATTTCCCAATACATCCAAGGAGACACTTTAAAAAAAAGCCACTTTGCACATGGTATTCTTCTCAAAAAGAGAGAGAGAAAGGGAGAGATGCATACATATGAGAGATGCGCAGAGAGTACATACCTAGATTACCTTGAAAGCAAAAGTAACCTTTCATCAGATGCAGTATTTAGTACATTCTTTTAGACCACATGCAAAGCTAGACGACAAGTGCATTTGATTGAGCAGCAGCCGCCACCAACACCACCTCTCTCAATCCTTTCCAGCAGCCTCCCCACAGAGGGTATATCAAGAAGATTCTAATGATAGCAGAGAAACTTGCATGGAGAGTACGCTAAAGTACACGGCCAAAGTTCTCCCCACAGACACCTTAAATCTCATGGTAGTTTTGCAAAGTACTCAAAGATAAAAGATATGAACCTGCAGAAGGCAGACCTAAAATAATATTTGAGAAAGTAATGCTGTATAGTATTCATTCAACAGAGAGGAGTCGGAGAGGTTTGGTGTGAGCTTTCAGGATGCTACCATCATGCAGAGGTCCAGGCAGCTCAGCAGTGCTCGACAGTGAAAGAAATGGATGGGGCAACATGCAGGGTAGAATCTTCAAGCCAGATTCCAGGCACACCAGTGAGGTTTCTGAGCAATTTGCTGCACTAAATTGGATATTAAATGCACAAAGTTTGGTTTACAGTCTAACATCTACCTACCTATTCCATCTCTACCCTCATAACAGCTAGAGAAATGACAATTTCCTTCTCTTGCAGAAAATATAACAATTTTAGCACCTTAAGGCAACAAAACTTTACTACAATGCTAAACACAGAAAAACAAAACCACACATCAGTTGAATTTTTGTTCCACTTAAATATTTTTTTGAATTATTTTTAATTCTATACCCACATTAGCTTCCATCTTTTTGTTCAACAATCACAAACTACTATATATACACAAACCTGCTGCCACTACCTACTGCGAGAAGAGTATTACCACACTCCTTTTAATACACACCCTTCTTTTGTAAAAAAATTACTAATCCGCATTTTGTTAATTTGCAGAATATTTCTGTAAATTGATACGAAGTACTGCATAACAAAGTTGCTCACTATTCTTCAAAATCAGAAGCATAAAAAACTTGGAATATCAGAAATCAGTACAGGTTGAGTATCCTTTATCCAGACTGTTTGGGACGGGAAGTTGTCTGGATTTTGGAATATTTTCATAAATACTGTATAATGAGAGATATCTTGGGGGATGGGACCAAAGTCTAAACATGAAATTTATTTATGTCTCATATACACATAGCCTGGAGGTAATTTTATACAATATTTTTAATAATTTTGAGCATGCTTTGCACTATGCCAGCCAGGTGCTAGAAAACATGTTTTTTAAAAAAAGTCATAGCCCCAAATATGTCTGGATTTCGGATCTCCGGATAAGGGGTAACTGACCTGTACAGCCAAAAAAAATCACCTCGTTCTGTCCCATGTGTATGTTATATAATGTCTATTAAGAGTATTTATTTGGTTTTTACGCCTCTAATTTAATCACCAAAGTTAGACAGATTACAAATCTGGGAATTGTGTGTGATCAAGCCCAAGCAAATGCCAATCTCTTTCCATCCCAGATCATCACCGAGTAACAGCTTTACTCAGTCTGAATACGTTAATCTTCAGTTGTCTGTGTTCAGAACTATGCTTCAGTATTCTTCACTTCATTTGTCCAGAATCCATGATAGGGTGATCCGTACTCCAAAGAAAAAGTCACATGGCACAACATTTAAAGTTATTACAATGCTTTAAAAACAACAGGTGTTAAGGAGGTGCTACGTCCTTTGCAACCATTTTTCAAAAGAAGATTCTCAGAAAATGTGAGGACTTCTTGGCATCCTGGTCATGCACATGCAACGTTTAGTTAGTACAACAAAATAAGACCAGTTTGGACAAACAAAGAAAAGTTGAGGTTGGGGCTCTTTACCAAGCATGCTCAAACTTACTAATTCTAACACTGCTGAATGCTTCCATAATCATTTGTCACTGGCGCCTGAAGTCTCAACTTTCCTGTCACTACGGAACATCTTGATTACACATAATGGGTTTGTGTGTAACAAAATGTTTTCTAGAAGGCCTTTGCATATCCACATTTCTCAGAACAATTGTAAAGCTTGTACTGTACCTATTTTGCAAGTACTTTGGCAGACATGTTATGACTTAAGTCATCAACAGTGCCAAAAGACTGCACTGATAGGCAAAGAATATTACAGGAACAGATTAGGAAGATCAGAGGAATAGCAAATATATAGTTCCATAGAATTCTATGGCCAATGAAGCACCCTCCACCAGCACCAAGGGGGCTACAGGCTGATTGCATGCACTGCATAAAGAGAGCAGCTCTTACTAAAGAGAACAAGTTAATACATCTTCTAAATAAAAATAAAGTAATAGCCTGAAGAATACCACTGTATAAGGCTGTATGAATCTTCCCCCCCCCCCCAAAAAAAAAGTTTGGGCTGCATCTACCAGGAGAGCCTGGTTTTGAGAGACCATCTCATAAGAACTAGAAATAAACAGTTGGATGGCAAGAAACAATCCACTCATATTAGCCTCATGAACATTTCAGTTAATTGGCAATTATAATTTATATTATAATAATTTCAGTTAATTGGTGCAACATTTCAGTTGGCAATTCAGCAAAGTAATATGTGAAAAATGCTTGACAGGAAATACACCTTAGGATTAAAAAAAACTAATTTTGCCAATATTCTCTTATTGACTTAAATTTCTATAAAACTTTTATATACTGTACTCTAAAAGGATTCCAGTTTTCCAAAATAATCTCTTATTCTAAATATTTAGAGTTAGCATGCTCAGTGCAGGGTGTTTCCAAGCAATTCCAAAGTTATTGGGTATGGCTCTTTGCCTTATGTTAGCCATGCCAAGCAAACTGTCACATAGAGGGTTCAAGACCCACAAGATTACAAAAGGTAGTTCTGGACCTGGTGCTAGGCATAAAGGGGATGCAGCATGTGTATTTCAAACAGAAGGAACAACACCTGGGGGTAGTGGAAACACATACTAGAACGTAAAGGAGTTCTGCTTAGGAATAAGGAGCCAGGATCCTCCTCCAGCAACTGCCTTACTGACTTCTGCCTCCTCATCTCTGTCCTACCCTCTGTTGTGGCTGCTGCCAAGTTGGGCTCCGGTGAGCCATGCTCAGGGATCCTGAGCACCAGCACGTCCCCCTCTTGCTTGCGTTTGATCCCTAGGTCTGTGGAGCCGTGCAGGATCGGGGATCCGGGAATGCTCAAGTCAGCATCACTTGAGAAGTCAAAGCCATCTGGGATTCAACATATAATATTTTAGTGCTTTTCTACTCTTTTTCTAAACATTCTAACCCAGGCAGGGAAATGAAGGTTTACATGGACATGGAACACACAGGAATGGCATCTGCACTTTTCTAGGCAGAGAGCCAGGTAGACACCATATAAACAGGCAGCTGCGCTATACTGTATACAACAGACCAGCATACAACACATCAACAGTAAGGACACACATGACCAAGGATTTGCAAAATGGTAAAACATGTTTTTAGGGTGAGGCAACCAGAAGAGAATGAAAACCAGAGAATTCAAGTGTTGGCAAAGAAAAGGCAAGGGAAGAGTTGTATTTTTAGAAGTTCTGATTTTTTCTTTCCCACTCTAGTGTAATATTACATGCAATAGAATCTTAACCCCACATATAGAACAAAGTGGTTATCATACAGAGATTAAAAACTCACCATCTTTATGTTTGCTTTCCTTATCCAAAGTTGGATAAGGCCAACTTTGAAACAAGCTCAAACCTAAGTATTTATTAGGGAGCTGCTAATCAGAAAGAATGAAAAAGTTCCCAAGTTAATGCGACACCGATCATATTAGAATCTCACATTATTTTAACTGTGCAATCCTAGGCATGTCTACTTGGAAGTAAGCCCCACTGAGTTCAACAGACCTTATTCCCAAGTTAGCATGTATAGGATTGCAGCCTAAGAGTATAGGGCTTGAAAATATAATTCCAGAGGATATACATTACATTATAAACTTGTGCCAGTGTTTTCTTAAGCGGCTTAGATAAAATTTATACCAGTCACTAAAATTCTGACAATAAAAATCAGAATACAAAGATTTTCCAGATGCAAATTCTCTTTTATCTAATATTAGTGATATCTGCAATTTCTAATATTGTTTGATATACTGCACAGTATATTGATATTTTGGAATGAGAAATGGCATTTCTTTTTCAAAGTAGGGAAGGGCCTAATTTTGAGAGACATTATCTGGTTGCAGTTACCTACAAATTGTTCTCCAAAGTCAAAAGTGAGTCATTTCAGACCAATTTAAGTTAGAGAGGCAACAAGATCCAACATACTTTTCCATGTCAACGGTCCATAAGCTTTATTCCTGCAACGAACAATCTGTGTCATAGGATACTATTTAAGCCACTTAAAGCCTTCTAGGTTTCCTACATGATAAAATGAAGGCGACACTTGCTTCCGCCACAGGGCGTGACCATGATTACAAGTTCACATACATACAATGCACAGAAAAAGTGATCAGCAGTATGTATATTGCAGAAACTGACAACATTCCAGCTCAGAAACCAATTTGTAGCAACAGAGATGAATTATGCTATGCTATAACTAGTTTGCTCTAGGAGAGTTTACCTTCTCTTCTCCAGCGATGTCGACGGATTGAAGCTGTTGTAATGGCAGTTCGAGAAATCCTCGGTACTGTTGGAGTAACCTCCACCTTCAGTACCTTCTGTCCTCCTTGTGATGCGTCAGGAGCATCAAAGGGTAATGAGTTCTTCATAGCATTTGCAACCTAAGACAACAGTAAGATGTAGTACAAATTGGCCATCTTGACAAGCAGCTTAAAAAGACCAGAAGAGGAAGAGTACTATACAATGCAACTGCATTGTATAGAGCAGTGTTTCTCAAACTGTGGGTCGGGACCCACCTGGTGGGTTGCGACCTGATTTCTGGTGGGTCCCAGGTGATGGAAAGATCAGATAAGTAATTCCCACAAGCGCTGAGGCTATTCAAAAATCAGATAGCTACTAATTGCCCTTCAAAGAGCTGAGCTCCTGCAGTTTGCAAGATAGCTGCTAATTACCCTGCAAACAGCTGAGCTCTTTACTTGTAAATAAAACGTATTTATTTCTAGATCACCTTTTTTAAAAGTCTCATAAAGGCTTTTAATAGAGTGTCATTTTAAAAAGGTCCTAATAGAGTGTCATTTTGGGTCCTAATAGAGTGTCATTTTAAAAAGTGGGTCCTGGTGCTAAAAAGTTTGAGAACTGGTATAGAGTACTATACAATGCAAGAGTACTGCCTAGTACTGTGAAGAGTACTATACAATGCAACAGCAACCTGAAGATTTATACTTCATAACCATACACAGGGTCACTGCATAGGATTTTATCTTCGTATCATCACCTTGCAGAACTCTGCTTTATCTTATTTATACACCCTTATTGCACATATTCCAGTCTCTCTCGTTTGGTCAGCTAATATCCATGTGTACCATCCCCATCCAAATAATAACTGGTTCCACCACAGAATGTTCATAACCTGGTTTTGCAGTCAGATTTGAAAGCTTCACCTGCTGGTCTCTCTCTGTTGTTGCTGAACTCCAAGTCATGCTGTAGATCACGCAAAAGATATACGCAAATTGACACTTATTGTTTCTCAGTCATATTAGTTACATGGGTTGTATTACAAGTCATGCTGAACTTTACTTCTTGGTGGGAGCTGGTCAGCATCCTTCAAAGGAGATGAGACTGACCAACTCCAATTCTCAGTCTGTCACAAAACCAGTCCCCCCTGCCAATTAATCCAGTGTGGGACCACTTCACCCGTTTTTTTTTTTTTAACTACACAGTGATACTCTCCATATCGAGGAAAAACATGTTGGGAGACCTTGCACCAGTGTCTCCTTCCCCCCAAATTCACCATTTTCCTGGGGGCCCAAAACCAGTTGTTTACGTTGCCATCACAAAGGAGAAAGCCAGCCAGAGAAAGACCATCTGAGAAAGCCAACCAGAGAAAGACCTCCCAATTGCATGGATGAGCTCCAAGTTCCCCAAGAATCTCCCTAAAAGACTACATGGTAGCATGCAGCCAGCAATCCAGGAGTACTAGGTCAAATTCAAAAAGCAGCTGAAAAGTTTAAAGCAGAAAATAAGTTTATTGGGGACAATTAATACAAAGAGGAAAACAACAACAAGCAGCAGTTTATGGACTGGCTTGGGCATTGCAAGTGCCCAGGTGTAGATTTTAGCAAAATTCTAGCAGGTTATTATTACAAGCAAATAAGTAATTCCTTTACATGTCTGAATTCATTGGTCTTTAACTGCAATCACTCCAGATGTCAGCTTTCCAGATCCCATTACACCTCCAAACCTCCAAGAGGTGGATGAACCTGGTCACACACAATTAACTCTGAGTCAGATCAACACACACTTTGAGGCATCCTTAGCATGACCTTAAGTAATCTTAGTTTTGGAGATTCGTGTTCTTTGTTCTCCACATACTCTTTGCCTGCTATTCTGCCTTGCTGCTGGTCTGTGGAGCAACAGAGTCAACCCATTCCAGCCTCCATCGAAGACCCACCAGGTCAGCCAGCACACAGGATCAGTAAACCCCTGCAGCCCCTTTTCTTTTCTGACTGTTCTCCTTCCCTCAGTCTGAGTACCATCAAAATGGCTGAAGCCAGGGTGGGCTGGTCAGCCAACCTTCTTGAGCCACCTCTCCCCCCCCCCAGCGCCCCTACCTCCTCCTCTCTTGGGAGAAAGGCATCTTGGTTCCTTTGCTCTGCTCCCTTCAAGGCTACCACCTCCGTGCAGGTTAAGAGCTTGCTTTGCAGCACTCTTAAGTTCTCTTTGTCCAGGGAGACTTGCTTGGTCAGCCATCTGAGGCTGCGACCCCTTGCAATACAACACCCTTAAACCTTGCAGAAAAGGAATGGTAATCTTGGTCTGCAGTGCAGCCTCATCAAGGGCCCACCAACTCCCCAGACAAGGACTATTTTCCTTGTCTCAGACATCAAATTGACTGCACACTTAGCAATTGTCTGTGAGATAGAGGCTGTCAGAGGCCCAAGACCATCCTCATGTCTCCTTTCCAAACAAATTCACTTGACCAATCCAGCAAGTCCCCAGAGGTCTTGGTGTATAGTATAGGTCACAAGAGTTTGTTCAGTGGGAGAGACTAGCTTCCCCCACCACAAGTAGGTCAAGTGCTTTTAGAGCCTGTTTCAAGGCTCACTCCTGGCTACACAGAGCCATTCCCTGCCACAGCCTTTTGCTGCAGTCTGAACTGCCTCTGCCTATACCCTTCTCCTTTTATTCCTACTCTCTCCCTTCTCGCGGGTTCCTCTGGGAAGCCCAACCCAGGAGAAGAAAGGGAAGGTTTTGGGTTGCAAGGAAGGAAGTTAGCAGTAAGCAAGCAATAAACAAATCTCAAATAGCAGTTTGCAAAATTTCTCCTTAATTGCTACAAAAATAAGAGTTCATCTTGCTCTCTTCTCCTTGGATTCCAGATAAATGCAGTGTCATCTTGCACTGCTTGGGAAGAAACAACATGCCTGTGCTTTAAGTTATATCTCTTATTTTAAATATTTAAAACGACTTTTTAAAAAGTTGGGAGTTGCATGCAGGTCTTGGAAAATTCAACTAGATTAAAGAGTTAGCATTAATTAGAAGAGCCAGAAAGCTCAAAGTCACTGGCAGACAATCCATACTTCTAAGACTGGGCTAGTATTTTTGAGAGCTACTTGGATTAAGAAGCTACATACTCTAAAATATCTTTTAATTAGGGAAAAAGGGCAGAAGGGAAACAGCTAACAGAACACAGAACATAGTATGGGGCGGAGGGGAGAAAGACATGTTTGAAAAGAGAAAGCAATTACTCCTGTATTGGTATTATAAAATGAGACAAATCAAATAGGAACTGCAATCAGATTAATTTGGTGTCGAGCTCATTGTTCAGTTTTAGTCAGGAGCGGAAGCAGCATCCAAATGTGAATCCACCTACAGGCTTTTCAGTCTCAGAGGGAGTCCAAACAACAGGTTCAGTTTTTAATTTAAATTTTCAATTCAGTAGTGCATTTAGTCATTTCCTCAAGGAAATCACTGTTCCAATAATTCACCAGGTAAAAAGCATCTAAATCATCATATTCAGAATTATACAGCTAAATGTTCTAGCCCAGCGGTTCTGAAACTGTGGGTCGCGACCCACCACTGAGAACCTAAGCTGTTCCCTGCCCCCTTAAGGGGTGGGGACAGAATGACAGCGGCGATCCAGAGGATCGCCGCCGCCAAATTGCCCGAAACCGCTGTTGCGGCACTTACCGAGGCTTCGGGGAGGCCTGCGCGACCCTCTGCAGGCCTCCCCAATCTTCAGATTGCTGCAAAACAGCGACCTTCAGGTGCTTCCGGTTTTGCAGCGATCTGAAGATCGGGGATGCCAATAAAGGTTTGATTGATTCAGTAGCAACACTATTTTAGGGCAAAGATACATATTATTTCTTTGCATGCAATATAGCAGTTAGGCCAGCGGGTGGCGCAGTGGGTTAAACTGCTGAACCATGAGCTGCCAATAGAAAGGTCGGCAGTTCGAATCTGCGACGGGGTGAGCTCTCGTTGCTTGGCCAGCTCCTGCCAACCTAGCAGTTCCAAAGCATGTTAATGTGAGTAGATAAATAGGTACCGCTTGCGGGAAGGTAAACAGCGCTCCGTGTTCCAGCTGCATGCTACGTGCTGCGGCAAGGAGAGTCATGCCGGCCACATGACCACGGAGGCGTCTTCCGACAACGCTGGCTCTTCGGCTTTGAAATGGGGATGAGCACCACACCCTAGAGTTGGACACGACTGGACTTAATTGTCAGGGGTCACCTTTACCTTTTTTAAATATAGCAGTGGTTCCCAAACCGGCTCACAGGGGAGCCGTGGAAACCAGCCAGGGGAGCCGCAGAGTGCCACGGAATCCTCCAATTGGCAGGCATCAACATAATGTAATGGGGAGCAAATGGTCAAGGGAGCCGCAGGTCAAAACAGTTTGGGGAACACTGTTACAATACAGTATTTCTATTTTCATTCTTTTATCATGAAACTGTGATCTTTGAGTGAAGTCATCTCTGTCAGTCTCTTTAAGGAAAGGATATTTTCTGCAATACACTGGTTTGTTATCCAGACTCGGATCCCTTGTTCCAATTCAGCACACAGGGACCATGTAGCTAGATCGTCATCAGGTGCCTTTTCATTTTGTTGCTTGATCTGCTGAAACTCCAGCACCCCAGTTTAAACAAGGCATGTGTGGGGTTAGCAGGTTAGTGGGCTAATTGCTTGAATAGCATCCCAACTCCATGTGCTGGGTGTTAATGGTTATTGCATCCCTTCAATTAAAACTTTTCTTTATGCTTTCTAGCCAAGCTCAGGCATTTTCTATCCACCGGCTTGTAATTTTACTACCCATCTTTGTTTCCCCATATTGTCTAATCCCCATTTTGTTTGGACTTTTAATCAACTAGTTATTAAAATTCTGACCCTTGGTCTACCTGGTCCATGCTCATGGCTAATTCAGTGGATTGTTGCATCTCTTTGCCTTGCAGATGCTACTATGGGTTTGACTTTTAAGAAGAGCCCGGGACTCGGTGCTCTCTTGGGAAGGGTCCCCGTCCCCCCAGACGGCCCTCCTCTGTCTGGTCTCTATAGCCTGGGATGGTGGCAGTGGATACAAACTATTAAGGCTTTTTCCTCATTCAGCTGCTGGTCCAGTAAAGGGGAAGCAGGAAGTGGTGTGCTAAACACTAGGCACTACCACCCTTGGTCAGCCTGCCTTCTCCCAGGAGTCATGCCAGAGAGGTTTGTGGGCAGTCAAGTCGGAGGCTGGTAGACAGGCTGTCCGTACTCAAACACTTATGCCACCGGTGCTCCCACTTGGCTGAAGACTGGGAAGCAAGCAAACATTCCAGTGGTGATGGCAGCAACTGAGTTGCAGTGCGACACCAACCACAGAGTTACTACTTTGGCTTTCACAATATCCAGTAGGTCCCCACAGCATAGGGCTAAAATTAGGCCTCACAGTAGTCACCTCTGAACTGGAAAGCAGAGCAAGGAGCTGGCTGGCAGCCATTAGCACAAACCCATTCCAACTGCACCAGCCTGAACAGCAGTTGTAGAGACTGAGCCTCTCCCCACAGCGTAGCCAGAGTGTATGTGCAAATATTTGCATGGCTCCCAGCAAAGCAAGCATGCTGAGAGCACCAGTCAAGAGCAACAGTTCCTCGTCCACCTCCAATTTTCCTACAGTCAACTGACATTTTGCCCACACTGGTTGTACGTGACATTGAACAACTCTTTGGATCCTAGCCTAGCACAAAAAGTCTGATCTACAGAGCACAAAGCATTATCAGAACTCCAAAGCAGAATGATGTAATTGCATTAAACACTACACAGACTACTACTAATACAAGACAAAAGATCAGATTATGTTGGGGGTTATACAGTACACCACACAAGTCTTTTGGAAGTAGTATTAGCAATGTATGTACAGTTTAATCAAATCAATGGACTATAGTACATTTTTCCTTACCAACAATGGCTGAGAATAGAGTTCAAGCTGTGCTCTGTAAATTATATCATCCAGTGATTCCTGGCCAAGTTCCCACTGTCCATTGTACCTACAGTACATATGGATAAAAAAGCATTTATTTATTTAAAAAAAATATATCCCGCCTTTTCCTATGCCAAAGGCAAATGCCCAAGGCGGCTAACAACAGATTAAAATACATAATTTAAAATACATAAAATACATAACAAAAGTTAAACAAATTTAAAAAACAATAAACACTCTGGGGGGGCAACAGTATGGAGCAGAGAAGCAGTATGGCAGAGCATCTTGAGATACAGGAGGCAGACCACAACCCATCACCCAAACGCTAGACGAAACAAAAACGTTTTGAGCCCTCGCCAAAACGTCATGAGGGAGGGGGTGGTTCTCAGATCCCCTGGCAGGGAGTACCACAGTTGTGGCGCCACAGCAGAGAAGGCTCGCCCACGTGTTGCCACTCCCCTAACTTGCAATATAGGTGGCACCCGCAGGAGAGCCCCCTCAGATGACCTAAGAGAGCGGGCCGGAATGTATGGGAGAAGGCCTCAGATATCCTGGACCCAAACCATGAAGGGCTTTAAAGGTCATTACCAACACCTTGAATTGGGCCCGGAAACGAATGGGCAGCCAGTGCAGCCGCCGAAGCAGCGGCTCAACAGAGTCAAACCGCCTAGCTCCAGTGACCACCCAGGCATTCTGCACTAATTGCAGCTTCTGAACCGTCTTCAAGGGCAGCCCCATGTAGAGCGCATTACAGTAATCCAGTCTTGAAGTCACTAAGGCATGGACCACCATGGTCAGTTCCGATCGACTCAAGTACGGCCGCAGCTGACGCACCAGCCAACACTGGGCAAACGCACCCCTGGCCACAGCCGCCACCTGGCTTTCCAGGGAAAGCTGTGAATTCAGAAGCACTCCCAAGCTGCGCACCTGTTCCTGGAGGGAGAGTGCAACCCCATTCAGAAATTAGATAAGTAATTTCTCTTTCCCTAATGCATATTTTCCAAATGCAACAAGGATAAGGGCTAGAGCTTCAATAATTAGCTTACTTAAAACTGCATTCTAACTGCACATCAACCAATCAGGACAGAGTCATTAGTCATATTATAATCTAGTATCAAATTTAAAGATGAAATTAAAGCAAATGTGGAAATTAATCTGGTAATTTAGATCAGCTCAGCAGATGCACAAAACACAAATGCGATATTCACAAAGAACAATGGCAAACTGTATGTTAAGTACTCTAGTAGAGGGTTATGCAGGTACACACACCTCCAGTCATTACTAGGAGGTTTAACACATACACACAGGACTATGTGTACTCACAAGTGCACAGTTAGCAGTAGAGGTACACAATCTTCTTTTTAAAAAGGTATGCTGATGTGATGTGTCTAAAACGAGAGGAAGCCAGAAGTGCACAAATCCAGGGTCTAAAGTTGATAAACTTATGATAAAGGTATTGATAAATGACATCTGCCCATAGTGGCAGATTACAGAAAAACTAAAGAGATGAGGGATACAAAAAGAAGAAATATCTTCTGATTCAGTTGAAAACTTGTCCAAATCTCTGATACTTACACAGCATAATAGACCCCAGTGAGCAGCTGTACCATGAAGTCAGGATCCAATACCACTCTGCCACAGTCTTCTTTCCAGCATTTTTCATGTTGCCGTGGAAACCCACACACACACAGTCTGACAAAAATTAAGAGCATTTTAGAGATAAAACCTTGATTTTACAAAAAGGTTGAGTAAACAAATTCACATATTTATCAGGCATAATTGAGTGAAATTCTAAAGTTACCAAGAAAAGTTACTGTAGGTAAAGGAGAAAAAATATCCCATAGCTTGAAATCTCTTTAGAGAAGCATTTTCATGGGAATGAATCAGTAGAATTTATGATATTCCAAATCTTGCAAAACTAGAGCCTAGAAAACCCAATACACTTTGAATTTCAACACAAGTCCAATCACGTTTTGGGGAAACACCCGAGTGGAATAGTTTCTCAAAGTTCTACTGAATTTGTGTGATCCAGTGCATAAACATGACCTGCTCCAGACTACTTCATAAAAATATTTCATTCTTAACAAAAGCAAAGCAGCATTCCTTGTTCAACTGAAGTTACTATTAATGCTGGTGTAACAGCTAAACTGTGGTTAGGTCTAGCAAGTGGGATTTGTGTGATCCAGTGCATAAACATGACCTACTCCAGACTACTTCATAAAAATATTTCAACAGCCAAGGGGCATGCCCCTTTCCTGATGAAAGGTTTGCACAGGATGAGGCTGTTTCAAGAATGCACACCTCAAGAGGCCAAATCCTTCCTCCTCTCCATACAAGGATACTTTTGGCACTATTTTATTTATTTTTATTTTCACATTTTTATACCGCCCTTCCTCCAAGGAGCTCAGAGTGGTGTACATATTTCCTCCCCTCCTTTTGTCCTCACAACAACCCTGTGAGGTAGGTGGGGCTGAGAGATAGTGACTGGCCCAAGGTCACTCAGGAAGCTTCGTGGCTGAGCGGGGATTTGAACCTGGATCTTCCAAACCACTATGGGGTGGGGAAGTGTCCCTTAGTCACTAAAAGATCACCAGGGGAGGAGAAATTTGGCTCCTTCCTTTAATCATAATCCTACTCATGAATTTTCACATGTACCATTTTTTTTTAAATAAGGAATGGATACTACGCATTACATGGTTATCACTGAATTCTCTTGGAAGATATTTTGGAGTATTATACACAAAAGTCGTAAGAAAATTCAAATGTAAAACTAGAAGAGATCACAAGCTAAAGTCAAGATGCTAAGTGCTATTATAGGCATGCTCAAGAGAATGGGTGCTCCTAGTAGAATTTTAACTTCTCTTGGAACACTGGATCCTCTGATACATGCCATATCACAAACTGCCTCTGAAGCACCTAATGCTTGGAGATGAGATGACAACATTAGGAACAAGTCATGAAATTGCACACATTGTTTCCCTCCATCCCTGCCTCCCTCCATACTGCCCTCTTGTTGCAAATTCCTCCTGCCTCTCTCAATCTGAGCTCACAAGTAACCATCGATAACCTGGCTTACAAATGAACCCAGAGATACCCCCCAAGCCTACTTTAAGAGCCCCAATTAAAACTGGGATTTGTCCTGGCTCATGTAAACCTAGATTGACAATAGTCATGGGGGAAGGGGAGAGGAGAAAAGCATACACAGTGGCCACAGTCCACACCTGGAGATGCTGAGGACTGAACCAGTTCCTTCTGTGTGCAAAAAAATGGCCTCTGCCATTGACCAACAGCCGCATTTGAGTTAATGGAGAAAAATGTGAAAGATCTCAACCTGTTTCTCTTAGCCTCTCATAAAGAGAAACTGCAAAATGAAATGATCACACAAAATGAACAGGGACACATTGTTTTTGAGAGGGCTTTTTATCAATATGCAAAGGAAAAGAATTTCACAGGCTTGTGATATTTGTCTTAGAATTTAAATACATATTTTGTTTATAGAGAATTAACATTCTCCTCAACAGCGTCAAATGTACAGTTCTCACCTGGAACCCATCCTGCAAAGCGATTGATAGGAAGAGGCAGGCATGTAGACAATAGCAGAATTGTAACACAGCATAAGAAAGCTCAGCACCTCAAACCTAGAGAGAGAGAAAAACTGAATAGAAATTCCAATATTCTAATATTCTGTTACAAGATATTGCAACTGATGGGCCTAGTGGAGAGGATCTCTCTTTTTACTTAGGTTTGGAACAGAGGCCTTAGCAAGACATAATCCACTAGCTTGTTCCAATACGTAAGAGGAAAAAGGCATGTGGCTTCAGAAGCACTAGAAAGCTTACATTCAGCTGATTAATTCACACTGCTTTACAGGATCTACAGTAGTGGCTAAAAATCAACATAATAAAACAAAACCTTAGACTAAAAGGCACCAAGAACACATCTACTGATCAAAGACTTAGGGCGCAATCCTGTGTAACTCTTGCACCGGTGTTACAGTAGATCCCCTGGTGTAAGAGCACTTATGCCAGTGCAACTTGCTGTACGCCGATGGATGCAGGACGGACACTGGCGTAACCTCCCTCGGATGCCTCACATGTGCAGTTCGGACATGGAATGGATGCTGGCGTAACTCCACCGGTGCAGGGAAGATTCCGGGGGCATCCGAATGCCCCCAGAATGCCCCCTGTGCCTGCGGAGTTGTGACGCCGTCCATTCCGTATCCAAACTGCGCATGTGAGGCGTCCGAGGGAGGTTACGCCAGTGTCCGTCCTGTGTCCATCGGCGTACAGCAAGTTACACTAGCCTAAGTGCTCTTACACCAGGGATCTACTGTTACACCGGTGCAAAAATTACACAGGATTGGGCTATGTAAGACAATTTACTTAGACAACCACTCTTACTGTCTCAAACTTTGAAACCTGGGAGCACTTCTCTTCACCCTTATGACTTACAAATATGTTGAAAGGTTAGTAAACAATCTAGAGCTCCAGATGCTCACCTGTTCTGTGCAGTGAATGTTTCTCTTTGAGGGTGAAGATCACTATAAACTACTCTGATGAGGTCATGCTGACATAGGGCTCCCTCAGTCAAAGCCATGGATCCAATTGTAGATGGCTTAAGAATTACAAAAAAGAAACATTTAAAGTTATGTGTAGCACAAAAGCAGGAAGGAGCAGGAGCACAGGATGGTGGGAAGAAAAGACAAAAATAATCCCATGAAGAATAATCCCATGAAGCTACACTGAGATGTGCAGAAAATTCAGTTCTGTTCTAGATGGACAACTACAGTCCTCACAGGACTGAATGCTACTCAACTTTAATTTCTATTTAGATCCACAACTGCATTCTTACCTCATGGTAAATTGATGGCTTGGATAAGGAAGGGATAGTGAACGATAAAACCTTATTGTTCCCATCTTTGTCAGCAATTTCCTACAGTGAAACAAAAGGTTGGAAAACTAAGCTACTCGGCATCATGATTTCACGATAATGCATTTAAACATCAGCAACCAAGGGGCCCACGCTGCAAGTGACCTGCCTACCAAGTGTAGGCCCAGTTCTATGAAGAAGCCAGACTGAAGCTCTGTTTGTGCACAATATATAAGGCAATGAATTTTCTACACTTTCACGGTCAGTCTCTGCAAACCGCATTTTAACCTTTGCCTAATAATCCTGTACGTCTTCTATTCAAACACAGTAGGATGATATATAATTCACAAAAGCTTGGGCACCCACACCAGACTATACACCCAGTATGATACAGTCCAGAAGCACTTGAGAGGAGAAATGCACAACCTTCATATAACTACATAAAACAAAGAAGTATGCTTTTATATTTTATGTTAATTTCCAAAAGCTAGAGGAATGCACCATGCTAGAACGATACTGCAAGATAATGTTTAGCTTCTAAAGCATTAAAAAAAATAACTTGGGATAGTGGGCCAAAAAATAATAATCTCATCTCACAGCATAGCGACCAAAATGTACTAGAATTTGTTTTATAACAATATTCCAAGGGGATCAAAGTCTTGGAAGTTTTACAACAAAATGTGAAGTAGTAATTTCATTTAGTCTTATTCTATACTGATGTAGAAGGTCAAAGTACTTTCCAGCTACGTTTTGTCCATCTTACTCACCAAGTTGTAAATCCCTAGAAGCAGGGCTTCAATGCAGCCATTACTCTGCCTGTCTCTGCTGGCAGTAAGACGCAGATAAACCCAGATCAGTTCTGGCAAAAACTGCAGAGTGAATCGTTTGAGACGAACCTCGGAACTACGATAGAGTTCAAAGAGCTGGTGGCAGACTGGCTCTAGAAACTGAAGACAGAAGAATCCCAAACACACACCATCACTGATTATTATCTCATTTCTTAATCCCATACATTATTTATTATTATTATTATTATTAGACATATCAGCCTTTAACCACAAAACAATGTTTGCATTATTAATTTATTAACAAAACCTATTTTTATTATTTTATAATATTTTGTTAACAAAACTGTTGAGTTTCTGAAGCTAGATAAAACATTGGAAGATACTGAAAAAAATCCTCCCAAAACAAGCAGAAGTACTGTTAAGGAGTAGAAGCAAAATAAAACACTGTTTGTGCAGATCTGTTCATAAAGTGAGATTAGCATAAAACCATGTTTCTACAAACTGGGTTCTTTACAACTAAACCAAAGATAGTGAAACAGGAGTCGATATTTTAATTTTCTGTTAACAAAGGGATTACTCAAAATATTTCTTCACACTCAGTCCCATGAACAATATACTCACGCTTAAGGGAGATGTTGACAAAAGATCTCCTAGGTTTTCATCACCTGTTCATTTTATATTAGCAGTGAGAAAAACATTGGATGCATGATTTGGAGGGCTGCAGCTCATTTGACCACAGGTCATAAAAACACACTGGGACAGAAGGAGTATTACCTCCCTCTTTTCTGAAAGCATTATCAGCATCCAAGGGCAAATCTTCCATGGCTAATTTGAAATACTATTGCATGTTCTGCAGTTTGATCACAGCTTGTTAAACAAGCTTACTTTTGCCAATATGACTTTCTAATCCTCATTTCGCTATCAGAAACTTTCAAGAACGCAAACATTAAATCATGGTCTACAGTTTGATCTTTCGCAACAAAAAGGATGGGAACCAAAGACCCAATATTTGGGTTCCACAAACCCAAACCACAGCCGCATGGAAAAATGCTTTTGAAATAGATGGGTGTCTACAACAGTTTGCGATATGGCACTATGTAAAATTAGATGGGGGGGGGGAGTTTTAAAGAAATTCCATATTCTATTCCACAATTCTATGTCTCAAACGTAAGCCCCATTAAGTTTGATGGGACTTGTTTCCTGGTAAGTGCATATAAGATTGCAGCCTCAGTCTGCACGAGCCATTGGATGCACCTATACTAGTTATTTGAATCTTAGTTGATACATGTTCAATACATTCATTACAGCAGTGTTTCTCAAACTGTGGGTCTGATCTGATTTCTGGATGGAAAGATCAGATAAGTAATTGCCACAAGCCCTGAGGATATTCAAAAATCATTCAAAGAGCTGAACTCCTGCAGTTTGCAAGATAGCTGCTCTTTGCCCTGCAAACAGCTGGGTTCCTGCAGTTTGCAAACTTGTGTAAATACAGAGAGATAAATGTTTGATCCTCTTTTTCCTGGTAGTTTTTTTTTCCAAGTCTATCAATGACAGGTAGTGGGGGCAGATCCCGATGGAGTGTCATTTTAAAAACTGGGTCCCGAGGCTAAAAGGTTTGAGAACCACTGCATTACAGCATATGCTGGGTTCAGAGATGCTGTGAAACCATTGGTTTGTGCTAACCATAGAACAGCACCACAGTTTGAACTTCCAGAGGTACAACAGACAAGCCATGGTTCAGAGCTGAGCTACTCATTTGCTTTTGTTTCTCATTTGCTAAGGACTTAGCTTCATAAGTTCTCCGTGGTTGTGCTCTCATGGTTCCTGTCCTGGGACCCTGAGATGTCTGGTGCTAACTTGTTCTGTCATTTTTCCATTGCCATCAGCACCTAACTTGTCAGAGCCTCACTCTCCACAAGTCCTTGAGCAATTCGGGCCACACTCTTCCAGTAACCTGGTGCACCGCCACAATTTAGGACAGATGGAAGGAGAGACAATGCAGCTCCTCAAACAAGACTGGGTTCATTTACAAAGGACAGTCTGGTAACAATCTCACTCAAATAGTTCAGCTGCAGAGAGCAATTCAGCCGTGTACAGCTCAGTGATTTACTCCATGTTTTCGGCTCCAACTTCCCACACTGAATGGTTAGGAGGAGCTTGCCCTCTGGAATGCTCAGCTCTTCCCCCTTTCAGTTGGCCATTTGGGAAGGAATTTCAAAGCAAATTGCCATTCTCACACTTTTTAAATTTAAATGGGTTTGGAAGAAAACATAGTTTGAATTATAACCTACTTCACACAAAAAGGAAACCTCTGCTCATGATAATGGCGCATCAGTCACTTGAAGCTGAGCAATTGCCCTACTTGTAGCTTATGGGCTGTGAATTCAGACATAATGGGGGGCACTGTTAAACTGAGGTATACAAATCAGCTGCACACTGTGTTTTCAGATTCTGGTTTGTTGGCCCCAGGCTCAGATATGGTTATGTTGTGAACCCAGCCAGTGTGTGCTTCTTTTTGCTCTTAACCAGACATACTCAGGAGACAGCAATAGCTTTGTAAAAACTGATAAATCACTCTATTAAATCAATGCTACATTTGACGGCTAAAGGGTCAGTTCTATTTAAATATTCAATTACTGTAGAAAATATGTTTCTTTCTATAACCAGCCAACAGAGTTGAACACACATTTATTTTAGCAACAATAAGTAGGGCCTTCTCTGTGGTGGCACTGCAGTTATGGAACTCCTTCCCAGGGGAAGAACTTTCCCCTCACTTGATCTGTTCTGGTGAGAATTAAAAACTTCTTTGTTGTCTAGCACTTCCTGCTTAGTTGGGTGGGAGGGATGTTGGGTATGTTTTTATTTGTGCATGTTTTTGAGCTACTTAATTTTTTTTACTCTATTTGGTATTTTTACTACGACTGTTCATAAGTTATGGCACTTCTTCTGTGACTCTCTGCCTTTATGGGGTTTTGTGGCTGTTGCCGATTTTTAATTGAGGGTTGTGCACTGTTTTATAATTGATTTTATGTTGTGCTACGGTTTTGTATGGAATGGGCCATTTTGTATGTATTTTTATTGATTTAGTGATTTGTGGTTTTAAGTTTTGAATTATTATATAATATAATATTCATCAAAAGTAAGCAACAATACTGAATACAATTAAATATTGTAGAGATTGCTAAAAAAGAGATTGCTCAACTAAAAATATTGCTAAAGAAGAATAAAGCAGAATGGAATCAAAACTTTTTGTCCTCACTAAATCAAGTCATTGTGACATTACAAAGCACTTAAAGTTTATTAATAATGAATTTTGTTGTACATTTAAAATGATGATTAGACTCTCTCATACCTCATTATTTGGGTCCTGAATGACCTTATAAAGAGCAGGCACCAATGTTTTCTTCCGATGAAGTGTTGCTGCATAACTGGAGATCTGTGTTTCAGGTAACGCCTAGGACAAGAGACGCAGGAGTGTGGAGAATGAGTTGCGTAACATTTCTCAGCACTAACTACAACAAGTCATTGTATTGGCCCCAGGTCCAGAACAATCCACACATAGATTCTCTGTATATTCAACAGCCTACTGGGGGGGGGGGGGGTTTGCCGGTACAAAATTTCTTCATATCCAGCACATGCAGTAAAGTTGTAAAAATATACCTACATTCTGAAGAGTGCAATCCTATGCACACCTACTTAGAAGTAAGCCCCATCAAGGTCAGTGGGACTTATTCCCAGGTAAGTGCATATATTAGGATTGCAGCCCAAGGCACCTTTGCTCACCTTGAATTCCGAAAGCCATTCTTCTACCACACAACGTTCTGATCCAAGCATTTTCTTACAACTTCTACTCTTCTTTCACCTTTGTGCGGAAGAAGTATGACTCAGTTATGCAATATAATAATTGCTACAATGTGTATACTCAGAAAGAACAGTGTAATTTTATTGGACATTGCAACTCTCTCAGGCAACTCAAATATTACAGATGATTAAAAGCCAGCCATGAAAATCTCAGAGACAACCAAATATTACACTTTAAACTTCACCTTAGTTATTTGTTTAAAAAAATATGACTATGCTTTTAAGCATGAAAGTGCATTCTGGGAGAGGGGGGGGAAGCAGAGAGAGAGGGGGGAGAAGGAGTTACTGCTTCAAGACAAACTAAAAACAAACTACCCATGCTTGCTTTTCTTACCAAATATAGTACAACGGAAAGAAATTAATTTGCATCATGGAACAAAACCTTGTGACATCCTCCAGTGATAATTCTGGCCATGGAACAAAGGAAAATAGTTTCACAAAGTCTCTTGAAGACACAATGGCATTGTATCCATTTCCTCTGTTGCTGAGAAGTTGTGAAACTTCTCGATTCAACTAGAAGCACATTTCGTCTTCTAGAATCAGTAAGATTCTATGTTTAAATAAATTTGAGCTCATCCAATTCAGTCACTCAGTTCTTAGTGAGAACTAAGAGGAAAGTGTGCATCACAAGATGCGCTCCCTCTCGCTTTTGCACAAATAGAAGCCTAAATAAATAAATTGTGGCCCTAATTTTAGCTGTCAAAAAATCCATTATCAGGTTTAGAAAACCAAAACTAATGTAACAACTGAATTATCAAAAGGGGCAAAAAAGTCTACTCATCTTCACTTATGAAGGAATGTGAGTCAGTCGGGGAACATGCAAAAGAAAAAGAAAAAAATAACCTGGCAGTGACAAACATACACAGCCTCATAACATGTACTTCTGAATGCCATATCATGCAAGCCGCAAGGAAGACGGAGGAATTGCAAGAAAAGGGATATGTTTCCCACTACTGTTTTTTAGTGTATGTTTCTCAACTGAGTGGCATGTGTTTACACTTGACGCTGTAGAAAGGAGTGATTGACTTGGGACCAGTATGTTACACTCCAGGACTGAGTCACAAGCTTTTCAGGCCTATGTAAAAGTAGGAAGGATTTTAATACTCTTCCCAACTCCACATTATCTACAACTCTAAAACGGGGTGAACTACCTTTTCCTCACAGCAGGTTGTAACAAGTCTCAGTTCAATACATAGAGACAATCACATTTTCTACTTGCACAAAATCTGCATGGATGTTTGTGCACTGGATTGTTTCTTAGAATACGGGGCGGAGGAGGGCAGGGGGTAGGTGGATCGGAATTGGGAGGGGGTGGGACCAGCATCCGTGACAGACGCCGTATCCTATTCCCCCCTCTCAGACCTCCAGCCCTGACATGGGGCTGCTCAGTCCTATGCCAGCTAAAGAGCTGGCATAGAACCGAGTAGCCACATTGCACAGGCTGGGAGTTTATCTGGGGTAAGCAGGCAAATGCCCGCTTACCTCGAGTAGACCTCCAGCCACAGCCCACACTGCACACCCTATACCGGGGGAGGATAGGATTGGACTGCGATTCAGTTTTCTCTGAAAAAAGGTTTGGAGGATGTGGGGCAAGGAAGGGGGGGGATAAAGAGTCCATTAGACCTGAATGTTTGTATTATCCGTTACAACTTGTTAACTGTTTGTATTAATTAGAAGAATACTGGGAAGTCACCCTTTGAGTATTCCATCCTTTGAAGAAACCTGATGTCAAATACATTAGCTGGGTCACCTTGACCAATTTACTATTTCATCATCAGATCCCTTAAAATCAGAATGACCCATTTCACAAGGTGGTGATTGAAGATGAATGAGGAAAGTAAATGTTACTACTCTGACAGAGTGCTATAAATAAAATCAGTTATAAAGGCAAATAAATTTAAATAGACAAATGACTCATTCAAAACTTCTTTATTGAAACGGAGGTCACAAGGATGAAAATTCCTTGCAAGGCTAGAAGTGGAAACTAAAGTCTATGACGCAAATAAAGCAAAAATTGAGGGTTGTGTTTCTTTGTCCAACATTTACAGCGCAATCCTATCCAACTTACACCATCGGTGTAACTAGCAGGAGAGGGCAGGGCGAGAGGCTTTGAAGGGGTGGGGAGATTTGAATCCCCTTTCCATTCTGGGGCCTCCTGTTCTCGCTGCATCGCTGGTTACACCGGTGGTGTACGTTGGATAGGATTGCGCTGCCAGTGTGGCAGAAGCCACAGACTGACAATACTTTATTAGGTCCAACCAAAATGACAGAGCCTGGAGCAGCAAGCTTTCAAGGTCTCTGGAAGTGTACCCACTAAAAGTATTACCAGATTGTGGGTTTTAGATTTTTTCAGAAGGACCAACACAGCTGCCTACAATTTCTATTATGGCACATGCAGGTAAGCAGCTAATACATTTTAAATTAGGGCAGCTCTTCCATGTTGATCTGGGGAATTATGCTTGTGGGTTCTTTATGTCAATTTTATGGCCTCCAGCAAAAAAATCAGAACAACCTCAAACACCCCCAACCCACCTAGAGGAATAATGCATTTTTCAGAAATACTGTACATTAAAGTTACATAACAAGAGTCTAAGGTTCAATATGATCCTGATTCAATAAACTGTGGACTGGAAAATGAGTCATTATCCATAATTAGATAGCGGAGCTGGTCAGAAGATGCATTTTTGTCTCACACACTCTGGGAAGCCGGTTCTTTTCAGCAGTTCTTAATTCTATGAAAAATGACTTTGAAACCAATACAGCAAGAATTTATCACTTTTGTAATTTCCACTAAGCAAGTATTTTCCATAAAATATTTAAAACAAACCAACAATGGGTTGTATCCTAAGGTGTTCTCCAGTTTATAGAAGACCCATTTGTGCAAGGAGGAAGGGCAATTTTTAGCAATCTTCAGTTCCCCCTGCAGCTCCTTCATGCCCTGAAATTTTGTTTGAGAGTTAGGGGACCCTTAAGTCAAGTGCAGACCTTCAGTAGCCATAGGGAGCTACAGGAAAGGGAAGATTGTGGAAAACTGCCCCTTCTCCTTGCACAAAAAAAGGCTTCTTCTGCGAATGGGAGACCACCTTAGGATATAACCCAATGTTTCAATCCACACATCTGAGAGAAAACATTATCTTTGTTCCCTAGATTTTTCTTTTCCTGGAAAAACCCAATATGAACTGCAAAAATGGTTATAAACAAGCTTGGGATAGGAGTTCAAAAAAACAATCCTAGTTTTAAGACCATAGGTTGAACAAATTGCTTTTCAAAGTACAGAAAGTTATTGCAATGTAGGAAAATCTCTCTGACACCCGCCCCCCCCCCCCCACACACACACACTCAGCTCAGTATTTGCTTGTTTCTCAACTTGGACATGAGGAGACAGCATGGGCTTTTCAAGTTGTTTTGAAGATGACTGATGGTTCTGGAGAATAATAGGAAGCCCCTTACTTACTCATGGCTTTGATGGTTTGATATTGGCATGAGACTGAGGCTTCATGCCTATACTCACTTTCCTGGAAGTAAACTCTATTGAACGCAAAAGACATACTTCTGAGTAGATGTGCACAGGAATGCTCTTAAATCACCAGCAGCTAAGCTGCCTATATTTGCTTTGCCTTTAGGTGATTCACATGCATGTTCATCGTTTGGTATGTGCAGCATCATGCAGAGGCATGGGCACATAGGCCATCACAGATTAAATGCCACAGATAAAAATCACCACACATCAGCTCAAATACAATGCTTTTCAATGAAGTCATGTTCACATATTGAACTGCAAGTCATGTTATAGATCAGTGGTTCTCAAAGCTGTGGGGAGAACTTTGAGTGTGTGCGGGGGCAGGGTCAGTGGTGGCAATCCCCCGAAACGCCCCCCGCACTTACCTGGGTTTGGGGGAGGTCTGTGCTACCCTCTGCAGGCCTCCCCAATCTTCGGATTGCTGTTTTGCGGCCATCTTCGGGCAATTCCGGTTTTCACAAAAACCAGAAGCGCCCGAAGATGGCCGTAAAACAGCAATCCGAAGATTGGGGAGGCCTGCAGAGGGTTGCACAGGGTTGCACAGGCCTCCCCGAAGCTCCCCCAAACCCTGGTAAGTGTGGGGGGCGTTTCGGGGGCTGTTTTGGTGGCGGCGATCCCCTGATCGCCACCACTGCCGCCATGCTGTCCCCTCCACTTAAGGGGGTAGGGGACAGTTAAAGTTCTCAATGGTGGGTCGCGACCCACATTTTGAGAACCACTGTTATAGATTATAGAAGGAGGAATGCACATGTATGCATATATGCACATGTATGCATATATGCGCTGGATCCAGTGTTGTAAATGGACATTACCTACTTTGTACTACAAAAAACTATCTGATACCAAGTCATCATCGTTTAACTTACCTGTATCTACAAAATGTTTAACAGTACATGCAGTGTTCCACTGTACCTTTGTTTTGATAAGTCAGTTGTCTAATTGAGTTGGCAGAGGAATGCAGGCATCTTCCAGTCCGGGATACATTTACCAGAATTTAAAATTACTAGTTCTGTCAACGATAAAAAAAACATAATCCAAGGATAATAAAACAAAATGTGATGCAAACTATATTAAAGCATTAATATATTTTTTTATATAATGAACTATACAGTTGGCAATGATGAGTGCCTTATTTTTTTGCCTTCCCCCCTCCCTTACTTATAAACACTTATCTCCGAGACGCTTCTGTGGTTCAGCAACCTAAAAGCCACTGGGATATCCTCCTGCAGTAGCCTTTGCCATTTGTTTGAAACGCCATACCCAAACAGCTAGAATATGTATGTGGTCCTGCCTAATCTCCGTTTGGGGTGGTGAATGCAATAGATATATCAGTGTTCTCCCCATTCAGATGTTGACCTAGTAAAAAGAGAAAGCAGAGAGCAGGAAGGGTTACGCTGGTGAGTGCTAACCACTAGGCACTATTCCTGCGGCCTTCTCCAGTTCCTTCCCTGACACTGGCTGGCAAACAAAAATTTAAAAAGAATGTGAAACTCGAATATAAAATGGAGTTGTTTTAAATATCAAATGCACATACAATCACAGCCAATTTGACCCAGCTACAGAGAACATATTGCAGTGTAAAAATAGAACACGTATCTAAGGGCAGCATATTTCAATAGTTCAGTAGAGGGAGAGAACATTTTAAAAGCGTCTTCGCTCCACATCATAAATCCTTTATTCCATAGGAAGCATCTAGAAAGCTGAATGTATCAAAAACATTGCAACATGTCTCCTTATGATAGGAGGAAAAAATCAGTATGTTTGCTAAACTGTGAAGGTGTAAATAGTTTGGAATTGCTATCCCACACACAAAACTGTGGCTATAAATCAGCTTGTCTCAGGGTTAGTAAATGTCAAATGCTGCAACATCTTGTGAGAACAGACATACTGCTTTATGACTTCAGGACAGATGGAACTTGGGCTATACTCAACTGCTACATCTTCTATTGTACAATCAACACTGCAGGGGCATTCCTAGGGTTTGCGTCACCTGGTGCAGGATGTCAGTGTGTCACCCCCATGATGGTCCTCCTCCCATGCAGTGGCGGGACAACGCATCATTGTCCTGCCTCCCACTTAATCAAAATTACACACCTTTAAATTACAATATTATACACACAGCTTAAATGTACGTTTGCAGTCTAAACAGAGACGTCACTAGGGTTTGCGTCAGCCAGTGTGAGAGCTCAGCATGTCACCCACAAGATAGATCCCAGAGGTGAATAGGGAGAAACGTGGTTGGGCTGAGCTGGGTTCTACAAAAGATGCCCATCAGTATGCATTTCTACAGATTACTCCGGGTCAGTGGTGTATCCTGGTCCAGTAACTCATGGTGTCACCCCCATTAACTTTATTTTAATATATAACAGTGCAGGTCATCCAACAAATCAGTAACCAACTCGGCTCTCAGAACAATCAGTCTCATTGATCTGTTCTGAGTTAAAGAAATCCACTTTTTGCTACATAAGGCAGTTGTGTTTTCTGTTCCCGATTATTTGGCTACACGTTTCATAGAATATAGATAATTCAAAACGGTTTGTTTCATTGCATTATGCATGTAATTACGCATCAAATGATATATAACATGATGATATTATTCATAAAACACCTTTACAATTTTGGCCACTAGTGGTGTGTCGTCGTCCCCAGGGTGTCACCCGGTGTAGTCCGCACTCCCCTAGGGACACTACTGCAACACTGTATATGTTGAGAGAAGCTCAGAGCCTCAGAGAAGCTCAGCTGGTGACAACCTTGGTGTCTGTTCAGTGCCAAGCAAATAAGTTTTTATTTGCCCAGGCATTCCAACTGGAGTTAATTGTTGCTTTACTGACTATGCAGTCATTGCTGTCTGCTATGTTTTACTGAATTTTACTACATACTAACAGCACAATCCTACTCAGCTCCTCCACTGGTACAGCAGTGGTGTAGGGCAGAACAGGAGGCTTTTGAAGGGAAAGGGGATTTAAATCCCCTTTACATCCCCCTTTAAAAAAAGCACTTTTTGTGTGGTGCACTCTGTTGCTACGGGTGACACTATAAACTGTATTACTGTATAGGTTTATACTACTGGCAAATTCTTTCCTGGAAAGCTGGAAGATGACTTGTAGGTCCTTTCCAGATTTATTTTATGAACATTAACAAACAGCTTAAACCTAACTTCTACCCAATTCCTGTGACAAAGCCATCTCATCTAGTAACAATATATGGAAAAGACCTAAGGAACACTGCATATTTTAAAATATGCTTGGCCTGGTAGCAAATTCATCACGCAAGAACAGAAGTTCACATCTTAATACTGTATTACCAACCAGAAATCTCACTAAGAGAAAAAGCAGGCTTTGTTTGGTTCCCCTGCAAAGTTCTGAATGCATATTTAGCACCACCAAGGGTTACTTGCTCTTTAGCTGATATTATAACAGATGTAAAGCAAAGTAAAAGCAGTAGACTAATTTACCCATACTATTTATAAACAGGTTCTCCACAAAGTGCTAAAACTAGCAAAGCAGAACAAATCTCAGCATACTGTAAATGAGAAGGGTTAATACAGTGCTTCCCGACCCAATCAAAATTTATGAAATCCAAGTCTTGGCATATTGATGGAGCCTGTGCCCTTCCCCACAAAATGGCTCAGGGTGGTGGTGTCACCATGCTTTCTGAAATCTGAATTCCTATTTTTACACTACTTTATAGTCCACAGTTCTTTTCAAGAACTTCAGAACAAAGAATGTTTTTTCTAAAAAAGCGCACGCGCACACCAAAAATGAAAATATCTATTAAGGAAAGCAAACACACTGTGGCACTTTAAAGACTAACAAATTTATTTCAGCATACGCTTTTGTGGACTACAATCCAGTTTCATCCGATGCGTGAAGTGAAATGAAGGATGAGGCACCTATTAGCGCTACCTTAGATTAGAGACTATTTCAGCACCTAACAGAGATGCGACAGGCTTATCACAGATTAAAAACTATTATGATTAAAATTGTCAAGCTGAGCAAAAGGTACATTACAACGTCACATGGAAGGTGCTGGCACCTGTTTGGGGAAATTCCTCCCTGCCCCTGTAACTTCCCACGTACAATTCTACCCTGTTTTGAAAGTCCCCAGGCTACTGGTGGTGGGAGTGGCTTCTGATGGCTGAGAAAGCAATGAGGAAAACAAACATGCATTTCCCACCTGCAACACTTACTTGGAGGCAAATGCTCTTGTCTGCTCAACTTTCCCACCTCAGCCTTCTCAGGAATCAGCTGCGCAGTGCGTCCTTACCTGAGGGCTGTCCACCTGCACAGAGTCTCCTTCTTTCCTCCCCCCTCCCATATATACAGGGGCATAACTGTCAGCACACTCTAAAGATTGCTAGCTAAGGCTCTGAATAAAGTCACCAAACACTCTGTGCCTATGACCTGTGTTGATTTTTTAAAGCACTCACAGCACAATCTTGAAGATGGGTCCAGTGCCGGAGTACATGTTTAAGAGTACAGTCCTATGCATGTCTGCTCAGAAGTAGGTCCGATGGAGTTAAATGAAAAGGACTCCTGATTGCAGCCTTAGAAGCTTTTTCTCAGCTGAGGTCCAGTTGTACATGTTTAAGAGTCAGATACAAAAATGTTTGTCCAACTATTTTTGCAGAGAACGGTGCCAAGCACGCTAAGAAGCACGTCATCTTTTTGTCTTAATGATTAAACAAACTGTCAACAATCTGAAGATGGCTCTATAATCAATTGGGGGGGGGGAGAGGGAGAGAGAGAGAGAGAATTGTAGCACTAGTTGTTCTTTGCAATTAGGAAACATGCAAGTTTGATAAAGTCAAGTCCCAGGAGTCTCAAGAAAAGTTCAGGTATCATACTGGTACAAGCCACATATAACCGCAAGGATCTACATAGATCTATTACACCCTTTTTCCTGGTTACAAAGTTTCCCCTCTACTGTGCAAGGGAAGATGACACCAAAAAGAATACAGTATGCTTCTTTGAAATAGAGTTGATTCAAATTTCCCCAAACAAATTTCAACTAAACCAGCCAAAAACTGAAGGTCTGTAGTCAGTAATATTTTTCCCTTATCAAGAGGCTTTTCCAGTTTACAGCTTCCTATGACAACCGGAAGAAAAGACAATATGACAGGTTGGAACAACAAGAAGAAGCTCTTATCTGTTTATATAAACCAAATCTATTAAATGGTCTGAAGGAATCATGTTGCGACAAAGCTTTAAGTACATGTACTTACTGCACCTTATTACCCTTGCCTCTCTCCGTTAGATTGCAATCTTCTTGCAATCTTAAGCAATCTTTTATTGCTTAAGCAATAAAAAAGGGTTGCTGTCCCAAGAAGACTGCAATCTAAACTTTGGTAGTGGGAAGACAGTGGGTATTATGTCCACTGACGAAACTACATAATCTAATTAATAAATCTAACCATTTGAGAACCATTCATGTCAACTGAGCATGTAACTACTTATGCTATTTCGTATTTATTTAGCACTAACTGCATGCCATGTACAGCTGCTAATGAAGCAAAGTAATTGGCGTGCAGGGGAAGGGGTCAGAAAGAGAGATCTAAACCAAGTCAAAATAGGACCGCATCAACACAGCCTCAAATGCAGCAAATGCCATCTTTGTAACACCTAGCTTAGAAGACATTACCTTAAGATCCTCTAATATCCAGATCCAGCATATAAAATATCTGAAGGAAGGATCATCTCAGTATTCTAAGACTCTTCAAGCAGAACTAAATAAAAGAAAATAGGCATATAAAGGCAAACAACAACACATACAAAATTTGTCAAATCAACTCTGTGTAATCCAAGTATTGCTTTTAAGTGCTTGTCTTAGAAAACAGATTTCCTTACCTTTTTACATACTCCCACCACCAGTTTCCCTAGAAACAACATCATGCGGTCATCCTACACTAAACCTGAAACACTGTGCAACAACCCAACCAACGCAAAACGAGACAAATGTCTAATCCATCTTTCGTCAGCTCCAACATAACAGATAGGCTCTTCCTTTGTTAAGCTCAGCACTGAATATTACCTCACTCAAAATCAAATCATCAACAGTTTGCTCACACATGCAGATTTTCCCTTCCCAAGTCTGTTACCATTTTCTGATTAAAGGATTTCCAACCTTTTGAAGCTGGTGTTCATCTGTTCAGTTACCTTAGTCATCAAGAGACACGCATGAGCCCCCCCCCCCCCGTCTCAACACAGGCAACTAGCTATACCACTTGCCCTTTCCAGCCTTCAAATCAAATACTTGTGTTATGTGACCAGTACTCCCTCAAAATTGCACACACACCAGCCCTCTTGCACCTGCAAGTAGCAATGCAATAGCAATGGTCAGGAAAGTCAATCTCTTCTGATCAGTGCCACTGAATACAGCATTTTGGTACACTGCTTTGCAATTCGTCAGTTTGCCTCATGTGAAGGCCCACAAGTCACTTTGCATGGACAGTGGCAAATTTTGGCTCTCGGAAACAACTCCTGTGAACCAAGCAGCGTTACTCTCACATACATATTATGCTTACAACACTCTCAGAGAAGCATGCTCAATCAGGGCCACATTCTACATTACAAGTTTTGTTCACAGGAGTGTTTGAACACTCCTGTAACACAGGAGGAATTTATACATGACTATTTGTACAAGGCAGGCATGGTTTACTGAAAACCTGGAAAGCAGATACAAAGCGCACGTGCGTGTACATGTGTGCAGCACACACATATGCAAATGTTCATTCAACAAGCAGTCAAAGGTTCTTCAGTCAACAGCAATGGAATGAAGCACAGAAGATACTGTAACTATTTCATTTCCCCAAGCTCAGTATAGTCTTTTGAACTTAGCCTTAGCCACATACAGTACTTTGGAATCACTACCTCCTGTTAGCAATGCCAGTTGAGACAGGTCTTGACAGAATGCAGGTCTGGCCAAACATGGGTCATTAGCAAGCTGCAAGAGTCCTAATGGAAAGCAGGAAGGGGCAGAGTACATTTTAGTGGGCTTTCAGCCTACCATCTTACTAGATTTGCTTTTTACTATGTGAGCACTACCATCCAGGTAAAAACAATTATCAAGAACGGAGGCTGACTGAGGTTAGCCTCGTAACAGTGATCATGACATGATGCCTCCATGGATCAACTCCCAAGTCCCTAAGGGAAAAATATGCTTGTGAGGTTCATTTTAGAGTAAAGATGCAGAGTTTTGGGTTTTCTTGTACAACACTATCTGCAAATTACCAAAGAGAGGCATGCATGCATGCATGCATGAATAATGTTAACAAGCAAAATGATGTCAAAAATGATTATGCAGTATTTAGTCAACGCTGAAGTATAAAACAGTGCATAAAAAGAATCTTAAAACAGACTGACACCTTAGTCTTAGAATAGAAATTAAGTTCCTTTTATCTCTTCCAACTTCCTTACAAATGCATGTGCATGTCTGACATGTCATCAACTATCCAAAATAATGTTGAAACACCCCATCACAAAACAGTTTATTCAGAGAGAGAGAGAGAGAGAGAGAGAGAGAGAGAGAGAGAGAGAGAAGCAGCTCTGAGTATCAGGCACTTCTCTCAAATGTCCATTTATTCCAAGGCTGGTGTACTGGATCTCCAATTTGACCAACAGATACCAAAAGAACGAAGAACATGAAGTGACCACCCCAAACACTGCCCTCTGTAGTAGTCTGATCCATACCTTCTTCAATAGTCCAGTACAGCCTTACAGTCCACGTTGGGAAGAGGAGGAGAGGAGATAAATTAATCTAGGGAAGCTGGGGTTCGCCTTCCTCACCCCGCCCCGTTTCCAGTCTAAGGTAAGCCTAAGACACTGGGGTTCCCTCAGCAGAGAAAATGCTAAAAGAGTGATCTAGGAAGCCAACTAAGCAGGCTAGCACCAACTCCATGGCACTCACACACTTGCCCTGCGTAGCAGAAGCTCTGAGCAGCTGTCAGAGAGGAAGGGAAACAACTCGACAGAAATACTGGACAAGTAACTGGTAGAAATAGCAAGAGTTTATTAAAAAACAAACAAAAAGGAAAAAGGGAATGGTGAAAATGAACAAAATCAGGGACTTGTAATTGGATAAACACAGGTTTTAGCGTGAGGAAAAAGACAGGTCTTGTAATTAGAGGCAGAAAGAAAAGAAAATCCTGATGCAACTAGCCAGACAGGATTCTGACTAGGTTTACATTTCTTTGCAGTTTTTTCACCATTTCCCCCAGCCTGGGAGAGGGGCCAAATCCCACAATACACAGGCTGACCCTGTCAACCAACAACAGCCCAGAGTTGCTCTGCCTTGGTGCTCTGGCTTAAGTAACCTTGGTTGGGGTGATCATCTGACTTTCTAACTGAAGGGGTCAAGACCACCTAAAACCTTGTTATCTGAACTCCAACCTGGTTAGGTGAGCTTGATGCTAATCTCAGCAGGTCAGCTGGCTAGGATCTGTTGATTTTGTTTGTTTGGGTTTTTTTGCTGCCAGATGAAGATTAACAATACATAAAATAACTGTCAGGGACCAAACACATAGCCAGTCTCTCATTGACATTACCTGAATTGAGCCAGTCTCAATGACATTGAGCTTGAATCAATATACGAACTTTTGTTGGCATGGTGATATCTCTGCTTTTTATTATGCTATCTAAATTTGCCATAGCTTTCCTTCCAAGGAGTAAGCGTCTTTTAATTTCATGGTTGCAGTCTCAGTCTACAACACCTATAGTATCAGAGTAATCACTCTCTCAAAAATGAAGCTCTCTACCAACTCAAAAGCATTAACTAAACACAATTTCAGAGGAATAATTTTACTATCCGTGGTCAGAATAAGCAAGCCCAAAACTTAAAATTAATAATCCACTATTTGTATCCAACTTATTTCTGATAGTTTCTACTATGTGCTATAATAAGGCAATGTAGCCACTACTAGTTGAAACTAATATACAGTACTTTCAAGCCATACCGCAGTAACAGTGGTATACTGTGTCAAAAAATAGAAGCTTGGACTGGAGTGCCATAGGGCAATTCCATAAAACATTACATTATGCTGCTACATAAGGAAAATCCACCCAACACTGCTAGTAGAAACACAAGAATAAATGTTACAGCAGTTATGCAAATTGCATAATCAAAACAACAGCTTCTATAAACTTGTTAGGATTGCTCTTCCAGACAGACATTATGGTTCCTGCCTTCCTAGCTATTCCACATAAGCACATACTTAGAACAAAATATTCAACTGAAAGATTTGTTTTAAAAACACTGACATAAAGCACTCATATCAGACCTATGTACCAACCACGTTCAGTCACTAATGGTATCCTCTTAAAATCAATTTCAGCATCAAAATATTTATCATGTTTTCACAGGACAGTTTTGTACCTGGAGGTTTGCCATTGCTTTATGATCAGATTACAGACCTGATTCACAGTAAGGCAACTCTATGAACTCCTGATCATTACTAAGGAATACAAACCAGAAGTACACACAGAAGAGAAAGTATACAACAAAAATAAAAAAAAACCCATCAGATACGGAAAGGCCAAAATGAGGAAGAAAACGTCTTCATATCATTCCCAAATGCTTCATCATGCAAGGAGTCCCCAAGAGGCTAATCTTGTCCTGTGTTTTGCTCATTAGTAGCTTTACACCAGTCACAGGCCCTTTATGGCTTCTGAGCTTTTTTTAGACAGGCCACAGAACTAAAATTAAGGTTTATACTTTTGTTTCCTCTAATCTACTTCATGTGCTCACACACAAAGAGTCAGCATAAACCAAATATTTTGATACTTCCTACAGTAACAGAGGGCCGAACTACATGAGCCCCACGGTATCCGCGGATTCATTTATTTCAGTTTCCGCTTCCTGTTAACATTCGGAGCCTCTCTAGCACCGAGCCTCTCTAGCACTGCTGCTTATAGTGTTCTGTTTAAGCAAGACCCGCACTGGCTTGACGCCAGCGCTCAAGAAATAAAGGTAAGGGGCACAGGGCCGTTGCCCCCATCTGTGGTTTCAAGTATCCGCAGGGGGCCTGGAACGTATTCCCCACAGATATGGGGACCCCCTGTACAGGAAGGAGCTATCAACCCAAAAATAGAAGTGAGCATGGATGCTCAAAAAGCAACTGTTCACATCAAGCAGAAGCACAGAAAATATTACTTGTGCTGTACACAAACGTAATCCCACTAACTAACAAGGAACACTTACCTGAAGTTAAAGTCATATCATTTACCTATAACCTTTCATGATCACCAAGGAGTGGGGAAGGGCTTTATTGCTTGTATTACAGGATATTTCAGCAATGTGCATAAGAACACTACCAAAATGAATACATGGCATTTTATGGCCTACAAGCTGAACATATTACTGCAACAGATAAAGACGACATCACCTTGTAGAAAATTAACTAGTTTCTCCACCCTCTTTTAATACTAGTTTAATAATTCACTATGCTGCTGAATACTTAATACAATGCTGCCTATTGTTTGCACACTACAGTTATTCTCCAAAACTGAAGCTAACAAAACAACAGTATAGAAACCAGCTATTCTTAGGTCTGGCAGAGACCTATAGCAACAGTGCTTCATTTTAACATACATTACATATAAAGCAAACATCCATATTGTTCTCAGAAGCACTACCTAGTTGGCATCCAACCCTCAGATGCCAAACTGACACCATGTTTACATGTGTTTCAGTTTCAACTCAGACTTAAAAGTATCTTAACTCTTGTTCTCACTGTCAGGACTTAAGTGAAACAGGAAGATTAAACTTAATAAAAGTACACAATCATATTCCATAACTGGTCAGGTAAACAGTGCTACATTAAAGTTCTGTTGCCTCTTTTTATTAGAATTCCTCTAGTCACCTAAGAGAGAATGTTTACTATTTGTGTAAAACTCAGAGCTGAAGTGAACTCCAATATTGACTTCATGGAACAAAATACTCCTGGCAAAGAAGTGGAAAACATACTCTTGTCCTTTCTGGCTGGGATCCAAAGAGTTACTTTAGGTGCACTCAAGCTGTTGTGCACAAGTCCCTTTGTTCCCCCCTCTTCAAAGATCAAGGGCTTGCTTACGCCCTGAAAAATTCTTTGAACACCATATCACCATGTCGCATCAGAAACTGCGTTTTGATCTCCCTTCAGTTTCCAAAGTAATTTGGCATGTACTATGTGAAGCCGCTGTTCAAGAACAAGGTCAGATGTGGCCACGCTTACCCATGCACTGGACACATCAAGGCTGGATTATTGCAACACATGCTGTTGCCATCCATGGGGCTCTCTTTGAAGACTGTTTGGAAATTTCAACTAATGTGGAATGCGCCTGGCCAGGCTATTAGTTGGCACTAGAGGTCATAACTAAGTCGCATCCCTGTTGCATCAACTTCATTGGCAGCCAGTGCATTTCCAAGCACAATTCAAGGTGCTATTCATTACCTATAAAGGTCCGCACAGCTTGGATGTGGGTACTTGAAGAATCGTCTTTACATGAATGTGTCCATCCCCTGAGGCTCTGTCAGAACTGATGGCACAGTTGGCAGTAAACCATGAGATGATCCTCTCTAACGCGATGTGATGCCAGGTCTGTACAACTCCTTTCCATACGATATTATCGTATTTTTAGCTCCATAAGATGCACTCCCCCCCAAAACATAGAGGGAAATGTCTGTGCGTCTTATAGACCAAATGCTGTAAAAATACATTTGTTAAATATGTCTTGCTTTAACTTTTAAAGTTTGCTTTAACTTTTAGAGTTCCTCCGATGATTCTGGAGGGCTCTGAAGTCGCATTCAGCACCAGGGAACTTCGCGCAGCTGTTGAACGTGACTGCAGGCTCTGCGCAAACATTGCAGTTGCTGCAATGTTTGCGCAAGGCTCCCTGGTCGCGTCCAGAGCCTGGGAGCCTCGCGTCTTGGATCTGCAACGCAGGATGAAGATCGGAGGTGCTGCTACGACAACACGGTAAGCGGCCAAGCGCCATTAAAATTAGTAGTTAAAGCAAGACATTTTTTTACCAAATTTTTCCCTCAAAAATGCACGTGCGTCCAATGGTCTGGTGCGTCTTCTGGAGCGAAAAGCGGCGTTATCTTATTTATTTTGTTGGTGTCTTACAGAAATGTTACAACTTCTTTGTTCTGACAAGCTTTTGACTTTGTTAACAATTTATTATTTGCACTGCTAGTTTAATTTTTGTTATGTTTTATTGGCCTCATTATGTTTTGATTGCCAGTCAGTTTGAGGCCCCTATGTAGGAGGAGACAAAAGGCGAGATAAATTTTAAAAATACAGTACAAGCTTGCTTAATGGGCACTTTGTTAACTGGCATCTCTGCCCACCTCGTTAACAAAACCACAAAAATGAGAGTACTCCACATTTAGAAAACGAAAGCAAATAAATAGCTCTGAACCATGATTTGCCTGTACATTTGGGAAAGTCAAACTATGGTTTGGCGTCTAAGCTATGTTTAGTGCAAACTCTAATTTAGTGAAGTGTCTGAACTGATCCATAGTATTAGTTCAATATAAGTTTCATCAGAAATACTGATTGGGTCTTTAACATATGCTTATAATACCGGTAGTTATTTTGTATATAAAACTACAGTATGTCTACCCACTGCAACTACTGTAGATGTCACAAATCTTTACAAATACAGTAATACCTCCCATAATACTGCCTCCTTCAATGCTGATTCACTATAGCACTTTTCATCCCAGGTTGCCTGATATGACTGACAGCCATTGTAGCCAATGGGAGCAGTGCATTCTGGGTAGAGTGGGGCTAATCAACTCCCAATGGTGAAAGCGTTAGCCAGGATGCTACCCATTGTTTTCACAAGCTGATTTCTGAACACTGCATGAAAGCCAAGGGATCTGGAAGTCACCGACTTCAGCGGATTTTACACGTAGCACCTGAACAGCTTCCTTTGGATACAAAGGGTTACACACATTCTGTCATACTCCCTGCAACCAGACCAAAAGGAGAAATGGAATACTGTATACTGTGCACTCATCGAACAGCCCCCCCCCCTTTTCAAATGCAGCTATCAGAGCCTTCTGATGCAGCCACTTAAACCATTTGGGGCCAATGGAAAGAAGCAGCAGCTAGGAAATGGCAAGTGGGCAGGGGCAACGAAGAGTAGCTGCAGCAAGAGAACACTGACAATGGGGGGGGGGGGAACACTTGAGTTCTCTGCCTGGGTCCTGGTAACAACACTGCTCTCCAAGAAGTGCAAAATTGCTATCCAAATGTGCAAGCCTTCTCTTTGCTAAGGACAAGTCACTGGAAACGACTGCTCCACTCTCTACTCCACAAGCTCCTTCAATACTGCTCCACTCTCACATGGAGAAAGAGGAGAAAACGAGGTGATCCTATAAGTGTGACCACCATGCATGTTTTGTAGTCAGACCTGCAGCTACACCGAAAATCATTGAGAGCCAATGCAATAATCAACAGCATAGCAAACTATACTCAAATTATGCAAACAGTATTTTAGTAAGTGGTTAAGCAGGGTGCTAACATGTTGCCTATTCAACACATTTTTCCTGCACATCAATCAGAGCAGTTCTTCAAAACTCCAAACTTACTCTCTAAATAAAAACAATACATAATGCCCCCAATAAGTGTTTTAAAAATCGCTCAGCCAAACAATGACAATTTGACAAGATAATCCAATAGTTCAAGACAAGGCCCCCTCCCTTGCAAAAGTTCCCAGTGTTCAAAACTCATTATGCCAAGATGAAAATTTCACAGCCAGTCAAATAAAAAGATACTCACACTAAAACAGGGGTGTCAAAACTCATTTCATGCAGTGAGCCGAATATTCATGGCACCGGAAGTTACGTCATTAAGCAGGAAGTGAAGTCATTAAGCAGATGATAATCAGAAATAAGCACTTTGTTCTCACCTACGAACTCAGTAGCTGCAAATGACAGAAGAGAAAATATGCAAATCTTGATCATATTTTCAAGATATGGGAGAACCCAATTATCACACCTTTATTTATATTTATTTTTATTTTTCACATTTTTATACCACCCTTCCTCCAAGGAGCTCAGAGTGGTGTACATATTTCCTCCCCTCCTTTTTGTCCTCACAACAACCCTGTGAGGTAGGTGGGGCTGAGAGATAGTGACTGGCCCAAGGTCACTCAGGAAGCTTTGTGCCTGAGCGGGGATTTAAACCTGGATCTTCCAGGTCTAAGTCCGACTCCCAAACCACTACACCATCCTGCCCATATATATATGCCACTATATATATATAACCCTACAATTCCAGATGGCTCTTCCACGGTGTAGTCATCTTCACTAGCTACCAAACACAAGCCTCGAGTATCATGATGAACAGGGGAACTTTTTCCAGTTGTTATCGCTCTGTCACCGACATTCTCCGCATTCCAGCCCATACTCTCACCAAGGCACACAACAGCAATGCCTCTCTGCCACAGAGGACAGTAACACCTTATCAGTAATATCAGTGATTTCCAGTCTGCTCCCTTCCAACTCAAATGGGCTGCTCCTGCTTAGCTTCCGGCAGTTCAACCTCAGGACCACACCTCCTGCCAAGGTGGGAGGTGCTCTGAGAGAGGTACAGCTGAGAGGTGCTCTGCAAAGTGATGCCTCAGCAAAAGCAGCACTTCTGACAGGGTGGCCAGCATGGTAACAGGGCTCTCCCAGTGCCTCGGCAGCATCTCTCTTCCTCGCCCATCTTGGTCTTCCCCTTCCCCTGTACTGCTCCTCACCTTCTGAGGTCTCCTTCTGTCTCTTCTTTCCAGTGCCTCAGCAAAAGCTGTGCTGCTGTAAGGGTGGCCTGCATGATAATTGGGCTCTCCCAGCGCCACCCTTCCAGCAGAGTCGCTTCTGCCAACATGTCACTTTGCAGCTCAGAGCAGCTAACGGTGGTGCTAGGAGAACCAAATTATCACGCTGGCTGGATAAAGAGCTTCCACGGGCCAGATCCGGCCCACAGGCCTTATGTTCAACACCCCTGCTCTAAAATATAAGGCTGATATTTACAGTTAACTGTTTGCACACAGATGGCCAGGAACTAGGTTCCTCTATAAGAAAGTCTGTCTCTTTCAAAATCTAGAAGAGGCAATAAAGTCATGTTATTATTTAAAGTGTAATTACCTAAATTTAACACCTTCAAAGCCATTGATTCTGTTTATTTACAAACATCTCTTACTTTGAACGCATATACTGGAATAGACCCAAAGCTAAACTGCAGCCTAAGAAGCAGAGATGCAGATTTCAGGGAGACACAGGTGAGGCAGTTTTCTCTAGGAAATTGTAATTTCACCTAATTCTATCCCCGTTTACTCAGAAATAAGTCCCACCAATTTCTATGGTACTTGCTCTCAGGTAAGTATACAAAAGGACTGCAGCATTACAATTTCAATTACCAGTAATTCACTGTTATGGTCAATTGTTTTCAAAAGCAGCCAAAAACATAGGATGTGAAAGCATTAAAGGGGAAGAGATGACAGAGCATAAGACAAAGGGGAAAAAAAGAGATTAAGGGCGCAATCCAAACCTACGTAGGCCACTGTTGTAACCAGCGGCCCAGCAAAAACAGGAGGCCCCAGAATAGAAAGGGGATTCAAATCCCCTCCAAAAGGGGAATTCAAAGGGGATTTGAATCCCCTTTCTGTTCTGGGGCCTCCTGTTTTTGCTGGGCCGCTGGTTACAACGGTGGCCTAAGTAGGTTTGGATTGCGCCCTAAGTGCTTCAATCTCTTCTAATATTGCCTTGTAAGGATCTTCCTTTGTAAGAGATATACTTTCAGATGGAATTTATTGCTCCAAAAACATGCAGAGATTTCCTTTAGAGTGACCTTCTCAACAATTAGAATTCTTCCAACTGTTCATCTGAACAAACAACAAGGTTAGCAGACCACTGTAGCCTGAGTGGGTCTAAAACATGAGGTGTGAGAAGAAAATAGGAATTCATTACGAAGTTGACAATGAAGTACAGGTTTGATGAAGCAAGCATATACTATAGTCCAGTGTTTCCCAAACCTTTTCAACCTGTGGCTCCCTTGACCATTGGCGACGGCTCCCCATTACATTATGTTGATGCCTGCCAACTGACATTGCACTGCTTTCCGAGAGGATTCCGTGGCACTCTGCGGCTCCCCTAGTGGGTATCCGCGGCTCCCCTGGGAGCCGCGCCTCCCAGTTTGGGAACCACTGCACACAGCATCTGAATAAGAAAATGCCTGTTCAGTGAACTGCTTTAAAAACAACCAAAAAATAATGGTTTTCCATTGTACTCCATTACTCATACCTAATCAGAGAATAAACACTCCTTGCACCCTTGTGACATTATGACTTGAAGCAATCTTCAAATAGTCACTCCATGAGCAGAAAATGTCATCATGTCTTACCTCTATATCCCTTAATGGGCAAAGAGACAATAAAGCAATCGAGACAAAGCAATCGATTAAAGAGAAGATGATTCCATGTATTCATCATCCTTTCATAACATAAATCTAAATGTTCCTAAATCTACAGAAGTATGGTATTTAATTTCCAAACAATCAGTACCATCTACCACAGCGGTGGGGAACCTCAGGCCCCAGGGCCGGATCAGGCCCCCGAGGCCATTCAATCCGGCCCCCGGAGAGATTGCCAGGAGGCCGCCCAACCGGCCCCTGGAGGCTCCGCTGGGTCCGCGCATCACCTCCGGAGGCTGGGAGAGGCCTTTGCATGTCCTCCCCGGCCGCCGCCTCGACCCCTTCTCACCAGGCCGTTGGCCATTTTGCACATGCGTACCACGCCGATGAGGGCAAGCTCTTGCCCTCATCGGCATGGTACGCCGGAGGTGACGCGGCGGACCCGGCGGCAGCTTCGGACGGTGAGCGCGGAGCCACCGGAGACCGATGGGCAAAAATTAATTAAATAAATAAAAATGGGGCAAAATTAATTAAATAAATAAAAATGGCGGCCGGCCCTCAAGCAAATTTCTAATATTTAAAACGGCCCTCACCAGGGAAAAGGTTCCCCGCCCCTGATCTAACATGAGCTGGTTCCGATCCTGTGAAAATTCTCGTGCTCTGGCACAAAACACAACAACAGTTCATTTCTTTCTCTACGCCAACATTTCTCAGACTGTAGGTCGGGACCCACTTGGTGGGTCAAGACCCGATTTCTGGTGGGTCCTGCAGAGCCTCCAATGAAAACACAGGTGATGGAAAGATCAGATAACTAATTGCCTCTAGCCCTGAGGCTATTCAAAAATCAGATAGCTGCTAATTGCCCTGGAAACAGCTGAGCTCCTGCAGATTGCAAGCTTGTGTAAATATAAGGTGATAAATGTTTGAGCAGTCTTTTTTCTAGTGCCTTTTTTCCAAGTCTGTCAATGACAGGTAGTGGGAGCAGTTGAAGGTTGGGTAGTGGGAGCAGGTGAAGGTTGGGTCACATAACTAAGCCTCTCAAGCCTTGAGTGTGTTCATTGGTGCTGCCTCATTATGAGAAATAGATTGAGTTTTATTTTATTTATTTGCCCCCCCCCCAAAGACCCTTGTAAATAAATACAAATATTTCTTTCTAGAATCTAGAAAGAAATATTTGTATTTATTTACAAGGGTTTTTTTGGGGGGGGCAAACAAATAAAATCACTTTTTTTAAAGTCTCATAAAGCTAGGTGGGTTCTGATAGAGTGTCATTTTAAAAAGTGGGTCCCGGTGCGTGCTAAAAAATTTAGAAACCACTGTCTACACAATGAAACTTGTTTAAAGCAGTTTTACCAACATATGCACACATTGTGAGCTACAATTTCAAAGGAAAATGAAAAACTAATGAAGCCAACACTGGCCATTGTTTTAGATTATTGTCATTAGACCATTAAACCCACTTCCCTTGGGTGTTCTTTTATCAGAAGGCCTTTGGAATCAATCAAACCACAGACCATCATCAAACAGGTACAGAGTCTTTGTTTCATTCAATCAATTAAATATAAATGGAGGTATTAAATACAGTACATCCTAAAATATGAACTCAAAATACAGTAGTTCATTTGTTATGAAACATTTGGATTCAACCATGTACAAAAGACATCAGCCCCATAATTCAACCATGTACAAAAACACATCAGTCCCATGAGAGGACTGATGTTTGGGGAGGGGGAAATCATATCTAAAGCCCCCTTGGGCTCACTGCTTTTGGGATTCTTATTGCTTTTTGGATTCTTATTGCTCATAATCCAGAGGGATGCTTTCATACCATCCTTCTACAGCAGTGGTTCACAAATTGCGAGGTGCGGCTCCCAGGGGAGCCATGGAAACCAGCCAGGGGAGCCGCAGAGTGGCACAGAATCCTCTTGGAAAACAGTGCAATGCCAATTGGCAGGCATCAACATAATGTAATGGGGTCACCAATGGTCTAAGGAGCCACAGGTCGAAAAAGTTTGGGAAACACTGGACTACAATATGCTTGCTTCATCAAACCTTTGACGTCTTCAAATACAGCTTCTCGGACGCGAAACCAGAAGTCACTTTTGATCGTTTTTTTTTTACTGTTTGCTGCAGTTTGGAGTACTTAGAAGGCACGTGAGAGTCAAGAAGTGGGCAGTGGGCCCGGCACTGCCCCAGTCCCCCCTCCGCGGATTTAATTTAACATGGTTTTGGTAACTGCTGTTGCACATTTACCATTTTATAGACATTTGAAAAGGCCACCTTGTCAGAAAGAACATTCATAGCGTACAATCTCTTCACATTTTGCTATCTCGAGCAAAGAAAAAAAAATAATTTAGAGCAATTATTAGATAGATATCTAATTGCATGCACAGTTTTAAACTACTTCAAAAGGAAAAGAACACTACTTCAAAAAGGGAAAGAACATCTACAATCAGTGTCGTGGCTAGGGTCCAGTGCACCTGGGGCCCGAGTGATGCTGTCACCCCCCGGGAAGTGACATCACTCAAGTGGGCGTTTTTTAATAATAAAAAAGACTATGGGGAAAATTGCCTGGGGGGGGCTCCAGGGGTGTGCCAGAAGCCTTTTCTAGCACCACCACCCCGTTTATCTAGTGCCGGACAGCTGATCGGCGCTATGCAATTGCATAGCGCCAATCAGCTGTTTGGTGCTAGATACGCACTGGGGGAGCTCCAGGGGGGTGCCAGAAGCCTCTTCTAGCATCCCCCTGTGCACCCCTCAAAAACGCAATCGGTGCTGGACCCTAGTATCCGCACCTCGCGGATACTGGGGTCCAGCACCTATCAATAATTGCGGGGTGGGAATTCTCCCTCACACAGGCCTGCAGAAGCCTCCACAAGCCTCTCCGACAAGATTTAAAGTGACTTCCGGTTTGACTGGAAGTCACTTTAAATCTCGTCGGAGAAGCCTGCGGAGGCGTCTGCAGGCCTGTGCGAGGGAGAACGCCCACCCCCCAGTGAGTAAGTATCAATTGGCATTGCGGCAGGAGCGGACCTCTTCTGATGCAAGGCTGGGGGGCATGCAACTTACACCCCCCCAGCCTTGTACTCGGTCCGCACCCCCCTGCAACACCGTTCTTATGCTACTGTCTGCAATGCATGTAAAGCAATGCTATGGTACTTCAGTAATAGAAGTTGTTACTTAGTCCTGCTGTCATAGGGACTGCATGACTTTGCTCCAACTGGCCCAACTCCATTGGCAATGGAGGTGGCTGGGAAGCAGTGTACTAGCAGCATGGTGCGGCTGTGCAGCAGTCCAGCCCTTCAACAGAGACATGCCTCTGGAAAGAGGTTGCAGCGTAGACGAGAGATCAAGAGGCAGCAACCACCAAAGATGCCTCCTTCCTTGCTGCAGGAAAAACTATGGGGCAAATTGCCCACATTTGTGCACAAGGGCCATCTCTGGTGACAGTGATGACTACACAAGTGGTACAGTACGTCCAAAACAAGGAGTTGAAAAACCTCAACATAAGCTGCTTCAATATCAACTGACAGATTTTCCCTTACTTGATGTTGTTCAAACAAGCTTGACAATTCTTCACAATGCTAACTCAAAAACACTATTCACCTTATGTGAAGTAGTTTTGTCTACAGTACCCTTTTGAGAAAAGGGGGGAAAAGAGTCTAGAAATATCAAGATAGTCACAATTCCAAGGAATAAATGGTTTGAAGGTCAAAATACCAGTCTACAAGATTTCCTTTGACCTCACCACCATCTATTAAAGCAAAGTATAAAACCAAAATTATAATGAATTCACTTGGTTAAAGAAAAGAAACTCCACTGTCCTCTAGAATCACCATGAATAAAAACAATACAGCTTTGTTCAGCCGTGCCACAGTGCTTCACTCTGCTTAAAATCAATGTAAATACCTCCACTACTTCAAAACGACCAGTCTATTCTACTAACATAGGCAAACCATTACAAAACTCTGAGAATCAAATTGTACAGTACATCAAATAATATTTTCCTTAAAAATTACCATCATCAACAAGGTTAAAATGTAACATATCAAAGTGACCACAGTGAGCAATATAAACAGGAGCTGCCTGCATACAACGTACATTACCTACCAGTAAGCAAAAATTATGCAGATACTAAACAAGATACTCCATTTGTCTAGCAATATGCTAATCAGTTTTACATAAAAATGCAGCTTGCGAAAACAACTTTACTTTCAACTACTTTTTCACAACTTCCCCAAAACTAAAGAGGCTATCCATCTGTCAGTTCTTATCTTAAAGAACAAACAAAAGGTATCAACTACCATCAGGGCTGGTGACACCTGGGGTAAGTTTCTCCAATACCAGATCACAAGATGTGGAGGCCTCCTGGGAAATGCAATCCCTGCATGAGTCGCAGTGGAGATTTGGGGAAAACCCATTTTCTATCAGTGTTGCATTTTTGCACCACCAGTAACCCGTTTTCACACCACAAGTAACAAACAGAATTCAAAGTCATTTGGGTGTCATCTGGTGTGGTCTGCATCTCCCACATTCCCCTAGTGACGCCCCTGACTACAAAACCAGATAAGGACAACACTACTAGTCTAATAGAAGAGCTTAAAAGCAAAATCCTATACATGTCATTGTGTTCAACAGGACTTAATCTCAAGGAAGTGTGTATAGGATTGCAGTCTTACAGCACAATCCTGCCAAAGATGCAGTGGCCTGCCTAAATGGCTGGCTGCTGCATCCTATGCAGGATGCAGCCTGTGCCAGCGGGGCTCACCTCACGTTTGTCCCCTTCCCCCAGTGTACAGACATTCCCCCCTTCCCCCAATGGGCCTCCTCAGATGCACACCAGCTATTTAGAAGGCTGTGTAAGGCCGGCCCGGCCCAGGAAGGGGCTTGGGATATCAGCACAGCCCAGCACCGATATCCCCACCCCCTCCCAGGCCTGGCCAGCCAATGGCCCCCTTCTCTGCCACCCCGGCCCGCCCTCCCAACACCCGGTGCAAGTCTTACCTGTGTCTGGCAGCGCGGGAAGCGGAGGGCGGCTGAGTGAGTAGTGCCAGCCTCCACGCCAGCACCACTTACTTGGTACCGTGAAAGTGCTTTATGGCACTTTCGCGACACCATAGTCCAGCAGAGCAAGTGCTCTGCTGGCTTATCTTTGTGCAGGATTGGGCTGTTAGTGTTTTTCCCCAAACTCACCTCTACTGTCTCATAATGATATAATACAAATCCAGCACTCAAAAGGATTAACAGCACAACCCTATGCAAATTTATTCAGAAGTAGTCCCATTGTATTCAATGGGGCTTACTCCCAGAAAAGCATTCAAATAATTGTGGCCAGGGATGCACAAACAAGCTCAGAAAAAAATAGAAGCTTCCTCCAAATAAAGCATTTAAAATGTCTGACACAAACATGCTAAAAAAAAATCCTACTAAAATGCAATAGGCTTACCTAATCATGAAAACAAAAAAAATACTTTATATGTAAAACTTAGCAAGATATTTATGATTTTATGCTCAAGTCAAGTATATTCTCAACCCTTAAGTATGAGAGAGAGAGGGAGAGAGGACTACATAGCCCAGGCACATAAAACAAGCAAACAAACCTGTACAATGGATGGCATATGACTTGCAAGTTAGTATAATCTTCAGGGGACACTTTAATGCGGCTCTTACTCATCACTTTGTATGCCTACACATTACCTGTAAGCAATTACTTGAGGGAATAAAGTTCTAACAAATATAATTAATGTCTTTGTCCAAAGAATTGCTAAAATTTCACTTACCTCTCACTAAGAACTGAAGTTGGTTCTTCGGTTCGTAGTGAAAAAAGCATATACTTTTAAAACCTAGTACGTATAGTGCAGTCTATTCTTAAAAAACCCCTATTTTAAAGCTGCAACCCTGAATACACTTACTAGAGCGTAAGACCCATTAAATAGAATGTGACGTGTTCATATAGCGCAATCCTAATCATAAGGCCAGATATAATAACCTTTTCTCTTTTAACTTCATGAGCATCTATAGCTTTGACGTTTACATGCATGTAATCATGCCTGTTGTAGGCCAGCGGGTGGCGCAGCGGGTTAAACCGCTGAACCATAAGCTGTCGATCGAAAGGTCGGCAGTTCGATCCCCGCGACGGGGTGAGCGCTCGTTGCTTGGCCAGCTCCTGCCAACCTAGCAGTTCCAAAGCATGTTCATGCGAGTAGATAAATAGGTACCGCTTGCGGGAAGGTAAACAGCGCTCCGTGTTCCAGCTGCATGCTACGCGCTGCGGCAAGGAGAGTCATGTCGGCCACATGACCACGGAGGCGTCTTCGGACAACGCTGGCTCTTCGGCTTTGAAATGGAGATGAGCACCCCACCCTAGAGTCGGACACGACTGGACTTAATTGTCAGGGGATACCTTTACCTTTTTAATCATGCCTAAGCAAGGTTACAACAGAGTAGAAGCAAGGTTACAAGAGAGTAGAAATTGGGAGAGGAAGTGGGATGGGATGTGACAGCCAAGGCTATAAAGGGCAAGGAAGCTTCTTTTCCCAAATGGAAGTCTTGCCCTAATGAGGAAAATAAACAGGAACACAAACAATGGCAAAAGAAATGTAAAAAGATGATACGGGAGGCCAAGAAAGATTTCGAGGAGCGTATGGCCAGAAACATTAAAGGGAATAATAAAAGCTTTTTCAAATATGTTAGAAGCAGGAAACCTGCCAGAGAAGTGGTTGGCCCGCTGGATGGTGAGGGAGGGAAAGGGGTGATAAAAGAGGACTTGGAGATTGCAGAGAAATTAAATGAGTTCTTTGCATCTGTCTTCACGGCAGAAGACCTCGGGCAAATACCGCTGCCTGAACGGCCACTCCTGACTAAAGAATTAAGTGAAATAGAGGTTAAAAGAGAAGACATCTTAGACTTAATTGACAAATTAAAGATTAATAAGCCCAGATGGCATTCACCCAAGAGTTTTGAAGGAACTCAAGAATGAAGTTGCTGATATCTTGACAAAAATATGCAACTTGTCCCTTAAAACGGCCACTGTGCCAGAGGATTGGAGGATAGCTAATGTCACGCCAATCTTTAAAAAAGGAAGGAGGGGGGACCCGGGAAACTACAGGACGGTCAGCCTAACATCTGTTCCAGGGAAGATGGTGGAAAGCCTCATCAAGGATAAAATCGGAAAACATATAGAAGAACAAGCTTTGCTGAGGGAGACTCAGCATGGCTTCTGCAAGGGTAGGTCTTGCCTCACTAACCTTTTAGAATTATTTGAAAAGGTCAACAGGAGGCATGTGGATGTGGGAGAACCTGTGGATATTATATATCTGGATTTCCAGAAGGCGTTTGACACAGTCCCTCATGAAAGGCTCCTGAAAAAATTCCATAGGGAATAAGGGGGCAGGTCCTCCTATGGATTAGGAACTGGTTGAAGACTAGGAAACAGAGAGTGGGAGTCAATGGGCAATTTTCACAATGGCGAAAGGTGAAAAGCAGTATGCCCCAAGGATCGGTCTTGAGACTTTTCAACTTGTTCATAGATGATCTGGAGTTGGGGATAAGCAGCGAGGTGGCCAAGTTTGCGGATGACACTAAACTTTTCCAGGTGGTGAAGACCAGCAGGGATTGTGAAGTGCTCCAGAAGGATCTCTCCAAACTGGGAGAATGGGCAGCAAAATGGCAGATGCGCTTCAATGTAAGTGTAAAGTGATGCACATTGGGGCAAGAAATCAAAACTTCACATACACACTCATGGGTTCTGAGCTGTCTGTGACGGATCAGGAGAGATCTTGGGGTACTGGTGGACACGTTGATGAAAGTGTCAACCCAGTGTGCGACGGCTGTGAAGAAGGCCAATTCCATGCTTGGGATCATTAAAAAAGGGATTGAGAATAAAACGGCAATATTATTATGCCGTTGTACAAATCGATGGTAAGGCCGCATCTGGAGTATTGCGTCTAGTTCTGGTCGCCGCATCTCAAAAAGGATATAGTGGAACTGGAAAAGGTGCAGAGGAGAGCGACCAAAATGATTAGTGAGCTGGGGCATCTCCCTTATGAGAAAAGACTACAGCGTTTGGGGCTCTTCAGTCTAGAAAAAAGGCGACTGAGGGGGGACATGATTGAGACGTATAAAATTATGTATGGGATGGAGAGAGTGGATAGAGAGAAGTTCTTTTCCCTCTTTTCACAACACTAGAACTAGGGGACATCCACTCAAATTGAGTGGAGGGAGTACTAAAACAGACAAAATAAAATATTTCTTTACCCAGTGTGGAATTCATCTGTGGAACTCCTTCCCACAGGATGTGGTTTTGCCACCTGGCCTGGATGCCTTTAAAAGGGGATTGGACAGATTTATGGAGGAAAAGTCCATCACAGCTTACAAGCCATGATGGGGAAAAGCAACCTCCTGGTTGTAGGAGTAGGTTTTCTCTGTGCCAGGTGCAAGGGAGTGGCAACTGGACACAGGTATCTTGTTGTCTTGTGTGCCCCCTGAGGCATCTGGTGGGGCCACTGTGTGATACAGGAAGCTGGACTAGATGGGCCTTTGGCCTGATCCAGCAGGGCTCTTCTTATGTTCTTATGTTCTATTTGTGCAGTCTACACTCCAGCTCTGTAGGTCAGCATGTGTAACAGAGCTGAGATGTTACATAACTTGTAGATACAGAAGCATCCCTACGACTTTATTCATATCTCATTCTGCAACATTTTCCATTCTCCTTGCAACTGTGAGTTTATGTCTCAAGACAAGAGCTTCCAGATTCAGTTCAGAAACAGATGCTAATAGGAGGAGAGGCACTGAGTGCCAAAAATTTCAGTGACCAGTACATAAAAAAGACTATAGAAGAAGGGGTTTCCTTTCTATTAGAGAGGGAGGGAAAAGAAATATGCTGCTGCTGCTTCTGGGATCAACATAACTGGGTGCAGTGAGAGACCTCCAGTATATTGAGAAAAAGAAAATTCCACCAGATTATTATCTTAAGGTTTATAAGCTTATAAATAACAGACACTAAAAATTATAGCTTATAAATAAAGACGATATGGGTTGATCTTACCGTACTTTGTACTGAAACGAGCTCTCAAGAGCCCAGAGAATAGCAGTAGGGGGGGTGGGGTGTAAGAGATCCAAAGAACTACAGGGGCAAAATAAATCCTTGTCTGTCTTGGGAAAGAGGAAAGGAAGTCAGTGTTTGGGGAAGTGGGGGGGGGGGCGTCTGTCACGTCAAAGGCAGACACGAAGAAGCCTCCCGTTTGCTACGGGTAAGAAAAGGGCTGCGCTTGTTTAGACTGTGTTGGCGTTGGTTGAGGGAGCCATTCGAAAGAAGAATCCTACAACGCGAGGGAGAGGAAGAAGGCAGGTCCTCGAACGCCCAGGAGGACTAGAAGGTGCGCGACGGGGAGAGGAGGAAAGATGTTCGCAACGAGGGCGGCAAAGAGAGACCGATGGAGCGCTTGGCAGACGCTGCAAGAGCAAGAGAAGGCCTGGGGAGGAGGTGCAGCTCTTCCCTCCGCATGTCCCGGGACCCATCAAGGCAAGAGGTCGACCTCCGCACCCTCCCCCAGTCCCACCGAGCGCAGACCCCGCCTGAGGCTCCTGCGGGCAAGTGAGGGAGGGGAAGGAGCGCGAAGAGGTGCTCACCATCGTCTTTCTGTTCCGTGGGGATAAGAAGCCCAGCGCTGCTGACCTCAGCCCGCCGGGGCCCCCGCCACCATTATTGCTGCTGCCGCTGTTGCTGCTGCCCCCTTCTCCTTCTTCAGCCCCCGCGCCTACAGCTGCCTGTCAGCAGCCCCGCAACGCAACAAGGTGCCCGCCCATTGGACAGCGGCCCGCCCCCAAGAAGCGCATCATTGATTGGCTTTCTTCCCTTCTCCTGGTGCGCGTGCTCGTGCCGAAAATCCTTGCAGCGAATTGAGAAACACCCGGCAGCCGGGGGGGGGGGGAGGAAGGAAAGGGGCGGGGCTTCTGACCCCGGAAAGGACCGCTTTGCTATCCTCTCCGCCCGTGACCGCGGAACTGTTCCAGCCGGGTTGAGATTCCTTGTCGAATTGCCAGATACGACGTCGGACCACCTTCCGTTTCCGGTTGAGAATTTCGAACGTTCTGGCGAAGGGTCATACAGCAGTCCAGGTAAAGATGCGATTTTCCTTTTTTGTTTTTCGGTGGGTGTTGATCGGGTTCTGTTGTGGTTTCTCCCTTTATTCTCCTTTGCCCTTCCCCGCTTGTCTCTCTTAACTGCCCAGCTCTAACTGTTAGAGAAGTGAATGAGAATTCATTCTATGTGTCCGCCTCGTTCTCCTCTTCTATATCTTCTCCATATAAAGACTGTAACATATTTGAGGTAATATTTGGCTGTAGCTTAGGCCTTTTGAATTTCCGTCTTTTGCATCTGTTTCAGATTGTGAGCTCTCAGGGGACAGAGAACCTTTCACTTATTTAGCTATGTAAACAGCTTTGTGAGTTACTTTTTGTTGAAAAGTGGTATAGAAGTTAATGCTTCACAGTAGCTGCTATATCTTAAAATTGAAGTCGTTTGGAACATGAGAAGTTACGTTATAATCAAGTCTCTTGGACTGCACTGCAATCCTATCCACACTTACCTGGGAGTAATCCCATTGAATTCAGTGGTACTCACTTGAACTTCTCCATAGAATGGTGGTCTATGTAGCTCTGTGTTGTTTATACACTGATGGGCAGTAACTCTCTAGGCTTCGGGCTCAGGGTTTTTTTTTTCCTAGCCCTATCTGAGAATGCCAGGGATTGAGCCTGGGACTTTCTGCATGCAAAACAGGTGCACCTTCACTGAGTTATGAAACCCCTCTGCTTGGTTTAGTCTTCTTAGATTTAAGACTACAAACCTACCCACACTTTCCTGGGAGTAAGTCCCATTGAATGCAATGGGATTTACTTCTGAGTAGTCATGCATAGGATTGTGCCATAAATATGAGATTTTAACTTTTCCAGATTATCAGCTAACTGAACCAACCTCAGAGGTTATCCTACGAATACAGGAGGATAGCCCCCTGTAAACTCTTCTGAGGGATAAGACATAAATGTGATTAATTCATATGTTATGATTAGGGGAAGAGAAAAAAATGGTCTTGGTGTGGGGACAATGGGTGCATTCCTTATTGATAGGCTTACCAGATCTCCGACCTGGACAGAGTGCTAGACCTTTAGGAGAAGGAATGTGGGCTGGTGTAACTTGTTAAACCTTACAGCACAGTCCTTGGCATGTTTACTCAGAAGCAAGCCCCATTGTGTTCAGTGGGGCTTGCTTCTGAGTAGACAAGCCTAGGATTGTGCTGTAAGGCTTAACAAGCTACACCTGCCCACATTCCTTCTCCTATAGGTCTAGCACTCTGTCCCAGTTGGAGATCTGGTAAGCCTACTTACTGATCTCGCTCTCACACACACACATGCAGAAAAAATTACAAGCCTGTGTGCTCCAGTGCAGGAGAGAGTAGCATACAGCTACTCAGCTTGAAGTACACAACACACAGGTACTCCATAGAACAATTAAGGAAGACCAGGTCAGTTGGGAGTTAAAAAAAATCGCATACAGCTTAGAGCAGTGGTTCTCAAAGTGGTGGGTCGTGACCCACCATTGAGAACAAAAGCTGTCCCCTGTCCCCTTAAGGGGCAGGAACAGCATGGCGGCGGCGATCTGGAGATTGCCGCCGCCAAAGCGATCGGAAGTGCCTGAAGATTGCTGTTTTGAAGCGATCTGAAGATTGGGGAGGCTGCAGAGGGTCGCGCAGGCCTCCCCAAAGCTCTGGTAAGTGCCGCAACGGCCATTTTGAGGGCGGTTGCAGCGATGGCGATCCCCTGTAAAGCACATTTGCGACGAATTTTAGAGTAAGGGAGGCCTCCCTCCCTCACTGAATTGCTTCTTCAGTGTAACGTGCGTTGGCTTTCAAAGGGAAAGGCTCTGGTGAGATTTTGGAACCTGCGACATAGGGTGTTAAAGTATTTGGAAGAGAATGTTGAACTCCCAAGTGAGTGCTCACTTCTCAAGGATGAAGACTGGCTGTGGGATCTTGCATTTCTTACAGATATAATGGGGCATCTGAACATTTTAAATTTATGTTTACAAGGAAAAGACTGCCTTTTTCCAACATTGGTGTCTTATGTATCATCCTTCATGATGAAACTTTTGCTGTTTTCTAATGATTTTTCACAAAACAATTTATCTCAATTCACTCGAATGCAGGAACAAGCAAAAGTATCTGAAAATGCCCCAAACTATGAGAGGTACAAAAACTTTATCTGTTTTACATAATTCCTTTGCAACAAGGTTTTGTGACTTCGAGGAAGATAGGAAAAATATTGAACTTTTCACAAACCCCTTCTCGATTGACCTAAATCACTATCCTCCAGACATGCAGAAAGAAATTGACCTTCAGCATAATATTGCACTTAAAGGTAAATATAATGAGATTGTTTCCATTTCAGTCAGTCCAAATTATGCTGAATTCTGGAAATTTCTTCCAGTTCCTGATTTTCCAGCTTTACACGAATTGGCACTGAGGTACTGCTGTAGGTTTGGCTCTACCTACGTTTGTGAACAATCCTTTTCAGTAATGAATACGATTAAAACTAGATATCATTCAGAATTAACTGACTCCCATCTGCATAATTTAATCTTGCTTGCTTGTTCAAAAGTAAACCCAAACATACAGGAAATTGTAAGAAACAGACAAATTCAAAAGTCGCAAGAAACAGGCAAATTCAAAAGTCGCATTAAAATTTTATGAATTACATTTTCATTGTGAGTTACAAATATGTGGTGTTCATTATGTGCTTTAAAAATGATATAATAATAAACCTTATGTGAACCCAAACATACAGGAAATTGTAAGAAAAAAGTGCATTACATTTTTATAAATTACATTTTTATTGTGTTACAAATGTGTTGTTCATTGTTGTGTTCTGAGAACGATATCATGATAATAAACCTTATGTAACTGAAGATTGATTGATTGAGGCACGTCCGAGATACAAAAAGCCTAAAGATGGCACATGCTATAAAAAGGTTGGCTACCACTGGTCTACAGCTCACTTAATTAGATGCTCTCCTAGATTAGCTTGTTATGTAGTTTTGTTTACATGTTCTGTGAACTCGGTACTAAATGCACTCTTCTAACTAAATCGCATTGGAAATGGTGGAATTTATTCAAAGTTGCAGCTGTGGGATAGGGATTTACGTGGGCAAAAAAGTAAACATTGGCTCAATCAACATCAAAACTTAAAGTATGAGTTAAGATTTTCATGGCCAGCAATGATTACCGAAGATAAAATGACTCGATTAAAAGCCATGACAGCAAACTAAAAATACGTATAGTTAAAACTAAATAAATAAACTTTTTCGTCATACAGTAATTTATCTACCTACCTCTTCTGTAATTTTTGTTGATAGGAGAGTTGACCACCATAGCCACCTGCCAAAATAAGTTCACAGCATTATGTTACCTGTGTTGGTCATTTGTAACCAAAAATAAATAACAGAAGATGTTGTTGCAAAGATTCCATGATCTTGTTGCAAAGATTCTGATCGTCTGGAGGTGATCGTCCTTGATACAGATATCCTCAAGTGTAAATACTGGTATGTTTGGGTGTGCACACGTGTGTGTTGAAATTAGGGCTGGCACACTAGTCAGTTGATAAGTCAAATATTGTCACTTGAACAGCTATGAACTATGTACCATCCTGGGGTCCTTGGAGGAAGGGTGAAAAATAAAATGTGAAAAGGGTGAAAAATAAATAAAATAAAATTTGACTATGATCAAATCTTTCATGAAACCAAGAATGTCCAACATTAAATGAAATATTGTTATATATCAGGGGTGGCCAAACTGTGGCTCCTGAGCCACATGCCGCTCTTTGACATATAATGTGTGGCTTTCGGAAATATGCTGGCTGAGCTCCTTTTTCCATCACAATTAATATAAAACGTAAATAAGAAATGTTCAAGCTTTATAATGATTTACCAGGTATAAACTGAGAGTCCACTGGATTGAAACATAAGTTTAATGTTCATGGTGAGTAAATATATTTAAAGAATTTTAATGCTTCTTAAATATTGCAGCTCTCAAACATCTGAAGTTTATCGTATGTGGCTCTTACATTAAGCAATTTAATATATAACCCTTGTTATAATTAACAAAAAAGATTTTATTAGCATTAGGGAGGTAGTGGGAAAAATACAGCAAGATAATATTTGATGCTGCTGCTATTAGATGTGTACAATATGTACAGTGTTACCCTTGTTTTTTAAAAGGTGTTTATTCAAGAACTAGAAGCCAGTTCATACAATGTCTTCTGAATATAAATTGTCATTTGAAATGTATTGAAGTACCTTTTAAAAACATATTTTTGGATCTATCAAAATAATAGAAAGCTGTCAATTTAGCTTGCAAATTACTTTTTAGTTGCAGTTCTATGCCCAAGTATTGTAAAGGGCGTGTGTGCGTGTGTGTGCGCGCGCGCGCACTTATCCTGCTGGTGAGTCAAGCAAGTGCTTTCAAGAGCAGAATGATTATGTCTGTAAGACCTTATTTTCTAATTTCTTTTATGAACAGATCTGGAGTATGACTAATGCAAGTCAGTACATCTTGTTCGCAAGCAGTTGATGCTTCATGATCTTGCACAGCTGTTATTAGAATCCTAATCCTTTTAAAACTAAATTTAAAATGGTAACTAAAAAATCTTATGAAAATGTTGCTCAATACAGATTTGAATTATTGAATGCATATTATATCTTCTTTAGATCTGAGACATATCTTGAAAGTCCCATGTCTGTATACGGTAGAAAGCCAATTCCCTGGGATCCATCTCTTTGTCACACTCTAGTAGTATGATCAAGAAGCAGAACTCATGGCAGCGCTATCAGATAGTAATGGGCTCATACAGTGGTTTCCAAACTGTGAGGCGTGGCTCCCAGGGGAGCCGCGGAAACCAGCCAGGGGAACAGAAACCAGCCAGGGGAGCAGCAGAGTGCCACAAAATCCTCTTGGAAAACAATGCAATGCCAATTGGCAGGCTTCAACACAATGTAATGGGGAACCAGCCATGGCCAATGGTCGCCAATGGTCAAAGAAGCCACAGGTCGAAAAGGTTTGGGAAACACTGGATATTTTAATAGTTCCTGTTAAGATTTATATGACAAAGTAAGCAAGTTGCTGACTATTGAGGGATGAATGAAGTTTGCATTCCACACACACAAACTAAACGGCAGGTTTAGTTGTTACCCTGTGTTTGAGTAATTCCACTTTCCTTTTTTGTCAAATGGCTTCCATTTGTTCCTATGGAGGAGAGAAGGTAAAGCATGGCATCTGGGGGCACTGTATGGTTTATCCCTCCCCAACACTGAATGTGCCAGTCTGAGGCTATTCCACCTTGCACTTGAAGGAATTAGTAGTAGTAGTAGTAACAGTACTAGTAACAGTGCAAAAATAAATAAATTTGAAAATAAAAATAATTGAAAAGAGCAGCATATATCATCTCATGAAGTAAAACTGTTCTTCCCGTCTGTGCCATGGGGATCGTTGGGCTTCTGACTGTGGGCGTGTCGCTAGTGGAAGTACAACACTAGACCACAAAGCCAGGGTTTTTTCATTGTCTCGATGGGCTTAGGCTCCAATCCTATCGTTGGCTGGCCTGCAGGATGGATGCATGGCCGCTGATGCATCCTCTGCTGTATCCTGCAGGCCAGCTGGGGACCAGGCTAGCCAGAAGAGGTAAGTAAAGAAAAAAAAATTACTTTGCTCTCTGGCTGCTCTGTGTTCCCCTATGGGCCTACTCAGATCTATGCCAGCTCTTTTGCTGGCATAGAACTGTTTGGTCAAAGGAGGCATGTCAGGTTCAGGATAGGTTTTAGTATCCGCCAGTGCTGCCAAGATCCGGTCTTGCCCAAATCCCATCCTGATCCGCCATCACGACCGCACTGATGGCCAGTCCGCATGGTGCCACTGGCAGCACGCATCCTTCTGGCCTTTGCACCAGTGGCAGCCCTCTGCAGGCTATTGCGCCATTGGGCCCTCAGTGTAATAGATAGAGATGGGAGAAAATGGTTTTATTTTTTTCGAAGACTTCGGTGTTTAACTGGAATGAAACAGCAGAAAGGGGTGTTTTTGTTCCAATTTTTCCCCATTTTTATCCATTGTAACCACTTTAAAAGTGTACTCACTCAGTAGGTGGTATAGGTTGTACAGTGTCAGCAAATGAATGATGCAAAATTACAGTACATGGTTTTACAGTATTTTATTATTTTTCCACAGGTTTGTTTTTCTAGCAGAAAGCAGTGTTATGTGTTTTTATTTCATTATCATCATTTTCTCCTGCCCCAAATAGAACAGTATGTTCAGTTATTACTGATCTTTCCAAAACCCTTTTGGAAAGGTCGTGCCTTGCCATTACAATCACTATGAATGATCACCATTCTTGGAGCAGTGCTTGGCATTTCTTATGTGGTCAGAGCAAAGTGGATAGAGTGTTTCCCATTATATTATGAAGGTAACATTTGACTGCAATATCCAAATACACCTGAGGAATCCATCTTGTGATAGCTGTCTTTTTAAAACAAATCTTTTTCCTAGGACCATGGGACACGGACATGAACATAGCAAAATGGAACTTCCCGATTATAAACAGTGGAAGATAGAGGGTACTCCCCTACAAAATGTTCAAGAAAGGTTGGCTCGGAGAGGTCTCAGGGATCCATGGCTTCGGTAAGAGCTTACATAAGGCATTCATTTCTTTAAACCAACCACAACAATATGTGTGCAGGGTTGGGAAATGCCCAGAATTACTTAAATGTTGAGGTGGTCTATCTGTAATAGACCTTGACCTACTTGTCTAGCTCTGAACACTAAAGGTCAATAAGATTTCTATATTGCCATCTTGCCATTGACGATCCCCAAGGCTGGTAACAAAAATAAAATGCAATAAACGCAAAATAAATCCTGTAGTAGTTCAACTCAGCTGCAAAGGATACTTATTTCAGACAAAACCTGGTCTTTTGTGAGACGATGATGGATAAAGCTGTACCATCAGTTAAATTATTTACTGACCTGTACATGCTGCAGGATGCTTTATACCTCAAGTGCCACAGCTCTCAGTTGCTACTAGCATTATATTTTCCCATTAGAAGGCTGCCCCCCATATAACTTATTCATATGTAACTTTGTAAATGGAATCCAAATGGAAGTTGCCAGATTTGCAGCCCTAATGGTCTTTGTCCTGAAAACTACTGATTCAAACCTAGTACTTTTGCATCAAACACCTTCCCACTATTGTGATTGCCTACTTAAGGAAGTATAAGGAAGCTGTTCATTGATCAGTAGAAATTTAGATCCTGATGTCTGAGAAGATGATGAACTTTCTGATGGGATCAGATATCCATTTCAGATAGTATCTTTAGTATCTTTAGTGATTCTTCTGATAAGAATGTTTATCTACTGGAAAGTCCTTTGTTAGTCCAGAGTCCTGCATATCAGACCTTGATTGGTCAGTTACCTGAATTATCAATGGTGATTTAGCTACTTCCACATGTTAGACGTCTGCACATCTTATTCAATTGCTAGCATTTACGGTGTCTGAAAGTCAGGAACAAGTGAAATACATAGGACTCTTGCAAGAAAGCATGTTGTAATGTCTTGCATAGGAATGTGACTATGGACAGCCTGAAAAACATTCCTATGATGGCAATAAAACATGTTAAGAGCTGTTCTTCAAAGACTGTTTCAGTCTAACTTGGTGATTGTAGTAGACAGTGATGGAGTCCAGTAAATACGGCCATGTGGATTTTGGCTAGAGGCCATCAACAACAACCCATATACAAAATCGACTTAGGTGATGGAACTCAGAGAACAATTTTTAACTTTGAGTTAACTCCGTGAACTTATTTTATTCATGACAGAAGCTAAGTAAACAGCAATATAAAATACTTCAGATCTTTTACAAAACCTATTGGTTTTGTCAACTGTTGCCATCGTCCCTAATAGCCACTCATTCAATTACCGGTAATAAGCACCACCTCCAGGTGACCATGTAGGAACCTTTAGTAAGCTGGAAGTAGATTTCACAGGGTTGGCTGTGTTTGCCTGTTTTATCAAAAAATAACAAAGGGTCTTGTAGCTCCTTAAAGACTAACCAATTTATTTCAGCATAAGCTTTCATGGACTACACAAGACTTTGTAAATGGGAAGAAAATTAGTTTGTTTGAACATCAGCATATCATAAATGACTAATATAATGGCTTAGTTTAAAAAAAATTAGTCCAGGGTTGCAAAATTTTCTGGTGCAATATCAAAATTTCCTACTTAGAGAAGAATATACCAGATGTGAAAATTGAATGTTTGGGAAATCTCAAAGCTCATCATATTGCCAACTTAAAAGCTCAAGAACATTAAGAAATTATAACACATCAGTTGGTATCTGCACACGCTGTTTACATGGATTCGCTTATCTGTGGGAACAAAGAGTGCACCTTACCTTGCACCATTCGCTGTCTGTTCACACACCTATCCATGGCCATTCTGAAGTGATCCCAGCACCTGCAGCCATTCTGAAGTGATCCCAGCACCTGCGGTGGCCATTTTGTGTCTCGCAGCAGCCATTCTGAAAGTATTCGTGCCAATTGGATTTTACCCCTAACTCCATTGATTCCATATCCATGGATTCAGTATCCGCTGGTTTTTCCAGGAACCTAACCCCCGTGGATACCGAGAATTGACTGTATCTACTTTCTGTAAACTTCTCAGTTACTCATTCCAGAGTAAACTCTCAACTATCAAGATGCAGGAAGGGTCAAAATTATGTGTGTTTTCAAGCTTGCCCTGTTTAATTTATCTCACAGTTGTCATTATCTAGTGCACTACAGAAGCATTTTGTCATCCTCTTGGCAGCCTCAAACTTGAATAAGTTACATTGAAAAAATCATTCTTATGATGCTGTGGCTACATACGGTCTGAGAGTTCCATATAACAACAAAGCTCTTGAACTATAAAATAATATACACAGAACGAATCATCTCCGGGATTCAGGTTATAAAATGGCTTTATAAAATGTAACAACTGTTATGCTACTGATGATTTCAAAAGTCAAATCAAACACATATGTGTATAAGCACCTTTAAAATTCTACAATAAAATACAATCAAACATTTTAAAAAGGCTTCTTTCGCATGACGTTTCGTTAATTTCCCATGAACTTTATCAAATGCAGACACTGCCTCAGTAGACAGGAAGATGGAAATGAACGAAACGTCATGCGAAAGAAGCCTTTTTAAAATGTTTGATTGTATTTTATTGTAGAATTTTAAAGGTGCTTATACACATGTGTTTGATTTGACTTTTGAAATCATCAGTAGCATACAGTTGTTACATTTTATAAAGCCATTTTATAACCTGAATCCCGGAGATGATTCGTTCTGTGTACATCATAACCGGTTATAACAGTCTTCGATCCTTTTTATAAAATAATAAGTAGGATTAGTAGTAGTACGTAAAGTGACAGTTTTCTGCTAACCTGAATGACTTTTCATCCTTGTAGAAAGAGACCAGATCAGTGCAGGTCAGGATGGTGGGGTGGAGGGAGTTAACTTTTTGCCTTCACCACCCCAGCTATTTTTGGCCTGAAGAGGAAGTTGCCATTGGCACCAATGAGACTTCCTTTGGAACAAATAGAGCACATGAAGAGGGTGCAATCCAGATCAGGACCACAACAGGGACAAAACGTTCTAGCCCCCACCCCATTCTGTGGTCCCAATCTAAACTGCCCTCCAGAGCTACTATTTAGTGAACAAAAGTTAAACATACTGTATCAGGTAACATGTATTTTGGCTCTCAGGGCACTTAATGCAAGGCCTCAGTGGTTCCCAAACTGTGCGCTGTGGCACGTAAGGGCACTGCTGCAAACTCTCAGAGGCACCACAAGATGTCCCCTGTGGCCTCTTCTTACTGGCTCTCCTGGGTGCCACCATCTTGAATTGTGCAAGATCTCGCGTGATTCAAGATGGCAGTGCCTGGGAGAGCCAGGTGATGGTGCCGCCATGACAGGGCACTGTGCAAGAATGGCGCCGTGACCGCAATAAGTTTGGAAACCACTGTAAGGCCTGATTCAGTTTTGTTGGCTTCAGTCCAGTCATTTCACCTATAACAGTTTTGTAGGTTGGGTTATGTGTTTAAGACAACTTTGCACTTCAGGGCATTTGAACTGGAACGTTTTATTTACGGTATATGCATAGTTTCTGGGGGAAGTGGGTGGTATTCTTAAGAAAGTGGTGCTACTCAAGGATGTATGTAAATATTATTGCATAAAGCGCATGAAGGGATAAAGCTGGATATGGCAGCATTTAACCATGGAGTTCTGTTTTCTTCAGAGCGCATGACTCAAAATGCTTCACACTGTTCACTGAAATATTGTTGCTTCAGAATGTGTAATTAGATTTGGAAGCTGATAAGATGCAGAATCTAAGTTTTTATTCATCTTTTGTATTTAATTTCCCTCTAGTAATGAAGCATGGAGGTACTGTGGTGGTTATGCAAAGCCTGTTACTGTCATGGAAGTACTTGGCAAAGGATTCAAATGGGGATTTGCAGCCTTTGTGGTAGCAATTGCGGTCGAGTATGCACTTTTCCCTCCAAAGAAAGATGATGGACATCACTGAAGATCAGAATACCTATGTTGATTTCTCTCCAAAATAAATTAACAGTACGAATCAATACTGTGTTCTGACTTTGCATGAAATGATGCACATTAAAGTTTCCAAGAAGAATACGTTAGTGTACTACCCTTCTTCTGAACGGGGATAAGTGGGGGGGGGGGTTTGAAATGTGTCAAAAGTGCCTTTGTTAGACCTAATACGCATGCCATCGCAAAGCAGGATTATTTATCTGCTGCATTTATATACCACGTGTCTGCCTTGGGAAAGGCATTCCAGGTGGTTTACAATAAAAACCAACATGTTACAAAATGTTTAATAAACAGTGTTATTTCAGGCCCTTGATAGTGTGTCTCAGAGGCTGATAACAGAGTTCCTGGGCTCCCCCTTTCTTGCCTTCCTTCTGCCATTCTGCCAAGGTCATTCAGTAGCCCCTGGGAAGGTGGGGGAGGGAGGGAAGAGCTGCCCCATCAGTCCTCTCAGACCCTTCGATGGTTTCTCAGGAGCTGGTGACGAGGGCTCCACTTCTCCTTTCCAAGATGGACCTGCTCAAAGATTATTTTCGTCCTAATAACTAACAGTTGGATTTGATCAGACCACTGAGCAGGGGAGAAACTAGAGGCCAGTTTAGACATGATGCTTCCCATGTATGGTGCTGCCAAAAAAGCCCTTCTGCGCTGACCCATAGGCTTGCAACACTATGTATGCATGAGCCAGGCAGCATCTGGCACATACATACATAGGGCGGGCTGCTGCATGGAATTAAAACCTTTTTAAATATTACGGCAGCTGCTTGAAGCACCGTCTTGAGTATGACATGTGAATTGTCCACTTGAATTGTATGAATCACCACTGAATTCACAACCCAACACGCCATGGCTTCCTCGCAGCGGCGAAGAGGCTTGAATCAACATATAAGGTGGCTATGCCGTATCTCCAAAACTAGAGCTAACAGGGCAAACATGGTTTTACATAGTTGGTACATGGTTGGGAAATTGATTTATTTTGAATGTACTCAGCTGCCCCATGAACTACTACAGTAACATCTGTTGGTTCAATTAATCATCATCCTCATTCTGTGCTGTGCACCATGGCAACAATTCCCTATACTAAACTGTCACAACAAGCCTATACTCCAAGATGTCATACGTCGTTAGATGTAGGGTACATTCAACTTACTAAAGAAGAAAATATGTATAAGGGAGATGAAAGGTTTTTTTTCCTTTTTGTGAGTCAATTTTAAGAAGAAAATGGACTCCAGTATGAAAGCACCTCTCTAAAGTCGGCTAAGAAGGATTTACTATGCTAAGAGGTACATTAAAACATGGACATACAGTGCAATCCTATCTAACTTACACCAGCGGTGCAGCGAGAATAGGAGGCCCCGGAATGGAAAGGGGATTCAAATCCCCTTCAAAGGGGATTTGAATCCCCTTTCTGTTCTGGGCCTCGTGTTTTTGCTGCACTGCTGGTTACACCAGTGGTGTAAGTTTGATAGGATTGCGCTGATAGTTATGTATATTTTGATGAGGACCGTAAAGGCTTGGGGGATGGTGGGTTCTGAACTAAGACTGTAAAGAAGCATGTTGCAAGTAGATTAATAGGAGGAAGTGGGGGAAGGCAACAGCGCTCTGTGCACCTTGGCGTTTAGTCATGCCAGCCACATGACCACAGAAGTGTCTTTGGACATCACTGGCTCTTCGGCTTTGAAATGGAGATGAGCGCCATCCCTAGACTCGGTAACGACTGGCTTTCGAGCAAGGGGAACCTTTACCTAGTTTCCTTTTAGGGCACCTGGTCCCGTGACTGTCTGTGGCTGTAGCAATGACAGTTTGTCCTACGAATAAAACCAGCTCTTTTATAATCAAGAACATGTTGTATTTAGAGATCACGGTTCACAAACACAAAAAGCCACAGGGAACTAGAGATCTCACATGTTGGGAACAGAGCACAACATGAAAACTTGTGCCAGACACAAGTGTATAAAAATAGAACAGATGTCAGAATTGGCTAGCTTGCTTAAGCTGGAGGCTGACAGGCTTTCTATCTGCATTATATACATTATGTAAGTTTATCTGTGACTAGAGATGTATTCTACTCTTGTTACTAAGCAGAACAAAGCAGGCGAAGCAGCTCATACATTGATTTGCTGACAAAAATGGGCTAACCCCAGTAACCGTGAGCGGTCTGTCTGTTGTTCACATGAGAAATGTTACATCTGAAGTGAGAAAAAACAGAAGACTACGGCAGCCACCTCAATGATCAGAAAAATTGCAAAGCACATATAAAAAAAACAGAACACACACTTTCATCAATGTAATATTTGCATACGTCTCAATGAATTAACACCAAAAAGAAAAAGAAAAGCAGTTTCCTCTCCCAGGCAACACTAGAAGATTCTCATATAGTATAAAAATACCTTTATGGATCAAATTTTAACAAATATTAACACTGAGCTACATCCTCTGATACTGCTCCTTAAGAAAAGCTTGACCAACATCTAGTTTACATAGCTATGTAAACTATGCTAGGATGTATGCTATGTAAACTGCTGAAAAGTGATATTTAAATATTCTTAAAAATAAGAACAACAAATAAAATCAGGATAGTGCTTTATTTCTCTAACATAAGGCTCAAGTGCCCACCTATGGTTCAGAACAGAAAGATGTGGAGGGAAAAATAGAACATATTAATGGAGAATGACACACATCATTTACATGTGTTTCGCCTTGAATTAGAACCATTGTGTGTCAGACTGCTGCAACATGATTTTGAGTTTTGCAGAAGTACATTTCTCTTTGCCGGCCATTTCATTATTGGTGAAGAAGCTTTTAAGAAAACCACTTTCCCTGGAAGCAGCTTTAAGGCATGACATAGTACATCATGACTGCCATTGTGCTACTTTTAGGGCACGGCGTCACAATTTATGTAACTGTATTATAATAAGCTGCCACCTCTTGCTGTATGAATACAACGTTATATCCTGACTGAAGAGGAGAGAGAGCTGTAAGTGGCTTTAGGGCAAATAGGCAGCTGTGTGTGTGTGTGTGTGTGTGTGTGTGTGTGTGTGTGTGTGTGTGTGTGTGAGAGAGAGAGAGAGAGAGAGAGAGAGAGAGAGAGAGAGAGAGAGAGTTGAAGTGCTTCAAGGATAAAATAAATAAGCAACACACCACCACATGGTCCAAAGCTGGGGTCTAAATCAAGCATGGCTACTTTAGCGAAAAAGAAAGGATGTAAAAAAAAGTCCTTAACACAGGATTCCACAATATGTTTGATGTAACATCTACTTTGGTGTTATGTATCACAAGGCAGGGACAACATCATGGAAGATGTTAACAAAATTATTAACCGAGTAGAGAGTCTTGCTGGTTCTGTGGCTGCAGTTAATCCAACATAAATTCATTTTGAGATTATATTAGACCCCAGCTATCAGCTTTTATTGTTCTATCTAGTCTCTCTCTCTCTCTCTCTCTCCCTCCCTCCCCACATTAGCTCTGCTCTGTCCTTGACAGCTAAGCTCTCCTCCCAAGGCAAAACAAGCAAAACTTTGCGGTTGGCAGCTGAGAACAAATTGCACACCCCTCTTTCTCTCCATTATCAATCAGCAATCTGGCCCAGCCCTCCCTCAGGCCAAATTCGGTGGGAGGGGACACTCCAGGTGCATCTGTCTCCTCCCTTCTGGGGTTCATGTCATTGGCTCTTAAAATGGACTAGACCAGGGGTTCCCAACCTGTGGTACTAGTACCACCAGTGGTACTTCAGCCAACTGCTGGTGGTACTCGGGACCACTGGAACCCCACTTCAATGCAGTACTTTTGATGGCGTGTTTTTGATCCCAAAAAGCTCTTGCCTTTGGCCAAGCCTCTCAGGAACACTGAGAAGGGCCCTCCCACCTTCCCAGAGCCTCCTCCCTGCGTTTCTGGCCTCTGAAAACCCAGAAGTAACTGGTGATGATCTCATCGCCAGTCACCTTCGGTGGTACTCAGAAGAAGAGTGCATTCGACTGGGAAGGGGTTGGGAATCCCTGGACTAGACAAATGGAGACTAAGGCTGCAATCCTTTCCACACTTTCCTGGGAGTAAGATTCATTGAACACAATGGGACTCCATAAGTATCAACAGGTAGCCACAATAGCTAAATGAAAGTTCCATGATTGGAGGCAATATTATATACCAGGGGTGGCCAAACCTGCTTAATGTAAGAGCCACATATGATACACTTCAGAGAGCCGCAATATTTAAGAAGCATTTAAATTCTTAAATGTATTTACTCACCATGAACATTAAACTTATGTTTTAATCCAGTGGGCTCTTGATTTATACCTGGTAAATAATTATAAAGCTTGAACATTTCTTATTTACCTTTTATATTAATTGTGATGCAAAAAGGAGCTCAACCAACATATTTCCAAGAGCTGCACATTATAGGTCAAAGAGCCGCAGTTTGGCCACCCCTGTTATATACAATATCTGTATGTACTTCTGTGATACTGGAGAGAAACCACAGCAGAAGGCAGTCTCCTGTGTAACCCCCTTGTGGGCTTCCCAGAGGCATCCAGTGTCAGTGAAGAGAATGCTGGACTAAATGGAACCCTGTTCTGTTCCAGCAAGGCAATCCTTGTCTCTGAGATTAATAGAAAGCAATGGGAGAAGAGACGTGATCCAAATAATTGGTAGAGTCTTAAATGGAACTCAAAAGGTTATCTGTTCTGGATTCAAATAGTTCATCTGCCATACAAGAGGTCTTTATATTCTACTCTAAGATTGCCACAGGGACTAGACTTTCAAACTTACAGCCTAATAATCCCCACTGCCCTTCAACTAAAGCCAGGGGTTTTAAGTCCATTTGAGTCCATTGACTTCAACCGGACAGCGCTACTCAATACTTCTGACTTGACTGGCTTGTTAATGGATCATCTCAATTTTAGAGTGTAAACATTTTATGTAAACATTTGCAAACAGGGTTTGAAAGTTGAATGTTTGAACAGCTAACAGAGAGAAACCAAACGCCAGCTAGCAGTTCTAGGTCATATTCAGATCCATGATTAGAGTCCACATTATTATTATTTAAAATGGCTTCATGATATTTAAAAAAAAAAACCCCATCTTTAATCCATACATAGAATTTGAACAGATAAAAGCTATGGTCTTGTCAAACTAAATACTGAGAAAATTGAACTATGAGAATAAAACATTCAAAATGTCCAGTATACCTATACGTATACTGCACAGATAGCATATACTGTATGTGTGTCTGTCAGCTTGGCCTCAGAAGGAACATCAAGCTTCCAAATCTGCAAGACCAGTTATAAGTTTCAAAAACTCAAGAGGGACTACTGAATAGAGCAAGGGTTTCAAACTATAGTTGGCCCTCGCTATCCGTGGGGGATTCATTCCGGACCCCCCTCGGATAGTGAGGATCCACAGATACCAGGGTCCACGCTAAAATCAGTTAAAAAAAGGGGGGAAGGCAAAAAATGTGGGTGGGTTTTTTTTTTTTACCTTTAGCAGCAAACCATGCCCTTTCTAAGCCTCTGGAGGGTTTCTCTAAGCTTACCGACCCACTTCTGGGAAGTTCCTGGGCTATGCTTAATCGTGACTTTTTTGGTTTTGCAACTGTAAAAATGGTTTTACCATGGCATGGTGGTGTTCTGTAAAGTTCACCCTTGAAACTGTTGGAGGAAATCATCCAGGGTTTTAGAGCTAGATGTTGTCAGTATGCAGATGACACACATTTCTCTCTCTTCTTTCCAGGGAAGCTATGGAAGTGCTGAACTGGTGTCTGGAGGCATTGAAGATTTGGGTCAAGAAACTGAAGTTTAATCCAGACAAGAAAAGGTAAGGATCCCAATCAAGGAATAGGGTTTCAGCCTGTGTTATATGGTATTGCACTCCCTCTGAAGACTCAGCTCTGCAGTCTATGAGTGCTCCTTGACCCATGACTCCACTTGCATTCAGAGCAGGCAGTGTCACGGGGTGCCTTACGCTGGTGCACCAACTGTGCCCATTCCTTGAGATGGCATATCTGGCCATAGTGACACATGCTCAAGGCACCTAAAGATTAAACTATTGTAACATGTTCTACATGGGGCTGCCCTTGAAAAGCACCTGGAAACTTCAGCTGGTGCAGAATGTGGCAGCAAGGCTGCTTACTGGAGCTAGTCCATGTGAAACAGTTATTGCTCGAGCTGCAGTGGCTGCCCATTCACTGCCAGGTTTCATTCAAAGTACAGTACTGGTTATTACCAGGGTCATAGCTAGAAGGGGGCCAGGGTGGACATATTGCCCACCCTGAGTCAGCAGTTTGCCCACCCTAGCCCTGTGCCTGCCTTTAGACTGCTGAGAGGAAAACGTGACCGCTATGCTGACATGGGGTGGGGGTGGCAGACAAGGAATTCCCCCAAGGCTTAATGGAATGCAGGAATGAGTGCAGGAAGGTAAGAGGCAGAGAAAGAAAACAAACCCCCTTGATCATCTTCATTAGAAACACCCTACAGTGGGAGGACCCCTTCATGGATCATTGCCTTGTTTTGGCGAAGGGGCTTGCATAACTCAATGAAGCCATGAGCTATGCCGTGCAGGGCCACCCAAGACGGACAGGTCATAGCGGAGAGTTCTGACTAAAAGCAAAAGTTGGCTTGAAACTCAACATTAATAAAACTAAGATCATGGCATCTAGTCCCATCAGTTCCTGGCAAATAGAAGGGGCAGAAATGGAAGCAGTAACAGATTTTACTTTTTGGGTTCCAAGATCACTGCAGACGGAGACAGCAGCCATGAAATTAGAAGACGCTTACTCCTTGGAAGGAAAGCTATGGCAAACTTAAACAGCATAATAAAAAGCAGAGATATCACCATGCCAACAAAAGTTTGTATAGTCAGGGTGATGGTGTTCCCGGTAGCAATGTATGGTTGCGAGAGCTGGAAGGCTGAGCACTGAAGAATAGATGCTTTCGAACTGTGGTGCTGGAGAAGACTCCTGAGAGTCCCTTGGACTGCTAGGAGATTAAATCAGTCAATCCTAAATGAAATCAACCCTGACTATTCCCTGGAAGGACAGGTACTGAGGCTGAAGCTCAACTATTTTGGCCACCTAATGCGAAGAGAGGACTCTCTGGAGAAGACTCTGATGCTGGGAGAGATTGAAGGCAAAAGGAGAAGGGGAAGGCAAAGGATGAGATGGTTAGACAGCATCACCGATGCAACGAACATGAAAATGAGCGAACTCAGGAAGATAGTGGAGGACAGGAAGGCCTGGCGGGATGTGGTTCATGGGATCACGAAGGGTTGGACACGACTTAACAACTGAACAACAACAACAACAACAACAACAACAACAACAGTGGGAGGAAGCAGCATGGACCCCCCAGGTCTGTGATACTTCTTGGTTTTCAGGGATTTTTTAAAAAAGAAAATCGCTGCTGTTTGGGGGCTAGGGAGATAAAATGAAAGGCTTTTAATAAAAGTAAATACTACCTGCCTCAAAATGATACGTTTTACCTTTGCAGGGAAACGGTGATACTGGTGTGCAAAATGAAAGGATAAGTTGCATGTTATTTCTATGTAGAAAAATACATTTTACAGTGCATACAGAGATGCATTTATTCTATCCAAAATCTTGTTACAGTACTCCCCTCATATCCGCTGGGGATATGTTCCAGGCCCCTCCGTGGATATTTGAAACCGTGGATAAGAGCGAACCCCCCTTCCATGGTTTCCTGAGGGCCCCCCCCATGCCTCCCTTGCGGGCAGGCGTGCGCACCCCCAGCTCTTGTTTTTCTTTCAGCAAGCTTTGTTTCTTCCTTAAAACAAACAGAGAAGCAGCCTCCATTGCAGGCAAGTAGAAAGAGATTAAGTCCTAGAGAGGCTCTGCAAGGTTTCTGTTAACCTTGCAGAGCCTCTCTAGGACTTAGTCTCGTTCTATTTGCCTGCAATAAGCAGCCAGAGGCTGCTTCTCCTGTTTCTTTAAGGAAGAAACTAAGCTTACTGGGAAAAAAGTAAAAGCCTGGGGGGTCCCCGCGATCCGTGGATAACTGAAACCGTGGATAGCAAATCAGTGGATATGGGGGCCCACCTGTATATTGCTTTCATGAGATGATGAATGCATCTTTCAAAATAACCCCAAAAATAAATGAATAAATAAAATATTTGGCTGGCCACAAAGCGGCTGGCAAAAGAAAAAAAGAAAAACCCCACCACTTTGTGGTGGGGAAAAAAACCATACCCAATATAGTTGCCCACCCTGAAAAAACAGTCGCCTACCCACCTCTACAGTCCTGGCTACAGGCCTGGTTATTACCTTTTAAAGCCTGGCCTAAATTACTTGCAGCACAATCCTACCCAGCTCCTCCACTGCTGCAGCAGTGGTGGAGGGAGAATGGGAGGCTTTGGGAAGGAAAGAGGATTTAAGCCCCCCTTCCCTTAAAAAGCCTCCTCCTGCCCTACACCACACTGCTGCACCATTGCTGCACCAGTGGAGGAGCTGGGTAGGACTGCGCTGTTGGTCCCAAATAACCTAAAGGACCGCCTCCCCCACTGTATTAACCTGCCTGTGCTCCATTATCATGTACAGAGGCTCTCCTGCATTTTCCATCAATTTTAGAGGTGCAATTGGCAGATATGTGGGAGACAGCTTTCTCACCTAGATTGTGGAGCACCCTGCCCCAGGAGATCAGTAGCAGCTAAACTCTACCCCCTTCTGACCATTGTTCTTGCTGCCACTTAAAACCTCCTTATTTAAGGGAGTTTTTAATCTGGCCTGGTGTTCTTGTAACTTTTATCTTCTCAGCTTTACTGAGCTTTTGTTTGTTTTATATTTTGTAAACTGTTTTGTATTTAGGAAAAGTGGGGAAAAACATTTTAAAATAGCTCCTCCAAACACATACACACTGTGTGCTCGCCAGTGACTGGCATTCAGAGGTGTATGGATTACAGTTAATGATCACTGACAGACCTCAGTAAGTTTGTCTAGTAGTCCCCTTATAAAAACTATCTTAAGTAAACCAGTTGCCACATCATCAAGGGAGAGTGGAGATTGGGGACATCTACAGCAGGAGCATTGACATCAGCAGAAGCACTCAGCTCCTATCTGTGAAACTGTTTTCAAAGGACCTTAGCCAAGAAAAATAATCAGGCTCAACAGGAAACAAACTGAGAAATTTGCCTAGGGGCATATACTAATGTCTAGGCCAGCGTTTCTCAAAGTGTGTTCCTAGAATACCTGGGGATCCCCGAGACCCCTTCAGTAGTTCCCTGAGCACACCAACTGTTTGGCACTGTTTGGCTGCCAACTGTTTGGCACTGTGCGACTTTACACATGTGCTGGCGCTCTGCCCCCCCCCCCCAGACTTCCGTTTAGGAACATAAAGGGCTACAGAGCCTGAAAAGTTTGAGAACAGCTGGTCTAGGCCATCATCTTTCCCAAGGCCTGCCTGAGAGACATGTAGCTCATGTCATGTTACATTGAGGCTGCAATCCTAAACTCATTTACTGGATAGTAAGCCTCCTGGAACACAATGGGACTTACATCTGAGTAAATATGCATGGACTTGCACTGTAAGGCTGCAATTCTATGCAAATTTACCTGGGAATAAGCCCTTGAACACAGTGGGCCTTACTTCTGAGCAAGTGTATGCATATACAGTATATGCACACACACACACACAAACAGACACACACACATTTTTTTCTGGGATTTTATATTTATCTGGGGATTTTTAAAAAATACATTTGACAGTTTAAATTATAAAATTTAAACTACAGTACTGTCATCCATTCCAAGAGTTTGGAATGAAATTACAATAAATGAAATTACAGTACAATAGCTATTTCTTTAAATGAAGTATAAAAAGTTTCAGAGTACGTATAAATAAGTAGCAGGAGAATAAACACCCTAATGAAGAAATTTAAAGTTGATTTTTCTTTGTTTGCTGTGTAGTCTTAAGGGGCATGGCTACAGGCGGTATCATGAGGAGTGCTTGCAGCAGTTCCACATTTTTAGCAAGCCACTACAGGTCAGCAAACCTTACAGCAGTGAATTCCATAAGTTCGAAATACAGTACAGTACTTTATTTTGCAAAAGAAAGTACTGTACTTCATTAATCTCTTGCCAGGCTTTTTCGCTGGACGACATCGGGTTCCAGCAGAAAGAAAGGGAGAAAAAAATCCTGGATCCGCACAATGCGTAACTTTATGAATATGATATCTATTATGTTCTTCCTTAGTCGTATTTTCTCTAAACGAGAAAGCCCCACATTAGAAAGAAAGGGAGGGAAGGTGCTCCAACCCCGGACCCCTTTAATTTTAATTCTCTCAGCTTTCCTTTCAGTTCGCTCTTCTTGTTCTTCACCCTTTTCATTTTCTTTGCGCCCGGAGTCAGAGAAAAGTCATTACGTGTGTATTTTCGGTTTCATCGCTCCCGTTTTCTCCTGAGCTTTGGATCCACATCCCCTGCGCGTTTATATTCGGAACTAGAAAGAGTAGACACACACACACTATTTTCGGCATGGGACTTACTGACCGGAAAGGGTGCACAGGATTAAGAGGCACCGAAGAGGGGAACGAAGAGTGTTGTTGCTCTTCTGGTCTGTAGAGGCCCTACGTGCTTGCGGATCTAAGCTGCGCCGCTCCCAAAAACGAAACGTAGCACAACGACGGGGGATGGCGGTTGTCGGAGTTGCCAGCCAGGCTGTCCCATATTGAATGAGACGGAAGCGCGGGAGAGCAGATCAGGCGCTCGGGTTGTAAGTAGAGTTTGCACACCCCTAGAGTTAGCATTGTTAGTAGTAAGGCGATGAAGTTGGGAGTGGGGTTCATACTGCTAGGAGGAGATACCGCGTTCCGGTGTTGTTTTGCTCTGCTTTCTGGCACAAGAAAACCGGTGTAGAACCGACGAGAGTTTCGATTTCACTTCTGCAGGGTGTGTACTAAAGTTACTTGCATATAAACCGTCTGCATGAACAATTAAGTGGTACCGGTTCCTCTGTTCAGTGCCTGCCTGTGCCCACCATTTTAGAAAACAATGCCAATAATAATAAGGCTTAAGGCAAGGCCCAGGGAATCCTTCCTGTAGGTTTATGCGAGGCAGGACTTCACCATGCACAGCATATAGGTCTGCTGCATTCATTGTCTGACAGCAATCTGATACACACTTGCGCGCAAGTCTTGAATACAGTGCCACTTTCCTTCTGGGGAAACACGCAGAGGACATGGGCTGTGACCTGTGAGCTACTAAATTTGAAAAGCGGCGAAACGAAGCTAACTGCAGCCAGGTTATTATGCTTTTTAAAACGGATCAAAGCTCGCGTTGAAGGCGAAACTGGCTGTGCTTGTTCCAACGAGAGCCCCGCCCTCCAGCAACCAGCAGTTTCTTTTTCCCGCAAGGTCTCTTGTGCAGCAAGAATTCCAGAGCTTTACTTCGGTTTCTTCTAGGCTCAAAGTACATATTAGGCGCTGGGTGTGTGTGTTTTCCGCTTTTGTTCATTTTAATTAAAAAGCAGTTTTGAGAGCGGAAAAGTGACGGCAGATCTCCAGCTCCTACGCTGCAGCCTTTTTTTTAGCCCGTGTCTTCCCCAATTTGCTCCTGCCCGGGAAAAAAACACGCACGTATTTACTTGAACAGGGGTTATTTACAGTTCAATTTGCTTCACAGAGTAGTGTGTTAAGTCACAACAGTGAGTAGTTTTCGGGATTAGTTTAAAGTTACAGCGGGTATTTTGTACTAGTTTGGATGCTCCCGACCCGACACACAAACATTTGATGTTTTATTCGAGGCGTTTTCAGCCAAGGAGTAAGTTTTTTAAAATGTTAAATTTAAAGTTTTTCACTCTGAGTCATAATTGTATTGAAAAGCAAAGCTTTCTTACTTAAGATTTCTTCTCATTGCATGCCGTTAAGGGAGATTAGGTAGGTCAGCGGTGTCATTGTGTTTCATAAGCATGTTACGTATATTTCCCTTTTGCCTTCCGGAATCTCTCGAGCTTCCCCAAAGGGCCCCTTTAAGGGGGAGTTTGTCTTGGTTGTAATTGTGGAAATCCACTTTATTAGATGCAAGAGTAAGGACAGAAAAATATACCTAGGGTGGGAGCTAGATCACACACTTACACCCCAACACTACTCATGTTATCTTGGTTTGTCTAGAAGAGAGAGAAATACTGGCTAAAAGTCCTAACTTGTTACTGAAAAGCTGCAGGAAATGAGTGCCTCTGTGTTTATGTATAATGCAGAAAATGGGGGGAGGGAGGCTTTCCTTCCTGTAGAAAAAAAGGGGGGAACCCCAAAGTGTTAAAAAGAAACATTACAAGAAACTCCAATAAAAATACATTCAAAAACCTGACATGTTTCAAGCAAGCACTACTTCAGAGGCAAGCTAAAAGAAGGTTGAAACAATCACTTTACAACAATTATATCAAAATATAAAACACCTGCATAATACTTGCTCTAAACATCAACTCACATTAAATTAAATATCAACATTTAAGGTAACAAAATGTAGGACAAATGTACTGTATCTTGTGGCATTCAGAACAAATAAGCAGGCATCAACTTGGGTATCCACAATATTTTAAACCTCAAAACTCTTGAAACCCTTTTTCTCCCAGCCCACAGGTGTATGCATTTAACTCCAGATGCGTATGTATACCCTTAGGTAAAAATTGTTTAACCCAGAGGTTCCCAAACTGGCAGAGCAATCCTGCCTAACTATCCCAGGCCGCCTGCCGGATCCTATCCTCACTCTGGGCTGATCAAGATTGACCTGGAGGACTACTCAGGGGAAGGGGACATTTGGTGTAGTGTGTGGGTGGATTTCCACCAGCTATTTAGATGGTAGAAGTAAGAGGAGGTCATGTAAAGGCCGTGCTAGCCTGGGAGGGGACGAGGATATGGTGGCTGCCATTCCCGCCCCCTCCTAGGCCGGATCCATCAACCCCTGGCCTCCCTCACTGTCCAGACCGCCCCCGCCGGGGATCTCTTACGTCTCCCGGCGGCCGCAGGGGCGATCCAGCGGTGGATTAAGGGCTGCCAACCTCGTGCCAGCAGCCCTTACTCACAAGTCGTCATGAGCGTGCTTTACAGCACGTTCGCAACGACTTCCAGAGGCAGAGCATTTGCTCCGCCGCCGGATTGTTAGGATTGCGCCACCAGGAGTTGTGACGCCCCAGCTGGAACAGTGGGTTGCTACTCTCCTAAGGGGAGTGGCGACCTGCAGTGATGGCGACGGCAGTTCCGGGATCATGCTGTCACCGGCAGGGGAAAAAATGGGGTTTTTGCCTTTCCTGGGGGTCTTGCCAGCCCTCCGGGGGGTGCGGGGAGCCTGCAGACCCCTTTGCAGGCCTCCCCGTGCCTCAAAACGGCCCCAGATCGTGATCGCAACCCACTTCTGATTTTCAGACGAAACTGGAAGTGGGTCGTGATCGCGATCTGGAGCCGTTTTGAGGCACAGGGAGGTCTGCGGTGGGGTCAGCAGGCTTCCCGCACCCCTGGAGGGCTGGCAAGACTCCTAGGTAGGGTGAAAAAATAACTTTTTTCCGCTAGTGGCACTATCCCAGGAGTGCTTTTGCTGCTGTTCCCCCCCCCCCCCTTGCCACATCAACTTAATTTAAATAGCATGTATGGGTGGCAAATTGGATACAAAGTCTATCTAAGAACATCCATCTGACAAGAATTTCTGCAGCTTTGGTCACAGATACACAGATCTGCTACTTTTTAAACATTGTTATAAAACACCAGAGCTAGTTTTTCTTTCTTCGTATTGTTTCTGACAGCACAGTCCTATGCATGTCTACTCAGAAGTAAGTCCCACTGTGTACTGAGACTTACTCCCAAGAAAGTGTGTACAGTTGGCCCTCACTATCCATGGTGGGGGATCCGTTCCAGATCTCCCCCCTCCCCCACAGATAGCGAGGATCTGAGCCATTTCCAAGCCTCTGCAGGGTTTCTCTAAGTTGAATGATCCACTTCTGGGTCCCACGAAGCCCCCCCTCCCATCCTTGTCCCAGGATGTATCATCCTTGTCCCAGAGGGAGGAGCCTTCACGCGACCAGGAAGTGGTTCCTTCAACTTGCTGAATCCCTGTGGAGGCTTGGAAAGGTGCGGTTTGCTGCTAAAAGGTTTTAAAAAACCCTGCATTTTTTAACCTTTTAAAACGTTTTTTTAGCGGACCCCCACGGATCCGGGACCTGTGGTGAGACAAATCTTTGGATCCTGGATCCGTGGATGGAAAGGGTCCACTGTATATGCTTGGACCCTGATAATGTGTGTGTGGCTTTGTCTGAGTTCCCCTGGCCGGAATTGGCAGTTGCCCATATAATATAACAAACAAGACAGTATATCTGGCCATGTGCAGAGTATATGTTCCTCACCAAGTAATCGCAGCCAACAGGCACAGCTTGGATAGAGAGGAGGACTTCCAGGTGTTTTCCAAATAGACTTTAGCCCAGCCCTGCAAATAAGCCTACAAATGTTACTCTAGCAGCTAATGTGTTATTTATTTACACAGCCTATATTATTTATTTCATGTATATCCTGTCTTTCTTCTATCATGGAACTCAAGGTGGTGAATGTGGGGTTCCCAGGCAGTTTCCCACTCAGGCACTGAGCAGCTACAGATCTGCTTCAAGAAGGTGACTATCAGTGCAATCATGTGTAACTCTTGCACTGGTGTAACAGTAGATCCACCGGTGTAAGTGCACTTATGCCAGTGTAACTTGTCGTATGTCGATGAACGTAAGACGGACACCAGCGTAATCCCTCTCGAATGCCGCATATGCGCAGTTCAGACGCCAGACAGACGCCAGCGCAACTCTGCCGGTGCAGGGGGCATTTGGGGGGCATTTGGACACCCCCAGAATGCCCCCTGCGCCTGCGGAGTTGCGCTGGCATCCGTCCTGCATCCGAACTGCGCATGCACGGCGTCCAAAAGGGGTTACGCTGGTTTCCTTTTTGCGTCCATCGGTGTACGGCAAGTTACACTGGCATAAGTGCACTTACACCGGTGGATCTACTGTTACACCGGTGCAAGAGTTACACACAATTGCACTGTATATCATGTTTCACATCAGTCCCTGGGACTGTCATTTATAGCATCTTGATGGCCTGAAAGGAGGATATTTCCCCCCCTCCCATTTTCAGGTTTTCCTAAGACTGTTCATACTGAGTGCAGGCACTAAGGAGTGACCGTTTACAAGCCTGTTTTATTATTATTATTAACAGTATGAACAGTATATACCGCTTTTCAACAAAAAGATCACAAAGCGGTTTACAGACAAAATCAAATGATTAAATGGCTCCAGAATGTTTTAATTCTAGCATCGCTCATTTTAGAAATGAATCAGGTGGAGATGTGCTATATATCCCTTCGTGTGGTGACATGCTACAAAGAATATGCATCTTTAACAAGCGATAGAGCCCAGCACTCGCAGAATAGAAAGGTATTTTGTAATACTTCAAGTTTAGTTCAACCTGTTTGTCTTGCTTGTGTTGTTAGATCCAGGATAGAAATGCTTGACAGTTTACTGTTGTAGCAGCACAATCCTAACCAATGTTCCAGCGCCGGTGTAGCCATGTCAACAGGGTGCACATTACATTTTGCAGTGCAGGGGCAGTCATGGAGGCCTCTTCAAGGTGAGGAAACATTTGTTCCCTTACCTCGAGGCTGCATTGCGACTGCACTGGCGCTGGAAAGGTGGTTAGGATTGCGCTGTAGGAGTGATATCAGTTGTTGGAATGTCTTAACTTTAGATGTTCAAACTTGGATTAGGTTTTGTCTTGCTCTACTGTGGAAGGATACAGTTTTGAAAGGTATGGGCAGACGGGCCTTAATTAAGTTTGCTGTTGCTAAACAGTCTATGCAGCTGAGATTCTTGTGTCGTATTAAAAACATACCGAAAACATGGGTATGCTGTATCTGGATAGAGAGGGAATGGGAGGCCGCCAGCTGGCCCCCTAGGTCTACACCAGGGCTGGCCAACCTTCTACCATTAGGGCCTCTGTGTTCTTAAGAGTTGTGTAGAGGACAGAATCTTGGCAGCTGCAATTGCTTGATGGTGCTACTAAAGCAGCTGCACCTGCTGAAATGCCCTCACCTAGACAAAGGTCCAGGTGCATTCATGTTGAAAGGTTGGCCACCCCTGGGCTACACCCTCCTTAGCTATTCCCTCTTCTCTCTCCAGGTTCATTGTTTTTGTCTGAGCAGGGCAGTACTGAACCCAGGGACACTTTCTCCATACAATTAAAAACCTTTAGCAGACCAGGCAGGCCATTGGTACTATCCCAGTTAGCAAAATGAAGTGGGATAAAATTATCATGATGACAGCCGTGTCCTCATTTGTCTTTGATGGCAGTAGTAAGATTGTACTTCTGTATTTTCCCTGTATTTTTGTGAACTTTTACCTGGTGGATTACACATTTTTTCAAACAAAGATGCAGTCGGAGGGAGGGGATTCACAGTGGTAGGGCTCAGTAATGTAGCTAGCCTGGCCCCCGGGGGGGAGGGGCTATGATGATGCATTTGTGTCATTGTCCTGCCCTGCACTCCCAGAAGTCTTCATTTGAAGCTTTCCAGGATGCAGAGCGGGTGGGGTGGTGGTTCAAAAACGCACTGATTTCGGCACATTTATGCTCCGCAGCTGCAAAAGCAGCCCTTCAGCCACAAAAAAGCAGCCATGGAGCATAAAAATCCTACCACTGCTCCTCTTTGCGAGGAGACCACAGTTGTTACCCAGGGGCTTACCGGCCCTCCAGCCCCCCCCCCTTAGCGATGCCTCTGGTAGGGCTGTCTCTCGATTGTGAAAGAATACCTATGTATCACTGATACAACTTTGAATGGGTAGACTTAATTGATGGAAGTAAGAGTTGAATGGAAATTGCTGCTGCTTTTCAGAAGGTGGGGCAAAATGTAAACAGCAAAGGATGTTCCTCAATTGGATCTTTGTACTGAAAGCTTGGTTTTGATGAGCTGCCTTTGGTGCATTGACTAATTGGAATTAATGGGCGTCAGTCTTTGTTCCAGCAGGATGGCATAAGGATGTGATGCAGTGGTGGCTAATTTTGTGAAGGAAGTCTCTGTTGTTTTTAACAAGTCTTGAGACAGAAGAAAATTGCTCCCAGATGACTTCACTTGCCTTATATATACTTTCTGTGAAGGACTTTATAATAATAATAATGTCTGTTTGTGAAACATCTTTTGTGAAGCTGTGCTTTTGAAAAAACTGAAAAGGACTGCAAAGCATAATTGTTTCCTTCTATAACAGTGGTCCTTTCGTAAAGGTTGCCTGCCACCCCCTAGTATTAGTCACACTTTAAAAATTGATATAGCCTTGAAACTGTTAAGTCTAAACATGTATGCACTAATCTGCAAACCAGTTCACCTATAGCACTTATAGTTCAACTGATTTAATACCATTTTGAAAAAAAAATCAGAGACGCAGAAGGAATTTGCCCTCAGCATCATTCCCAAAATACCTATTTTTCCCCATGTTCACTGCTGTTGTAGTGAAGATTTGCTAAAATTTTACAGCAGCTGAGGATATTGGCCAACGTGCTTATGATGACTAGCAAAAGCAGAATAAATTATGCAAAATAAAAACATACAATATATGCAGATTTGTTTAAAACAGATGTCAAGAAGGGTATGTTCATGCAGAGTTTGCAAGGCAAAATCTAAATATTCCTGATAACATCTAATATCAGGAATAAATAATATCCCTTTAGGACAGCGATTTCCAACCTTTTTCATCTCAAGGCACGCTGTCAAGGCACACCATCAGTTTTTAAGGATATATTTTATCTTACAAGACACAGGATATATGGGTATAGATGCCATGTATTTTTAAAGCCAAAACAGTGATTAAAAACAATTTAAAAACACTGGATCACAGATCTTCAAACAGTCAACTATACAATCTCTGTGATTGCACCTAGAAAAAGTTCCTAGCTCTGGAACGAAACGTCGGTTTTGCACATCTCAAGCCTTGGATTTTAAATGTATTTGATACCTGATTGCAGTTTTTAACTTGTTTGAAGATCTGTGATCCAGTGTTTTTAAATTGTTTTTAATCACTGTTTTGGCTTTAAAAATACATGGCATCTATATCCATATATCCTGTGTCTTGTAAGATTATACCTGGCCATGAAAGCTTCCACTCTACTCAGATATATCATAAAACATGAGAAGATATAGAAATAACAAACAAAATGCATTAGCACAGGCTTACACAGAATAACACACCTGATCCGAACAGCAGCTGACTGAAGAATGACACTGGTTCTGCCCTCCCTCATACTCCCCAAATGGTCCTACTAATAAATGACCCCCAAACTCCCGTGGCACACCAATGTGCCATGGCACAGTGGTTGAAAATTGCTGCTTTAGGAGCTCAGTGGAGAAAGAAGATATGCAGGTGGGGATACAGCGTTAAAGGACCAGGAATTGGTTTAGTTCTTCACAAAGTTGAGGTCATAAATGTGGGGAAATGTTTAGGGAGGGGATGTAACATACTGGCAGCTTGTTGCACCCCTGGCCTGAAGAGGTTCACAGTTTTGTGGATGAAACGTTGCCAACCCCTCCGTTGTTTAAAATTGCATGATATATTCGACAATGTTGCAAGTATACGGGTTTAGACGCCATGAGGTTTAGAAGCTTGTATTTTAATATTTCCACCACCGTCAGCGGGTTTCCTTGCAGGCAGCCGCTTATGGAACAAAAACACACTAAAATCCAAGGTTACTGTCCCAATGTTTCATTCCGATCCCGGAACCTCTTCCTGGGGTAAAAAATCAAAAAGATTCAGATGATCCTGTCCTTGGTTGACCCCCTGTCCCATATATCCTCGAAAGTGCGGGAAAACGGAACTCGTTCAAGACGAGTATGATATATTGTTATATAGTGATATAAGCATGATATATTGTTTTTAAAGTTTTTAATGTGGATTTTTAAAGTTATTTTATTGTGTATTTTTTAACCTTACGAAAAAATCTTTTGACATGGCTTTTAAACTTGTGAACATTAAACCTGTGAAGATTGTAGTTGGGCCATGAAAGTTTTCGTTCAATTTTGGGGTGATTTATGCTAGAGACCGCCTGTACTCAAGTTTTTTAGGCTGCAGTCCTTTGTATGCTTACCTGGGAGTAAGCTCCATTGGAAAAAATACTACTGAATAAACATACGTAGGAATTGAGCTGCTTGTGGATTTTCTGAGATCCAGCCAGTGGCTGAACTTCCCTGCTTAATTAAGTGCAAACTTTAGTCAGGTTTTTGTTTTGGGCATGCAGCTAATACCGTTAAATGGTGAAACATTTAACATTATTAAAGGTCTAAAGCTGTATGAATGATGGCCATTTCTCAGGTTATTAATGTTTAACCATGTTTAAAATGGGATTTTCAGTGAAACCTTTCGGCTTTCTGTCACGAGTCAGGGTGTGGGAGGGGACAACCTGCTGTTGAAGATGGAATTTTACTAAGACTCTAGTAAGTGAGAGGGAGTGGAATCTATGTTAGTAATATTTATACTTCATAAATACATGTTGTTCCTCTTTTTTGAGAAGACTACTACAGAATGTCTAAAAAGAATACTGCCTGCTGTGTTATCTAAGTGCTGTAGCGTATTATTATGTGTAAAACCTGAACATACTGTAGCTACAATTTTTATGAAAGAGAGCAATTGTGAGAGTAATGTGACTTCTCTGTTTCACTCAGCACCCTCAAGTTGTTTTAGTTTCATTTCCTGTGGGCATTCCAAATTGCAGGAGCTTCGTTTTTAAATGGGATATTCCACAGTCCATTCAGCCTAAGCAGCGGAGTGTTGTCAAGAAAAGAGCATATTACTCTCGGTTTTAAGCAGTTTGATTGTTGGCTGACGCCTCTACCACAAGAAATCTGTTAGGCTTGATATCCTGCTTTGGTATCTAAATCAAATGTATCTGCAATATTTTGATTTCACAGAGCATATATACACCCCAAAAGCCCAGCTGCTGAAGATCAAGGAGGAAAGAAGAGACTGTGTTTATAAGTAAACCTCATGACGTGGCTTTCCTGTTTAAGTCACAAGAAGAACTTTAAAGGGACAGTGGCTTATGATGACAGTTTGCAAAGTGCCAGCTACCCTCCTTCACCAGATTGAGCAGGAATTAGACGCAGATGAAAGGGAAGCCATGCTCTTCTTGTGCCGAGACCTCGTTCCTGAACTACCACCGGTGCCAGACATCAGGAAGCTTTGGGTAGCTTTGAACGAGAGGGAGAACTTGACACTCTTTACTTTGTCTGAGCTATTATACAGAGTGAGGAGATTTGACTTGCTAAAGAAGCTCCTTAAGACTGAGAGAGTTGCTGTGGAAGCTGGTTTGGTCAGGTATCCTCAGATGGTGTCAAATTATAGGTGAGTGAATGACTTCTTTTTTTAAGCCCCATTGAGTCTGATGAGTTTGTTCTGCATCCCACCTCCACCTGAAGTTAGGCTGGACACAGGACAATGCCTTCTTGGTAGTGGCCCCAGGACTCTGGAACTTGCTTCTCCAAGGAACCTATGGATTCTTTCCCTTTCAGTGTTCAGAAAGATTGTGAAGTCTGCCTTGTCTCAGTTGCTCTTTGATACTGAATGATTGCCCCACTGATGGATTGTGTTTTGATGCTGGCTACCTTTTTTTTTCTTTTATTGATGTTTTAATTCATTTGATATGTTTGTGATTTTATTGTATTGTATTTTTATTGTCTTGTGAGCCACTTTGGGAGCTTAACTGACTGAAAAGCAGCACAAGTATTTTAATATAAACAAACACAAATTCAGTCTGGTTTTGGCTCCCATGTTAGTAATTACTGTTATTACTGTTAGCTCGCTTTTGAGACTCCCTGCTCATGCAAGTGAGCTCCTTTCATGAACAGTGTAACTAAGGAACTGCAAACTCATGCAAGAGCATAACTCCAGTTACACAAACTGGAAAATTGTGCATTCCTGACATGGAAGAGGAATAGCAGCCTTGTGTTAGTCTGTGGTTCTGACATTAAACATCACATGAGTAGCCAGCAGCTGAATCTGGGAACCAAATCTTTTCTTTGGCCCAAATTAGCAGGACTTAAGTTAGTTGTGACTGACTTTGCCCATTAATGTCCATAATGAGCCATTTTCAGCAGCTATACTGTACTTGGGCATCTGCAAAGATCTAAGAGCACCATCTTTCAGTGCTCTGAGCATATTTCACAGTGCAATGTTCGTTCCTTCCAGGGAAAATCAGCCAAATCTACAAGCCAGCTAGGCAAGGGTACTTGACCTTAAACCAAGTCCCATTGATTCTACATCTGTATCTGCATATTTTTTTTAACGTCTGTGGGCTTAAAGTTGAATTAATAATTTGTGAACTGGGCTGTCTCTTTGGAGGAGAGATGGTAACAATACTCTGGTTTACCTGTTGTTAATGCTGCAATCTTAAGCACATAAGTCCTGTAAACTTGGTGATGATTTTCTTGACTTGTGATGCATGAACATTTGGACATAACATTGTTTAGTTCCAGAGATAGCAATGGAACTACACTGACTCTTAGTCCAAGTACAGCAAGTCCTCACTTAAAGTTGTCGATAGGTTCTTCTTGGAAACTGCAACTTTAAGTGAAACAACTTATAATGAAACCAGTTGTATCATAGGCTAATTGATAAACGTATATGTTCCTATGGCATTGTATTTTCCCATCAACTTTAACAAAACAACTTAAAACGAAACAACTTTAAGTGAGGACTTTCTATACTCCTGGCCTGTTTGTTTGAAGATTGGGGTGAGAGACCATAATAACTACAAGGATCCATATTATAGCTGCACCTGGGAATGAGACTATTAACCCTAACAGTCAGAGCCAGCAGTTCTGAATTCAGAACTGAAGAATTCAGAGCAGCAGTTATCTAATGTATCAGGATAGTTACTGAAGCTCATGAGACAGGTTGGGAAATTGGTAGGATCTTAAATACACACTGTATGTATGTCGATACGTAAACTGAGCCTTGGGCTCTGGACAGATCGAAGAAGCAGTTTCAGGAATAATACAGTTGAAGAGAAAGATAATGATCCACTGTCCCCAAAGACTAAGAGCCCCCAATACAACCAGTTCTGCTAGACCAAGGGTGGCCAACCTTCCACCGTTAGGGCCTCTGCATTCTTGAGAATTGTGTAGAGGACAGAATCTGGGCAGCTGCAATTGCTGATGGTGCTGCTAAAGCAGCTGCACCTATTGAAATGCAACCATTAAAGGTACAAGAGCATTCATGTTGAAAGGTTGGCCACCCCTGTGTTAGACATTTATTTGCCACCAGTCTTTATTCTAACCCAAGTGTATCACTTCATTCTCGGATCCCAGCTTCTAAAGTAGTAGTTCCCAAACTTCTGAGAGCTAAGGCATATTGTTTTTTTTAAAATTAAAATTAGAGCCATATTTCACACACACGCCACAAAGGTTTACTTGCAAAAATAAGATTTACCTGCCTTCACAGAAGTATGCACCCTGTGTTTCTGGGTGAGTCACTGATCAGGATTCATGCCTCTTATTTTGAAAGAGGCCAGAACTGGAATAAGCAACCTGTGCAGAGATGCAGTGGGCAGATTCCTCAAGGGCTGGGTAATTGATTTCTGTAATGAAAATAACCTGAGTACTGTACTCCTATTCAAAGCAGAAACGGAGCAAAATGATCTTTCCCTAGGAGAGAAGCAGCAGGAAAGCTTCTTTGTGAGAGGGTACTTTAAACTGACAGGGACCATTAAACTAATGGCACACATTTTGAGAATTTCTGTTCTCTGTATATATACCCAGGGACTAGACAAAACTAAAAATAGGCAGCTTCAGAAAAGAATACTGTACAGTATGTGTTGAAGAATCAGGAGCATGGGGCCAGGTGGGCAGGAGAGATGGGATCTTGTCAAAGGCAATTACAGTATTTGCAAATGGTGGCTTTTTTTTTTCAGAGTGCTGATGACAGAAATCAGTCAGGATCTGGATAAAGAAGACTTGGCTTCTCTTGCTTTTCTTCTGATGGATAATCTTGCTATGTCATACAGGAAGATGACAAAAGAGAAGGTAACTTTTACCTACAGGGACTTTCTCTCTCTGATTCTAGAACACAGTTCTTCAGCAAGGCTCCATAGATCTTATAATGAACCATTTAGAATGGGCACTGAGAATGCACTTGCTCATACCCATTGGCCACAACTGGCAAACAACTGGCAAAAGGGCCTGTGCATGTATAAAGTACACATGTGTGAAGTACCCATTGTATGAAAAGCCTTGTGTAAATGTGAAAGAAGATGGAAAATAGGTTGCCTAGCAGAACCAAAACAATGCATGGGATAGGACAGAGAATTAGCACGCAAAAATGCCTGGAAGAATTTTACATGGAAGGAAAACAAATACACAGAAACTAGAATGGGTGGCAGCTGGAGGTGTGCCTGAGTTGGAAGAATGATAATGTTAAATCAGTGGATAGGCTAGGAATCGGTAATACAGTGGGATGGAAGGGGCATGCTAGAGACCAGGGGTGGCCAACCTTTCAACATGACTGCTCCTGGACCTTTAATGGTTGTATAGGTGCAGGAATTTCAGTAGGTGCAGCTGCTTTAGCAGCACCATCAGCAATTGCAGCTGCCCAGATTCTGTCTTCCTTCCACACAACTCCTAAGAATACAGAGGCCCCAGTGGTAGAAGGTTGGCCACCCCTGGTGTAAACTGATGGGGTGCTGGCTTTGTTGATAAAGATTCTGCCCTTATTCACAAAAGATGAATACATTAGCAGGTGTGAACTGGCATTGCTATAAACAGCCTTGGCTCAGTATGCCCAAAAGAAATCGTCCTTTCCTGTCATATTTAATTCGGAAGAGCACAGCCTCTTGCCAGACCAACCGTGTACCAAATTCAGACAGCAAAGGGCATGCAGAAAGGCATTCTGGGTGTCTGTCTCATCAATCTAGAAGTTATTTCCCCCCCCCCCCCGGGAGACTTATCGAAATGTGAGCACTTTTCACAAGTATTACTGTATATAATATTCCTTTAAAATTGTGGTTTGTTTGCTTTTCAACTGACTTGAGTTGAATATTTTGTGTGTTTTGCTTATCTGCTCTGGCCCTTAGTAGGGGAAGTTAAAAAATCCAGATGAATGAGAAAGCAAACCGATTGGTGATTCTTCTTTCTCGCTCTTTTTAAAAAAGGCATTCACATTTTTCAAAAGGCTCTCTTAACAGTGCTGTTGTTCCTGCAGTGGAATACTGAAAGTATTGATTTATTATGTACCATCATTGAGTCTCAGTATTTTTAGTAGCAGAAGAAGCCCTTTTAAAATCTCCAGTTCTCTTATATGGTGTAGTAGTATATTGGGGGGGGGGGGGACTGACGGACTGACTGAGTAGGGTGAAAGACATGCAAATTATTGTGCTGCATTCTGTTTTGTCTTGTAAGAGCTTCAAATGTTTTTGCAACTCTTGACTTGATACAAACAATCTTTCTGGTCTTGTCTCCCTGATGTACATTTCTTGCAGTACAATTTTGTGCATGCTTACTTGGAAGTAAGTATCACAGAGTTCAGTAGCATTTACAGTAGAATCCTAAGCATGTCTACTCAGAAGCAAGTCTCATTTAATTCAGTGGTACCTACTCCCACATAAGTGTGTATAGGGCAGCCTTGGAATGATTGGTCTTAAAATGAGGGCAACTGTGATCCAATATATCAGGGGTGGCCAAACTGCGGCTCCTGCCACATCTGGCTCTTTGACATACATAATGTGCGACTCTCAGGAATATGTTGGCTGAGCTCCTTTTTGCATCACAATTAATATAAAAGGTAAATAAGAAACTTTCAAGCTTTATAATTACTTACCGGGTATAAACTGAGAGTCAATTCAATTCAATTACCTTTATTGGCATATTAAAATTCGGATCGGATGTTTACAAACATCAACAAAACAATCCATAAAAATCAGCTAACCTGGAGTTGTGGTTGCGTTACATCATGTTCCTTCTACTAATAACAATCCATTTCAGAAAGGTCGCCACTTTCTCTGAAAGAACTGTATTTACACCCGAGAGTAGATAATGGATTTTCTCAGCGTCTTCCCATCCCTCCCTATTGAGTAAAAACTCCCTTTGCAAATCTTTGTAATAAGGGCACTGCAACAGGATATGATGAATGGATTCTACCCACCTAATAGGCATGCACAGGTTCTTTCTTCATAAGGAATTCCTCTGAATCTTCCATAAACTGAGAATCCACTGGATTAAAACATAAGTTTAATGTTCATGGTGAGTAAATATATTTAAGAATTTAAATATTGCAGCTCTCAAACATCTCTCTTGTGGCTCTCTAACATCTGAAGTTTATCGCATGTGGCTATTATGTTAAACAAGTTTGACCACCCCTGCAATATATAAAGACTTGGAGCTAAAAGGCCCCTGTTCAAACTCAATTCAGCATCGAACTTGCTGTTTTGGTAGCTTTATGCTCAAGCTGCTGAGCCTTGGACTCCATTTCTGATCAGTAAAATGGGAGTATCAAAGATCTGTGTTGCAGGATTCACATAAGTATGGTAACACTGTTTGCACACAAGGGACCAATTAGGTTGCTGAAAATCCTTTCTTTGTGTTCAGGGCTCCACATTGGCTATAGGAACGTCTGAATCGGCTTCCTGTAGTTAGAAATTCTCATGCCATTGTTGGCCCTATGAGAGCACCGACACGAACAATAAATACATTTGACTATATCCTTTGAAGTTTTCAAATAAATTGTATTTACTGTCCTACCTGCAATTGCTTCAGGGTGTATGTTGCTTAGTCTACTGTTTATTGATTTCTTCTGGCATTCTAGAGTTTCCTGGCAATTATAATTGATCTTGAGAAGTTGGACCTGGTATCACCTAATCAACTAGGTGTTATAGAAAACTGCTTGTTGAGCATTCACAGGAAAGACTTGGCAAAAAAGGTTCAGAAGTACAAACAGGAAGGTAGGTGTACTGTTTTGCCATCCAGTCTTTTGTGGGGGCCCATTCACACAGTGGTTTGAACGGTACCTTCTTAGCTGATACTGGAGTTGCTCCCGTGCCTGCCTACAGGGGAAAGCTTTGTGTGGCTGAGGCTGTGCTTATATGCAAATCCTGTGCTTATATGCAAGTTCCATTCAATTCACTTAGATGTATCTGGGAGTAAACATAGGCTCAGGCTGCTTTTAATTTAACAACACATCCAATTTTAGAACACCTGTGTGCTACAGAGCCATTTCCAATATTTTGGATTTCATGGTTGTGACATCAAACATGAATAAGACATTTTCCACATTATTACCACTCCCTGTTTAACTATTACCACTAGCCCAGTGTGGGCTAGTAGCACAATATCTTGACACATGGATAGGTTAGGAGTGGCTAGCCTTGCTGGAGGAGATAATAGTGCTGCAAGAGAGCTACCTTTCCCCCCACTTATTTTTTTTAATGGTAGATGTATGTTACAGCACTATACAGCCAGGATGGTGTAGTGGTTTGGGAGTCGGACTTAGACCTGGAAGATCCAGGTTCAAATCCCTGCTCAGCCACAAAGCTTCCTGGGTGACCTTGGGCCAGTCACTATCTCTCAGCCCCACCTACCTCACAGGGTTGTTGTGAGGACAAAAAGGACATACTGTATTTCCATGGTTCAGCTCCTTGATTCGGGATGTGAATGTTTTTGGGTCTCATAATTAGAAATCTAAATCTCACCTCAGAGAGAGAGAGCGCACAAACATTTATCACTGTATTTTTTTAGTGTTTGTGCAACATTGCACCAAGTTTTTAAGTAACATTTCTGGACCCTTGGGTCGGTGATGTAAGTAAATTTAATATATTTAATGTGTTTAAAATGAAACAGCAAAAGGTGCGGTTAAACTGTTTCCTTCAAAAGAAGCAGAATGTATGTCTTGACTTGGCTTTATACCTTGAATAGTCTTTAACACATTTACTTGGAGTTATAGTCTAACCAGAAATAATACTTGTGCATTTATACAAGATTTTGGAATGTTCAGAGCTTCCTCAGTAAACCTTCACTCAGTAAACCTTCCAATAATAACCCTGTCAGGTAGGTCAGTATTATTAAACTTCAGATTGTAGGACTGAGGCTAGGAGGCTCTCTCTGTGTGACTTTCTTAAGGTCAGTAACAGCCCATCCTAAACATGTTTATGCAGAAGTAAGCCCCACTGAGTTCAAGAGGACTAAAGGCCGTAACAGGCCGCACACCAAGGCGAGTGAGCGAGCGCCGAGGCGAGCGAGCAAGGCTGGCCGCGCTCTGAGCTTGTCTGTAGGAGTGTCTTCCCGCGAATAGTCCCTCCTTTTGTCCCACCTTCTTAAGAAAGTGCAGCTGTGATTGGCTAAGCACAAGTGCGCTCCGATTGGCCGATAGCCACTCTCCTCCCCCTCTCATCTGATTGGTGGCTGCAGTAGCTCCGCGAAGCAGCCTCCTCAAACATGGGTCAGGAACATTTTCGATCGTGCCGGAAATCAGGAGATCGCTCGCTTCCGCTATGGTAACCAGACACCTGTCTAGCACAGCTAGACAAAGTTCCTTGGGCATCCGGGACGTGCCGAAATTCATGCGGTCTGCAGCGGCCTTTACTCTCAAATGAGTGTATATAGGTGTTTATTGAGTGTCCTGCCTTTCCATAACAATGCAGCTTCCAATAGAGAATAAAACTGCAATTAAAATATGGGTTGCCTTCAAACAGGACCGCACTCTTTAGGCCCAGTTTAGACATAATTCTGGTTCAACAAACTGTGGCTTGTTGGGCTGGGAATGACCCAAGGTTTTGATCCTGGTCTGAAATCCTAGTTTGTGGGGAGCACTCAAATTACAGTTTTCTGGTTCAGATACCTCAGAAATCTGTGGTCTAACAAACCAGAGAGCTTTTAGTTTAGCCCAGTGAGCAGGAAGAGAAGAGGCAGCAGAGGCAACATAGCTTGTTACCACGCCAACGAAACAGTTCGTTTGACCAAGATTGTTGTGTCTGTGTCTGAACCAGACCTATGCACATCAATGCACACACATTTTGTTCAAGTATCAGGAACCTTTATTGGCATTAACATTTTGTTCAATGGAACCTACTCCCAAGTAAGTGTGTATAAGTTTGCTGCCTTGGTGACCCAGTGAGGCTGCAATCCTAAACAAACTTTAATGGAAGTGAATCCCTTTTGAGTTTAATGGAAATTATTTCTCAGTAGAATGCATAAGATTATGCTGTCAGTTATTTTTTTTATAGTTTATACATTTATTGCTGCCACATGAAATCAGTTCACGTGAATTCCTAAGTGTGCTTAAAACTGCAGGTTTTGATATCTTGCTACCTCTAATCACACAATAAGTGGGCCAGCTTGGATAGTATCATCTAAACAGGGCCTTCAGCTACCTAAGATATTGCTGTACTATACTGCGTAAGTGTTTTAGAATCACTACAATTGAAATTGTGGGACAATACAGATGCACTACAACTAATCATGGTGTCTTTTGTAACTGCAGCAAAACAGATCCAATTATCGATACCAGAAACAGGAGCAGCTCTAGCTCAGGTAATATACCATATTATGGATTGCAACTATTCAAACTCTTTCCCTCAGAAAGTACAGAAACGTCTCTTAAGGACCCTCATAGGGTTAAAAGACGACAAACATTTTTTAGGAATACAGTCGGACTTCGCTACTGCAGGGGATTCGTTCTGGACCTCTTCCCCCCCCCCCCCCCGCGCATATAGCAAAGATCCGTGGATACTGGGGTCCACTAAAAATAGCTTTAAAAGAATTTTGTTTAAACCGTGTGTTTTTTACTTTTTTTACTTTTTAAAGCTATTTTTATCGGACCCCCGTGGATCCGGGACCCACGGTTTAACAAATCCGCAGGTCCCAAATCCACGGATGGAAAGGGTCCACTGTACTGTAAAAAAATGTTCTCAGTGTCTGCAGTATCTTTGGTGTTTTATAAATTCTGTTGTTTGTCCCATGCTTTTATTAACCACTGAATGCATTGCAATACGTCGCATACCATTGAGTGATGGAAAGGAGAAAATGACGTATCCATCTCCTTAGGTTCTTCTGGGTTTGTCTTGGCCTGGGCTCTTTTACTTCACATGCAAATAGATGTTCATGACTGTAAGTTCTCTATGATCTTATCCCATGCCCCTGCCCCATATTCTGTACTTCAGAACTATTCAAATAAATAACATTGTACAGTGCATGAGGACTAGAAATTTGGCTTTTAAATGAAAACTTGAAACCGAACTTGAAAACTTGAACCCAACAAGGACCCACATGTGTTTGTAACACATACTCACTCTTTCCAGTCTCCTTTATGAGGGTAAAAGGTTGTTTTCAAGAAACTGTCACACTTAACGCCTCTGCTATTCAATGTTTGTTGTCATTTTGATGCAGAAGTAACTGAGTAAGACAGATACAGGGAAGAACCTTGAGGCAAGGTTGTCAGAAGCCTGTGGGTTGGAGGGGAGAGCATACTGATGTATTTAATATTTACAAATCTTTGCAGGTGCCTGACCAGTACAAAATGCAGAGCCAGCCTTTAGGAATATGCCTGATTATAGACTGTGTTGGCAATGATAAGGGTAAGTGCTAGAACAGTGTTTCTCAAACTGTGGATCCGGACCCACTTGGTGAGTCGCGACCTGATTTCTGGGGGGTCCCAGGTGATGGAAGGATCAGATCAGTAATTGCCATGACCCAAGGCTATTCAAAAATCAGATAGCTACTAATTGCCCTTCAAAGAGCTGAGCTCCTGCAGTTTGCAAGATAGCTGCTAATTGCCCTGCAAATAGCTGAGCTCTTTACTTGTAAATAAATATATATATTTATTAATTTCTAGATCACCTTTTTTTTATAGACTCGTAAAGCTAGGTGGGTCCCGATATAGTGTCATTTTAAAAAGTGGGTCCCAGTGCTAAAACGTTTGAGAACCACTGTGCTAGAAAAATGATATCCTCCTTACTGCCCGATTCTCCAGCATGTGTAGTAGTTTAATATGCCAGATTTGATAATGTATTTAAAGAGGGGACCAGGATGAAGAATTGTTCTTGGTGTTATTATTAAGAATATTTATATACTGCTTTTCAACAACAAAGTTCACAAAGCAGCTTATAGATAAAATCAAATAATTAAATGGCTCTCTGATCCAAAAGGGCTCACTATCTAAATAAAATGTTGCATAAGAAACACCAGCAAACAGTTACTAGAAAAGACACTGTGCCGGGGGTGAAGAGGGACAGTAACTCTCCCTTGCTTTGGTTATGTAAACTGAAGGAAAACCCTTTCTTAGTTTTACAGCTGGGCTTTCTCTTGCTCCCTCTTCTACACCTTCCTGTTTCTATGAATTTGAAAGTACATGGTGTTTAAGAATCTTCCTGTGGTTTTTTTGTTTGTCGTGAAATTGAAATGAAAATTACCCATCATTCATTATAAATGTCAAGTAGCAGTTGTATTTTGTTTTCTCTGGACTCTGATGTTTGGTATTTTGGTAGTGTATTTGCATGCAAAAAGGATAATCCTGGCATTGTGTGTGTGTGTGTTTTTCCCCCAGTTCCCTTTTGGAAAGTTCCACATAAGTTTTACATAAGCAAACCAAAATCTCTTGAGGGCTTGAAACATGCTAGTGGAACCCATGAGTGATTAAAAATAGTGTGGGTACTCAGGACCAGGCTATGCCTTAGGGGAGTTTGAAAGCAGAGGGAGGAAGGGAATTATGAGCATCTGTTTCTCATCAGTGATAATCTCTGGAGATAAGGCAGCTTTAGGTAAAGGTAAAGGTATCCCCTGACAGTTAAGTCCAGTCGTATCCGACTCTAGGGTGTGGTGCTCATCTCCATTTCAAAGCCGAAGAGCCGTTGTCCGAAGACACCTCTGTGGTCATGTGGCCGGCATGACTCTCCTTGCCGCAGCGCATAGCATGCAGCTGGAACACGGAGCGCTGTTTACCTTCCCGCAAGCAGTACCTATTTATCTACTCGCATTGACATGCTTTGGAACTGCTAGGTTGGCAGGAGCTGGCCAAGCAACGAGAGCTCACCCCGTCGCGGGAATCGAACTGCCGACCTTTCGATCGACAGCTTATGGTTCAGCGGTTTAACCCGCTGCGCCACCCGCTGGCAGCTTTACAGCTTGTCAAAGATGACTGTGGGATACTTATTGTAAGGATTCAGGTGAAGAAGAGTTCAGCTTTCTGTCCTGATAGGCAACATGCAGGCAGAGTTAGGGTACTAGGTTTAAACACCATCTAGGCTCTATCTTCTGCTGGAGAACTTGCCAGTGGAGAACTTGCCAGTGGAGAACTTGCCAGTGGAAGTGCCTTGCCTCAGACTGCAATCCTTTACACCAGTGATTCTCAAAGTAGTGGGTCGGAACCCACCACTTTGTGAAGGGGCAGGTCGCTATGATTGCTACCCCCTTAAAGGGGAGTGGTGACCTGCGGTGGCAGCGATCCTGGGATCGTGCTACCAACTGGGACAAAAGGGTTTCTTTGTCACTTACGAGGGGTCAAGCTGTCCTCCAGAGGGTGCGGGGGGGCCTGTGGACCCCTCTGCAGGCTTCCCCGCATTTCCAAACTGCCCCCTGAAATGATTGAGGGCCACTTCCATTTTTGTCTGAAAACCAGAAGTGGGTCACAATTGTTTCAGGGGGCTGTTCGGAAATGCGGGGAGCCCCCCGGGGGGTTTCCACAGCCCTTCGGCACCCTCTGTAGGGCAGCGCAACCCCTGGTAAGTAACAAAGAAATCCTTTTGTCCCCGCCAGCAGCGCAATCCCGGGATCACTGCTATCGCCATTACCCCGCCCCCACAAGCACTCAAAGTTCTCCCCTACTTGTGGGGAGAACTTTGAGAACCGCTGCTCTACATTCCCACATGGGAATGAGCCACACTGAATACAGGGAGACTAAAACATGCATAGGATTACACACTCTGATAAGGATCTGTATTCTTGGCTTTGACTTCTGTAGTGTTGCAAGAGGATGATCTGTCTTCCACAGCCTTTAATGGATGTGGTGGGGAACTTCCTCGCTGAACTGAAAGATGAAAAGCAACGGCCCTGATCATGTTCCTTTCAACAAAAAGCATACTATGAATAGCTATGCGACTGGCATCTGTGCAAAAATGAAATTGGAAAGACAGTGGCAAAGTGAGAGATGTGTGGATTTGCAGACAGCCTGAGATTAACAATACTTCAGTAGATGCTTGAATAAAGGGGTCACATAGCAGCAGAGCTTCTTCTTTGGGGATGAAAGCAAGATCCCCCCCCCCCCCCGCTGCCACTTGACTGTAGAAGCATTGCCTGTGCTGTGGCATTTTTCTTCCTTCTATCAGCTTTCCTGGTTGTTAATTTGACTTTATGAATGCGGAGTCCTCTCTTTTTAAGACAGAAAAGGAGAAAATGGGGGTGGAGGAATAATAATAATAATATAATATTTAATAATATTACTTTTATGTAGTAGTGCTGAATGCCAGGGATGTTTGGGCAAAGGGGCATGTCTCTTAAGAGGACCACCCTTTGGTGTTAGGCTCAGAGAACAATCCACCATCTCTTTCTCACCATCTCTTTGCTTCCTACTGATAGTTCTCAGGATGAAATTATCCCACATGTAACTTTATGATAGATGGTGCAGTTTATTTAAAAAATCAGCCTAGTGAGTGTACTGTGGAGGTTTTTTGTTCCCTAGGTAAACTGTGAATTAGGTCATTATTACTATGTGTTACTGCCCTCTAATGGCGAGGTTGTATATTAGAGATTATTGTGGAATGAATATCACACACACAATTTTTTTTTTGGCAATTAAAATTGGTTATCTAATTATGATAGCCCAACAAGGCAAAACTGGACTCCTGCCTAACTCTTACACATCATTGCCAGCAACAGATATTTCTCTCTCCTGATTCACTCACAGGATTCTAACAAGCTTTCACTTTCCCCTCACAATATAGTTCATAGAATCTCCCAGTCAGTTTTAAGTTCTTGCAGAGAATTTACATTTGAATTCTTTCCAAGATATTTAAAAAATTGTAAGGTGTTGCTTTTCCATTCTTAAAAATCCTAAGGACAAGATTTCCTGTACTGGAGTACTTTGCTCTCTAGGGACGTACAACACATGGAGAAAGCCTGTTCCTAAGACGGGCCTGCAGAAGCAAAATGCAGTTCACCAGCCATGTATGTTGACCCACCAGTTGCCAGGATCAGCTGTTGCCTTTTAAGCTCCCGATTCAACTGGGGAAAAGGCAGCTGTGGTTCTCCCTGTTTCAGCCCTAGTAGTGTCCACACATCCCTGAATGGCTGGTGGCCCAGGGTGGGCGCAGGCTGAAGTCACCGGAAGGGTGCCCATCCACTCAGCAACTGCACACTGGCATGGTGCTGTTTGTAGCTCCCCCCACTAGCTGCATGCAAGGGCAGGAATTCCTACCCTTGGCAGCCGCCCTTCTGTGGCAGAAAGTATTCTTGGAGGCGTGTGGATGCTAGGCCTGGGGCAAGAGGAGTTGCAGCTTTCTCACATCACAATGGAAGTTTGAAAGGTAACAGTTGATCTCTCACTGTCTCATTGGCAACTTTACCACCAGGCAATAAAAACAAACCTTTTCCTTTTGCTGTCTGCCTCGGACTGAAAGTGGAGTAAGATAAGATTATTAAGCACCTTGCAGACCATGCTACGTGGCGGCTGGCGGGTTGTTTGACTTGATGGGTCATATGTTGTGCAGGCATGGCGTATCAGATGGGACAGGTTGGTGGGCACATGATGTGGTTGTCTTGCTCTACTGCAGTGGCACAGCTCTGGGCAGAAAGTATATGAGTGGGAAAGGTAACGACAACATAGTATCTCAGGCTCTGGAAAGAAGTTTGATCCTGATTACTCCACAGAGCTTACATATATCTTACCCTAAGTTGAAGGGCAGAAGTTGAGATTTGTAGGAGGCTGAATTCTTGTCCTCATTAGCACACTCAGTGCTTTTTCTGAACTCATGTGGAATAGCAGCACTCATACAGTCTTGGCCATACGTGACTCATATTTAAGTTGATTGTGGAAATGTATCCATCCTGCAGTCTTTGTTTTGTTTCCTCCTTTCTTCAGGTATGTTGGTAGATACCTTTAATGCACTGCACTTTGAAGTCTGTTGCCGCTCATTCCTCAGTGCCAGTTCCTTGATGCATGAGTTGTATGAAGTAGCAAGACTGAAAGAACACAAAGACTACGACTGCTTTGTTTGCGTGCTGATCAGCCGAGGGGACCATCGGGGCATCTTCTGCACAGACCATGTTGTTCCTGGATTCCCTCTGGAGAGGGTGAAGAGATATTTTACTGGTGATAAGTGTCCAGGTCTTTTAGGGAAACCAAAGCTCTTCTTCATCCAGAACTATGTTGAGCCAGGAAATCAGCAAGAAAACACCGGCTTGTTAGAAGCAGATGGAGATCTGTGTACTATCCCAAAAGTAGCAGACATTCTCTGGAGCCAGAGCATGTTGGGTGCCTCGACCCTTGAGAGATCACCCCATTCATCTTCTTACTATCTCTCTGCTCTAACTGAGCTCTTGATTGATCCACACAAAAGGTAGGAGACTTTTTTTTAGTAAGTGAAACAATACATTCCAGTTCATTCGAGTGGTCAGGCCTGTGGCATGTGCTGCAGTTTTGTGGGAGCACAGATAAAGCACAGAATATGGAATTGGGTGCAGGTTTCAGCTTTCTTAGAAACTTTACTTTCATTTTTTTTTAAAAAAAAAGCAAAAACCAGCCAAGTTTCTAGCCCCTGTTACTGCAAAGTTACACTTCAAAAGGTGTGGGCAGTGCTCGCTGACATCTCAGGTGGCTGAGATACTACTTGTTCAGTGCCCTTGATACTACGTTTTCCTCTCTATGACTACTAAAATTAGAATAAACAAGACAAAATAAGCTTAATTATGCAAAATGTCCTTGTTACATATTATACATGGTGCAAGATACATCATTTCTTGGCATGGAATTGGCATTGCCTGGATACAAAAATTTTATCAGTTTTTAAGTCTGGCTCATGCGATGGGAAATGTGGACCAGGATACCACTGTTCCTTCCTTAGCGGCTTCCTCTCTGTATGGAGGAGAATGTTCCATATGTGCTTATGGGTGGCCATTGTGCATGAAGGACTTTTAAACTATGTTTATAGCTTTCCATGCAGAAACCCTGCAGCGGTGAGACTCTTTGTTTCAGTTATGCAGTGGATCTAGCAATGCATATGTTTTTCTTGTCCCATGATATCAGAGAACAGGAAAGCCCTCTGCTGCATGAACTTTGCTGGGTCTCAGAAAATAGGTGTTGCCCTGCTTTGTACTGTGGAAATGTAAGGAGCAGCCGTGACTTGAGGGACATGAATCTCAAAAGACATGCAGCCTCAAATCCTAACTCGCTTAAGGCCACAGTCGAAGTGTATTTACTTGGAAGTAAGCTGTGTCACAATCCATAGGACTTACATCTGAGTAAACATGGCCAGCGGGTGGCGCAGTGGGTTAAACCGCTGAACCATGAGCTGTCGATCTAAAGGTCGGCAGTTCGAATCCACGACGGGGTGAGCTCTCGTTGCTTGGCCAGCTCCTGCCAACATAGCAGTTCCAAAGCATGTTAATGCAAGTAGATAAATAGGTACCGCTTGCGGGGAAGGTAAACAGCGCTCCGTGTTCTAGCTGCATGCTACGCGCTGCAGCAAGGAGAGTCATGCCAGCCACATGACTACGGAGGCGTCTTCGGACAACGCTAGCTCTTCGGCTTTGAAATGGGGATGAGCACCACACCCTAGAGTCGGACACGACTAGACTTAATTGTCAGGGGTCACCTTTACCTTTACCTAAACATGGTTAAGGTAGGACTTTTTGAGTAGAGTGTTCAGGATTGTATCTAATAAAAAAGCAGGCTGGTGACTATCAATTCTGATTCAAGAATCACTTTTGGAAAGCCCAGAGCTGTCCATCTGGAAATTAATTATACAGTAGGTTCCTGCTTTACAATGGACTCACGCTGCGATCAAATCGCTTTACGATGAACTCTCCATGGCAAAACAAAGCTCAGTATAGGTCAGCGGTTCTCAAAGTTCTCCCCAAGAGTAGGGGAAGTTGTAAGTCCTTGCAGGCCAACGGTGGCAGTCGCAGCACTCCCAGGATTGTGAAAACTGGAAGTGGGTCCTGATCACTTCAGGGAGCCTTTCTGAAGTGTGAGGAGGCCCACAGATGTGGTCCCATACCCTCTGGAGTGCTACTGCGACTCCCGGTAAGTTAAAAAAAAAAACTTTTTCCCAGGTGGCGGGACATCACCACATATTGCCACCCCCTTATGGGGCAGAGACTGCATTCCGTTTTCCTGGTGAGTCGACCCACCATTTTGAGAAACACTGCAATAGGTTATTAACTGTGCGATGGGCTTATGATTGCCACCAACAGAACCTTGTGGGTGATAAATAGGCTTACCATATTGCCGACCGGGACGCTCCGTTTTGCCCTTAAGGGGCGGGGCGGGGGGAAGGGAGCCAGAGCGCGCTCTGGCTCCCTTCCCCCCGCCCCGCCCCTTAAGGGCAAAATGGAGCGTCCCGGTCGGCAATATGGTAAGCCTAGTGATAAAGATAAGCCAGTCAATAACAGCAAGTGTTTGGTAGCATCTCCACCACAGCAGCGTGTTTGTGTTTCACACTGTAGCTGTGTGTGTGTTGAGGGAAGGAGCCAATACAAACATTAGTGTAAATGTAAGGCTTTGAGCATTTTAGCTCTAGCCTCTCAGCTGGTAGCAGCATTTTTAACGTAACAATGGCCCCTAAAGAGTGCAGTAAGCACCTTTTTTAAATCATGTCTTCAAGAAGGACATAGCTTAGTTCTGTGGCAGAAGTTGAGGTCTTGGAATGAATTACCAAAAAACAGTGTGTTGTTCACGTTCACGTATCACATTACAATATTTTCACAATATAATGGTGTCTCTCCAGACTGAATTACCATCCTAAAGCAGGGCTCTCTGTTAAGGACAGCAAGCTCATTCTGTACTTAACTGTTGGAAAACCTTCACTGTTTCTCTCCCCCATCCCGCTTTTTCCTCACAGGAGACTGCCTCTGCTGGATATTCTTGTGGAACTGAATGACAAAGTTTATGAGTGGAACAGGACTAACCCTGCAGAGCAGTATTCACTCCTTTTGAAGCACACCCTGAGGAAAAAACTCTTCTTTTATCAGCATCGCTAGAAATATGAACCTCATATGAGGGACATTTGAAAACCTAAGAGGGGTGTCTCCTAATGAGGCTTCAAGAATCAGCCACCATTTTTGTTTAAGGGGCAAGAATTGTCACTACTGAAAAGCATTTTGTACCTTTTTAAACCACCAGCCAGTTCAAACTTCAGGTAAATGCTAAGCTAAGGTCTCAACTGAAAACTGTCTACTCCAGCAGGATATCTTACCTACTGTAGCAGGTTGTAGGAGTAACGGACAACTTGTGTTATTTTTAAACTTGCCTCTTATGGTCTTTATTGGCGTTTCTCTAAGAGATGTATATTTCTTTCTGTCATTTTCCCTTTTTGGGTGAAGGGTAAGAGTCTCTTATGGTGCCACCAATCTGTTTGAGCACAGAGCAAGCATTAACGGGGCAGCTACAGCTAAGCACATGATGGAGTTGGAATTGAACCACAGGAAGTCAAGGAAGTACCACTGCTTGGCTAGACAGGCCTTCTGGTAGACAAATCTCTCATAAAGAGCTCAGCAAAACAGGGGCTCTTTTGGGCCTTGACAGTGCAAATGCTTGCTTTTGTAAATCATAGACATTGAAGATTGAGAACTGAAAGTGGGCAGCATGTATAAATAATTCCCAGCCAGTTGCTTAGGTTTAATGTCTTCCTTAACATCTGAGTTACTTCTGCACCATCATGTGTGAGCCCAAGATTTGTTGGAGAAGGGCAGGGACTGTCTCAGAGTAATTGCTTCAGTAGGCAGCTCAATCTCTTCTGTCACCGGGCAGTTTCAAGCAAGCCGATTATTGGAGTGTTGTTGCATACAAGGAGAAATGATACCACATAATATTTCACATCTCCCAGAACTTCAAAGGAACATAAGTTAGCTTTTTACCTAGAGAGAGAGACAGGCAGCCAATATGTCTCATAGGGTTTTTATATACGTAACTGGGACAACCACTATTGCAGCAAGAACTTCACTGCTTTGGCTTCAAGACAGCCTAAATAAGTTCTCCTGGGTAGTGTGACAAGGAAAAGGGAAGAGTTCTGTTTGTCCTGAGTCAAGGGGAAAGAAAGGCCTGGTACCAAGGCATGGAGAATAGAAAATACCAACAATCAAGTACTGATAACCAGAATTTGTGTTCTAATTTGTTATTGGATTGGTAATAACTCAGTGATGTTACGCTTGAGAGAACTTAGTGAGGGATGTTATTAGTACATTCATTTACACAGGTCATTTTGTTCAAAATGCAGAAATATTTTTCAGTGACTTGTTTTTTTAAAAAAGCTTTTCAATTTGTATTTGGTGTTTTGTTTTTCTTCCTTTTCCTTCTAGCTGACATACAAGACAGATACTTCACTCTTTTATAAATGCATATATGCTCCTGATATTTGTGAAGAATTCCTTCATATCTTGGATCAGGAAGCCCAATCCTTCTAAATAATTGTTTGGATATTTTTTTTACATTTATTAGTAGCTTCAGTAGAATGCAGTATGTTCTCATCAATCTTTTGATGGGAATACAAAATTGAGCAACCCTGTTCTCTGCAACTAGTAAAGTACGTCAGTGCTGTGCTGCAAAACAAGGAAGTAAAAATCTGTGAAAAATTAAATGGATGATTAATTTAATCTTCCCAGTGGTTTTAAAATGATAGTTATTTTCTCCCACCCACCTGGCAACATGTTAACACCTTAAGAAATCCACCCTTTTGGAAAAAGAAATGGGGAAAAATTTGTAGAAAGAAAGAAGATAAGCAAGTTTCTCTTAAAAAGTGCAAGATAAAGAGAAGTAAAACCAGCTATCGGGCTTCTCTATCATCCCGTGAGGCTGAAGTTCAGTTTAAGGCTTCTATGTGCACTTACTTTGAAATAAACATATTGAATCATACACATTCGTTATTTATCGAAAGCTCAAGAAGGGCTCAAAGGTGTATATTTATAGCGTTGGGCTGCAATACTAATTGCAGTCACTTGCTAGCAAGCCCCATTGAACTCCATGGGAATTATTTCTGAGGAAGTATCGTAATGCCAAATGATGGAGCATGGGAAATTATATAGGTAAGTCTCCAGGCTTGAGCAGCAAGTTCTGGTGAAAATATGACAAAAACCAAATGAGGAATTTAACTCAGCAAATTGATAGATGGTCCTATTTTATTGCATTTTACTTGTGTGGTTTTCTTTTTTAGAAAGCTTTGGAAATTTCTAGTAGCACATTTACTTCTCTGTGCCTAGAGAGTCCCCCACCCCAGCATTTAAGATCTGCTACCTTCTTTTTGAAGGCCAGCGGGTGGCACAGTGGGTTAAACAGCTGAACCATGAGCTGTCGATCGAAAGGTCGGCAGTTCGAATCTGCGACGGGGTGAGCTCTCGTTGCTTGGCCAGCTCCTGCCAACCTAGCAGTTCCAAAGCATGTTAATGTGAGTAGATAAATAGGTACCGCTTGCGGGAAAGTAAACAGTGCTCCGTGTTCCAGGTGCATGCTACGCGCTGCGGCAAGGAGAGTCACGCCGGCCACATGACCACGGAGGCGTCTTCAGATAACGCTGGCTCTTCGGCTTTGAAATGGGGATGAGCACCACACCCTAGAGTCGGACACGACTGGACTTAATTGTCAGGGGTCACCTTTACCTTTTAACCTTCTTTTTGGGTGTCTCAAACTGATAAGCACTTGAGCACCTGGATTTGGTATTGGTGTATATGACTTTATTTATTTCAGACATTGTCCCTTTCTCTTGAATGTCTTAACAGGCCCATGGTTAAGTAATAAATGGCCCTTGTAAAATGCAGTAAAAGGCTAGAAGTGATTTCGCTCTGATTTTTCTCATTGGACTGCACTTTATATTGCAGAACATTAAAAGTCTCTGGGATCTCCCACGTTACCTCTTTTGGCAGTCCCATCGTCTGCAGAATTAGGAAGAGTTGGGGTCAAGTGTGCCTACCTGTATATGATCAGATTGTAAGACTGAAGGCCTGAAAACCTTTAAGGAAAGAAACCTAGCTCAGTAGTAGAGCATCAGCCTTGCACACAGGAGGTCTCAGGTTCAACCCCCAGTATCTCCAGGGCTCTGAAAGACCTCTGTCTGAATCTTTGGAGAGCCACTGCCAGTCCATATAGACAGTACTGAGCCAGATGGACTAAGAGGCTGACTTAACAGAAGGCTGCTTCCTATACAGGTGGGCCCTCGTTATTCGCGGGCTTGGCATCTGCAGATCTCAATATTTGCGGATGCAGCCCGCAAATAATGGGGTGCTGCTGGAGTCCAGCACCCAATGTCTCCATTACTCACCAGGAAGGCCTTCGGAGGCCCATTCTGCATTGTGCCAGCCTGCAGACCCCCCCCCCATAGGCCTTCACAGGAGGCCTAAGGAGGGGTTTGCAGGCTGGCGCAACACAAAACGGGCCTCCGGAGGGGGGCCCCCAGTGAGTATTGGAGATATTGGGTGCTGGACTCCAGCATCCGTAGATCCTTGTTGTTCGCCGGGGGCGGGTCCTGGAATGGATTCCCGTGGATAACAAGGGCCCACTGTATAGTTACTGAAAGTAAGCCCCCACTGAAATTAGTGGGACTTACTCATGAGTAAAAGATTAGAGTTGTAGTAGTGTTAGACTGATCACCCACCCTATAATGGTCTGATCCTTTGCCTTTTTGTAACTTCCATTATTATTATTGTGCCATCCATGTACATGTTGGTTTATATGGACAGCTGGTGATTTAGGTGTGCTTATGCTATTCATGATAGAGGGCATCATGTCTATTTTGCCACTTAAACCCAGGTACTTTATGTACCTGACTTTTAAAGTATACATTGGCCTTGTTTTGCAGTCTATGAATGTAGCTTATTTTTATTCTTATTAACAGTCCTAAAGATTTACAAAATGTTTGTTCTTGTTCTCTTTGGAACATGATAAAATATCATCAGAGGTTGAAATGAGTTTAGGGTTGTTACACTAAAACAACCAATTACGGCAATAGACTTTGAGGACATTCCCACAAAGTACTCCACGACCTGGTCCCCCAGCCCTGGTCACAACCTGACATGTTCTGTAGAGAAAGCTGTAACCCCAGTCCACTGGACTCAGCTTATGTTGGATTCATTCAATGACGTTTTGTGATACTAGATAGCTTTCCTCAGGGTCGGTTCACACATGGAGGTAAATCACTGATGATTTGTAGCAGAATGTATGAACTATCAAAAAAACATTGTGTTTGAAGTGATGTGAAAGGTCGGAATGTTCCTAGGATAAGCTAATCCATGCCTTGGTTTAAACCAGGGGTGGCCAACCTTTCAACATGAATGCTCCTGGCCCTTTAATGGTTGTATAGGTGAAGGCAATTCAGTAGGTGCAGCTGCTTTAGCAGCACCATCAGCAATTGCAGCTGCCAAGTTTCTGTCTGCTATACAACTCTTAAGAACGCAGAGGCCCTAATGGTGGAAGGTTGGCCACCCCTGGTTTAAACTATAGATGGAACAAGTCTTGATCCATGCATATAGTTTAGCCGATCAACAAGGGCGATCCACTTGCTGCCCACAATTCCCTTTTTTTCCTCCAACATCCCAATCACACTTGAGGTGCTCTCACATGGAAGCAGATGCGGCCTGTCTGATTTGTTCCTATAACTTCCATGCGCCTGGATTCTTCCCAGTATTGAAGCCTGCCTCTCATGAATGCCAGCTCTATGGCTCTCATCCCATCTGCTAAAGCCTTATTGACGGAGTACACAAGGGGTGAAGAAATCTATATGCATTTGTTCCCTGCCTACGAGAGGAGACTGCAACAGATCTCTTCCAGCTTGTTCACGTCCAGTTTTTTTCCTTCTCCACGTTCTCTTCTAACAGTTTTCCAGTTCCTTGGGGCTATTCTTCCAACTTTTGACTTTCATGGTTGATGGCAGGCTCTTGTATAAGCAAAGTCACTAGTTTCTCAACTGTGGACTGCAAAGCTCTACAATTCAAGCTATCCAGGGCTAGCCCAAGACCTCCTGAGGCAGCATGCCAAGTCTCCCTCTTACCCAATGATGCACCAGCCTCTACTCCTCCCACTCTCCAATGTTCCAGCTCAGCACTCCCCTCCATGTTTCCACTTCCTCTCTGTCCCCCTCTTCTGTTTCCAATCCAGGGAACTGAAGGAAGAGGAGCAGCAGCAGCAAAGGTAAGTAGGTGGACAGAGATGGGCACCACACATCAATTTGCTGCCTGAGGCAATGACTACAGTTGGCCTCATGGAGCGGCCAGCCTTATTTCAGCTCATCTATCTTGTATTCTCCTCAGCTGTCCCAGACTGGGATTAACTGCAAGTTACAACTAGTTAGCCTGTGCAGTGGCGTAGCTAGGTCTTCTGGTACCTGGTGCGGTGACTTGTGAAGTCACCCCCGAGCACCAGAAGACCCAGACGTAATTGGTGGTGTCCTGATGACATTGCCGCCAATTATTTCCAGGTTGTGTTCTGCTCAGAGCAGTTGACCCCTTTTTTTCCCTTCACTTCAAAGAAAAAAAAGGGGGGGGGAAAGGTCAGCTGCTCCAAGCAGTGCACAGCCCCAGTGGCGGCGAGGAGACGGTGAAAAGATAGGTTGTCCCCCAGCCCATACGTTAGCCGCACATAGATCAAAGTGCTAATCTAGCACTGAACTGCACTAGATTAGCACTGCTGCGAGGTGTGTTGGCTGGCGGGGGCTGGGGGGCCACTGCAAAAGGCTTAAACGTTTCCTGCCCCCGCCACGGCCTTTTTGTCACTCCCCTGGCTGGGCGGCCTGCTGTCCTGGGGTGGCCTGCCCCCCCCCCACACACTATGCCACTGAGGTTGTGAATTTCCCAGGAAGGGGCTGCTCCCTCCTAGCCATTCTGCCTCTTCAAAAGGCAGAACAAGAGTGATGTCACTGAAATAGGAAAGGGGGCACAGCAGTTTCAGAGCCCAGGGAGGCAGAAAGCCATGGTGGGCTGGAGTGGTGGACACCAGCTTTGCCTTGGGCAGCCGCTGCAGTTGGGTCAGTCCTGTCCATAGAAAAATTGAAGATTATATTATTTATGTTTGGCCAGTAGTGTGTGTCTCTTCCTCCCTGTCCCCTCCCATAAAAAGCAGCTGTAAAAACAGGAGTTCAATCTGTTGCTATCTTGGCAGTGCAATCCTATCCAACTTACACCACTGGTGTAACCAACGGTGCAGCGAGAACGGGAGGCCCCAGAACGGAAAGGGGATTCAAATCCCCTTTGAATCTCCCTTTTGGAGGGGATTTGAATCCCCTTTCCGTTCTGGGGCTTCCCGTTCTCGCTGCACCGCTGGTTACACTGGTGGTATAAGTTGGATAGGATTGCGCTGTGAGTCTTATTGCACATTTTATTTATTTGTTTAAAGAATTCATATCCCACCTTTGTATTTTATCATGTTTTAAAGTACAATAAAATAATTAAAACAAACAAGTACCAGTGGGTCATCTAAGACTGCATTATTTGATTAATAGGTTTGTGTGTGTTTAGCTTTTAAAGAGCTCAGCACTTAATTGTTTCCATGTGATTGAGCAATGGGAAGAGGTAACGTCTGTGGACTGCTGCGACCTGAAGGGTATTTTGTACATAAATGGAAGGCAGTCTCCCCGCCTCTTACCTGCGTGGCCTAGACTAGAGCGTCAATGCTGTTGTTGTAGCCCACTCAGTCTTGCCCTCCTCACCCCTGCATTTTTTAAAAAATTAATGTTTAAGATTATAGAGTACAGTACTGTATAGACATATTATCTACACACCTTATCACATGAAAGAAGCCTAGGCAACCATGCATCCCTGTCTGCTGTTACATTTTGTTTCTTGGCAGACACGCTGATGCCCAATCACTGATACCTTGAAAGCCATTCATGGTCATGGACAATTACATTGGTTCTCTTTTTTTTTTTTTATCGGCAGCTCTCATTCATTTCCGCCCCTGAAGAAAGAGCGGAAAAACAAAGGGCGAAAAGGAGCAAAGAAGTTCTGCCTCCGGGACGCTGTCTCTATGATAGGAAAGAGAAAGCGAAGCTCAGGGCTGTAAGATCTTGGGTGGAGTCGAATAATCCGCTTCAGGATTTCTCTGTGCCAATGAGAACGGCCGAGATGAGCGGAAACTGGTTTTCAAATCGGTTGGTCTTTGTAGTGGGCGGAGACGAGCACGTTGATGGGAGAGTTTTAGCACTTTACCAAACCAGGAAATACAAAATTCTCGAGAGAGGGAGAGCGGATCGTCTTCCTGAAATCAGTAGCGGAAAGAAGAAGGAGCTTTATCATCTTTTCCTTCCTTGTCTCAAGGAGCTATGCTTTCTCGAATGAACTTTTCCCCTGCGTTTTAATCTTCTTCTGATTTATTTCTTTCGAGTTGCATTTGGGTAGGTACACTTACATAGTACAACAGTACTGTAGTTCTTTTCGGTAATTGAACTTGAGACCACGGAATCTTCTAGAAACGTTGTACACCAATGGACTGAGATGTGTTATTACTAGTCTTGGGCAGAGGAGGGAGTTGTCCCGTCGTGCCGAGCGCCCCCGTTTCTAGGAAATCAGCCTGTTTGCTTTTTTATCTCACGTCCCCTTGCTTGTACATTGCAAAGACAAACTAATCTAGGGCTGCAATTCTGTCCGCACTTCCATTGAACTCGGGCTTACTTCTGAGTAAACACGCCTAGGATTGCATTGTAAGGGAATGTTTTAGAACATTGCAAGGGAATGTGCGGTCTTAAATCGAATTGAGGAAATGGGAAATCTACAGAAAGAAATTAATACAATGTCCTGGGAACCTTGTAAGAAAAAAAAAATGAAATAGAAGCATGGCGTGGTATGAGATTTGAGTCGGGGGGGGGGGAGAGGGTATTGTGACCAACGATTGGGGCCTAAACGGACTCAGAATTATTTGCCAAATTATTTATGGCAGCAGCAGACTTGTGTATATCGGCAAATTGGAAACTACCACCTATCGCCGTCTTCACTTATTTACAGTAGAACTCGGAGCAACTCGGAGACAAATAACTTTTAATAAAAGATAGACGAGGTTTGTAATGCTTTGAAATGAAGATACCAATTGTGTGAGTCCGCACGAAAATTTTATTTTACCAGTGAGTGTTTGGTGGATTGTCTTTTTGTAACTCAGCGAGTGTTTGGTGGATTGTCTTTTTGTAACTTCCTTGGGGTATTTTAATAATAAAAATTGGAGCTATAAATGAATACAATTAATCTTGTTAAAATTCATGGGTTTAGTAGCCGTCCGGACTTGCATTTCGAGGGTTGAGTTTCCCACAAGTCTGTGGAATCTAGAGAGGTGTTAGATAATCTGTGATGGACACATTGTGTGCAGTTGTAGAGCTGAAGGTTTTTTTTGGGGGGGGGGGGGAAGAGCGGATTATGTACAATAAATATATATTTCTGATCATCTTAATGTGACATGTACAAGAAGGAATAAAATGTTCTCATACATAATTATAAGCAAATTAAGCCGCAAACCTTTTGACTGAATGCCCTCTTCTCGTTATCCCACTGGAGGATAGAGAAGAGTGTGGGGAGAAAAGTAAGCGCAGAAATAGGGTGAGTTTTTCCCATTTTATCCTTCATTCATTCCTTTCGATTTCTTCACTAATGTTGTGTATTTGCATAATGCATAATTTTTTAACTTGTTTTTTATTGTTGCCATGCTTGTTCTTTGCTTTTATAACCATGTATTGTTTTTAATTTTGTCTGTTTTGCCTGATTGGCTATTTTATGTATAGTTTTATAGTTCTATTATTGTCTTACTACTGTATGTATATGTATACTGTATGTAATTTATTATGTTAATCACACATATTGGTGGGAGAAAGGTATTATAAATAAATGACAGGCTACGTCATGCGTGTGCGCAAGGAGGGCCAAACTCTAGGCTCTGAGGCAGGGGCGGGGAACCTTTTCCCTGGCAAGGGCTGTTTTAAATATTAGAAATTTGCTTGAGGGCCGGCCGTAAGGCCAGGCGGCATTTTTATTTATTTAATTAATTTTTGCCCTCGGCCTCCAGAGGCTCCGCGCTCACCGTCTGAAGCCTCCGCCTGGTCCGCGTGTCACCTCCGGCGTACCATGCCGATGAGGGCAAGAGCTTGCCCTCAGCGGTGTGGTATGCATGTGCGAAATGGCCAACGGCCTGGTGAGAAGGGGTCAAGGCGGCGGCCGGGGAGGACATGCAAAGGCCCTCTCCCGGCCTTCGGAGGTGACACGCGGACCCGGCGGAGCCTCCAGGGGCCGGTTGGGCGGCCTCCCGGCAATCTCTCTGGGGGCCGGACCGGATGGCCTCGGGGGCCTGATCCGGCCCTGGGGCCGGAGGTTCCCCACCGCTGCTCTGAGGCATTGGTGTTGCTGAGTGCAGTCGGATAACAGGTTGTTTTATTAGCTGCAGGAACGGCCATGTGACCCTGCTCTTGCACTTGGGCGGACCCATGTGGAGTCAGCAGAAGCTGCATGCACTGTGTCGGCTAGTGTTTGTGATGGTGCTGCTAGCTAGCCCCCTTGTCCCAGCCATTGAGGCACCCCCAACCCGTCAAAGACCAGCCCAAACGTGCCTTTGCAAAGGCAGCAAGATTAGTTGGGGAATGGAGGCAGATGAATGAGAGAGATCTCTGTTTTCATCTGTTCACCCCTCTCTCTATAATGTTCGAGAGCTTTACCGCCCCCCCCCCCAAAGTATGAGATATTGGTGGCCTCGATAGAAGACGCGAGGTGTAGCTGAGGAGATGCTCCTGGATTCTTCTGGCAAAGAAGAAGTAGAATGGGCATCTTCCCCAAGTAGCATGGGTTGAGGGCGACAGATTGCAACCCACTGCAGTTTCCCCTCTGTTGCCCAAGAGGAACAAATGGAGCTGGGGCCCCCATACTCTTTTCAATCATTTCCCTCTTAATTTTGTGCCTTTTTAGTCATTCCGAAGGGTCTGAAGAACTGACTACCTGGTTATTAATCAAGGCTGTGTGTCCTGTGCACACTTGCAAGAACGTAAGTTCCATTCAAATGAATAGGACTTACTTCTGAGTAAACATGCATAGTATTGCACTGGAGCTAAAAGTTGCAGCCCCAGTACTTTCTGGACAGCTCCATACAAAAGTATGGATGGTCCTTACTTCAGAGCTCCGAAGTAACCCGTTTTGAGACTTACTGCCCAGTCTTATGCATATTTAATCAGAAGTAAGTTCCACTGAGTTTAAAGGAATTCACTCCTAAGTAAGCATAGGGTTGTAGCATTGATCTGAAATCCTGTGTACAAATATGTGAGAGCACATCTTACTGAACGGTTTTGAGATTTGGTTGGTTCTGCTGAGAGGTGGAAAGCGCTATGTTACAATGGATGCTGATGCTGTAACATGTGGGACTTCCTATGTCTGTCCGTGTTCCTTAAATGTTTTGAATGTTTGCCCCCCCCCTTCTAAACTTTCGGGGCATTTTCAACACATTGTTAACCATCTGTTTCACAGCAGAGCATACAGAGATCTTTGTGAATGCATTAATGTGCATGGTACCCTGCTGCTCTGTGCAAATATCCTATGGAAAGGTTGACATTAGAAGAGGGATAGGAGACCACATGTTGACTGTACACAGCAGGTATAATGAATGAATGGAGCCCCTTCCCCCAACAACTTAGCCCTGGTTCCAGGTCTAACACCGTCCCTTGACTTCTTCATGGTACTGTCTTTTTTTTTTTTTTAGTTTTGTGTCTTTTAGGGAGCTTTTTGTTATAATTTGCAGGAGAAAGTGACTTTGATTTAGGTCTAACTGAGACAATGTTGTTCTATATGCAATTAGTATTTCTGTTTTTATGACCACATGGAAAATAAATGCAGGCAACAGCAATAAAATGGGAACCAGAGAGAGAAAGATGCAAGTCTGGATCTAGTAAGTTGATCTCCTTCACCTGTTTGCAATCCTACTGTCCCATTGTTTCCCTGGATTCTAGCCCAAGTTTTCTCTCTGTGGTTCTCATTTCCTTGGCTTGCTTTGTATTTTCAACTTTGGTTTCAAGTACATTGCCTTCCTATTAGTAATGGTCTAGAATTTAACTGCTGTAGACTTGAAATACTGTGGGCCCAATCCTATAGAACTTTCCAGCGCTGATGCAGCCGTACCAATGGGGTGTGCACTGCATCTTGCAGTGGAAGGACAGTCACGGAGGCCTCCCCCAAGGTATGGGAACCTAGTCGGGGCTGCATTGCAGCTGCTTCGGCTCTGGAAAGTTGGATAGGATTGGGCATTGTGTGTGTTGTTGAAAAGCAGAATAACTATTCTTATTAATAAACAAGTTAACAAAGTGAATTGCATAGCTTTGTAAATAAATATTTCCTGAAGCAGAGGTGAGAGCTGTCCAACAGAAACAATGGAAGCATTCAGAATTGTAGCTTAATTGTGATTGGGTGGCATGCCATAGAAGACAGGAATTTATGCTCTCTAAGTTGGGCGCCATTGCAAGGGAAATTTTTCTCTTTACAGATACAGTACATACCTTTCACCTTATCAAATTACATCTGACCAAATTACTTTCATTGAAACTTAAGTGCATCACTATGTACAGCATCTTAAGGAATTGCTCACATAAAGCCTGCATGCTCATGTACCAGAGCAGGAAACTAATGGACAGCTTTGAGTTCATTATTTGTCTTTGGTTGCAATCTTTCTCACGCTTACTTGGGAGTATATCTCCTTGAACTCAGTGGGATTTACTTCTGAGCAGGCATGCATAAGATCAGGTTTATGATGGAGAATAGAGGAGGATTCCCCCCCCCACTTTATTTTCTTCCCCTTCCCACCTACAGTATTAGCAGGTATGTGAGAATGAAGAAAAGGGTGAAAATGAGACGGCACGTTCCTTCAGGGCCAGCACTGATGTCTTTGCCCATCTAAAAGGAGAATAGAAGCAGAGTGGGCATAGGGAAGACTTCGTACCAGTGGCAGCAGAGAAAACGCCGCAAGGTGTCTTCCGTTAGCAAGCTTTCTTTGCTGTTGCATAGACATCTACCCTTCTTTCTGTGCCAGTCCAGCACCCTAGCAGTGCGTGCAATGTGTGTGACTTGCAGTCTAAAGTGGAAGATGGTTTTTACTGTACTAAACTTCTGGGTTAGCAAATTTAGATAGCATAATAAAAACCAGAGATATCACCATGCCGACAAAAGTTCGTATAGTCTGGGCAATGGTGTTCCCAGTAGCAATGTATGGTTGCGAGAGTTGGACCATAAGGAAGGCTGAGCGCCGAAGAATACATGCTTTCAAACTGTGGTGCTGGAGAAGACTCCTGAGAGTCCCTTGGACTGCTAGGAGATCAAATCAGTCAATCCTAAATGAAATCAATCCTGACTGTTCCCTGGAAGGACAGGTACTAAGGCTGAAACTCAAATATTTTGGCCACCTAATGCGAAGAGAGGACTCACTGGAGAAGACTCTGATGCTGGGAAAGATTGAAGGCAAAAGGAGAAGGGGAATGCAAAGGATGAGATGGTTAGACAGCATCACCGATGCAACGAACATGAAAATGAGCGAACTCAGGAAGATAGTGGAGGACAGGAAGGCCTGGCGGGATATGGTTCATGGGATCACGAAGGGTCGGACACGACTTAATGACTGAACAACAACAACAAAACTTCTGGGTGGCCACTTGTTGGCGATGCTGTAGCGTAGCAGATGCCTTAACCGAGCAGAGAGTTGGACTGGGTGACCCCTAAGGTTCATTCCAGCTCAAACATTCTATGATTTTCCAGGTACCTCTGTGAAGAGGAGGGGGAATAAGAAATCAGTGGGGAGAGGAGTGCGTGTTTCCTTTTCTGTTACTGCTAAAGTGTAGCCTGTTAATCCTGTGCACCCTTGCCTTGGAGGAAGCCCCATTTGAGCCAATGTATCTCGTGACTACAGAAAGGAAATGTCCTTTTCATAGAAGGGTCCAAAAAACCAGCACAAAATGGACACAACAGAAAGTGGTTTGCAGGAAAAACCCGTAGAACAAAAATATGGGAATAATTTTTTTGGAAGGGAGTAGGCAGTTTGGAGTGGGAAATGAGAATTCAAAGAGTTGACACTTGCAAGACACTTGTTGCAAGAAAAAAGCAAGTTTAAAAGGAGAGGGGGACAAACCAGAGGGCAGAAACAAAATAATGGAGATTATAAAGGAGGAGGAGAGACTTGGGTGGAAGGAAATGCTACTTGATGGAACTATCCAAGAAATCATGATTAGGATTCACATTTTTTTCTCTTAGTACTGTCAAAGGCTAGCTAGATGACTTTTCTATCTAGCATAAACACAGGTTTAAACAGCAACAAATGTTTACCCAGCAAGGCTAAAATTCAGGCTTGGAGGAGGTATAATGCAGTGGGGTGCAACGCTTTGAGCTCATTTCTCCTTCTATTTTACCATATGCTGAATTGTTACTTGGATAGTGGTACTGGTAAAGGTGTCTAGCTAATTGTTTCTCTCAGACACATACTCAAAATACTTTAATATTTTTATATTTTAAACTACTATTTTTTAAGCTGCACTTAAGTTTGCCTCATTTTTTATTGATACCATTTTAAAAAACATTTTTGCCATGGCTCTATACCCGTTTGCTCCAGTAAATTCAAGACTCAAAATACTTTTTTTTTAGTTTATTCCCAGTACGGTACAGTACATTTTTTCTTTTAATGACCACCTTTTTTTTGTTCTAATCTAGTACCTTTTCCTCTTCTCCTTTTAGGAATTGTAGCTTCTAACATAATCGGACATCATGGAAGATACTGATAGCATGGAATTTCGTGGGCAGCTTTTGTCCGTTGATGAGAACTTGGGAAAGGATGGAGTAGAGGCCTTCAAATTTCTCTGCCGTGACTTGATCTCCTCAAAGAAGCTGGAATCTGTGGATTCGGCCCAGGAGATCTTCCAGCATCTCATTAATGAAGATTTCCTAAATAAGGAGGATTCTTTTCTCATTGTGGAGCTTCTCTACAGAATTAAGTATTACTCCCTGCTCAAGACACTTGGCTACACTAAAGAGGAAGTCCAGGAAAAGCTGCCTCTGAAAGGGAGAGTGTCTGACTATCGGTGAGTGTTCCATGCCTCGAGACTCTTCCTGCTTGAAATAGCAAATGTTGGTGTATTAACTGCTTTCTGATGGATGTCAAACATTTTGACTAGTTGTTTGGATTTGAGAGGGAGCCTTGGACCATATCCCTGAATAAATGCCATCCATTTCTAGTTCAGAACTGTGGAGGTCTGGATTGTGGTGGTGGATGGGATCCTAATGAGGATTTTGCAGTGCTTAACATATAAAAATAGCTAGCTCACCTTACCAGATTTATCACACAGACAGATGCTGTATGAAATATCAGAAGACCTCACTGAAGAGGATGTGAGGACTGCCATGTTCCTTCTGAGGTTCCGTCTTCCAAAGAAGCAATCCTCCATGGTGAGTACTGCGTCAAGGCTAAAAAGATTTCACTGTTAATGAGACTGAGGAAAATATCCGGAGAAAGAATTTTGGTAGTATGCTGATTTAGATGGTGTTGCTTGAAATAATAAAAACTAAGAAAAGAGGAACTAGGGCAAGCCTTGCAACATATATATCAGCTAGTAATAAAGGGATTCTGTCTGAGCATGTGCTGTGCCTCTCTTCTGTTGGGTGGTGAGTGATGATCCACAATATGGAATGGTTCAGTGAATGAGTTTTTACAGATAAAACAGATGTTCATTTGCAGCACAATGATTTCATCAGTGGAATCAGTTCACACTTTCAGTTGGGGATCATTAGGTGATTAGGTCTTTGCCACAGCCAAGTCACATTCATTTCAGACTTAGGAGTGAGGTTTTCAGGCATGGCTTCAGTCCCCGTTCTCCCCCCCCCCCCCAAGAAATTAATTGCTGGGAAGCTTGAGACTGACTGAAGGTCAGGAGAAAGGGACAGTGAGGTGCCCAGGAAATGGTTACTACATTTGCCACAGAAATGTGGTGAGATGGCAGCTCATGCCGCCTTTGTATATTAGCGCATTTCCAAGGGGAGCGCAATTGCACCACTTGTATGTGACATGTAGCATCTATACCAACGGCCATGAAATAAAGATTATGCTTCTGGTGACTTTCCCACTGCAGCTCTGACGGGTGGATTTGAATAATCTTCTGAGCGTTGCAACCTTACACTAGACTAGAAGCATTTGCATAGCATCTCTGGGTCTTCTCAAAAGCGAATGCTGAAAACCTAGTACCCTAGATGCTCAGGAATCGCAATTCAGTGCGTAGGAAAAGATTGGGACTGCGGAGATTGAATGGGCTTTAGCTTTTTGTGTTAGTTTTAGGATTCGTGTTGTCATTTCAGGTGATTGAGGAGCACAGGGAACATATGGGCAAACTGTATCAGCAACCAGATGTGGAAAGACATAGAGGCTTATTTTTTGGTGAGTGTCCTTGTAGACAAGGACATGAATATTACTTTCCTTTCTCTCCTAGACTGCTCTAGAACTACTGACTGCCCTGGAGAAGCAAGACCTCTTAGCAGAGACCAACCTGGATCTGCTGAAAAACATCTGTCATAAAATATCACCTGAACTTCTGTGCAGAGTGAATAGATATGAACAAAATAAAGGTGTGTAGTCTCAGTAGTACACTGAAATGAACATTTCAGCTGGGTAAGAATATTTGCATTCATAGTTGGGCCAGCAGTGGTTCCCCATATGTAAAACAGAAATAATGGTAATCTATGTTTAAGGGTTCTTATAACAATAAATTATACAAAGACCTGTTATGGTAGTTGTACCAGGGTAGGGATAGCCTGTTTCCTAAGCTTGGAGCCTTGCACTGGATCAGAGCATTGGTGTCTCTTTTGCCCTATTCTGATCAGCTCTCCAAGGTCTTGGGTGAGATCCCAATTCCCCGCTGCCTGAAATCCATTTTTAAGTGGAGATGCTGGGAACGCTGGATTCTGTTCTGTTTGCAATGGAGAGTCTGCAGCCTCCCTTACTTGATCCTTTTAGCTGACTTCTTGAGCACTTGTGGTTTAAGGCATTTTTACCCAAGGGTGTGTATATGCAACTGGAGTCAAATGCATACACCTGTGGGCTGGGAGGAAATGGGAATTTTTAAGTACCATTCTGTAGGAATTGCCCATGCATATGGTTCCTTTTAAGTAGTTCGGCTCTTATTCAACGAGAGGAAAGTTTTAATTGTCTGTCCGCTCTTAACGTTTCAGCGATTCGTCAAGCAAACAAAAAATCTGCACCCTCTTCATTTACAAAACAACCTCTTGGAAATATCATTACAACTGTTTCAGTTCAGGTATGCTGAAAGCACATGTTTTGTATAGATAACTTGATGTTTTTCTAATGGTGTGTAAGTTAATAAATATTTAATTTTGTGAATTATTTTATGGGAGCTACTGTAACTTATTTTGACTTGGAAATGCTCAGCTTTTAAAGCAAGGTTTCACAACCTTTTTTTGCTCATGGTCCCATTCTGAGCCTCATTTACCTCTGTGACCCCCCCTCATAGCCGCTTGCTGTTGGGGAGTGGGAGCTACTTTACCATCTGCGCTGTTTACTCTAATAATCAATACTTTATTTCTAAAGTAACAAAGAAAATTCTTAAAGGCATAAAATGTATAGTAGCAGCATGAGGCCTTCTAACAAAACGTATTCTGATAATTGGCACTTTATTCAGTGTGATCCTTGTGACAAATTCATCATACGCCTGGAAATTAAGTTTGGGTGGTCCCCTCAGAAATTTGCTGTGGTCCCCTAACATTCTTTTTTTCCAGGTGGCTCCCTAGAAGTATGGCCTACGTTAAGAACCATTGATTTAAAGTATCCTGCAATATGAGACCCCCTTTTCTTTTTATTGCAAATGGCCTTTGTCCTCTGCGTCCCCCTCTGTCTTCACTTCTCGGAATATAAATACACTAAAAGCATATTTGGTTTATATACAATAGGACCTCGCTATCCGCGGGGATCCATTCCGGACCCCCATGGATAGTGAAAATCCGCAGATACTGGGGTTTGCATTAAAAAGGGGGGGAAAGCCCCCAAAGTGCCGTTTTACCTTTTTAAAAGCCAAACTGCTGTGTGTTCAAGCCTCCACAAGGCTTCTTGAAGCTTCACTTCTGGGGTCGCATGCTCTTCCCCCCCCCCAGCCTCGTCCCAGAATGCATCCTGGGTCAAGGCTGGGAAGGGGGGAAGAGCCTTTGCACAACCTGGAAGTGGGTCATTAAGCTTGCAGAAGCCCTGTAGAGGCTTGGAAACGGCGCGGTTTGCTGCTAAAAGTCTCCTGTCTTTGGCCAAGCCTCTTGGGAACACTGAGAAGGGTCTCTTCCCCCCCCCCCCCGCCCAGAGCCTTCTACTTGTGTTTTTCTGGCCTCCAAAAACCTGAAAACCCGGATGTAACTGGTGATCATGACATTGGCAGTCACTTCCAGTGGTACCCCTGAGGAGAGTGCCTCCATAGGTGGTACTCGACCGGGAAGGGGTTGAGAACCCCTGTTCTAGAGTCTTTATGATGCAGTTTGTTCAAAAGGTATAAATCCAGCTGATGTAAAATTCTTTGAGTCCGTTCTGCATGCATTCTGGGTTTGTCAGTGTTAACACTGCACTTCCTAGGTGTGTATAAGTTTTTATTTTGTTGCTGCAGAATAGCATGATCTGCATTAAAGAGGTACAAACATTGGTTCTGCTGAACAGAAATCCTATTCTTCCTGGTGCTTTTTTTTTTTAAAAGCCCACTTACTTTACCTTGAATTGATTCAGTGATGTCTAGTAACTTGGCCATTTCACAATCCTGTGTCAAAGTTTCGTGCCCAGAGGGCACTTTCAAGATATTTATAATTAATTTAGTAAGAAGGGTGAGGGTGCAATGGTAGCTACCATGCAAATATGGAGTAGAGGTTTTGAAAAAAATTAAAAAAACAACCACCTAAGTATTCAGTTCTGAGAGGAAGAAGCGTACACACATGTAGGAAATGCATGAAGATCAGTACTGGTGATGGTGAGGGGTTGAAATGAAATGGTGTGAGGGAGTTCTAGTTAGAATGTACCTAAAATGAGCTTTTGAAGTACAGTACTGACCTTGGTGACCATCTTGCCCTTTCCCAATGTTACATTGCTTTCATGGTGTTTTTCTTTTCCATACAGAAACCCTCCATCAAAGATGCACCAAACAATAAAGGTAAAATTTTGTTGAACTTAGTGGTGGTGGTGAAAGTGACAGTCTTACTACTAGTCTGAATACAGTATCTTGATCTAAATGGCTTGTGAATTGTGCACTTATTCTAGGTTAATAATTCTGCTGGCAAGTGGATTTCACGGAGGGCCAAATTCGGCATTGTAGCTTGGCCTTTTTGTGCTTGTTTTTATGTTGGAAATGGCAGCCACAGTAGGTATAGATCAGGGGGGTGGGACTTTAACCCTTTGCCCTGCCATGGCCCTGATCCAAATTCTTTCCCTCCCCAAGCTCCTGTGGCTGCTGTTTCCACCAGGTGGGGAAAGTAGCATTTTGAAGGAGGTGAGGTCCCTTGTTTTTCAGGAGGAGAAATGGGCACAAGGTTACATAGAAGATGAAACTTTCAGAAAGCCGCTAATTGGAAATCATGTCCGGGATGATGACAAAACAATGCACCTTTATTAAAACAAAAAAACATGCCCCACTGTCCTCCCTTTTGAGAAACTCAAAGCAACTTCCATGTATCAAATAAAAACAATCAATACAATACACACTGGCAATTAAAACAGTCAAGCAAACGTAAAAAGCAAGACTTCAAAAGAACAAGCATATAAACATTTAGGGAAATCTTGCAGAGACTTCCAAACCTTTAACCCCCAGCAGGGCACTGGCAAGGAGGGGGAAAAAGTGAGTCTTATACTCAGGTCAATACGGTATTATGGATTCTAGAAATCATAAAATCCCATGTTTTATGCTGTCTTACTTCTGAGGATGCCCCGTGTGTTTTTGGGGTGAAACGTAAAACTGCTAATAACATCTTGTTAACTTTGAATAAAAGTTTTTAAAACGACGGAGTTGCCCAGCAATATGTTGATTTTCAACTCAGAGATTTGGTCATGTCGTGACAACTTGCAAACTTATTTATCACATGTTTAGTTCTGCTGGAGACAATCCAATCTGTTTTGCTTCCTGATTAGCCATGGAATTTATTTAAATGATTTACCGTATTTCTTCGAGTCTAAGGCGCCATCAATTCTAAGGCGCACCTTTACTTTCAGTACCACCAGCAGGGAAAAAAAAATCCATCAATTGTAAGACTCGCCTCCCTTCATTAAATCTACCTGCTCAGCACCAACTCTCCCCAGCATGTCTCCTGCAGCTGAGGATGTCTGAGTGCACTGCCTTTGCATAGCATTTCTGGCCCCGCCAGAAAGTGCCATTTCCTTTGTTACCTGGGCTTGGGGGAGCTTCAGGGAGGCCTGCGCAACCCTCTGCCGGCCTCCCTGATCTTCAGTTTGGCAAAAAACAGCGTTTTTTGGCCATTTCTGGTTTTCGTGAAACCATTTCTGGTTTTAGCATTTTGGGGTGCTTTTTGGAGACCTTCGATTCTAAGACGCACCCCATTTTTTGAAATGCTTAATTGGGAAAAAACATGCGTCTTAGAATTGAAGAAATACAGTATATCCCATGTTTCCCTCCAAATAAGAATGTTCAAGGCGGCGTACAATATGAGGGAAAAAAAGCAAAGGAACAAAATATTAAGTGTGATAAACAAAAAAAAGAATAGGGCAATAAAGAACATTAAAACAAACTACACAATACAACCACAAAACCAAGAGCAGCTAACTAAAACAAAACGTCAGATGGTGATTCCGAATACAATCTGGATGTGTGCGTTAACATTGGTTAGGCCTCATGTTTTTATCCCTTTATTGAATTGGTTGTCAGATTTAATGGTTTTAGTTGCTGTGTTTTATTATATTGACACAAATGTTTATAAGGTAGGATATTACTCTTTAAAATATATATAAAAATGTTGAATTTTGATGAATCAAAATTATGTCCTGATGAAAAACTAGAGAGAGTAAGTTCCATTTAATATAATGGAACTGACTTCTGAGTAAAAATTGGATTGTGCTGCAGGGGGTCTTTCCACCTAAAAGTCAGAAGGTAACTGTGTACTTGAAAGTTCATATTGCATCTATGATACAAGGCCATCAATACAACCACTGCTGAAACACTTGGAGTTATGTGAACATATATGGCAACACCATGTTTCTTCTCTTTTTGTTTCCACATAGATTCCTACACTGAAGCATTTGGGAGCCTGAAGGAGCATGTTACAAGTATTCACTCTTTGCCTGCAAATCAAGGTCTGATGTGAGATGCTCTGTGGATGTTAGCCGTCATGGTTTTAAGCTGCTGTCCGTCTGTCTGTGAAAGGAAAAAACCCACTGGGTGGCAAACAGAGGGAGAATTGGCATGAGGGATTAGGTGTGAGACTCTCAAGCAGCCCTCTTGGTGAGAGCATTTGTTCGTGGCAAAATTCTCTCTGTTCACCAAGCAGACTGGTTGAGGAAGTGGAGAGAATGAGACGGCGCGACTCGACAAAACCAGTGCAGAGGCAGGATGGCACTTAGGACCAAACTACACGTGACATTAAATGCATCACTCGCTATGATATGCCTTAATTTTCAATTTCATGGCAAGCAGCCACTGGATGTTGTTTGATTAAAAGATTTGTATCCCACTTTCTCCCCATCCATCAGGGAAGCATCCACGGTGGATTGGGGCTGTGGGGCCCTGACCTGGCGTCTGTCTGTCAAAGAAAATTAAAGCATTTCGGGGCGAGTGACACATTTCAGGCATTCTCTCTCTCCTCTTTCAAGAGCCCTTACTGCATGTGCTTTTATTTTGTCAAAAGCATGATGTGGCAGTTTATCAAAGCATGAGTAGCAGTTAAATTAGAATTAAAAGTGAAACTGTGTTCAGGCTTTCTACCTGACAGAGAAAGAAACTATAGTGTTTGCATCCTGGGTCCAGGGAAAATGAGGCAGGGTAGAGTTCTTGGAGTGCCTCAAGGAACTTGTTACAGGAGGGGGAAGACACCAAGAAATGACCTGTTTGACTATCTAGGCAGAGAGCCAATGGTCATAGCTACCCATGGCTGGGTTAATGCTATGTATCCTTATGAAAGTATATGTGCATGCTGCACTGGGAGAGGTTGTACCTTAGCAATTGTATCTAAACACTTTGAATGGTAAAAGCAGCAGGGGAGTTTCCTGTTGTCTTAAAGTTCTTGTGTGTTGGCACTCCATGAGCTCTGGCCTGCTGTCTTAGGAGCTGAGAAAGACAACATGCGTAATTGCTGGCTGAAGTGCAGTGGCGGTGATGGGAAACGGGGCCATCTCGGTAGTGGCCCCCAATCTGTGGAATTCCCACATCTAAGCAAACAAAACATTTTTGTTTCCTCTGACATTTCTCTATGTAGTTATTCTATGGTTGGTAATGGTTAAATTTTTTTCATCCAATTATAAAAACAACGTGAGCTGCGTTGGTGTCCCTTTTTCAGTGAGGTCAGAAGGCAGCTGAGAAATACTTTTCTCAGAGAGAGTTTTTTTTTTGTTTCTTAAAAGTCTAAATCAGGTGGCCAACCTTCCACCATTAGGGCCTCTGAGTTCTTAAGAGTTGTATAGAAGATAGAATCTTGGCAGCTGCAAATGATGCTGCTGCTGCTGCTGCTGCTAAAGCAGCTGCACCTGCTGAAATGCCCTCAACTATACAACCATTAAAGGGCCAGGAGCATTCATGTTGAAAGGTTGGCCACCCCTGGTCTAAATCATGAGCTCTTAGCATTTGTGCTGTAAACTAGTATCCTTTCCCAGCTTTCAGCTTGTGTTACTATTGGTAAAACTTGTGTCATTCAATAATACAATCAGCAAAGAAAATGCTTGTCCCTGACATGTTTAGTTGAAGTGAATGGATCTTATCCTAAGGTGGTCTTCTGCAAGGGCAAGAAGCGCAGTTTCTGCAAGAGAACATAAGAACATAAGAAGAGCCTTGCTGGATCAGGCCACAGGCCCATCTAGTCCAGCTTCCTGTATCACACAGTGGCCCCACCAGATGCCTCAGGGAGCACAAGACAAGATACTTGTATCCTGTCGCCACTCCCTTGCACCTGGCACAGAGAAAACCTACTCCTACAACCAGAAGGTTGCTTATCCCCGTCATGGCTTGTAAGCTGTGATGGAATTTTCCTCCATAAATCTGTCCAATCCCCTTTTAAACGCATCCAAGCCAGGTGCCATCACCACCTCCTGTGGCAAGGAGTTCCACAAACCAATTACACGCTGGGTAAAGAAGTATTTTCTTTTGTCTGTTTTAATCCTCCCTCCACTCAATTTAAGTGGATGTCCCCTAGTTCTAGTGTTAACATAAGAACATAAGAAGAGCCCATCTAGTCCAGCTTCCTGTGTCACACAGTGGCCCCACCAGATGCCTCAGGGAGCACAAGACAACAAGATAACCTGTTTCCCGTTGACACTCCCTTGCACTATAGAACAGGGGTGATTGTCACAGATCTCCTTTTTCCTCTGTAGCTCCCTTTTGTTGTTGCAGATATTTGCTATCTATTTGCTCTCCACAACCCTTAGAAACAGTTTTTCAGGGGCTGCAGAGGGGAAAGGATGACTGCACAGGGATGGTGGGCAATTTTCGCCAAACTAGGCTTCTTCCCCAAGCATAAGACGACCTTTACAGTACAACCCAAAATGTGCAAGGGAAGAGATCTATGAGAAATGTTGCTTTTTTAGAGGATTGCATTTATTGTTTAACAATATGGAGAGCATTCTCACTCACATACAAACGCAGATCATAGGAATTAGGATTTTTAAAATGTCCGTTTGTAATTGTTTTGTAGATGTCAAAGAAGGAAATATAGCTGACCTCTCGGAAATGAACTCGCGGCTGTCTGTGGGAAATGATGAATCAAAAAGTACTGCAGAGGTGTGGCATATCCTGAACAGTTTCCTGAATATACCCATGTAATCAGTACATGTATAGACTTATGTTTTAAATGCCCTCTTTTAAACACTTATAAATGCCCTCTTTAATTGGGGTGGCACGAACCACGAGCATTTACTCTAACTGTGACTGCTGATCTGCAGAAAGACTCCTCAGACAAGGGACTTTGGAGTAGGTGGTAAGAGGAGAGCCTGTCCTTGGAAGTAGGTAATTATTCTGGTTACATGCCATGATGGCTAAACGGACCCACCCACCCCCACTTTCAGAAGCAGTATGCAGTAGTCTAAACAACAAGTGCTGGGGACAACACTGTCGCCTTTGTGCCCTATGTTTGAGCCCCCAGAGGTATCTGGCTGGCCACTGATAAAAATGGAATACAGGCTGAGCATCTCTAATGCGGAAATCTGAAATGCTCCAAAATCCGAGCAGCACAGGGCAGCGGAGGCCTCTGCAGTATAAATGACCAGCTTAAGAAGTGGGCTAGAGGAGGTGGTGGTCCCTGGCAGCAAACAAGATCTCTGCCTGCTGGTGAGTTCCTGCTGCAAAACAGAAGTGCTGCACAGGCGCCACCGAGTGGGCGGGCTCAATTACCTTCATTCGGAAGAAGTGGCAGGAGCAGCAAATCTACTCTAAAAGAGGTGGCAAGTAGGCTTCACATACTCCCGGCTTCCCTGTCCCCAGATCATATGCATTTAAGAACATAAGAGCCCTGCTGGATCAGGCCAAAGGCCCATCTAGTCCAGCTTCCTGTATCACACAGTGGCCCCACCAGATGCCTCAGGGAGCACACAGCCAACAAGATAACCTGTTCCCTGCTGCCACTCCCCTGCACCTGGCACAGAGAAAACCTACTCCTACAACCAGGAGGTTGCTTATGGCTTGTAACCTGTGATGGTATTTTCCTCCATGAATCTGTCCAACCCCCTTTAAAGGCATCTAGGCCAGGTGCCTTCACCACATCCTGTGGCTCCAATTTAATGTGTGCTCCAATTCTTTGGAAGGAGGGCAGACAGAGCAACTGCTGAAATGTGCTCCAACCATAGGAAGGGAATCCAAACATCCCGGTATCTACAGGCCAAGTGGGATTGGGGAGGACTGGCCTGTCCTGAAGAGAGCCATCTCTTCCACCCTAGCTGTATGCAAATATTCAGTTGGTTTGGAATAAGCCACTGTTGCTATTAGAATATTTATCCTAGAATTAGACACCCACACAGGCCAAGTGTGCAGTTCTGAGGGAGTGCACCAAAGCTTCGCTCCCCTAATTCTATTGGAAGCCAAGCTATGATGTCAGGTGGAGCTTCCTATGCTGCTGATGATTGGGGAAAACTAAACACTAAACTGCAGGCTAGCCCAATAGTAGTGTGATAGGAGCCATCTACTGGTGACTGGGGATATTGCAGGGATTGAAAAAGGGGTGCCCTTGGGGTAAAAGGGAAACTGAGCTGACATAGCTGGTTAGCTTTCCTCCATCCTAAAACCAGCTAGAGCCCCATATTGCAGGTTATGCCTCCTCCCTTGTTCTTTCATATGGCATTATCCGTTACCCCTCTACCTAGTGTGCCACTTGGGTTCTCCCCTGACCCCCCCCCCCTTCGCTTTCTGCACTTTTGTGCTCTCCTGGAAAGAGGAAACGTCCGGTGAGAGGAGGGAAAGGGCACAGTATCCGTAGACTTTCTCCAGGCAGAAACAGAGGTGGCTGGTGAGTGAGGGAAGGATCTATTCTAGGAGCAGGCTAGGGGGACTATTTATTGTGTAAAGCCATGAAATGGGAAGGCAGGAGGGGTGTCTGAGAGTGCTTGGACTCCTCATGGGTAGGAGAGCTCCTGGGAAGTGAGAGGGATCTAGCTTGGGAGGGTGAAGAAAGACAGACCAAAAAGTGCTAGGAGGCAGGAAGTTGGGGGGGGGGGGGGTACCCCATCTGGGGTTTGGACAACCTTGGGTGGTCTCCTGGATCACCAAGCCTCTTTGACCCCACCTATCTGTGTTGGAGCTTGTTTCCAGTGCTTTGTCGTCTTCTTCGCAGAAAGAGGCCTTTATTCTATTCTAAAGAGACATTCTTCTTTCCTCATTTCTCTATTCCCTTTCCTTAGATGTTTTAGGGTTTCAGAAAAGTTCATGCTTTGAACAGAAGTGTGATTTGAGGGTACTAGGAATGAAACCCTGAAACTTAACTGGTGATTATTATTTTTTTAAGGCAATAATTGTATCAACTAGCAAGATTCAGGACTTTCATACCTTTTTGTCCCAATGGAGTTTGTCCCAAACTAGCAAGTGAGATCTACCTCTTCTTACCACTTGTCTCCCTTCACCCCTCCACATGCATTCCAAGCTCACTGTGTATGCAAGCTCCATTCGCTAACGCAAGCGCCATGTCTTATAGTGCAATCCTGTGCTTGTCTACTCAGAAGTAAGCCCCATGGATTTCAGTGGGACTTACTCCCAGGTCAATGTGTATAGGATTGCAGCTTTAGTGGGGCATGGCTTAAAATGAAGAGATCCTGCGCTTCTAAACTGGCCACCACACCACTGAGGAACATGCATAGTTGAAATTACCTTGTAATGTCTGTAACCTTGAGGAGTCCCATAGGCCTTTCAGTGTGCTACAAGCCTTGAATCTAAAGCTAAGAGGTTGTCTTATCTACTCTTTATTAAGTTTGACTTTCTTCCCCTTCCACAGAAGCCAGCTCTGTATAAAATGGATGGACCAAATCGAGGATATTGCCTCATTTTTAATAATACCAATTTTGTGGGTCTTCCAGAAAGGAGAGGATCTGAGTTTGATGCCAGTAAGTGACCTAAAAGGAAATGCTCATATTTGGGTCCATTATCTCCCCCTCTCTTGCTTGACTGTATCTCTCCCCAAAATACTTTGCCTATATAGAACAGGGAATTAGTGCTGGTTGCTTCAGTTTGTTTCATGCTGCAGAAAGATTGTGTCCAGACTTTTGCTGGTGTGAGTGATCCTCATGTGAGTTGAAAGTTTGAAGACAACTTTTAAGCTACCACAGCTTACTGCATTTAGTATTGTGTTATGTGGGTTCTGCATGCCTTGGTTTTATTGTTCAGGCATAAGAAGTAGTTCTCACTCAATGTCTGGTTTTCACTGATGAATAGGGGTGGGGGATAGGATAATGAACTTCGTTTTGCTGGTGGAGCAAACTGAGTTATCATCCAAGTGTTCAGAAAACATATTTGATTCCAGCCACACTTTTCAGGCCTTTGGGGATGTTGAGTAATAGCTTGTATTTCTTCTTGTAACTGTGTTGCTCCTGCCTTGTTATGCTAGTTCCTTGTGGCTCTAATGCATTTGCATGGTGCTTAGAAAAAGTAAATGGGCAGGGGCATTTGCATGTCTTCATCCTATGAAAGAAGATCTTTGGGTGCCTGAACGTGTCTGGGGAAGGTTTTATAAGCCTGAGGAGGGGGTGAATGGCAGCAGGTTCTCCCTGGCATAGTTCTCACCTCTGGCTCTATCATATTGCAAAATTGGCTCAGGTTGACTAATTTCAAAGGTCTGGCCTGTTTGCATCTCCATAGCTTGTGCATTGTCTGCTCGCCTGTCTTTATTCCATCCCCATCCTGCTGCAGAGAGAATTTGGCAGCTGTGGAGACCAGAACTTAATGTTCTTACAAAAAATGAAAACTTGAGAGTACCGCACATTCCAGGTAAAACATGTGGAAGCGAGTGCACACTCTTAGCCCTGTTAAAACTAGATTTCTGTAAAACTAGATTTTTGTCAAATCAGCTGTTTGTAGAAGAGGAAGCAGAGAGGAACTGAATCTACCCTCCTTCCCAAACAGCTGATTGGGCATCCCAGGTTCTTAAAAATTGCTATACACACCTTCCACATGTCTTTTCCTCTGGCTTGAATTGTTTGTGCTCTCTTTCTCTCTCTGCATGCGTGTGAACCTAGTAATAGTATGTTTGTTATCAAATTACATTCTTGCGCAATATAATTTAGTGAATGTTTTGCATATAGAGAGGGGAAACCTAGGTAAGCCTGTGTTCTATAGAACTGTAAGGATTTCAATCTTTAAGACTGACAGCGCAATCCAACTTAACTTTTGTGCCAGTTTAACCAGCGGCACAGCAAGAACGGGAGGCCCCAGAATGGAAAAGGGATTCAAATCCCCTTTGAATTCCTCTTTTGGAGGGGATTTGAATCCCTTTTCCATTCTGGGGCCTCCCGTTCTCGCTGTGCCGCTGGTTAAACTGGCACAAAAGTTAAGTTGGGTTGCGCTGTTAAATAGAACTTAAAGGTGCCAAAAAATGTGTCCAAATAATGGATTGCAGGAGAAAAGCAAAATTGGTGTAAAAAGATCAATATAATTAGTAATTGTATCAAATCGGTGTTTTTCATAATAATGGGTTTTATTCTAAGGCTGTATCCTGCAAGGGGGATGGCAGATTTTCATTGGTTTCCTTTTCCCTCTGCAGCTCCCTGTGAGTGCCCCAACCCTGAATAGAAGGCCCCACAACCCTCAACACATTTTCAGAGGACTGCAGAGGAAAGATGGGCAAAAATGCCCCTCTCCCTTGTTGTTCTAATGGGGCTTTTCCCACCAACAAAGGAAGTCCTTTGGATATAGCTCATTGAGGGTGTTTTGACTGAGTACACTGAAGTCAAAGATTACAGTATAAACTGTATGCACTGGACTTGTTTGTGTGCCTTTTTAAGTCTTTGCAACCTTTTCTTTAAATTGACACACCTATGACCTTTTCATACTTTCCCTCTCTTCTTTCTAATAGTGGCTCTGAAGTGTGTGTTTACATGGCTTGGTCTAGATGTCAAAAGGTATGACAACAAGACATCAACAGAAATGAGAGAGATCTTGCAGAAATGGCAATCTTCTGAAAGCTGGAAAGACATCGATTGTTTTGTATGTTGCATTTTGTCTCATGGGGAATCAGGAATGGTTTATGGGACGGATGGAGTTCTCGTCCAAATCCGTACCATCATGTCCTACTTCACAGCCAAGCGATGCCCGAAGCTGGCTCAAAAGCCGAAGCTTTTTTTCATCCAGGCATGTCAAGGTGAAAAGATACAGGAGGCTTTCAAACTTGAAGCAGACTCAGGAGACCCCACAGGGGTTCAAGCAGATGCGCAGACTTCAGCATATATCTCATCACAACAGATGGCCTCAAGTATTCCAAATGAAGCAGACTTTCTCCTTGGAATGGCCACAGTGGATGGTTATCTTTGTTTTCGGAATACAAAGGAAGGCACGTGGTACATTCAGGCTCTCTGTAAGAAGCTACAGGACTTGGTGCCAAGGTAGTGCCTCATTGACTAGGATTGTGGCAGTCTTTCCACTGTTTAAGTTGGCAGGTTGGACATAGGCTCAAGGGCCCATGCCCACTTAAGGGCTCACCCAGAATTATCTGTTCCCGTAGGAGCTGCTGCATGAGTTGTGACAATATAGAACTTAGAGTAAGGGGAAAAATAAGCTGCAAGATTACTTTTTTTGCATATACAAAGCATCTCAAGAAAATGTACACGCGCTTTATAGTGTCAAATTTATTATGCTATAATTCACACACACACACAGCATATGGTGTACAAAGAAGCAGTTACTTGACCCAGTTAATTAGTTAATGAACTAATTCATTAGTTCAAGTGCTCGAAATGTTCCCCAGTGGTGTCAATACATTATTGAGTGGTGGATGTCCAGATCCCTAATGTGTGTGCTGAGATGGTTCCACACATCTCTTTAGTTGCTTCCCTTGGATGTTCAGGAGTTGCAGGTTTTCTACAATGTATGAATTAGAGCTCATTAAAATGTGTGCACATTTCTCTCTCTCTCACACACACACACACACACACAGGTCTCGTGCAACTCCATTTTTTTCTACTAGTTCTATATTTCTGTGACTAACGCAGCAGCCAATGAACTCTCAGGGCGCAATCCAAACCTACTTAGGCTGCCTTTGTAACCAGCGGCCCAACGAGAACGGGAGGCCCCAGAACGGAAAGGGGATTCAAATCCCCTCCAAAAGGGGAATTCAAAGGGGATTTGAATCCCCTTTCTGTTCTGAGGCCTCCTGTTTTCGCTGGGCCGCTGGTTACAACGGCGGCCTAAGTAGGTTTGGATTGCGCCCTCAGATGACTAGGTTATTGCAAAGAGAAAGCTCATTGGCCAGTGCGTACGAGGAGGAAGAAATGCTGTGTACTTTGCAGCTTGCTCAGGCACTTCCTCTCCTTCCCATGGGCCAGTGAGGGTTTCTCCCAAGCAGGCGTCTGCAAAAATTAAAAGGGGATATGGAAGGACATCTCATGGCAAGAGGAGAGGGAAATGTCATAAGAGCTGAGACTTTGTGTTCAGCTCCCGGCACTAAAAAAAGACCCATCCTTGCAGGATTGGATTCAGTTGTTGCCTTCTGACACACACTTCCCCCCCCCCCCAAATAAATGGTTGACACTACTGGGGAACTTGTATTAGTAGTGAAAACTGGGTGTGCTGCCTCCCTGCACAAGTGTAAGGGAAAGGAATTTTAGAGAATGCTAAACTAAAAATCGCCAGTTCTAAGACTGACTTGCCGTGAGCTTTTCCTCTTTTCAATGAATTAGGAGCTAGCACACATGATTAATGTCAAAGTAATGGAGAAATACAGTAAGAAGTCCAGCCTAATCAGTTGTATTCAATTCTCTCTGCAGAGGTGAAGACATCCTGTCCATTCTTACAGAAGTCAATGAAGATGTGAGCAAACGTGCAGATACCCAGGGGCAAAAGAAACAGATGCCACAGCCGGCTTACACCCTGAGGAAAAAACTGATATTTCCCAAGCCTGCTGTTCCCTTTTCATCATTGCAGTAGCCTTAGGATTTTTATTGGATGTCGGTCAGGTTGGATCACTGGAGAACAATATGCAGACATTGGGTAGAGAGAGCGGACTTTTCTCTCTCGATGTCATATACTCTTTACCAAGACTTCCACTGCCATCTTGGGAGGGAGAGGGTGTATTATCTCAGGTTATCACCATCCCACACCTGTGTGTAGACATATTTTGCCTAGCTATACATATTTGCCTATGTCCATCTAATCATCTTTGTACAGTGGGGTCTTATTGTTTGTAGGTTCTGCTTCCACAGATCCCAATATCTGCAGAAGAAGCCCACAAATAACGGAGTGTTGGAGTTTAGCACCTAATGGCCCATTTACTCACTGCAGAGGTCTCCCAACACAATTTAAAGTGACTTCCAGTTAACCGGAAGTCACTTTAAATCACGTCGGAGAGGCTTACGGAGGGCCACAGCGCAGTGTGGAACAAGCGTCCTGAGGCCTCTGCCGTGAGTATGCATGCTGGATTCCAGCACCTGCGGATCCTTGCTATGCGCAGTGAGGTCTGGAACAGATCCCCTGCGGATAGTGAGGGCCCACTGTATATATATTATAGCATCTCCAGCAGTGGAGAAGAGTATCTTTTGCACAGGCTGTCCCACCTACTTGCTTCTGCAGACAGGGCCATGTCTTCTCCCCACCCTTGTGGGCAGCCATTCCTAGGCCTGACACCTAATGGTGCCCTGCCTGCCTTTTTAGTTGCTATTGTCTTTATTTCAAAAAAGAGAGAGAGAGAAACAGGAGCATTAGTTGGGCTCTTGCTTGCAATGCCAAGAGCCCTCTAATGTACTGGGGGGTCTACCCCAGGTGCCAGCCATAAGGGGGTGCCAGTGTCATGTGCCCTGCTGGCCAGCACAAAAATCCTTTGCTGGAGGGATGATGCCTTGCAAAGTCTTCCTTTGTTGCAGGGAAATATACAAATAGATCCTAGTAGCCAGATCCTGCCTCCTCCATCTGGTCTCACCCCTTCCTGCCACAACATGCTCAGCTCTAGATATGTTTTATCAATCAAGTCGCTTGCTCCAGGCATTCCGGCCAATCTGTTGAAGTGCCACATGAAAGACAAGTTTGGGGGGGGGGGGGGGGAAGAGAGTGTCCTGCTGTTTACCTTTTTTTTTGTAATTCTGAAAAATGTCTTGTAGAGGATGAGGGTGTTAAAAAATGATCCACCCCAGATATCAAATACACTAGGTACTGCACTGCAAGAGACCACTCCTCTGCATAAGACAATCAGTTTTTGCAAGGTCTGCTTCCAAGGTGTTTTCCTTTAAATCCCAGGAGTTCAAGCCAGCCTGGGTGACTCAGATCAGGGCAATAAGGAAAAGCCCGGAAGTGCCAGTAAGACCACCATGAGTTGCAGGTCTCTCACAAAGGATTTGAAGTCTGTCAGATGCCTGCAGATTTATTGAACCAGCAGTCTTGGACCTCATTTGTTACAGCCAACTACTCCAAGCCCCAGGCAAGCAGAAATGGGAGACACCTATCATCATCACCTTATCTCCCAATCCATCCAGATAAATGATTTGGCAGGTGCAGTTTCACTGGATGCCAGAAGCCCTTACTGTCTCACTGAGGGGCTGGTCGAGCTATCGGCCCAGTAACCTGCAGAAGCCAAAACAGCAATAAGTGGTCCCCTCAAACCCGCAGAGCCCATTCCAAAACCAACAAAGGACCTCATGGCAAAGTTTCAGCTTCAACAGTCTATTCTCTGCCCGTCCCCCAGCCTCCCATTCAGGACCCAGTTGCTTAGAGAGCTGATCCTTCTTCAGTAACAACAGGGGCAGATTTGAGGCTTACTTGGCCTCCACATTGGGTTCCTTTTTGCTCAGACTCTCTGGTGCCTCTTCCATTATTGCCCTGAGCAGGTGGGGATGAGCTAGACTCCCAAGAAGTCTCTGTTCAGGCAGAGAAGGGGAACTCTCAGGAGAAATTATCTTCAAATTCCCTTGTGACTCAGACTATACATTCCCCAGGATGTTCACATTCTTCTGAAGAAAGCATTGAGGGACTTCCAATGACAGGGGCATTCCAGATAGACAACCTGACCAAGGGGAACTCATCAGGGAACAGTAATGGCCCAGTCACAGTCCTAGTTTCAGAGGCAGTAATGACTAAGGATAGGGATGACCTCCTTAAAAACCAGGAAGACAGGAAACAAGCAGGCACTGCACAGCTTATACAAGATCCACCTCTGTCTTTGCAAGGATTACAGCCCTGGGCCAAAGGCCTGCTCCCTGAAGTCCCTTATGATTCCACCTGCCTTAGGCAAGGTCTTAAATTGTCCAAAGCAGCATCCTTTATTGTAGATGCCAATTGGAACTCCCTTTAAAGTTCTTCTCAAGTCCTAGCATTAGTTGTGGTTGTTCAGAGGAGCCTGTGGCTCAAACAGTAGAACATAGACACTATGCTCAGAGCAAACCTTGCTTCAATTCCCTTTTAGAAGAGTCATACTCAGAGGCGTCGCTACAGTGGGGGGCAGCACCAGTACGAGGTGGTCCTGCCCCCTTGCCATCGCAGCCAGTCTGTGCGGCAAAGGCAACAGGCAGGGAGTCTCCTGCCTGTTGCCTTCACCACACTGAATGGCTCCGATGGCGAGGAGGTGGGGCCACCTCGTACCGGAGAGTTAGCGGGGATTAGCACAGTGCAAAACGTACGGTATCGCTCCCACCGTAGTGACGCCTCTGGTCATACTTTCAGTCTCTTGACTCGTATTCTCATCAAATCTGGGGACAAGAAAAAGACTGTGCCTACAAGGGAGATGAGAAAAGCTTCAGATTTACCTCACATTCCTTTTGCTCTGTCAGCTCCCTTCTGTAAACCCAGAAACGTTCACTGGAACAAAGTCAAAGTGAAATCCAACTTCTGTTACACAGCCTCTTGTTACACAGCCATCGCAAGTCAGCACCCAGGAAGCAGCGAACAAGGGGGTGCCACAGTCCCCCCAGTGAAAGGAAGATTTCAGAGGCTCACTGGGGTCTGAGGCCAAACATCCAGAGATATTTGGCAATCCAGACAGAGGAGGCTACCTTCTAGGACTCATCATTGTGCCCACAGATCACTTTATCCCAGGGATTCTCAATCCTGGCGTGGCCGTGACCCACCTGGTCTTCCAGCAGTGGCTTCACGACCCACCTCCTGCAACTGCTCCCAGAGGCCTCCCAATGCAACCAGAAGTGGTGTTGCCAAAACCAGAAGTGACCCAGAAATCATTTCTGAAGGCCTTCGGAGGCCACCCATGGCCGGGAGTAGCTGCAGGAGGTGAGATGCAACCTGTGTGTGGCCTCCAGTTGCTTCTGCTTGGCTCCAATTTGAAGCCAACTGGAGGCAGGTGAGAGGGCCTACCTCACGACCCACCTCCACATCGGGCTACGTCCCACAGTTTGAGAATCCCTGTTTTAGCAAAAAGAAGGTTTCATGCACAGGGCCATAAATCACCTACTGGCGATCCAAGCAATCAAGCTGTTCCACAACCAGAGCAGTGCACCAGGATCTACTCTATTCTCTTCCTTATGCCAAAAAGAAACAGCAAACTACTTGGATGTCAAGAGGCTTAATTGACCTAATGGAATTCTGCCTCCATGACCCCATCCAGCCCATAGGAGGTTCCTCTCATTTGCCTATAGAGGTCAGGGCTTTCAGTTAAAAGTCCAGCCTCTGTGCATTCAGCCTCACTCTGAGTTTTCCCCAGGATCATGATGCCACTCATGCCACAGTTGAGCTGGCAGGGGACTTATGTACACCCCTGGATGTACATTCTCCTTTTGATCTCCACCAGCAGGTACACCAAGGTGCACAAACTACCTTCAAGCATCAACTTCCTAAAGTTAATTTCATCTTTCACTGATCTTTTAGTTCTTCTGTATATGGCTCACGAGAAAAAAAACTATGGCAGAGTAGATCTCCCTCAGCTGCACTGAAAACTTTAGACTATCAAAAGCCTTATTTGTCCCATTTTACTGTCGTCATAGTCTCACAACCTACCTTAGCAAAATGAATGAGTATTCAGAGAGTTTAAAGCATTATTGAGCTGCAGTCCATTAAAAACCATTGAAAAATCTCCCAACGTTTCACTTCCATCTTTGGGAAGCATTGTCAAGGGTACAAGAAGCTCGTATCCTGTACAAGAAGCTCTCTGTGCCAGGTGCAGGGGAGTGGCAGCAGGAAACAGGTTATCTTGTTGGCTGTGTACTCCCCGAGGCATCTGGTGGGGCCACTGTGTGATACAGGAAGCTGGACTAGATGGGCCTGTGGCCTGATCCAGCAGGGCTCTTCTTATGTTCTTATCCTCTGTTCAGTTAACTCCAGATGTCAACTGCCTATGTAACTGAATGCTCACATTTCAGTTACATAGGCAGTTGACATCTGGATATGAGCGTCTTGTACCCTTGACAATCCTTCCCAAAGATGGAAGCAAAACATTGGGAGATTTGTCAGTGGTTTTTAATAGACAACCCAAGTAATGATTTGAACTCTGGATTCTACCAGCCCCAAAAGCCTTAGCACATTGATGAGTATTCATCTCTTTAGCCTATGAATAGAGATGTTTGAAAATGGTCTTATTTAATTTTACTATAAGTAGTAAGCCCATTATGTTCAGTAAGACTTGGGCTGTAATCCTCTGCTATTCAACAAAAACAAACACCTCTGCCTATGAAGATTCTCTCATCTCCGAGTGCCCAAATACATTACTGCTCTTGCCACCCACAGTACAGCCATTTTCACCCTGCATGCCCTCCCCATCAGATGTGTAACGCCACAATGAAGTTATCACTTTTTCACCTTCATTCACCACTAACAAACTGGATAAGTATGCTTCAGCAGATGTACTCTGTGAAGAGATTGAAATGTAGTGAAAGGAAGCGAGCATAGTCTTTAGGAAAGTTGGAAACAACAACATCTGAGTGGAGGATTGGTATGTAAACTGAGACACAGCTTTGGGGGGTCTGGCAAAAGGAATTTAGTGGGGGACGCCTTACTGAATCCGGAGGTTCAAGCTTGAATTATAGTGGAGTGTGAGATGCCCAGAACAACATCAAAGCTGGGAAGTTGTAAATCTTTTAAGAACCAGCCTGCTTTGTTTCTTGGAGGCTTGCTTTTGGCACCAGAGGGAACCACCAAAGATAAGGACAGAGCTGACACAGCTTGGAACAATGGAGGTGTGAAGATCAGGAGGCCTTGATTTTTATATATATATATATATATATATATATATATATATATATATATATATATATATATATATATATATATATATATATATATATATATATATATATATATATATATATATATATATATATATATAAAGGGTCATAAGGTGGGAAATTTTAAAAAAGTTGGACACCTGGTCTACTTATGTGCAAGACTGCATGAGGTAAGGATTGCATTATCCTACATTTTGGGGGTAAAGTGGAAAAGTATAACAAGAGGGGAGAAACAAGCCATCAGCCATTCTGCTGTCCTGGGGAGATGCTGCTGGTCAGAGCTCTTGCGGGGGTGGGGTGGGGGAGCTCACTCCAGTTATTGCTGCTAAACTTACAACTTGAAGCTTGTTCATGGATCCAACTTAGAATTAAGTATTTTAGGATTATGTAGCATTTCTTGCTTTCCTTATATTGTGTGTTCTCTTCTTAAAATGCCTCTCTTCTTAAAATGCCTCAGAAAATAGTCTGAGGGCTATTGCTGCCATTATTGCTTACATTTTCTTAATAAATTCTTTTAAATATACTTGTGCAGAAAGTGTTGCTTGGATGAATGGAATCAAATCAATGCATGCCTAGCTAAATCGGGTGCTTAGACTGATCGGCCGATTTGTAAAATAATATCAAAGAACAGCATTTCAGCTATCTGTTTTGGGCTGAGATAAAGTTGCTGGACTGAACATTGGTGACAGCCTACCAAGAATCTGCATAAGAATCAGTGCTATGGATGAAGGGAAGATACAGTGGAATAAATTAGGACAGTATCTGGAAGGAGCTGTGCTGTGCCTTGAGAAGGGGGGGGGGGCTTTGAGGCAACTTGAAGAGATAAGCCCTGAATTCTGGGTAATTTAAATATAAGGGTGTCAGTCCACAGAACCTATCTCTTGACATACTGTTTGCTGAAGGACTCTGCCCAAGTGCCACATCTTCAATGACTTACGGGAGCCACCCACCCTGGCTCACTTCTTTTTGGCAGGTAAAGGTAAAAGTGACCCCTGACAATTAAGTCCAGTCGTGTCCGACTCTAGGGTGTGGTGCTCATCCCCATTTCAAAGCCAAAGAGCCAGCGTTGTCCGAAGACGCCTCCGTGGTCATGTGGCCGGCATGACTCTCCTTGCCGCAGTGCGTAGCATGCAGCTGGAACACAGAGCGCTGTTTACCTTCCCACAAGCGGTACCTATTTATCTACTCACATTAACATGCTTTGGAACTGCTAGGTTGGCAGGAGCTGGCCAAGCAACGAGAGCTCACCCCGTCGCGGATTCGAACTGCCGACCTTTCGATCGACAGCTCATGGTTCAGCGGTTTAACCCACTGCGCCACCCGCAGGCAAGTAACTCCCAATGCAAGGATACCCTCCTCAACATGTTGGATTTACCACGATGCATTCCTTCTCAAAAGTGGATGAAGGGTATGTTACTCTCCCTGCTGCTTCTCATAAGAATGGGTGTGCACATGGAAATCTTGATTTCCTATGTGCAACACTTGGCCATTTTTCTGCCCTTCTCTCCACTCAGGCTCTCTACCTCTTCCCCCCCCCCCCCCCGCACCTGAGAGTGCTTATTGATTTTACTTTTTTGTTCTGGCTTCAACCTATCTAGCGTATGCCTTGTGGCATGCTGGGAGTGGCCACCCTGCAAGGCTAGGGAGGAAATTCAAGACCATGTGGCTGTCTCCAGGAAGGAGAAGGAATTACAAGGATGCCAAACAGGACAATCACAGTCATTTTTACCAACCAGTAACTTATCATATCATGCAGAGAACAACATCGTAAGTGATCAGCCACAGTCCAAGAGAATTCTTCCCCGCACATCTGCTCAAAGTCTAGGAAAACTGGGATGTGTTAGAATTTAGTAGGCAAAACAGAACTACCAGCTAGCATGATTGCCTTATTATGGGTTGGTTGCTGGGCTCCAACAGGTAGAGACTGTGCATAGTAGTTGCAAAATAAGGTTTTGGTGGTGGCAGAAAAAACCCAGTTCTGGTCAGTTCCCTTTGGTAAGAATTGCGGGCAACTCCACATAAACTGGTTGTAGGAGCTCAGTTGCTTGGCATATTACAAGATATCATACTAATTTTTAATTAGGATGCAAATGGTTTATAATTCTTGACACGCCCTTGAACATGATTCAGACAAAAGTACTTATTAAGTCCTATAGTGGCTATGTTAAACTTACGCTTAGCCTCTTCCCCTAAAATCACAGAACTCATAATTCATTGGCTGGGTTGTGCCTTGTTTTTTCTTAATGTATCACACACACAACCTCTTCCTCTATATGTACAAACTGCAGTGGACATAAGCAAACAGTCCCTTCTTGCCTTAAGCTCAGGGGATGCAAGCACAACTACCTAGCCTTAAAGAGGAAGATTACACCAGAATATGTGACAGCAGCCAATATAATTAACATAATAAGAAATTAGGAAATCTGGCTGGATTACTGATCTGGCTTCAAATGCAAGATCTGCTGAAGAAATGTTGGTTCATCTCAACCTGCCAGCTTTTCACGACTGGTTCCAGTCAAATGATCCTATGCCACTCTTTCGGGCACGCTCATTGTAGATCTCTTCATTTTTCTCAATAAGCTTGCGCCTGAGAAAAAAGATTAGAAGTATTATAGCTACAGAAACAGAAAGCACATGTATATTCCTGAACAGTTTATTCTTGAAAATGTATGGGATCTCGCTTGCTGGGAAGCTGATCCAAATTCTGATTAATTTAGCCAACTGATGAGAGGAAAAAGTGTCCATGCAAGACATGGACAGATGCTTCCTTTTCCCCACTGGCTCATGGGGTAGGGATGTTCAGCTATGGGCCCTGATAGGCCCACCCTAGGCATCTCTACCTGGTCATCACGGGTTAGTTATCCGTTACCACATGGTTCCAGCAAAGTGGGGGAAAAATGAGCTACTTGTCTGGGAAGCAGTGGCGTAGCTACTGCGAGGCGGCTAGAGCGGTCCGCCCCAGGCTCTGCCACCCAAGGGGGTGCTTGCGCCAGCTGCTTTGCGGAGACAGCAGCAGTGGGGGGGTTTGCGATTGGCAGCTTATCAAATGGCCGAAAGACTGGGGCAACCACCACCGTGTGCGCCTGTTAATGTTTTCAGGGGCTTTGCTCCAATTGGAGGCTTCAATTGTAGCAAAGCAGACGAAAACACAGAAGCATGCGCGGGACCTAAATTAATGACGTCACAGTGTCATGTGATGTCATGACGTCATCCGGGCGCCCAATCACCACACCGCCCCAGGCTCCCGATTGCCTGGCTACGCTACTGCTGGGAAGCAGTGGTCCCCCCCCCCCACAACACACACAAATTATTCATTGCAAAAGACTCTCAATCTTTTTAAAGGCCTGGTTTTGACCCACGATTTATATAAAAAGATTTAGGAACGTGTGAATAGCCTGGTTCTGAGATCATTCTTGGGAACTACGCACTTCTTGCCAAAGGGGCTCTAGGATAGACTTAACCCAGATCTTAACAAAACTACGAATGCTTTGTAATGCTTTGCAAACTGCATCAGACCAGTGGCCCATCTGGCTCAGTATTGGCTCTGAAGTGACAGACAGGAGGTACCAGGGATCAAAGTTGGCAGCTTTTGCATACAAAGCAGATGCTCAACCACTGAGCCATATCCCCACCCTCCAAATCCCACTACTTGGACTTTTTTTTTAAAGTTGTTTTCCTACCTCAGCGAAACATTTTCATCTATCAAAGCAGTTACATTAATCCGATGTTTCTCTTCAACTGCTGCAATTCGTTGTTGGATAGCTTTCTCCATCTCAGCTATATTGATTTTCTGTAAAGGGGAAGGAAAGGAATGTGGGAGTTGGGTGGAAAGAAAAGAGCTTATGAAGCAGTCTTAAAAAAATCTCTTCATGAATTTTGACAACAAATCTAATACATTTAGTATTATTATTAACAGTGTTTATATACCGCTTTTCAACAAAATGTTCACAAAGCGGTTTACAGACAAAATCAAATGATTAAATGGCTCCCTGTCCCAAAAGGACTCACAATCTAAAAATCCCTACTGTATATAAAATTCTCATTGTATAAAAAATGTACAATATACAGTTGGATTGTGATATAAGGTCTTTAAATGAAAAGGAACGCTACAGAATGGCCTGGGCTGATCTGTTCTTGAACAGAGAATCCCTTATTGTCCATCCATAAGAAACTAACTGTTCTTCCAATCTCTTTTAGGATGAATTCTCCCAAAGATCTTTCCATACAAATGGTTGTTTAGTAGGTAGGAAGTACATATACAGGGATAGGTTCTTGAAACTCTGTTGTAAAGTGAATCCATCATTAAGTGAGTCTTCAACACCATCTAGTGGTCTTTGGTATAGCATGTATAGCCTACATAATGCAATGCAATACAGCAGGGGCTCCCAACGTTCGGGACTCCGACCCCCCCCCCCCCCCGTAACCTCTGAGTGGCTACCCCCTGCTACTTCTGGGTTGTGGTGCGAGCAGGAGGACCCGTCCGCCCACGCCACAAGCCGAAAAAGAAGGCTACAGGCCTTCACTGTCCCCTGCAGCACAGACCTGCATCCTACCTTTTCTCAGCGCCGTCATCAAGATGGCAACACCCAAATCTCGTGAGAGCACATGAGGCTACCTATGTTTGGTTTTCAAAACTGGTTCTTTAGTGGACCTTAAAATAGATTTGTAGGGTTTTCTAGTTCATGTTATTCTCCATGTTTTAAGGAGATTTATAGGCTAATCTGATGTTATCACTAGTGCCAATAGAGGCGGTTAACATGATACTATACAGTTGTGTGACCAAGCCTTTAGAGGCACTGTTTGCTAATAGGAGGTCTTCAAATTTGGGTAAACAAAATGATTTAGTTGTAAATTTGGATCCACAGTAGATGGGCTTTCCCCCATTTTTCCTTTGTGTACTATTCATTGAATTACCATTTTTGTAAAGGTCTTTTAAGTGGTATATATCCCGCCTTCTTCCCCACAAAGAAAACCCTTTGTTCTTTTCCTGGTCATAAAAAAAGACAAATAATGGGTTTATAGGAGAAATGAAAGGTGTAAATATTTTGTTCCAGTGTTTCTAAACCTGTGGGTGGATCTAAGAAATGGATTTTGGATATTGTCTGGAATAGCGTTTCCCAAACTGTGGGTCGGGACCCACTGGTGGGTTACAACCTGATTTCTGGTGGATCATGACCAGAGCCTCCAATGAAAACATGGGTGATGGATAGATCAGATAACTAATTGCCTCAAGCCCTGATTTTTGAGGCTATTCAAAAATCAGATAGCTGCTAATTGCCCTGCAAAGAGCTGAGCTCCTGCAGTTTGCAAGGAGCCGAGCTCCTGCAAGTTTGCAAGCTTGTGTAAAATATAAACAGATAAATGTTTGAGCGTCTTTTTTTTTTCTAAGTCCTTCAGTGACAGGAAGTGGGGGCAGGTGAGGGCTGGGTCACATAACTACCCTACTCATGTATAAGTCTAAAATGTATGCCTTAAAATTGACCCTGAAAACCTGGGTCGACTTATACATGAGGCATCTAAGAACAGCTGCTTGAAGGTGGTGGTGGGGACTAGGCTGAGAAGCAGGACGCATGGGGGTGGGGGGAAAAAGAGCTATTTTACCTTGTTTTGAAACAGCACAGAAACGGAGCAATTCTCCAAACAGGAAGAAAGGTGAAGGAGTTTATGGGAGTTGTAATCTTTGTGAGGTCTGCTGCTATGGAAGTACAGTACTGTACTCCTCACAAAGCCTACAACTCCCATAAGCTCCTTCACCTTTCTTTCTTCCTGTTTGGAAAATAGCTTCGTTTGTGTGCTGCTTCAGAACAAAGTAAAATAGTTTTCTTCTTGTTTGGAGCATTTCTGTTGCTGCTTCAGAACAATCACTGGTCATTTTCAAGAATTCAAAGAAATTCACCCCCCCCCCTAAGTTTTACCCTTGACTTATCCAACCATGGGTCATAGCAAATTCCATAATTTTTGGCTTAAAAATTGCCCTCAACTTAGCCATGCGATCAACTTATACTCGAGTATATATGGGTAAGCAAGCAAGCGCCCCTCAAGCCTTGAGGCTATTCATTAGGGCTGCCTCATTTTGAGGAATGGATTGAGTTTTTTGTAAATTAATAAAAAATAAAGCATTATTGCCTGTAAATAAATAAATAAAATATTTCTATAATTTTTTTTTAAGTCTCGTAAAGCTAGGTAGGTCTTGATAGAGCCTACCCATTTTAAAAAGTGGGTCCTGATGCTAAAACATTTGGGCACCACTGACATAGATAGAATTACTGTATGACCCAGTTTTGACATCTAGTGTAATTGTTGGACTCAACACAAGGGCTTACAAGCAGATACAGCACAACCGAATTTTTTGCATTGTAACCATGAACTTCCCTTTTGCAACCAACACCAAAAATAGGGTGGTGGTGGAAATAAGTGTCCAGGCTCATTTCCCTTTTGCTTTGAGAGATGAACCAGGGGAAGATGTACATTTTATGATTATTGCCTTTAGGTTACTTCTTCAAATGATAATGGTTTGTTGCCCTGAACATCATTTAAGGACACAAAAGAATTTTGGCTCATGAAATGAACCAGGGAGTGTCCACCATCTCCCATTTCAGACAACCTGTCCAAGATTTACAGTAACAAGGCCCAGGAAACCAAGTATAACATGGGAGAATTAGGTTCAAATATCAATATGGACATCAGTATGTCCATTGGACTTAATAGCCTGCAATATTTAATTTACAAGTGGTTTGCCTTGCAAGGGTGTTGTAAGAATGAATAAAGAAAAATGATGCTGAAATTTATGGCCTGGGTAGATGACTATCTGTCAGGAAGAACCTGATGTTAATTTAAAAAACCATCAAATTGCATGGACTTCACTTTGCTCCAGGATAATGACGTTCTGCAGATAACATTGCAAAATTATATGTGGTGGTCCTCATTGAATGAAAACATTATTACAGTAAGCATAAGCAAAATACGTGGACACAAGTCCTCATTCAGTGATGCCTATCAAGTTTTTCCAAAGTGTTGTCATCAATCTCCTTCCTTATTCTCACCTCATTCTTGAGCTCCATCTCTGTCTTGTAAAGGGTTGAAGCGATAGCATCCAAAGTCTCATCCTTCTCATTCAACTGTGCCTCCAAACCCTTTTATTGAATAAAACACATTTTAATGTCCACATTCTGCATTTCAACAATTGTTCATGACATCAATCTAAAGCAATTGTTCAATTGTTCATGACATCAATCTAAAGCAACTTCATGTAGCAATAAAACCTATAGCCACGCCACCAAGTCCAAAGCACAGTCCTAACTAAAGACCTTCCAGCCCAGGTATGCTTTACTGAGATGTGTAAAGGCCAGAAGAGAAGAACATTGATTGATTTTCTGACATGGGCAGCCCAATCCTGTCTAGGACTGCCACAGCATGCAAAAGCACGCTGTACCGGATCCAATCCAGGATCGGGCCATCGCCGGTGCAGCTGCAGGCTTCCATGAGGGAAAGGTAGGTAGGTAACGCCCCAGCTACCCCTATGGGTCTCCTCGGATGTGCGCTGGCAAAATAGCCAAGGAGAAATCCAAATCCAAGGAGCTCATGTAGGGCCCATGTAGGGCTCGATAGGCCTAGGAGGGGGGATAGGATTCAGGGCAGCGCGCCAACCGAGGATCCCTCTCCCCTCCTGGGCTCGGTAGGCCAATCCCCCTCCCATTCAGCCCTCCCCACGCCCCCCCTCCCACCCGGCACAGGACTTACCTGTTTCGCCTCTCTCCAGCAGAGCGTGAGCAGTGCTGGCACCACTTACTCTCAGGGTGTCAGAAACGTGCCTTACGGCAGGGGTCCCCAACCACCAGGCTGTGGCCCGTTTGGGACCGGGCCGCCCAGCCAGAAGCGTCTTCGGGGTTGGGGCGGTGGGACCCAGGGTGGGGGCCGGACGTGGTGGTGAAGGGGATTACTTACCTCCGTGCTGCACCATCTCGGTCCTCCCCCCCGCCCTAGAGCTCGAACGGCTCCAAATAGGCACTAAACCAGCGGGGGGTGGTTGTGATTGGAGCCGCGCTGGGCGCGCGCAGCTGACATCACACCCGGGTCACATGGGGGCAAGGCGGCAGCCCAAACGGGCCGTGAAAAAAAACCCCTCCGACACCACGGAGGTTGGGGGCCGCTGCCTTACGGCATGTTTACGACACACAAGAGCGGCAGAGTGGCCGCAGATGGGGTTGCGCCGTTGGAGACATTTAGCCATCTTATTGACAGTTCTTCAATATTGGTTAGCTGTCCCCCTAATTAGTAGGTTGGTCACAGCTGCTGGTTTTGCGTTGATTTTGCTCCAGGCTATTCTGGTGTTCTGGTTTTTGTTTTTATGCTATTGTGTGATGTTTATATTTATTTTGTTCATTATTTTTTTATTGCTTGCTTCCAGGCTATTTTGCCAGTCCTTTGGGGTGGATATGCAGCATGCGCATCTTAAGACAAATAAAACAGAATGCAGACAGAGGAAAACCCTGTTATTAACAATTTAACCTCCCAGATGAAGGATACTCAGAGCAGGGCACTTAATGGAGATCTTAAAAAGCCATTCTCTGTGCTTTGTTTGTTGCAAAGACATCTAAGCCTTAAGGGGAAGGCTGAATGAAACAAGGAGATTCTACACATATCCCATGAATATAATCTGGATTGCAAGTGTAGGGCAGAAGGTCTGGCTCAGTAGAGCGGCCATCTCATATGCCTGAAGATCTCAAGGACGGCAGTTCGGGACTGCCGGAAGTCTGTCAGAGAGCTGCCGGCATGCCATTGCTAAGCTGCAAAACCTCTGTGAGGGAGAGGAGCTGCAGCTGCACTTTGAGTGGGAGTCAAAGTTGCCTGTCAGGTGAAGTGTGATGAGGCGGACGCCAGAGAGAGGCTGGACTGTGAAAGAAACCATCTAGAATGAAGGGTTCTATGAAGGACTGGAGCATATTGTATTGTAAAAACCCCTTGGGGTTTAGAAAGCCTGCCTGTGTAAACCACCTTTGAATTAAAGTCAAAGGAGAAATCCGATGACCAAAGAAAAAGGTGGTATATAAATATTGGTTATTATTATTATTAATTCTTGTAACATTATACATATGTACTGGATTGGACTACACAATAAAAAAAACCTGTGTTAAAGAGGGTTAACATTAGATATACAATTGATATTACTGGATGTGTGAGAATAGCAACAAAGCAACACAGCCAGACTTCTAATAACTCAGCAAATTATTGCTTACAGCTCACTGGCGCAGAAAAACTTTGATTGGTAAATCAACATGTACAATTTATCGGAGGACTGTCTCTGCTGTCATATGGGCTTAGGACTGTCCAGGCCCCTGAGGAAACTGTACAAGCTCAATCAATCTCACAAGACCTCCTTCCGCAAAAGCAAAACTGTTCAATCCAGCAGGTTAGCGATATCAGTTGGCATTCTCAAGCTCCAGGGTTCAAACCTCTGATGGCTCAGAGCTGCTGTGAGGGAGAGGAAGGCTTTACCTTTAGAATTGTTTTGGGAAACAAGTAGCCCTGCCAGCCCCCTATGGCAGGTGGGCTTAAAGAACTTAAGAAAAGCCCTGCTGAATCAGGCCAAAGGCCCATCTAGTCCAGCTTCCTGTTTCCCACAGTGGCCCAACAGTTGCCTTTGAAAAGCAGAAGAGAAAGGTGTACTTCTCTCCCATCATGGCTGCCCTGCAACTGGTATTCAGAGGCATACTGCAGCTGAAAGCAGAGGTAGCATGTAGCCATCATGACTGGTAACCACTGACAGACCGGTCCTCCTTGAATTTGCCCAATCCTCTTCTAAAGCCACCCAAGTTAGTGGCCATGACCACATCTTGTGGCAACAAGTTCCACAGACTAAAGATATGCTGTGTGAAGAAATATTCCTTTTGTCCATTCTAAATGTTGAGCATCCAACATTCCTAATCACAGAGACTATCTATCTGCAGGTAGAGCATTTGATTCTTTTGACAAATGCTGTACTTCTGGATAGGGGGCTGTACTACAGAACATGTTGGCAACAGGAGCAGGGCTCACCAGTGCACCTGCAGATGTTGCAAGGCCTTAGAGACTCTCTACAGTTTCAAACATCTGCACAGAAACTAGCCTTTCTGCACGTCTGCCACATGACAATGGGTTGCTGGATGAAAGAGAGCGTGTAACAAAATAGTAATGATGTTAAGGTGGCAGTTCATTTAGTGCAGCGATTTTCAACCTTTTCATCTCATGGCACATTGAGAAGGTGCTAAAATTGTCAAGGCACACCATCGGTTTTTTAATTGACAAGGCAAACCACACTTGATGGCCAGGGGTTCACATCCCTTAATGGCCTTACTAATATATGACCCTCCCTAAACTCCCACAGCACACCTGCAGACTATTCATGGCACACCCATGTGCCACAGCACAGTGGCTGAAAATCGCTGATTTAGTAGAATGGCTCTTTGTTTTCATGCTATATGACAGGAACAAGGCTGAGCTGTTTGGTTCTCACTTTTCTTGTCCTTCCTTGGCTAATGCTCAGTGGGAGAGTTCATGTTTTAAGGACACTTCAGGTGCATCTATTCAACATGATTAATACTTACCTCAATCTTTTTCTCCAATTCTGCTATTTTTTCTGAATCTTCCCTGTGCTGCATTTGATGCTCCTTGAAATGCAAAATTACTAAATTATGATAGGTAATAATGATGTAGGAAAACCAACAAGCAATATTTAATCCTAAATTTTTCGGTGGGCTCACCATGAGGCCTTGGGGAGATTTTTACCTTTAAGGCAACCAGCTTTCATGGACAATGTTAGTAACCTGTAGCTATCAATATCTCTCTAAAGGCCAAACAACATTCTACATCAGCGTCTCTCAACCTTATCCCTCCCACGTACCCCCTGTCCTAGCCCCCCAAGCACCCCCCGATTCCCCTCAAGTCCTGTGTACCCCCGTGTACCCCCTCCCCAAAAGTGCACCCCCCAAAAAGAGAAAAAAGCGCTTTTTTCTGTCCATGTGGCGCTTCCGAGCCAGCTCGGAAGCGCCGCATGGACGGAATCGTCCCCCATTGCTGTCACTTTTTTCCGGCCATGCAGCACTTCCGGAGGACCCGCTCGGAAGCACCGCATGGTCGGAATCATCCCCCGTTGCTGTCCCTTACCTTTTTCCGGCCATGTGGCACTTCCGAGCGGGTCCTCTGGAAGCACCGCATGGCCAAAATCGTCCCCAGTAGCTCTCCCTTACCTTAGCTTGCAGCCGCCATGTTGGATCCCGAAGTCTCGTGAGATCCAAGATCGCGGCTCCCAAATCTCATGCCGCGATCTTGGATCTTGCGAGACTTTGGGAGATCTAACAGGGCAGCGGCTGTAAGGTAAGGGAGAGCTACCGGGGACTATTTTGGCCATGCGGCACGGCCGAGCGGCCTGGCAGGCTGTGACAAAACAGGATACTAAGAAGAAAAACAATGCTGGGACGGTTTGGAGAAAGAAGATCCCTTTATCATCATTATTGCTTATCACTGTGTCAGAGGCATCAGTAGGGTTTGTGTCACCCGGTGAGAGTTTATTGCATTAATCCAGTGGTGTCACTAGCGTTGGTAACACCCGGTGCAGTAACTCATGGTGTCACCCCCATTAACTTTATTTAGTTTAATATATAGCAGTACAGGTCACCCAACAAATCAGTAACCAAAAAAAAAAAAAAAAAAAAACAGTGGCCAACTTGATGACACAACTGAATAAGAGTTCTGGCATTAGCTCAGATACATATATATTGAGAGCTGACTCATACTAACACCTTAGTGATTCAATGCTGTGTTATAACACCTCATTGGCTCTCAGAACAATCAGTCTCAATGGTCAATTTGAGTTTTAAAAAATCCACTTTTTGTTACATAAGGCAGTTGTGGTTTCTTTTTCTGGTTAGTTGGCCATACTGTTTGATAGAATTCAGATAATTCAACAATATTTCATTACATTCTGCATTAAATCACCTTTCCAGTGATATATAACACTATGGTATTATTCATAAATACAAATTTTCCAAAAAGTTTCCACAATTTTGGCCACTAAAGGTGTCACACCACCCCTGAGGGTGTCACCCAGTGCGGTCTGCACGCCCCGCACCTGCCTAGTGACATCACTCTGTTGTCTTATCTGTAAGACAACAGAGCATACACTTCCAAGCACAGGAGTAAAGCATTGTACCTGAGAAAACTCCATGTTCCTTTATGATGAGAGTAAAGACAACATCATAGGCGGAACACATGGAAGCCAGTGTATTCCACAACTGCTAAAATCACATGCACGTTCCCCCTAGCATTTCTGCTTGGAGAAAAATGTCCACTGAGATCCAATTAGCTAGTGATTTTGGAGAAGCTTTGCTCTTGCTCTCTCTAGTGGAATGGCTGGCAATCTTTCTGGAGGAACATTTAACTCTACACGTGCACTTTATTTATTTTATGGTGGTTTAATTGTTTTGTTGTTGTAGTTTTTCATTTGCATTTGGAAATTTTGGTAGTTTATTGCCAAGACATTAAAATGGAACTGAACGGACGAGCACACTTTGCATGCGTCGATGCTGCTTAGCATGTGCAGGTCCTGCTGCATAGCTGAACTAGATGGGTGGCCCCGTCATGAGGCCAGCTGAAACAGCCAATTTGAGCAACAGGGTTGGGGAAGACTCGCGGTGCCCAGTTCCTGCCCTACTACACACTTTCCAAGCATGCAAAAAGGAGGGGAGCTGGTCCAGTACTTTCTCAAACACTCTCCTGAGTGCTCAGGAAAAGATTGTTGTTTTTCTTCTGCTGCTGTTCCTTGTAAAGTGGACTGCTGGGCAGGGACGGGATACACCTGGCCAGGCACATTACAGGAAGCCACAGAGGATGACTACAATGAGGTGAGTACTGACAGTGTATGTCAGAGAAGGGAGATGTTGACATGTGTGCTTGCGGGGGTGAGAGGGAAGAATTTGCGGGTGGGTGGGCAGAAGACCCATTCAGGATCTCCCTGAAACTAGATAACGTTCAGGTCCCCTTGCAGGCTTATAGGTCTATTTTACAGACAGTGGCCCTTTACAGCTTAATAAACACAATTTTTGCTTTGTTGAAACACCACTTACCTCTCTTTCTTTTTGGAAGATTCTGTCTATTAAAAAACTGTCATTCTGAATAATCTTCTTTTGTTCCTCTAACTCCAATTCAAACTTTCTGGTCAATGATTGCTCTAAGGAAAGGAGGAGATTTTGGGTCTGTGATTTTGGCAAACCACATACATATGTGGTTTGCATCACAAAAATTCTCATACATTGTTATTTAGTAACATTGATGTGTTTGAAATATGTAGTATCATTCACCAGAGGTAATCTTGGCAGTGTGGAGAATGCACGGTTGCCTCCTCCATACAAAGGCCCTTAGGTATTGCAGAGACATTGCTTTTTTGCAATCAGATGAAAGAAGAATTGAAAGAGTGGTTCCACACAGCACTTAACATACTGCTATATTCTCTAAAGAACTAATTTTGTTCTTTGTGAAAAACGACCTCAATTTGTCAATCCAAAATCTCCTGTTTCAATGAATCATTGAATTAGGATTAAGTCTAGGGACACCTCCCCTCTGGTCAGCTCCAAGAGGAATTGAGACTGTTAATATCTCCAGGATTCCTTTGGTTAGTCACCTTCAGATCAATGCGATTCCTGAAGGCTCCAGGGCCAATCCTGGAGATCTGGCAACCCGTTGAGATTACTATTAAGATGGCACTCCATTGGACTCAGGGCAACAGGAAGAACACACAGGAGATCATGCAGTTAACTGAGATCCAGGTAACTGCACATGCATAGCACATGTATAATATGTAAGAGCAAGAATCCTCACTTTGCTGTAACAGTGCCTTCTCCCGCTCAGTCCTCTCGCTTTTTTTCCATTCTGCTTGTCTTCTCAACCATTTTTCCTCCATTTCATCAGAAATGCTATCCTGCAAAAAAATGAGGGGGGGGAAAGAAATTGCCCAAATTTGAAAAATATAGATGGCAGTTACATCCCCCCTTTTACCAGGATATGTTTAAAATACTGTATGAGGATATAGGCTTCTTGCTGAAGGAGCAACAAGAAAAAGTTCCATGCAAGAGCATCCCTGGCTCTTTTTTTCTACATGGGGTTTAGAAAGGAGGAACAGCAGCATTGTAGAATTCTGCAAATTCTGTTCTCTCCACGGCAGGTTCATCTTCAATGTGCATTGGGGGCATTTCATTTATTTATTAGGTTACACGTTGGCTCAAAAAAGCACCTGCTGCCATCTTTGCCAACAGACAATGGCAATTTAAAACGGGGACTTTGAAACCCCAAAATACACAACAGATTTTGACTGGATCAATGCTGCGATAGTCTCTGCAACGGAGAGCATTGGATTTTTTTGTACAATCCAAACAGGTAAGAAAAGAAAGTGAAGCATATTTTGTTGAAAAAAATCACAGTTGCAAACAGAAAGATTTCAAATCTAAAGCCACTTTTTAAAAAAAAAAATGCTATAACTCAGTCACTTTTCAGACAATTTGTCTGAAATTTGGCCAGATTATCCCCCTTCCCAAAAAGATTCTGTATGGGGGGCGGAGCCTAACAGAGGATAACAGTTCATACATTTGATGAAGTGGGCTTTAGTCTTCAAAAGATTAGGCCACAAGAGATCTGTATAAAGAGTCACAAGTTTTTGAGATGTTTCGTATTGGGGTGTATTGCATATTAGATGCATCTCAACACTTTTGGGGGTGGAGGGAATTAACACTAACTTGGTACACACGGAATGCATTTTTCAGATACTTGTATTCCTTCTGGAGTCCAGCTGAAAAAACAAAGAAAAGGAATAAAATATTATATATGTACCCTACATATGACACTGCACTAAGGTATTAAGGTAGTGTCTTTTTCTGAAGTACAAGTGAACTGGCTACTCATTCAGTGACTTGTCTTCCCAGAAATTAACGCCATTGAGAAATCTGACTGCAGTAAGTCGGGGTTTCTTAAAGTTTCTGAATCTAGTTTCTGCCATTTCAACATACTACTGTACTATACCTTCCAGGAACTCTCCCCAACCCATGCTAACCATCTGTTTGGTGAAAGCATATGGAGGTGCTTGTACTCAGTTGCACACGTTTCACAGTCGCGGATGAGAAATTGGGAATTGGTGAATAGATTGTAGATTTAACTAACGGGAAGCCCAATCCCACCTAACTTTCTGCCCAGCGATCCAGCAAGGCAACGCTGGCTCCTGAGCAGAAAGTGGGAGCTTGGAGGTCACCTTGGGGGAAGGAAACTTTTGTTCCCTTACCTCAGGTAAAGCCCCATCCCTTGCAATGGGTCTCCTCGGATCTGCGCCAGCTATTTTGCTGGCGCAAATCCAGGAGCCCCATGTAAGGAAAAATGAATTGGGGATAGGATTCGGCATGTGCCACTGTCGTCGATCCCGCCCCCTGTCAGGCCTGATCTGCCCACCCCCTGTCAGGCCCCATATATCCGCCCACCCACCCCATTACACCCCTCCCCACCCTCCCCCCACACCCTCTTACCTGGGCTGGAGCACTTCCCACAGTGCTCCAGTGCGCCTGGGCCAGTGCTGGCCTCTGTGATGGCCCATGCTTCTGCTGTGCTGTTGCAAAATGCTTTCCGGCACGTTTTACAACAGCCTGTGCCAGCCTAGCACAGCACATGCACAGAGGCTCAGTAGGACTGAGCCCTAAGCATCACACATTATCTCTGTATGTTCCCTCAGCAGCTTCCCTCTTCCTCTGTGTAGTTCACACAAAATGTGTTTGCAAGGATTTGCGATTTGGAAAGGAGAAATGGCAAGTGGAGAAAGGCTAAGCACAACTTTCCTCCCTGCCATTTCTCCACTCCCAAGGACTGCCTCCCACAGCAGTTTTTTTCCTGTGTACAACAGGGAGCACTGGGATACTATTACATACACTGGCATGTAATGTGTAATTAGGCCCTGAATTGTACCCAGTTTCTCTTGTGCCGTTGCCCTCTCAGACCGCAGCTCTTTCTTGTACTGGTCTTCCAAGGTATCCATTTCTGTTGCATGATATGTCATCATCTCTCTGCAAAAACAAAGGGGCATAAATAAAACATTTATGCAAAGGGGCATAAATAAAGCATTTCCACAAGAGGAAAAACAGAATGAAGGAGGACAGTGCTCTTTTTTCCGCCATGAAGGACCTTGTCTATGGGGGTGCATTTAAGGTTTATATGAAAGTGTGATTCCTAAGGGCGCAATTCCTAATGATGGGAGTACCATAGGGTTTACGAATGGGTTGTCCAAGTATCCTGTGCATACCTACTTAGGAGTCAATCCACTTGAACTCATTTGGGTTTTCTTCCAAGAGTAAACATGCACAGGGCTGGACTACCAATTCAAGTCACATTCCATTTTGTTCCCCCTTTGAACAGGGAACCATCTGTATAGTTCCTTGCTATTATCCATCCTTTGCTCATGGGACAGTGGAGGCAATAAAAATAAGTGCAGCAGAACAGAGACTATAAAATAAATATAAACCTTGTGTACAACAGTAGCCATACTTGATTCTTTTCTCATGTTCCTCTTGCAACTCAGTGCATTTTTCTGCCATTTCTTTCTCCAGCTGGGGGGAAACAAAGATAATGCATCTTTTCAACATATTCAAAGTCTCACAGTCACTAGTATTAGCCATTAGGTTTTCGGGAATAGACTGTGTTGGAAGCTTTAAGCTTCCAACTTATTTACACAGTCTATTCCCGAAAAACCAATGGCTGATAATGCATCTTTATTCAAGTATAAGCTTTCATCAGAGAAGTCTCCCCTATGGGGTGGTTTTATTGCACATGGAGCTTCTTTCTCAGACCAAGAAGTTCAACATTGTTGTTTGTAACAAATTCCACTCACTCTCACACCCCCATGTCCTGTGGACAATCATCTGAAGAAAAAACTGCCCATGGTCTAGAAACCCCTATTCAATCCACTTCCATTCAGTTTGCTATTCATTGCTTGTCGGAAGAGGTCTTGAAGGCCCCTGCTTCCCCCCAAATAAAGTCAACTCCCTCAGTTAAAGACAAAGGGTGCCCCACGGAACTGGCTTACCTGCTTGTGCGTAGTGTGGTGATCTCGGCGCAATTGCTCCATTATGGCTGTAAGCTCAGAAATCTGTTCTACCAGGTCAGCAATAACATCCTCCCTGCAAGACATGCCAGCCCAGCCCTCAGTACATCCGAATGTGCACAATGAAGGACTGCGATGACCACGTCATGTCCAAAGGGTGGGAAAAACCAAGAATTACAAGACGGCTTCATGGTTTGCCAGGGTTACGGATGGGAAAAAGGAGGGATGAGACAAACGTCTGTCTGCAAGTGAAAAGGAGACAGTGCTAGAGGAAGCACAGGTGCCTTTGTCTTACAAAAGAGCAGGCATGGAAGGGTGTAAATTGCTGAGAGAGAAAAGAAAAAGAGTTGCTGAAAATAAAGACTAAAGACCAGAAATGGCCTCAAAAGGAAAAGACGGAAGAACGAGGAAAACCAGGACAATCATGATTTCTTGTCAACAGCTCGTTAACCTCATTAAAGTGAGTGACCAAAGAATGGCATGTCCAGGATAAAGGGTTAGCATAGAAGCATCATGAAAGGCAGCATTTGGCATGCCGTGCCAGGAGGTCTTGGGCCGGCCCTTCGTGTGTGTGTGTGTGTGTGTGTGTGTGTGTGTGTGTGTGTGTGTGTGTGTGTGTGTGTGTGCGCGTGCTGAACACTAGTCAACAATTGAACCAGGACTGTAATTGCTCTGTTGCCTGTGTAACAATGCTCAGATTGTGCCACAACATTATCTTGCAAGCACCTGTCAAAAGCATGTCCTGGAAGAAGGGATCAAGCTATGAAGGAAAGTGTAAGAAAGAGATGCTCAGTAACAGTTTTGATTGTAATCCAGGAAAGGATGGTAGTGGCGATTCAGTACTTACGTCTCAAGCTTAGGTGGAGAGCTGCAGAGGATGTTAAAAAGGAGAGAGAGACACACACAATTAAGGAATCACAGTAGGCAGCCAAAACACATGCACATAACAAAAGCAGCTGTATCTAAGGCCAACTCTATAGCATTAGACTAGAGTGCGCCTGTGGAAATTATGGAATGAATTTGGCAGATTACAATAACTTTGCAAAGTCTGTGGTTGCCTGCGTCAAGGTGTATCACATGCAGCAATGGTAGGCTCTGTACCTCATGGGCTGGATGTGACCCACATGCTGTGGCATAGCAACCAGGCTGCACAGTACATAACACATCATGACAAGTGTCCCCGCCCAGTTTGCTGAACTGTGCGTTGTTAATGGGAGAATTCCTGGATACAGAACCTGAATTACGGACGCACAAGCACAAAGCAAGCTGACAGTATCCTCCTTGGGCATATGCTTTGGAAGGGGAAATGATGGATATAAATTCTTTAAATGAATGAATGAATGAATGAATGCGGAGGCGAGCCATTACATTTTCTTGTTGAATAAGTCATGGTAAAAAAAAAATTACTGTCCCAATCTTTATGTCCCTCTCATATGCTATTTTTAACAGGGGAAGAAAAGCTCCTGCTGGCTTTCGCTAGAAGCATTTTCCCCCATTAAAAACGTCACAAGACTATAATCAGTATCGGAACCATGGTAGAGGTAAAGTACTAAAGCCCCCCCCCCATTTCTGCACAGTTTCAGCCCATTTCATCATCCCTGCATGCTAGTTACTTTAAAACAAACAAAGATAACCCACAGGTACAAAAATACTAGGTTTACTTATGCATTTAGGATCATGCCTTGTATAACCCTAAGCCACCACCCACTCCAGTCCCACCTCTATATAGATATGGGAATAATACTGGCCTATCTGATACGGTTATGCCAAGTTTTACCAAGAGCTAACGTGTATAGCTAACGTGTTTAGAATGCTCAAAAGGTTTTACACACATCCATGTGTAAAACCTTTTGAGCATTCTAAACACGTTAGCTATACATCATTAAGCAGTGTTGTATCTTTCTTCCTACACCTGCATAGAGAAAACATGTTGTGTGTGAAGTAGCCCCCAACACAAAGTCAAGACAATACAGTATTATTCTTCACAGGTATGCTGACGTTCCTTGCCATTGCATGAAATTACCTGGGCACAATGGGCTTGATAGGTTTTTTCTTCTCAAATATACTATCCTGTAGCGTGGCTTCAATTTGGTCAGTAGTGCGAGTCAAGGTGAAACCAGAAGAGATCTTTTCAACCTCAGGTGTTATCTGGGGTGAAAACAGAATGACTAAATTCCAGAATCCTACATTTTGACATTCAAACCACTTATATGCTCCCTAAAACTGAAAGTCAAAAACACTTTTATAAAACACAGTACACTCAAAGGGCACTGTGCTTTGGTGAACAACGATCCTGTACATGTTTAACTTGGATGTCAATCCCACTGTGTTCAATGGGCCTGTCATGAGCAGTTTTCTATTTGGAGATGGTTAGAATTCAAACTACTGTACAGGTTTCCCTTCAACAACATTAAAAAGTATGGAAAGGGCCAACTGAAAGGGGGAGGAGGTAAGTAGCCCAAAGTGTACCTAAGGGCAAGCTCCTATCCATTCAGTGTGCAAAGCTGGAGCTGAAACACAGAGCTAAAAATCACTGAAATGTCTCACTGCTGAATTGCACTGTTGAACTATTTGAGAGAGAAAGAGAGAGAAGAGCATTTGATTTTGTCTGTAAACCGCTTTGTGAACGTTTTGTTGAAAAGCGGTATATAAATACTGTTAATAATAATAATAATAATAATAATAATAATAATAATAATAATAATACAGCAGCAGCAACAACAACAACAAATGAAACTACAATCAAAACAATCGTATAAAACAACACAATGCGGTTAAACCAACATCAGCAGCCGGGGGTGGGGTCTGGAAGGGGGAGGAGGCTGCAGAGAACATGTAGTTGGCAAGGGGCCAGTGATGAAGCGGTCACAGTTTGAGCTCCAGAGGGAAACAGGGGCCTGCAGCCTGCCAGACTTGTGGTCTGGACAGTCCCCTTTGTGCTCAGGGACGGACCCTGTAGAGACAACTGGAGGAGGAAGATGGGTGCAGAAGGCCTTCCGAGGCCTCACCAGGCTCCACCCCGCTCAGGGCACAGTCACCTGCCTGCAATGCCCACTGCCTGGGAGGAGGAACCTGCTCCGGCCAGTGTGACCCCTTCAACCCTAGTCCAATCCACAGGCAGGGCACTCCTAAAGAGAAATTTGTCTTTTTTTTGGGGGGGGGGAGAGGAACACTTTCAAATTGCACAGGTCTCAGCTTCCAGATGCTTCCATATCTTCAAGGCTAGACAATTATAAGGCAGTCCACACTGAGAGACCTTTCATGGCTCTCTAGATGTACCAGCTGGTGCAGAATGCAGCTGCCCATTTCTTTGTCGGGGCAGGTAGCAGAGAACATATCACAATAGGGCTCCAGTATTGATGCTGATTTTGACCCATAAAACCTTTAGTGTCTTGGGTCCTACCTACCATAGAGATCACCTTTGTACAATCATCACCACCAATATCAATTGTTCTTGCCAGAACAAGCCTCAGGAAAATATCAATATCACCATCAATATCAACTGGGGCTGTGGCTGGGTTGACTCGCAGCTTTAAAGAAAGTGAAATGCAGCAGGCAGGTTGTTGTGTTAATGTGCAAAACAGAGTCTGTTCTATGCTGCAAACTGCTGTTTGCTGTAGAACAGACTCTGCTTCGTATAATTCAAGGCTGAAGCACACCGGCCGCGTTCTGGGTGCGTGCAGCCCGTTGCAGCCGGCTGTGTCTGCGTTCTTTCCGGCTGGAGGCAACTCCCACTGAACGCCGGGAGCCTTAGAGAGGTCCGTTTGCATTTGACGCTTCCCCTGGAGAATTCTCAACTTTGGCTGCGTTTCTTGCGCTGCGCGCAGAATGCGGCCGGTGTGCTTCCGCCTTAACACAACGACCTGCCTGCTGCGTTTCACTTTCTTTAATGCTAAACGTGGGAGTTCTTGACCCGGATGTTTTAGGACAGTATCTGGAAGGAGCTGTGCTGAGCTTTGCCTTGAGAAGGGGGGGGGGGGCTTTGAGGCAACTTGAAGAGATAAGCCCTGAATTCTGGGTAATTTAAATATAAGGGTGTCAGTCCACAGAACCTCTCTCTTGACATACTGTTTGCTGAAGGACTCTGCCCAAGTGCCACATCTTCAATGACTTACGGGAGCCACCCACCCTGGCTCACTTCTTTTTGGCAGGTAAAGGTAAAGGTGACCCCTGACAATTAAGTCCAGTCGTGTCCGCCTCTAGGGTGTGGTGCTCATCTCCATTTCAAAGCCAAAGAGTCAGCGTTGTCCGAAGACGCCTCCGTGGTCATGTGGCTGGCATGACTCTCCTTGCCGCAGCGCGTAGCATGCAGCTGGAACACGGAGCACTGTTTACCTTCCCGCAAGCGGTACCTATTTATCTACTCACATTAACATGCTTTGGAACTGCTAGGTTGGCAGGAGCTGGCCAAGCAACGAGCGCTCACCCCGTCACGGATTCGAACTGCTGACCTTTCAATCGACAGCTCATGGTTCAGCGGTTTAACCCACTGCGCCATATTCTCATCTATATCAGAATAATACATCAACTGGAAGCCTGAATAGGCAAGGAGTCAGACCTTTGGACTTTGAACTGGAAGACCTGTATCTCTACAAAAGTAGTATTCATTTCCCATGTCACAAGGTTGTGGCAAGGATAAAGTACTGTAATTAAAAACACTTTTCATATTGCAAATGTACCCAAATTATTAAGATCACTATGGTAAAAATGAGAAACAATCTGATCTACTTACATTCAGACGCTCCCTAGTTTTTAGTGACTGAGCAAACGATTTGGGAATCACATTTGTTCTGAAAGAGAAAGCGAAGGTTCCTTACCTGGGAACTGGAGTGCTTGGTGGTGGAGGAAGGGGGCATTCCATTTCAGTGGGATAGCCCCTGCGCCGCTTGCAGGCAGGGTTCATCAGATTGGTCACCTGGTCTCCCCGCGCGGAGGGCTCCAGCCCCTAGACCGAATCCACGAGCTGGAATCCTTCTCCACGCAGTGCTAGACACAGTTAACTGGCACAATATCTGTTACGAACTAGAGTTTGAAGTTGAACTATCACAGAAAGGGGGTGTGTGTTTGGTTTTTTACCCATATCTATGCTGAGATGGCTGACGGCTGACACTTAGTATCATTGAGCACCTTCCGGGATAGGAAGCAATAGCTCTACCTGCTTCCTTGCATGGGAGAGTTGCGAAGTTAGCAAGTGATGGGAAGGACGGGTGCATAATTTATCTCTGTTTGTAGCCTGCCAGAGCTCCCAGCGCACTAATTAGGTGTGAAAATGACCCCCCCTCACCTGAGGTGAATGTGCATTTTCCTAAAACAGCCGGCAGCGCAATTGCTCTGGACCGCCAGTGTTTCCACACAGTTGGGCAGACTTGGGCAAAAAAAGGTAAAGTAGCCAAAAGGCGAGTAAAGACAACGAAAAATTGGCTCCCAGCCATGCTGTAGCTGCCCTGAGGAAACCAGTCATTCCCCTTTCCTAGCTGTTAAAAACAGCCTAACGCCGTTCCGTTATCGATAGGAGGGGGGAGGGAGACATTGTATCTTCTGCTGTTCTTCAAAGTGAAATGATTTAATAAACCAAAAAGGATCAATTTGCTGCACCTCAGAAGAGGGAGCTCACTGACTGACAACCGTTGGCCAGCGAGGCAGGGCCGGTCTGGGGGTTGGAGCCCTCCGCGCGGGAGACCACATGACCAATCTGAGTGACCCTGCCTGCAAGCAGCCACTTAAATGGAATGCCCCCTTCCTCCACCAGAGAAAGGTATAGTTACTAAAACAAAACGTACAAAGGAACCAAACCACAACCTTGCCAACCCTATGACAAACAGAAGCCAAGGGAGTTTCCTACCCCCCAGAAAAGGGGGGGCAGAACACACTAGTTCTAAAATGTATTTCAAAAGAGTACTAAAGAGAGTGGTATATATAAGCCCTCTAGGCTTGCTCACCTGCTCAACTTCTGGCTGAGAGCAGTTGATCTCAACTCCGCCAAGTGGAGAATGGCCACCAGTGTCTGTTCTTGCTGGGCTCCTCATGCCAGTTGACCCACCCAGAAACAAGCAGTTGTTGCAGCTAGAGCAGGGGTTCTCAACCCCTTCTCGGCTGAGTACCACCACTCTCATGCTGCGTTCCACCAGAAGTGACTAGTGATGACATCAACGCCAGTTACTTCTGAGTTTTTGGAGGCCAGAAAATGCAGGTAGGAGGCTCTGGGTGGGTGGGAGGGCCCTTCTCAGTGTTCCCAAGAGGCTTGGCCAAAGGCAGGAGCCTCTCAGGAGTGAAAATGCGGCGCTGAAAGCACCACATCAGAGTGGAGTTCCAGTGGTCCGAGTACCACCAGCAGTCTGCCAAAGTACCACTGGTGGTAGAAGTACCACTGGTTGAGAACCCCTGAGCTAGGGAGTTGGTGGGTTCTCTAGGCTCTTTTGGGACAAGAATCATCTAATTCTGCGATCATGTTGACTATCCTTGGTCCTTGGTCACCTGTGGGAAGAGGTGGTGGCAGGAACTGGAGAACCAAACAATTATTGATCCAAAAAAAGAGACCTGAGAACCATCTGATTCTTCAGCCAGGGAAGAGGAAGAAGATAAGCTAAAGTGGGTAAGCCTAAGAAGACTTTTAAAAATATAAATATGTAGGAGGGTATATGTTCTAGGAACTAGGAACCATGGCAAGGGTCAAGCGCTAACACTAACACTAACACACACTAACACACACTAACACACACACACACACACACCTCTGCAGTCTTGGGCCATTTTGTATGGCCCTCCCTGTGTGCTATTTGTTAAAAAAAAGAGGGGGGGAATCAAGAGTAAAAAGCACACATCCATGTGCACATCTGATTTGACCCTTAGAGGTTTTATATCCTTTCTATGACAACACAGCCATATTAGGAACTCAAAAAGGGCTTCTCTCCTCATCATGACTTTACATGAAATCATTTGAACAAGTATTCAAATAATTGATAGCGCATAAGCTAATAATGTAATTTCTAGGAAACTATTTGCTATAGCAAAAGCTATTTGGAGTTCTACGCTTTGGAAACCCAGTTGTTTCGTGTATATCTCATCTATGTTTTTATTCTTCATGCACAATAATACTTACCGGGATGTATCTGCAGACCTTTTGTTAGCAAACTGGATCTGTTTTTGGTGGGTTGAGATTACAGTTGATCTAATAATAATAAAAAATACAAGCAGCATTGTTCAGAAATTGCACTTATCAGAAGTCATGCCTAAAACACTTTGGGCCATTTAAAGGAAAAGGTTCACCTCGCTCAAAAGCTTGTTGTTACCCACTCTAGGGGCGGGTGCTCATCTCCGTTTCAAAACCGAAGAGCCAGCGCTGTCTGAAGATGCTTCTGTGGTCATGTGGCCGGCGTGACTCAATGCCAAGGCGCACGGAACGCGGTTACCTTCCACCGAGGCGGCACCTATTAATCTACTTGCAATTTCTTGCTTTCAAACTGCTATGCTGGCAGGAGCTGGGGCCAAAGACGGTAGCTCCCACCGTCACGCAGCACTTAGGTCTCGAACTGCTGTCCTGCCTGCCTTCTGGTCTGCAGTTCAGTGTCTTAACCACTAAGCCACCGTGGCACCCATTTACCCTTCTCAAAACAGCAGTGGAAAGAGATAACCAGTAAAACAGAACACTAAAAATGGGTTTTGAGGGTGGTCAAGGTGGCTTGATAGAGACATCAATTCCCATGCCTTCATTGTTTACTATGTTTCACTCCCCCTCTGCTTAAAAAGGCATTGCAGGTTTTTGAAGCATTGCAAAAGTCTGTTCACAGAGATAACAGTGGTGGGATGGGTGGCAATGCTTCTTTCAGACTGCTTTGAAATCTCTGGAAAAACAATCGTCTATCTCCAACCTAGTCACATATTGTACTCAGGGCTGACCCATCCATGGGATGGGGTGAGGAGACTGCCTCTGGTGATGGATGGGTGCAGGCAGCACTCTGCACCCATTGACCACCTTCCACAGCTGCTTCATCTTGATCCTATTATCTTCCCCTTCTTGAAATAGGGCAACAAAGAAAGCAGACCAGAACAAAGGAAGTCGGGAGAAGCACTGCCCTGCTTTCCAAAATGGAAACTGCTCTGTTTCAAAACCGAGTGAAGTCTATGAAAAAGAAAGGTAAGAACAGCTAGAGGAGAAGGTTCACCACCACCAGGGTTCCCACTGGCACCTCCCCTGCCGTTTCCACTGAACTAGCTGGGTGGCGGTGGCTTGGTTTGCTCAGATGAAATGCACCAACCAATAGACAACACCACATGTGCCAACAAAAGAAGGAGTCGTCGTCAAATTTACATGAAGCCTTGGACACGCACAATGGAGGTGCAGGTACATGGTGTGTGCGTGTGTACGTACACACGCATGCGCTGGTGCATGCACTTGCAACATGTATGCTGGTGGGAGGTGGGGAAATTTGGGGGATGGGGCAGTAACTCAGTTCAGGCTGTCCTACTGAGTGTAAATTCTAGTGTGAGTTTTGCGAAAATCCATCTGTGCCAGACATATCCATCTGTGGTTTACAAGCACTTTCTGCTTTACATCCAAATCAACCATGCAGCATTTTGTAATCCAGAGACATTTTCTAGAGTTCTTTCAAAGTCAAATTTTAATGTAATGCAACCCATCATTGCAGCATTTTCTCCTGTTGAAGATTAAGAGAATTTCCCTTTACAGTTGAGGAATTATTTCCCTTTGCTTTCATTTAGGAACAGTTGTAAACTTTCTCCTTATACCTGGTCCGTGGGACCTCCTCTAACCAGATGGATCTCTCTTTGACTGGCTCTTTTGTACTTTGCTATTTTGTTATATATTCATTTTAGCTTTTATTAATTACTACATAAGATTGCTATTCCCTGTTGTAAGCTGCTATGAACATACGTTGGTGAAGCAGCTTATACACGCTTAAAGTAAATTTTCTATTAAATTCTGGGTCAATAGTCTATATAGCGTGTGATGTGAGATGCATATACATACACGACGCACACACACACGTCCCAATACCTCTACTTACTTTGGTTTCTGGTCCAATTGATCGGCTTTGGTTCTTAAAAGCCTTTTACACCCTATCTTCCAAGGGTCCCAACAAGGGCAGTACAAGAACTGTGAGTGGGTCATGTCTGCTGATCTGGAAAGCTGGGTGGTCAAAATGCTGCAGGTGGAAAGCCAAAACACAGCTTCAGAATTCAGACACATAATGCACTACTAGAATGTTCTCACTGGGGAACAAGTTGTTTCTCTAAATCAGTGCAACAAAACTGTGCTAAAGTGTGGCTCCTAAGCACACCAAAAGAGGCACAGAGAATCTGGAGGAGGAATACGTTGGACAAGTAGGAGAACACTGTTGGTTTCCTTTAGCACAACAAATGGGTTGAAAAGCATGTGGTTAGGGCATATAGCTATGTTGACTGATCCCAGCTGTCTCTGGCCATACAGTACAAAGAATACTTCAGGGTCTTGCGAAGGCAATTCCTGCTCCTGGATCAGCAGAGAGGAGGTATTCAAAGAGAGCCTAAATCCTGCAATAGGGGCCAAAGTGAGCCTACACCCCATCAGTTTAACTCTTAATATTAATATATCATGGGTATTATAATTTGAAAGTGCTGAGAATTTGGTTAGAGACCCCCCCCTTCCCCGCCAAAAAAACATACCCTACATCTCTTTGGACTTTCTGGAGAATGACTATTAAACCCCTTCAGGTCTGTAGACATACGCTAACAGGGGAAATAATTGCCCCCTTTATAATCCTCTGTAATGCCTAGATTATTATTGGACAGCTCCAATGCAGAAGGTTCCAATTTTTTGCCCCATTGCAGCTTCTGAAACAGAACTCCCATCTGAAGAACAGATTTCAGTGTCACTTTCCATTCTGCTAGAATAGCAGTACTGTATGTAGCAGGGAGTAACCACTAGTTGCTACTGCCCTGAATCAGTGTACAGTTGCTGGCAGCCCCTCCCTCCAACCCTGACATTAAGGTGACAGAGTATGACAATAGCAGAAACCAAATAGCTTAACTAGCATTGTTTGCCACAAACACTGTTGTGGGATCAAGGGGGGGGGGAATTATGGCTGGGCGGAGACTGTTTGGATCCTCCACACAAGTGTCCAAATGTCTTGAGTTAACCCTGTTGATTTGGCACACTTAAAATCAGTCAAGAAAAACTTACAGTTGAAGAGATTGGACTGCTTAGAAATTGTCCCCGTATTTAAAGCTGAAGTGTGGAAAAACGTTAAGATAGGAGGTGCTTTGTCTCCCACTCTGTCCAGTTGATTTTAGCTTGCTTTCTCACCATGGAAACAGGGTTATTGCCTGGTGCCAACCATTCTGTTTTAAAGGCGTAGTACACAATAGCTTGATTCCTCTCTGTATACGAGTACAATTTGTGATTGAATCCACTTAAAAAAAAAAAACTAAAGCAGGGGTTGTTCTCAACCCCTTCCCGGCAGAGTACCACCTCCGGCGCCACTCTCCTGCTGCTGGCGATGACATCATTGCCAGTTTCTTCCGGGTTTTCAGAGGCCAGAAAACACAGGTAGGAGGCTCTGGGCGGGCCCTTCTCAGCGTTCCCGAGAGACTTGGCCAAAGGCAAATGATTCCCTACATCAACATTAGCAATGCTTGGAACAAATAACTGTACAACCAATACTGCATAAAAAGGGCGCTTTTATGTATTTATTATCAGACTTACATTACACTATAAAACAAAACGTATGCAGCAAAATACACATCAGTAATTGACTGACACACAACCTGCTGGGAATGGCAAAAAGGGATGGCATTTCAAACCTTTGTTCTTTTTCTGTGTTGCTTTACATGGCAGAAAATTGCCTTTCCTTACTTGAAATGATTTCATCTTCCTCCCTGGCATCACTGATCAGTAAGAGAATTAAGATATGTATTGGTGTAAACTCTACAGCTTTCTAGTTGAAGGGAGAGATTAAAAAAATCCAAAATGCATACAGTATTTATCCAATGTATATAAAATTCAGGTAACAGTGAGACATCTTCAAATTCTACTTTATATTTAAAAAGTGTGCTATGAAGCAGAACTTTCATTTACAGCCCAATTCTATCCTCCCCTGCCGTAGGCTCTTCAGCGTGGACCGTGAAATCCTATCCAGGGAAGGCCATGGCTGGAGGCCTACTTGGGATGAGCGGGCATCTGCCCGCTTACCCAGGGTAAACCCCAGCATGTGCAATGGGGGTTACTTGGTCTACACCAAGCTTTTTAGCTGGCATAGGACCAAGCAGCCCCGTGTCAGGGCTGGAGGCCTGGGAGGGGGGGGATAGGATAAGACATCTGCCATGGATGCCGGTACCACCCTCCTCCGAGGTCTGATCCGCCCACCTCTACCCCGTTACACCCCCTCCCCTGCATCGCTCGGAGCAGCCTTACCTGTTCCAGCACACATGGGGCTTGGATACAGTGCCGGCAGGACAGTGCACGCCTTCCTGCCAGCAATGCCTCTTCTCCAGGTGCCGAAATGTGCCTTATGGCACATTTGCGACACCCAATGCCGGCACTGAAGCTGTAGCGCTGGCGCCCATAGTCAATCGGATTGCACCGTTAGAGCTATACAACTCCCCCAATAGAGGTCAAGGATTATCCAATGAGAAGAGTGGCAATTATTTAATTCAGCCAGTTACAGAAATGATCAGATTGGTTTTTCTATACTCAGCTAAGCAGTTGTGGTCATTATATTGTCATATATTAATAGATGGATATTAGTAGTATGACTTTAATAATTTAATCCACATATTGATAGTTTTTTTTTTTTAAGTCTTGGTTTTTTAAAAAATACAAAACATCTTGTTGCACTTCAGTTAGTCTTACGGGATTTTATTTCTGGTTGTAGACAATTTAAATCCTACATTTTGGTTTGACTTACAAGATACTGTATTGGTTATACATTTTAAATCTATGTTTTATGAAAAAGAAGAGGGTGTGTGTGCGCATATGTGTCTTTGTGTTGATTTAGCACCTAAGTATAGTACCCATTTTAAAGTACAGTATATTTGCAAGTAAAGAGAAGGCCAATTGCATTGCTTTCTTCTTCTCATGATAATTATTTCTTTCCTGACATCCTACTACAGGCTCATTATTACTGTTGGCCAAACCAGTTCTGCCAGATAAGCCACCTTGTATTATATCACAGAAGCATTCTGGGATGTTAATACATCATAACTTGTACTTTACCTGAACCAAGATTCACTGGTAACCTGTGTTTTAATTATCATCATCCTTGGAGCAATGTCTTAAAGAGTTTTGGCACAAAGATACTGCTGTCACTCTCAGCTCATTTTCTTAAGAGCAGGGACTTTAGTTACTCTGTACAAAATGCACTTGAACAAGTATGAGGATGAATATATTTTTTAAAAATTGTTATTCTATTACAGCGCAGTTCATAGCAAAAAAAAATTCATCTCCTATCATGGGTTCAATTTTGTTAGGCTGAGCCTTTTTGATATCTTCAGATAACCTCTTGAAAGAAGCAGCAGCGAAAGTTTCAAAAGAATGAACATGCATTTACTGATACAAGTACACATACAAAATTTTTTACATGAACGTGGTCTGAGGAAAAAATTGACTAGCCCTGCTTCTTCCTCTGATCATGAGTACAGACAATCAACAAGCAGCTGCAGCTGCAAAGTCAGTTAGAAATCCATATTCAATCTAGGTTACTATGTTTTTAAAGAATATAGCAGAAATTTACAGATTACATAGACATACATCAACTTCATTCTAGCCGATACATTGTGCACTCACCCCCCCCCCCCCGATACTTTTGGTTATCTTGGGCAAATGCTACCATTTCATTACCTGATCTTTCCCCGAGTACTGTAAAAACACAGCAGGACATAGACTCCAAGTTTAATGGAGAGCAAATTAAACAAAATTCCCTTTTATTTATCTTGCTAAGGGCAGCAAGGTTTTATACATTAAGTTATCAAAATTTTAGAATGTGCTTATAATTTAAAATAGAATTAACCCATGTATAGCAATTTATACATACATACTTTTTTTTAACCATTTGCAGGTTTTGTTCAGTCGGTTTTCACAACCAATGTTGCTACTATGTTCGCATGGATGATAGGGAGACAGAGCAGCTGAGAAGAGTACTTGTGTAGCTATCTGGGCATGTTTAAAATCTTTTGCTTCCCAGAAACCGTTAAAAAGATTCTCATCTAGAAATTGAATCCATGAGGGATTGCTTAAGAGGAGAAAAGCCCTGTGGTAAGCAACACACAATCATTATGTTGTTATATTTAAACCATTTAAAGCTTTCAGATACATCCTGCAGGAATTGGACCTCATGGCCTCCTTGCCAACTTGCCTCATAACTAAGCATCAAGTCAACACAGCCACTATTTGTGCTTAATTTTCAAACCATGCAGACTTTTTTTTACCTGCAAAGTTGGGATGTGCCCATGGCAAGGTGCCTGGCTATGTGCATTAGTCCACTATAAACACAAATAATTTCATCAAACAACTCACTGCAAGCATATCGTGACTGGCAAGATTTGCACCCAGTGGTGAAATAGCAATCTAAATGCACGTAGAGTTAACACACTTCAAACTCCCACTTGAACCATCACACAGAAAGCATGAAAACAGGGAGGTACGAACTTGTACTTCGTCTCTTCTCCTTGTGTCATGTCCAAAATCAACTTGTTCTGAATGTCATTGAAGAACTGATTCATTGAAACACATTATGGTTTAGAATTTATTTGGGAAGATTTTGTTATTGTTCTTAGCAATGCAATATTTGTGTCTACAGCAGCTTCAAAAACAGCTGCCATCTTCACATTGCCACTGGAGTTATGCATGTTACTTTTGCAGCTGTAGAGCAGATCTTCTGAACTGTGTCCTCTATGAAAGCACTGCCTAAGAATTAGAACACGACTGACTGATTCTGAGCAATTTATTCTATGAAATAGAGCTTCCCAGAGACCATGGTTCCAATCACAATCACTTAGACTTGGGTTGTGTTCTAAATCTGAGATTATTCCAGAACTTTTCCAGCCTGTGGTTTATGTACTGAACATGTCCCAAACACAGCCAGAGGTGCAATGCCAAATTCACTGTCCGCTCTCGATTTAAATCAAATAAATATACAGCAACAACCCTGAATAAAGCACATGGATTTTGCTCCCTTTTTGTAACAATATTTGCCTGAGGTTTTTTTGTGCATAAGGAGATCTGTCATTGTCACTCTGTACTCCTTGATATTAACATATATTACAAGAGTTTTCTTCACTGAACTTGTGACCCTTTGTTTTTAAAAGGGGAGTTCAATTAAAGGTATAAACCGAAAATACAAAATACTGATAGAATACAGGGGGTCCCTGTATATCCGCAGATTCGCTATCCACGGATTCACTTATCCATGGATAGCAGGGAGCCCCCCCCCCCCGCACTTTAATTAAGCATACAGCGCTGGAGTGAAGCAGCACATCTCTTCCTTTAAGCAAACGATGAGCCGGCTCCTTACACAGTGCAGACAAGCAGCCTGCATGCTAGAGAGGCTCCCAACATTAAACAGGAAGCTTCCTGTTTAATGTTGGGAGCTTCTCTAGCATGCAGGCTGCTTGTCTGCACTGTGTAAGGAGCCGGCTCATCGTTTGCTTAAAGGAAGAGATGTGCTGGCTTCGCACCAGCACTGAATGCTTATTTAAGGTACTGGGCACGGCCCCCCGCAGGAATAGCGTCCCCCCCATCTGGGGATTCCAGTATCTGCAAAGGGGGCCAGAACCTATTCCCCGTGGATACGGGGGGGGGGGCCTGTATCAACTAGGTCTCTGAAAAATAATTGTATCTATTGTTCTGGTCTAGTATTTCACATTTTACTCCTCTCCTTAAAACTACATGAAGTGGCAGAATCGTTCAGATAACACCTGATAAAATACCCTCAGGGATAGAACTTACTCATACATTTACTATTCCATACATGTAACAAATGTAGAAAATATTATATTTGTTTGTGTTGCCTCCTTTTCATTCAGATACGTTAGCAATTTCGCTAGTTCAAAGTCTGAATTTTGGTTCCCTATCTCTTTTGCACTCTTAAAATTTACTTTTCTATATTCCATGCAAAGTCTCCACTTAAACCCCCACCCTTTCCTCCTTTAAACACATACTTGTGTCCTACAACTCTTTTACTCATGGCATATATCCCAAGTTCATACATTGCATCAGATCAACCACTTAGTCTTCCTTCAAAACTTCCATTTTTGATGAGGTTCCACCCATGGGACCTCCCAGTGCCCCAATCAAAACAGGAAGACTCTGGTTCCGTCTCAGTCCACCCAGTAGATTGCTGCCTGCACCAACGTACACAGTGGAGTCATGCCTTTGGAGGTCAATTTTCACCCCTTGACTTTTTCTATTGTCCCCTGCCTCAGGATGTTTGACAGCTCTGGCAATACCTAGCTTCTTTAGTCTCTCCACCAGGTTCATCTTCAGTTGCCCTGCATCAGGAGGATGAGAAGATTTCTGTCCATACACCTGCAGTAATGTTTCCGCTGGCCGAGAAGTCAAAAAGTTTTCAGAAATGATTGCTCGAGACTCAAAAGGCAACGGGGAAGGACAGGGGGAGTGCAAAGGAGAATTTGGTGGTGTTGAGGGAACAGCAAGTATCTTGGGAGACTGAATCAGGGGCATTTTCTCAAAGACTGGGCTATTGTAGACCTTGGCCGAGATGCCCTGTTCTTGCAGAAGTTTAGCTAAGTTTGTGGTGCTACTGAAGGTGGTAGTTGAGTCTCTTCTGTTAGTGAGGAATTCTCCAATACTAAGTCTGTATGACATGGCTGGAGAGCTTGTAACCATACTGCTTGTACTGCTACTATTTCCAGAGCACAGGGAAGAATATGAAGCACTGAAAAACAAAGGGGGGGGGGAAGATACACATTGAATACTATTAGCATCATCCCCAAAGGAAGAGGAGAAAACTTCCAGGAATCTAGGACAGGACTTCTATATTCTTAACCAACATCTGAGCTGTGTTCTTGCCCTCTTTCCCTTACATGGCAATAGTTCATTTATTGTATCTCCTTTCCTTTCTCCTTCTATATCCATTCTCTTTCAAAAATTCTAAAGTATGAACATGCAATCATGGTTGTCTCAATATATAAAGCATTGCCTGGACATAAGGTTCTAGATCACTTGAATACTGTATGTTAGAAGTTAAGAGTATGCTGTATGTTTGCAGAATTCTGAGAATGCCAATCATCTTCTTACCTGGGAGTAACTTGTGTGATATCAGATGGGTGGAGGATTCTGCAAGTGGTAAAAGTAAATGTAGAGTTTGTAGAGGACAGACATTTTCCTGGATTGGAAGCTACAATATAAATAGAACATGAATGAAAATGATATGAAGATCAGAACAGAATTAAAAAATGTAAATCAATATTGTTATAAACTAGCATACATAAATTATAACATACGTTTTCCTGCTGGAAATGTATATCGAAAACCTGTCAACACATCATCCTTAAAGGTCTTAACTTCAAAACCATATTAAAAGTTGTACACATTGATTTATTCTCCAAAAGTGAAAAGCTGCCATTCATTACATAATTTAGACTTTGCCTCCCACCCGTTAGCTTAATTAACAAAACTATCTGCCACACTTTACTAATCTATTCCGTAGTAGTAGTAGTAGTAGTAGCAGCAGCAGCAGCAGCAGAAGCAGCAGCAACACCAGTATTTATATATCGTCTTTTCTTTAGCAGGCTTTCTAAACCCTGAGGGTTTTTTACAAGTAGGGACATTTACATTCCTCTAATTTTTCAGCAACCACCAATTTTGTTGCAGTTGGCAAATCTGAGGCCACTGAGTTTATACATTTTGGGGGACATTTTCATTTTCCAATATGTTTTGAGAACGTTGAATTAATAAGCATAACAAACACTTTCTTTCAAACCAAATGCAGTCAACAGAAAGTAAATATTGTACACGTTTTCAAGTCATCCTCAGTAGAAACTGCAGCTTTCGACTAAACTGACTTGAATGATGGTAACTCAGTCCAAATGGATGTAACATGTGATCATGATTAAGGAACTGGGAGGATGTGACAGCAAGATTACTCCCCCCCCCCCCCGCAAATTTTTCTGCCCTCATTTTCTGCTGCCATAGTTAAGGCTCATGTCGGTACCAACAGTAACATGGTAAATGCTAACCAGAGTTCATATTAGCCACGATTTTTTTAAAACTAGCTTGGAACCCTAGTTAGCATTAAGCCAAATCACAAAGGCTAAAGTACTTACCAGTGAGGGATACTGTTGTTAATTTAACAGGTGGCAGAAAGATTCCGGCGACTGACTTTGGCACCGTGGGTTTCCTTTCCTCCAGAGAGGACTGCTGCACTTGAAAGGTTATACCATTATCCTGTTCTTCCTCGTCTTCTTCCAAATCAGAGAGGTGATAGACATCATCTTGAGACAGTGGGGTGAAGCCTTTTGTGACAACACCAGGGCGCGGGTCAAGGATTGTGCCTAAGTTAGGCTGAGCCAGTTGCTGCCAATGGAAAAGGGTCTGAGAGCCTGGTGAGGAAGGAACACAAACAAATCTCAAAGGGATGGGGCTCTTCCATACTCTACTGCTTAATTCTGGGGGGGGGGGGGGAGTTGTTAATTGGCAACTGCGAGCTACTGCATACCATGGAAATTCAGACCAAAAGGATTTTTAAAAGGCAAAAGCAAACAATGTAGCATGCAACCAGAATGATTCGTGGGCTGGAGCACCTCCCTTATGAGGAAAGGCTACAGCGTTTGGGGCTTTTCAGTCTAGAAAAAAGGCACCTGAGGGGGGACATGATTGAGACTTATAAAATTATGCACGGGATGGAGAGAGGGAACTTCTCCCTCTCGCACAACACCAGAACCAGGGGACATGCACTAAAATTGAGTGGAGGGAGAGTTAGAATGGACAAAAGAAAACATTTCTTTACCCAGCATGTAATTCATCTGTGGAACTCCTTGCCACAGGATGTGGTGATGGCACCTGGCCTGGACGCCTTTAAAAGGGGTTTGGACAGATTCATGGAGGAAAAGACCATCACAGGTTACAAGCCATAAGCAACCTCCTCATTTTAGAAGTAGGTTTTCTCTGTGCCAGATGCAGGGGAGTGGCAGCAGGAAACAGGTTATCTTGTTGGCTGTGTGCTCCCTGAGGCATCTGGTGGGGCCACTGTGTGATACAGGAAGCTGGACTAGATGGGCCTTTGGCCTGATCCAGCAAGGCTCTTCTTATGTTCTTATCCCTACAGTATGGTTATTTTAAAAGACAAAGCTGAGGAGACAATCTCCTTTGAAGCAGAAACCAGAAGTTGACAATGATATGAATATATATTTTAATAATGATTTAGATAGCACTTTTAGTGGGCCCAAAGCTTTACATTTCTTTGCTTTGGTCATCCCCAAAAGCACCATCAGGTGTGATGTTTCCATATTACTGACAGGGAGCTGAGAGGGGCTTGCCCAACAGTAGCTTCCTATACAGTTGGCTTTGCACTAAACTGGGAGTGAAGGATGCTTAAGTAGAAAACAGAAAAGAGGCACCAAATGATAGGGAGCACTGGCGTTGCTGGAGGTGGGGCGGAAAGCTAAGTTCTGCAGCTTTCCACCCCACCATTACTCTCTGGTACGAGGCGCCCCGCCCCCTCGTCATAGGAGCCCGTCAGCAGAGAGAAAGCAACACGCAGGGATGCGCGTTGCTTTCTCTCTGCTGACGGGTTCCTATGACGAGGGGGCATGGCGCCTCGTACCGGAGAGTAATGGTGGGGCGGAAAGCTGCAGAACTTAGCTTTCCGCCCCACCTCCAGCGACGCCAGTGATAGGGAGTTTTTGCAACCGTCTCTGCCTCTAGTCTGCTATATGGATGAAGCCCAGTCTCAGAGAGAAGGCTCAGTAGCTGTGTGTCCTGTGAATGTCAAGGATACATACTCAACATGCCTGCCGGATAGCAGAAGTACCAATCTGGAAGCAACCTTAAACACAGCAACCTGTCCAAGTTCACTTAGTGACTCAAGCGCGGATAAAGCATGAACCCAGGTCCAACTCTCAGAATAAACAGAGACAAACCTGACAAATTTATTAATCCCATAGTGAAGAGATGTGTACGCTGGACAGTAAGTGAAAGCCGACGGTCACTGTCTTACCTTCAAGGGGTTTGACAATTTGTAGTTTCTCTGGGAGGAGGGCACGCATGCTGCTGAACGCTCCAGAAAAGTCTGTAAGTTCTGAACCACTGCCCAGCGAGAAGCAGCTCTCCACTGGTGTGCTACAGCTGCCAAGCTCTTCCTTCTGGTCAGCCAGCAAATGCATCCTGCGCTCCCATTCCTCTTCAAAGAACTGCTTTTCACTTAAGTAGTTCTGTCGACGTAGAGAAAGCCTGTGCAGAGCAGTGGCTAAATCATCTTCTCCAGAGACACAAGCGTGGTCCAGCTTTTGATCATTCCTACTGGAAAATACAAAATTAAAAGTTATATTCATACCAAATCCAGTCATTGCTAACATAGCTAAGAAGCAAGTAGGAAAGAAGAAAATGGCACCCTAGTACTGTACAGTAGCAATGTATGGTTGCGAGAGCTGGACCATAAGGAAGGCTGAGCGCCGAAGAATAGATGCTTTTGAACTGTGGTGCTGGAGAAGACTCCTGAGAGTCCCTTGGACTGCTAGGAGATCAAATCAGTCAATCCTAAATGAAATCAACCCTGACTGTTCCCTGGAAGGACAGGTACTGAGGCTGAAGCTCAAATATTTTGGCCACCTAATGCGAAGAGAGGACTCTCTGGAGAAGACTCTGATGCTGGGAAAAATTGAAGGCAAAAGGAGAAGGGGAAGGCCAAGGATGAGATGGTTAGACAGCATCACCGATGCAACAAACATGAAAATGAGCGAACTCAGGAAGATAGTGGAGGACAGGAAGGCCTGGCGGGATATGGTTCATGGGATCACGAAGGGTCGGACACGACTTAACGACTGAACAACAACAACAAGTACTGTACAGAGCGAGCAACACAGTTTGTTCACCTCACTTTTGTAGCTGAATTCAAAGCCACATACAGTGTGTGGCCTAAATAAGGTTGCTGCTGTGAGAGTGAAGAAAGCAATGTGTTATTCTAATGCTGAAGATGCTCTAGGACAGGGCTTCTCAAACTCTGAGCCGTGACCTACTTGGTGGGCTGCGGCCTAATGTGGAGGTGGGTCGCGAGTTGGAACCAAATTGGAGCCAAACGGAAGCAACCGGAGGCCACTCCCAGGTTGTGACTCACCTTTTGCAGTTGCTCCCCACCCAGAACAGCCTCCGGAGGCCCCTATGGGCCTCAGAAGGCCTCCAGAACACTTCCGGCTTCACCAAAGCGACTTCCAGTCAATCGTGTCAGGAGGCTCCGGAGGTTGTCCTGGTCCGGGGGCAGCTGCAGGTGTATCACGACGTCACCACTGGAGGACAAGGTGGGTCGCGGCCGCAACAAGATTGAGAACCCCTGCTCTAGGAAGAATTCCTGCCATAGGCAGGGCTAGATGACCTTGTGGGTATCTTCCAACTCTGCGATTCTATGACTAACAGGAATCCTTACAAACTGGCAGGGGTGGGAGAAATGCAAAGTCAAATACTGTCAATGAAAGCTACTCAGTTCATACAATCTGAAATGATAATAACATTCATTTCATACTTGGAAATGATCTCGGAGCTGGACCTCTGAGAGGGATGCGACCTTGCTTCCACATGTTGCAAGCCAGAATGAAAAGGCTTTGCTGTCATGACAACACTTGAACGATTTGACCCTGGAATGGGTAGCGTGGCAGGACACGAAGCAGAATGGCGTATAACATTAGCAACTCTGACGGTATCAAACACTCGTTTTTGCTGAATCCTAAAACGAAAGGGGACAGACAATGTATATATAAAAATGTACTGCAGTTCTGTGTTGGAGGAGATTAATAGACAAATATGATGTTGGTCTGAGAGAGATATTTAGGTCACTTCAAGACCCATCATTCTGTAAATTGTACCCCAAACAAGTGGAAACTCCTCAATGACTGCCCCCCTTCATGGTACATGTACTCTTCTCTCAATCTAAGTAGATCATACCCCAATCTCTGTTACTTACCTCATGTTTCTGTTTCCTAACTCACAGGTCTCTGCACTTCCATCTTACAGTTACCCCCATCTTACAGTTACCCCTTTTCCCCCTTGCATTACACTCTCATCTCCAGACACCCTCATTACTTGCGATAGGACTACTGCACCCCAGTTTCTCAGCTACCCCCTCTTCCCATTCCAAAGGTCTTTCCACTCCATTTCCCTTTTCCTAGTGCATAGTGTTCTTCCCTTCTAAACTTCAGCTGATAACCCTCCCCTTCCCCTCTACATCTGTGGCTTTTCACCTGCATCTCTTATTTCCTCCTTTAGTCTACTTGTGTGTTCTTTTCAGACACGCACAAACCCCATAGACACCCCTTTTTGCTGCATTTGAAAGCAACAGGTTTTAGTAACATATGGGTTGTGCAGTGCGGATGGATGGCTGCAACAAGATGGAAAAAAATATGGTGCCAACTCTACCCCGTGCTCTTGAATCTGGGGAGAGGAGAAGCAATTCATGCAGGTATTTTCCTTTTGCCACCCCCAATTTTAATAGACTTTGGATAGGCCTTAGCCCCCCCCCCCCCTTCTTATGGAACATTGATGAGGGAGTCTGCATAAACCTTCTTCCATTGCTAGGGCAACATGAGAGGCTTAGATGCGTACAGTAGGGGTCCATATGGCAACCCCTCCCACCTGGTCTGAGGCTTCTCATATTACTTTGCTGGGGGAGGAAGCTGCAACAGCTCCCACAGCATCATAGCAGACATGAAGGAGGCTGTAGATGTTCCCATAAAGAGGAAAGAAAGAGCTGCAGATGATGATAGGTATTCAGAATTTCCCTAAGGTCTCAAGTCAGGGACAAGACTGCAATCAGTCAGTAGGCCTTATGCTGTTGTGCAGGCCTGCATGGAAATGTACTTTAAAAAGACTACAGAAGGATGAGAAAAGCTTAAGGGGTAACTTATCTAGGAGAGAGAATCTGGCCTTATAGTTATTGAAAAGGAATGCTAATTACCCTCAGCAATATCTCTTAAACAACCACCTTCTAGAAATTAATTTGAATTAAAAATAGGAAAATGAAGACAATTCTAAAGCCTTAACACACTAGTCAAGAATATAACTTCAATGAGTGTTCACTGAACACATTCTACAATTGTTCAAAAACCTGCCCATGAAGATCTTTCTCTATCTGAATATATAAAAAATAGACATCCTCAAGGAAGGTTCAAGGGGTGGGGCCTGAGCATTTTGGGCATCCAGGTCCACCTACCGTACATCAAATTTGTCACCTTAGCACTGATGGGTGTTGTGACATTTCAAAAAAGTTAAGGGTAGAAAGTCAAGAACAGTGCTTACTTAAGTTTGGAGACAGATTCCTCATCCAAACACAGCTCTTTCCGCATTGTCCCCTCAATCTCTGCAGCCAAAGAATCCTTAAAGTAGTGAAGAACATATTAGGATTTAATGTGTTTCTCAAAACATACTCAGGAAAAATTAAGAATGCATATTTTCTGCTTAGCCCAACAGCAATAAGAAAATAACCCAAATGAACACTTGAAGTTTCAGGTGCTATTCCCTTGATAGTTTTGCACATTCATGACTTTCTCAGGGCTAGTAGTAAGTTTGGATTCCTTATCTGTGTGAAAAAAAAGGCGGCTGAGGGGGGACATGATTGGGACATAAAATTATGCATGGGATGGAGAGAGTGGATAGAGAGAAGTTATTTTCCCTGTCACACAACACTAGAACTAGAGGACATCCACTAAAATTGAGTGGAGGGAGTATTAAAACAGACAAAAAGAAAATATTTCTTTACCCAGCGTGTAATTCATCTGTGGAACTCCTTGACACAGGAGATGGTGATGGCACCTGGCCTGGATGCCTTTAAAAGGGGATTGGACAGATTTATGGAGGAAAAGTCCATCACAGCTTACAAGCCATGATGGGGAAAAGCAACCTCCTGGTTATAGGAGTAGGTTTTCTCTGTGCCAGGTGCGCGACTGGACACAGGTATCTTGTGTGCCCACTGAGACATCTGGTGGGGCCACTGTGTGATACAGGAAGCTGGACTAGACGGGACTTTGGCCTGATCCAGCAGGGCTCTTCTTATATTCTTATGTGTTTATTGGTGCGGTCCCCCAATGGTGAGTCATCATTATTTTTAAATTCCTCCCAACCATTCTAAACTCTTTTATAAGAATTAAAAAAAGAAATGAAAGATGTTACCATCAACAGTTTAGAAAGAGAGATAGCGAGGTAAACACACAGTGAGGTAACCACACAGTTCTTTTTCCACAGAGTAATTTTTTAAACTATTATAATACAGTAGGACCACGCTATCCATTCCGGACCCCCCCCCCACGGATAGCAAAGATCCATGATAACAGGGTCTGCATTAAAAAACCCTTTAAAAAAGAACCCCATGGTGCCTTGGAGGCTTTTTTCTTTCTTTTTAAAGGCTTTTTAGCACAGACATTCGCAGGTCCAGGACCAAATCCAAGAACTAAAAGTCCAAACAGAGCACAGCATCTGATGACTACTATATTCTATTGTTTTCCCCCAAAATTTCGTCCTTAAAATCGATGAAGAGGAAAAATTAAGGAACTGCTATTTCTACAGTACTTCCATGACAAACAGATGATTAAAGATCTATCAGGATATCTGGTCTTGCTTCCTGGATGCAGGAGCAAAAGGTAATTAACAGACTGGTTGAGAGATCTCCATGGGAGTTCACTATACCACTATTAAAATTAGAGTGAACACAACCCTGAACTAAATTGAGATACCAAACTCGAAATTGCAGTTTTGGGGCTATCACAGTTACACTTCTCATGTGGAACTTAAGGATCAAGTAGTCTAGTTACTTAATTTTTAGATCACTTCCCCAAGACAAAGGGATTTACAAAAAATACTGATAACAGAAAATCACAAAACATAATTAATGCAAAAATACTAAAAACATTAAAGCTATAAATTCCACAGTTAGGAAAGCCTTGCCAAATAAAAACAGTTTCAGCTTCCTTCTAAAAACAGCAAATGTGGGAGCTATAAAGGTGCGTGTAGGAAACTGTTCCACAACAGTGGGGCCACCACCAAAAAGATTTGATCTCTTGTTCTCACCAACCAGATGTCTGTCAGTGGCAGGCCAGAGAGCAGGGTCGCAGATGCAGATCTCATGGGTTGAACAGGCAGATATGGGAAAATTTCAGGTAACTTAGTACCAGTTCATTAAGAGTTTTAAAGGCCAAGATCAGCCCTTTGAATTGGGCTTGGAGGAAAATTGACAAAAGAATACCAAAATCATGATATATATGATTTTGAACTTCTTGAACGTTGCCCTTACTCTTCCTTCAACTGATCTGTGTGTCCTACAGAGATAAATATGGCAAACTGGGAGACACAGGGCAAGTAAAAACAAACAAGCAAGCTGAAGGCTAAATTTAAAATCACAGGAGGTGGAGTAGAGACTATTAGATCTCTTAGCAACTGCCAGCTCATTTTCTTTGGGACAAGGACTGCCACTTCAAGTTCTGTCCTTGAAGTTTCATGTTACTTAAACCAGTTGGCATTATCAAAGATTCTGCTGAACTAGTGGGATGTGCTACATTGACAGAAAGCTCTGGTTACGTTACCACAGGAAATGCTCCACATGACTGAGGGCGACAGAGAAGGCTGGTAGCATGGCTAGCTTTGCTGCGCAGTTCCTTCACTTCTTCTTGCGACTCATGCAACATCCCCAGACACTCCGCATTCCGTTCTTGCAAGTCATGCAGCTGGAAGAGTACAGAACGTGAATATAATTCATTTGGCAGAGGTGACAGCAGTACTGAGACGAACAACTAAATGTAAGCCAGCCAAGGAAGTATTATTGTAGCACAGTTCAATATCTATGAAGAACAGCAGCACTAAAATGGTGCTTCTGTGCAGTATTATAAGTATTCTTCACCACCACCACAGCTACACTGTGCAGATTTCTGGTCCTAAATTTGTGTTGCTTGTTTTGTATAAGAATATATTGGTTATCCAATTTCTACTTTTTAGGCTCAATGTAAAAAGCAGGGAATGACTTCTCAACTGAAAGATCCCCCCCCCCCCCTTTCAGTCAATCACTCCATCTTTGAGTGAATTGTAAGGGGAAAGTAATTTAAGCATGCTCCACCTATTTCGTGCAAGAAGAAAGCCCATGTTCCCATCCTTCCTTCTGTCCCTTTTCTCTTCACATTTCAAATGGATAAGAAAGACTATATCAATACCTCTGCTGTCAGCTGTCTCTGGGCATCTTTGGAAGCTTGTACATGCAGTCTCAACTCTTCTTTTTCAATTACATGCTGAGGGCACAAAGAAAATTGTTCTCTTATCCTCTCTTTTCAGAATTGCCCTTTAGAACAACAAATTCTCTGCCTTTCCACTCTCCTCTCTCAGGGCTACATGCACACAAACCTCTTTGACTTTATGTTGAAGATCCACAATCTGGGACAAAAGGGATGAGATCTCTTCCTGGTAATGAAGTAGTTCTTCATTCTTCCTTGTCAGCTCCTCGCTCATTCTGGCAATCTGAACATTTGTTTCCCCTAAAACACACAATAGAAAATATATTTAGTTCAGAAAGTAGCTGTTCAGCACCCACACTAAAAGAAAGCCCAGAAAGTACCTCTAAGCTTTCACAGAATAAAGTAGCTCTAACACAAGCCTAAAGACAAAAAAATCAAATTCCCCAAAAATCCATAATAATGAAAAAGCATACCAAGGCACTAACAAAGATCTAGGGCACACCACTATTATACAATAGGGACAATGCTGTTTATTAGGGATCTTTTACTACAATAAGCATTCAATTATCTGCTGAAGACATGGTATAATACATGGAGATACAGTAGTTATTAAAAACATTATGATTAATAAGTATAATCATAATACAACATCAAGAGATTAAGGTGATCTCTTCCAGCTGATGGCCATTTCAGACAAGTACCATACAATGTAATTACTAGTTCCCATTACTCTGTTTGGAGCGTTAGAGGGGGTTAAGACTCTGATGGTAGAGGAGTGGGGGTGGTGGTAAACAGGTGGAGCCTGTGGAGGCCAAGGAGTGGGGGGAGGGGCCCTAAACGGTTAGCAATGCCCCTTTCTTCCTCACTCTCCCCACCGGTCAGATTGGAAAATAATGACTTTCACTGCCACCACCCAAGACTGGGAAGCACAGCAAAGGCCACCTTGTGAAAGTTTCTCCTCCTGGTTAGCAATGACTTCCTAAATCCGAACAGGTGGGGATCCAAACTTATAGTCAAAAAGTAGTGAAACTGGGACAGTCTGGGAAACATGACAACCTGTTCTTTCCCTAGTAAACTGAAACCAGGCAGATGTTTGAAGCCTAAAATCTTCCAAGGAGCCCTGTGCTATTAAACTTAATACTCACACAGAGTTCTGAGCATGGAGGAATGGTGTGGCTGATATTTTTGTTTGGAATAAAAACTTATTTTTTGCATTTCCAGTGGAAGATACCACCCGGATACTTACGGATCTCTTTGACACAGTCACTGACCAGCTGTTGCTCCTTCTCTTCATATGTCATAGTTTCAGTCTTCAGACTGCAGGCCTTCAAGAATATTCAGGAGTATTCATTAATGTTTAAATTAGATGTAAGGTTAAGTATATTCTTTCCTCCCCACCCCCAGATCATAATTAAGTTCACTATAACTGCAACATGAGATTTATAGACTACAACAGCAAAAACACCTATAATCAAGGGCCCAATCTAGGCCATTTCTCTTATAGGGCGTATGTAGCCCCCTAAAAGTACAATAAACCATGTGTGGGATAGCGGTTTGTGGAAGGGTCCAGCAGTACAAAACTTCCTCATGTGGAACAGCACATGGGGGAAAGGATAAGGATACAGCAGGGAACTAGACTGCTCCTGGAGAGGACTTCCCCCCCCCTTGCCTATTTTTTTTTAAAAATATGGTCAAGATTACAATATCTAGACTACAGCCGCCTTGGGTCCCTTCGGGGAGAAAGGCGGGGTAAAAATACTGTAAATAATAAATAAACAAACCTTTTAGCGAAGCACTGGGCACTCAATACTGCAGGAAAAGTAAACGTTGGTTCAACTTCTAGAGTAATCTGGAGCAATGTCCTGCCTATGATGATTTGTACTGCATAAGTGGATTAATAGAGGGCTGGTGGTTTGGGCAATGCCTTTGACCAGATATCCTTTTGGTCCCTTCCAACTCTATATTCCAATATGGCATGCAGCACAAGGGGTCTGGATCCTGTCTATCTCACCTAAAGCCAAATCTCTTTTTAAAAAAATTTCAGGTATTTAACAGAGATGCCACTAGACAATTCATGCAAGAGGAGATCACTTAAAGGAACTGAGCTCTCTATAACTGTATTTTGCACTGAGTACTCCAAATTTAGGACAGGCATTTAACAGAATATAGCATTAACTATAAATCTAAAATGAAGACTACCGGTATTTTAGAAAGGATAAGCAACTGAATGATGCGTAGATAGTAGCACTATCTAACAAGGGAGCAGTATATAAGGTATCTAGATCTTTACAATTCGTTCCCCACCCCATTTCAGTGCTTGTTAGGCATGTGGATGTAGGTTACCTTTGTTCGAAGGGAAAGATTCTCGTCCTCTAATTCCCTGAGTTTATCCTGCAATATATCCAACTGCAGGAGACCCTGTGACAAGTTGAAGGACTCATTGAAGCGAAGTGGTGTGGAACAGCTAGAGTCGCTCTCACTTTCTTCAGAAGCGATAGACACAACACGAAGCAGCTCATCTTTTTTTGTTAGCTCATGCTGTAGCTGGTGAACCTAATTTCAAAAAGCTTTTGGTTACTGAACACTACCAACATTGTACAGTCATCCAACCTCCTCTACTGAATCACTGGGTCAATGCAAAACGCTTGTGTCTCTTTGGTGATACAGGAAGCTGGACTAGATGGGCTTTTGGCCTGATCCAGCAGGGCTGTTCTTATGGTTTTGTTCTTTGCTATTGAATGTTCTTGGTTCATTCTTCCTTTGGAAAGTACGTGAGTACACCATTTTTTTGGTTATGATACTATCAGACGTGGATCTTAATGAGATTTTAAAATGGTGAACATGCCCTTTCAATTCCACCAACCAGTCCTGCAATAATTGTTATATGTAGCCTTGCAAATATGAATGGAAATGTTGCTGTCCATACCATGGTCCACTTGCCTGAGATTCCCTCCTGCCCCAACTCTATCTCTGCTCATTTTCCTGGACAGGAAGCTTCCTTAATACTGTGAAAACACAGCAATTGCTCTGGAGGGATGGATGCTGTGTGTGTGTGTGCCCCTCCACATTGTCTGACCTTAAAAAGTAGTCCTGTGAATGCTCCATATACATTGTATGACCTTTGAGAACCTCAAATGAATGTGAAAGTGCTGACACAATGAGGATATTCTCTCCTCACAATGAGGTGTGAGGCTATGCTTGACCCTGCTGTAACATACAGGTAGTAACATGTAACTGTGTCGACAACCATCCATTCTAATTTCATTCATATCCCACCTGTCTCCTAGAAACCTTATGTACGCCACCTTGAGATCCCAGGTGGTCTCCACTGAGGCACTGACCAAACTAAGGCCAGCTTAGCTTTAGCAAGATTGCTGCGTCATGTGCCTCCAGATCGTGCCCTGAAACTCTTGATTTCTGAATCCTTCCACTACTTAAGACAGAAAGTTCATGGAAACTGGAAGAAATTGTGCCTACATTTGCACTTGCTTACAGGTGCAATTCAAACATTACTTCCTAGACACTGATGGACACACAACCCTATCCATTTTGCATAAGATTTCAATCTCTGCGTAGGAAGAAATGCATACAGAATCACAGTAACGTTTGAAAAGTAGTGTGAGTACAGCCCCCCCCCCCCAAGCTGCAAGGGCACAAATCAGTTAGCAATTAGCAATACAGCAGCAACTACCCAAGTAGTGTATGCACAGCAGTGCACACTTTCCTATGTGTAAAGTTGTACAAAGTTAAGTCACCCTGAACCATCCTTACATCTTTCCTCCTTATATAGAGACTAGCCTTTTACCAGTCAGCCTAACAGTCTGTCCTGGACTGGAAACTCTCTCTTCCTAGATCAGCAGGTTGAAGGGTCCCACCTGCGACCTCTTCAGTGTTGTCCATGTTGAACTGTCAACAGCAAGAGACTCCTGGAGGCTGAGCAAACAACTCAGTTCTGCAGAATCTTATCACACAACAATACTGGGAACATAGATGCACTGTTTTTCCTGCTGTGAACATGAAGCACTAACATATAGCTTCTAGTACTGATCTAGCATTACAACTTTTTTGCCAGTAAATCCAATATTACTTCTTCGCCAGGGTAAGTCTGAGATAGAGAAACACTTCTACAGTGGTTTATTCAGGTGCAGACATTCCCTAAACCAAGCACTTCCTACCACATCAGATGGTTCATGCTTACTATTGCTCACCTTGTCAAATGCTTGGGCCAATTGTTCTTCCAGAGCTTCATTTTGCTCTGTTAGGATATGATTCCGCTTCAGTAGGGCTTGCCCAATTCGTGCTGCTAACTCCAGGTCCCGATCTCTCTGCTCAGAAATACCAAAACAGGCTTTATTTCATGCCTCAACCCTAACTGAAAACTTCAGAAGTATCAGCTTAATTTCCTTGAATGCAGTTTCTAAAACGGGAGTCGGATTTTACATCCCCCCTATGCGTCTTAAACACACTAATGAGATGGAGAAGAATGGCCAAAGCATACCCACGTCATATCTGAAATGTCATATGCAAGTCTAATGCCAGGAATTTGCAGCCTCTCTTAGATAATACCAGTACAGGGAAAGCAACCTCCAAAGCTCTCACTCAAAGCAAAGACAGTTTCCCAAGACAATGCTAGTCTCATCCTGGGAACAGACCGAGCAACAGGAACAGGTAAAAAGTAAGGGATACACTGACCCATTTCACAGATTTAAAGTACCCTCTAATATGCTGGCATAAAATACATATACGTTCTATTAATCCTCACATGACATTTGACGATTAATACAACACATTGCCACTTCCAGCATTACACTGACTGGTAGCGAAATTAGCAGCACCCAGGTTTAACAAAGACATGTCAAGCAGGAACCTGCACTCAAGGCAAACTCCTGCTTTCTGAAGAGCCTTGAGCAACTTCAGTTAGGTGAACCCCCACAAATATACATGAGTAGAGATGGGGACACTTGACTGAACACTCCAGTATGCCTTGCAACCTCACAAAGGGACTGTAGGAGGCACTTTCATGTTGTAGGGAGTACACACTGCTTCTAACCTGGCTGGGCCCACACTAAGAACCAAGATGTGGCCGCTGGATCTTAGCAGGTTTGCACCTCTAATAATCATCTGCACTTGTCTAAAATCTGAAGCCCTCCTCTCTACACTATTGCTGTAATGCCTTTTCACTTCCCAATTAAATTTGGACAACACAAATTCCTGGACTACTTCTTGGAAGCACAGCAGTTCATTCTTTTCAGACTTGGGATCAAGTCCCTTTTGAACTTCTGCTGAGAATCTATACATTTGTAAGGGAAACCTTGTATTGAATAACACATCTAATGCACAGAAAATAAAAAGTAAAACAAGGTCAAATGAAGTTAATGATACCTCAGCCAGCAGATGTGTGACAACTTCAACATCACTGCAGTTTGTCACCTTCTCCCGTCTGTCTGTGCCAAGAACTGAAAACCAAAACAAGTTCTTAATGAGGTTTAAATAATAACAGTAATATGCAGCTCCTAAAGGTGCAAGACACATGGGAACTTACAGAAGACTTATATGAGGATTAGGGGATGGGCTGAGGGGCAAGTTAAAATGCAGTGTGCAGCTGAATTTATTCTATAACATTTTTAAAAATTCATTTTATCATAATTGCCTACGTAGCTTTACAAAGCATGAGAAGGTTCCTGACCTAAGGGGCTTACAATCTAAAAAAGAGACACAAAAAGAAGACTATAGAGGAAGGAGAGGAAAACAGATGGAGAATAGAGTTGTGTGCCAAAGGATTTATGGGAAAAATACACGCCTTAACTATGAAACAATGATATGCAGGTCAAGGCCAAGGAGAATGGAAACAAAAACTTTATACCTTTGTTTCTGGGATCAGCAAAGGTGAAAAAGAAAGCATGATAACCTAGCAGAAGTTAGTAGCAATGATAAACATCAGATAATATTTTCTGCTATTGTAGAAGATAAAAAGATGGGTTTAAAAGCCATGACAAAAAATATTTAAGTTAAAACTGCTATTCCTTGTCATGTAAGAGATGAAGACAGAAGAAACTTGAATTACCTTGTGCGTGTTTATGGGGTCCAACCAAGGAAGAAGGAGGAAGTTCAAAAAGAGCTAGTACAGAAGAATAGAATAAAACCAGAACAGGAAAGAGAAATCAGTAATCGTTACAAAACTGTACTATTTATTTTTCACATTTTTATACCACCGTTCCTCCAAGAAGGTCAGGGTGGTGTATATAGTTCCTACCCTCCTTTTCTCCTCACAACAATCCTGTGAAGTAAGTTAAGGTGAGAGGTAGTGACTGGCCCAAGGTCACCCAGGAAGCATTTGAACATCCAACTCCGACAAAGGGCTACTGTTAGCAGCTCCTCAAGCTGTTGCAAAACACTAGATCAGTCAACAATAAAACCAACGTAGGCTGCAATCCTATTTATACTTTCCTGGGAGTTGTTGTTGTTCAGTCGTTAAGTCGTGTCCGACCCCTCGTGATCCCATGAACCATATCCCACCAGGCCTTCCTATCCTCCACTATCTTCCTGAGTTCGCTCATTTTTATGTTCGTAAGTGTTCGTAATTTCCTGGGAGTAAGCCCCACTAAACATTGAATGGGACTTGCTTCTGAGTAGACATGCATAGAATTGTGCTGTTAATCCAGGATTTAATCCTGGAAAAAGGGGCTTGTATAAAGGAGACCTGATTGGATGAAGAATCAGGAACTGAGTTTCTCTTAGCCCTGTTCACCAGAATTCCAGGTGCTGTAACACCTTGGCTCCAGCTGTGGTAAAGTGAAGTTGCAGTGGCCTATCATAATATTCCCCCTGTTCATGCTTCCTGTCCATTAGCTTTCTGGATTTGAGGATTGCCAATGCTGAATGGGCAAGACAGGATTGGGATTCTGTTGCTCTATGGTCCACCCTATTGCACAATAGTCTCTGTCTGAGTGGATCAGGGTGATTTGGGTGTGGCATTGGACTCTTCCAGGCTTTTAGCGCTGGTGGATTTTAATGCCCATGTTGAGGCTGCCCTGGGGGTGGCCCAGGAACGCATGGCTGCTATGGAAACCATAGGTTTCAATTAATATCTACCTCAAGGTATTCTGTAAGACATACTCTGGACCTGATTATCTGCTGTGGATCAAGATGGATGGTTAACTATGCATTAGTTACATCAAAGTTAAAACTACTGTAATGTGCTCTACCTGGGGCTGCCCTTGAAGATCATTTGAAAACTACAATTGGTGCAGAATGCTGCCACATGATTTTGACTGGTACTGATGGTATATCATGCAATTCTGCCACTACATCAATTACAGTGGTTGCTGATCTGTTTCTGATGCAACTGAAGAGGCTTTAAAGCCCTCAATGGCATCAGACCAGAGTACCTAAAGGACAGCCTGTCCCTTTATGGAACAGTCCATTCTTTGAAGTCTTCTGAAGGAGCCTTCCTCCATGTTCCACCATCAGTGGAAGCTTGGCTGGCAGTGTCAAGAAAGAGGTTCTTACCTGTAGTGGCATCTTACATGTGGTACTGGTGGAGATCAGGATGGCTCCCTACCCCTGCCCCCCCCATCATTCTGACAGCAGCTGAAAACCCATCTTTTGGGGAGTTGCATTTGGGGCTTAGTTTGCTTTTTTGAAGGGTCTTGTTTTTGGACGCTCTATTATATATTCATTATACAACCACTGTATCGTTATAAAACTGGAGAATATTGCTTTTATGTTTCTTTTTTATGTTGTCTTCTGTTTATTTAAATTGTAAGTTGCCATTGGCACCTACTCATTGGAGAGGAAAGGCAGGATACTCCAGTGAGTAAGTACTCAATACTTTAAAAAATCTACAAAGAAAAAAGGATAGAAATAGTTTAAATTCTTGAATGGAACAGAAGAGGCACAAAACACTGGCATGCATGTGGGCCTTTAGAATGGGGCAATACTGGAATAGTTATTGAAATCTCACAGAAAGGAAGGAACCCCCCTGAGCCCATCAGACTCTAAGCAACAATCAGAGCACAGAAGCATTGCTTAGGTTTGGCGTTTTTAAAACTTCTAAATCAAAACGCCATTTAAAAAAACCAATTATTCATTTAGTTCTAAAAGTCAAATTTGATCTTGAGTCAAATCATTTTTGCTTTCACAATCTGGTGTTCAAGAAATAAAAACTAAATACAACAAATAAAGATAGTTGAACGGCAACTAGCAGATGTATGGCCACTTCAGCATCACCGCATTGCTGAAAGTTGGCATATCACCTCTCAAACGAAACCCTATATGCTCACACCATTCGGGGGACTCTTTTCAGTGTAGTTTTTCATTGCTTCACTGCTGTGCAGCTCCAACAAAGGAGTTATGTTTTATAAACGAGAAGCAAACAGCACCATGTTCCTCTTTACCATGCTACCACTATTTGCGAGAGAAAAAGTACCATTGTGAAAGGTAACTTGGTGGAGAGTTGCACAAAGGGCAAAGCGTAGTTGAGGCACGATCTGATTTACTGTGCAGCAACGCCCTATGTCCTGCACACAACAGTAAATACACAGACAAATGTTTTCTCTAGAGCTATTTGTATCCTAATGACTTGCAGCTTATTTGAGATGACAGACAGAACCAGGGATCCAAGCAATTCACTTTCCTTAACATTTGCAGCAAAAGGACAAATGCCTCCCCTCCGCAGCTTAATTAGGTGGGACAGCATGCAGACACTGAAGGGAGGGGAGACCCCAAGCTCTCAGTTTGTTTGCTGGTACTGAGCTCTTAACCAATGGTGTTTATGTAGCCTTATGTACGTTTATGTACTAAGAATTTATCTAATGCTTTAAGAAGGCTCAAATTACTTAATGTACAGTATCTTCTTATAATCTTCAGAACAATCCTGTAAAATAGGTCAGTATCATCCCCATATTTCAAAAACATTGTATGATATTGCACCTCTATCAGACAACCAAAGTGAAAGAGAACTCTAAATCCCAAGGAGAAAATACCTTATGAATCTAAGGCTCCCAGTCGGAATATACATGCATGCATTCTGTGCCTTGTTTTTTTTTTCTGAAGAGCTGAAAGTTACCAATACTACTTAGTGAGTTCACAGCACAGGCAAGATTCAAACTGAAATTTATAGTTCAATCTTAATCTACAAGCCAGGAGTATCATCCATGATACTGAATCACCAATTACAACCTTATAAAAAAAATGACTTTGATAATTTTATTTTCTCATTTCTGCCAGGATACCATGGTTTCTAAGCCAATATTTATGTGCCCACTTACCTTGCAGAGTGAAAGCTGCAAGCAGCTCTTCATTTTGGTTGATGTCCCTGTTATCTAGAGCCATGTCCCAATGCCTGTTCATGTGCAGAGGAGTTGAGAAAAAAAATATTCCCAAGCAGTAGCGCTTGCTCAGTATTTTTTTGTTCTGCAGCACTCAATGTGCCACAATACTACAAGGACTCTCAAATAAACATTCCTCCAAGCACCACTGTCATAAAATGGGAGGGGTCAAACTGCAATAGCAGGCTATTAACAGACCCAGGCACAGGCAGTTCTGAGAGCTGAAATGTGCAGCTGTAGTCACCTAGATCTGACACTATGAAGTGCGAATAAGAATATGCAGCTTAATGAAAAGCAACTGTAAATTTATTCTGCTACTATGTTCATAAGACATCACCAGTATGCAGTAAATTTTTTCTGTTCAATTCATTCTTCGCAGCTAATGAACCGATTTCAACATATCCTAATATCACACTGATGGGACTACATGCAGAACAGAGTTGCTATCTGTTTAAGAATCCCAGAGCAACAGATTAACAAAATTGTGAACAACTTTCTATAGTGGTTAAAAAGTATAAAAATATTTATATTAATGTATAAAATAATTTACTCCCTAGTGAATGTACACTCTAGTAATCCTGGGTTTTTGTTGTTGTTGTGAAATGTACAAAGTGGGCCTTAGAGCAGCTTAGGGGGAGGGGCAGCATTTGTATTACAGGTTGAGTACCCAAAATGCTTGGGACCAGAAGTGTTTTGGATTTTGGACTTTTGGGGATTTTGGAATATTTGCATATACGTAATATCTGCTCGGCTCTGCTTTCCCCTTCCTGTTGCAGTCAGCAGGCTCACTCATGAAACCTGGCTGCGGCGCAGTGGCAACGCCATCTGTCACTCATGCTCCTGTTCCTTACCCTGCTCCGTGTCCAGTCGCTGCCTTCTTGTCAAGCTAGCCAGGCACTGGACCACTGTTTTGCGGAATACAAGCGCTGCACCAATCCCAAATGCAGTAGTAAGTGGGGCAGAAGGGAGCCGCTGGGTTTCTGCAGATCTTCCTTTCTGCAGATCTGAACAAAGACCTGTTGGCATCTCCAAGGCCACGCAGAGAAGGTGCGGGGTGCTTTTGACCATCATGCTGGTCAGGGTGCTTTTGAGCGTCATGTCAGCACTCAAAAGGTTTTCGGAGTTTGGAGCATTTCGGATTTCCAGATTAGGGATGCTCAAACTATAGTTGCATTTTACAACTTCTATTTTATATTCCACAATAAAAGTTACAATTTGCATTTGTATTAGTTGGAGAGGAACACAAGTACAATTATGTTAAATACTGTACTGGCTCTCCTTTACCCACCACTTCAGCATCTCCAAAATGCAGTGTCTCCCTCTCAAAAATCCAGTGCTATCACACCTGCATGAAAACATCAGAGAGGAAGGACTGTGCCTGTGCAAAGTGTAATGTGGCTGTCCTTAAATTGGGAAGTCTGTAAGTTGGATGTTCTTAAGTCAGGGACTATCTGCATTTGGTAGATCCCAAAATGCACTAACATTATAGAAGCGGTTTTCAAACTTTGGTGAACTCAGAAACCAGCACACACCCACAATTTACACAGCAACCAGCACACACCCACAGTTTACACAGCAATCTGTTTTATGAAGACATTACAGATTAAATATTTTTCATTGCATATAGAGAGGAAAAGTTGTATAAGTCAATATTTAACTAGTACCTACATTGTTGTTGAGTTGCAGATGAACCTTTTTCAGAATATTCCAAGAAACTACTTTGTGAATTTTGCACATAACCTCAGGTCAATAGTCAGGTATAACCAGCAAACCATTTATCACAGGCCTTACAATTTTATAGCTTATGCTCATTGCTGGGTTTTTCCATGTTCTTCAACTGCTTATGTATGGCAGTGGCGTTATGAGGGGCGGTGGGCCCCAGGGCGGAGGGCGCCACACGCCGCCGGGGGGGTGTACTTGCCTCCTGGACATGTTGCCTGGTCGCCTCCTCCGACGTAGCTCCTGTCGTTTTTTTCACGCCTGCTGTCTTTTTCCTTTTTTGTGCCCTCCCGCCCTCCCTGGAGCCGTTTGGCTCCAAAAAGCCTTGAAAAACAGTGGGGTGGTGGTATTTTGAGCTGTGCCGCCGCCACAATTTGGCACCACCGTACAAAAATGACATTACGTCAGCGGGGGCCCCCACGGGGGGTGTAGGAACACCTCTGATGTATGGTCCACATTATGGGTCTACAGATATTTCACACAAAATGGGAAACAATTGTTTCCCCTCTATTGCACATGAATGAACTCTAGACAGTTGTGGGCTCTGCACTCCTTCTCATTTCCAATGCTGGCATGGTAGAAAATCCTTTAAACCATGGCTCTGCAATGCATGCAAAGCCAAGAACTGTGGTTTAACTCTGGAGTCCAAATCAAAGTTAGCTTCACCCAAAATCAAACCACATTCCTGATTTTGCATAGTCACAGTTTAAAGACACTGGGATTGAAATGTCACAGCTCTTCAATGAAGTATCAATTCAATGTGAGAAAAGATTTATGCAAGTTATCCAGCCAGTATTTGATGTGATTTTTTAAAGTGACTTTAATCACAAACCAAGCAGGAGGAGGAATGAGACTATGAGATACTGGCAGATAGGCAAGTAGGGGTGGCACAGCTGAGGCAGAGAGTTATGAAGATAGTAAAAAGGCTCTTTGTAATCTTTGTGCATATATTTTTTTAACTATCTTCCAGGTCTGAAAGGTTTTTGTTTTTAGGATTATGGATGCATTGCTTTGTACAATCAAAGCCAACCTGTCATTTATAGTATGATAAGGGACATTTAGATCATTTGTTCCCGTCTACACACAGCATTTATGCTTTGTAAAATCTTAAGTCTTTTCAGATCACTGTAACTTCCATTTTGCTCAATGTAACCTGGTCCAGCCATAGCAGAACATAGATTGCAATCTGTATCCCAGGGCCAACTTCAGCAGTCTACCCAGTGACCTATTCTGGTTATTGTATATCAATTCATTTAGATCTGTCATTATGAAAGAACGGGAACCTCCACGGTGACCAGGGACACTTACTCATGTAACGGAAAGTCTCCTCAGCCAGGACGGGAGAAGTGACTTCAGGGACCTGACTGTGGTGACTTGGAGACTGGATCCAGTCTTCATTTTCAGAGAGATACAAGGAGTCCACTCGTAACTTGTACTGAGGCAGCTGTTCTTCTAGCATGCTCACCAGCTCTACTTCAGGAAGGTCTTCACTAGGGCAGACATCTAAGAGATAAGTGAGCAATCAAGATACAAAACTATGAATGTAAGTTGTCATTACAAATCTGTTTTGGGATGAATGCTGTGGGAATAACACCCTCTGCTAAATAACAGATTTTCATCAGCTTTGCTATCAAAAGCAACCATGAAAGGTTACCGATACCGATTTAAACCTAGAGAAAAGCAGCACAATTCTTAGTATATTTGCCAAACGAATATTACAGGAAAATAGCTGCCTTGTCAGCACCAAGCAGCTCTATATGGGATTATTTTCCTGGCTATTGATACTTCGGCTGATAATAATGAATTTCACTTTTATTTATCCAAATACAATGTGGAAATGTTTTTCCACACGCGTCTGTATCGAAGATGCAGATCAGACAAATAATTTTAGAAGAGAGTTCTGCCAGTTATATAAAGCTTTGTTATTAAGTTGGGAACATGCTTCTTTGTAACCCCAGTCTTTAAAAAAAAGTCTTCTAAAAGTAGCAGCAGCTACATCTGTAATGCAAATACCTTATTTAAAAGTATCCATCTTACTTTTCAACCCAAACTGTTAAAATAGCTTACAGCAACTATAGTAAAGAAAAGCCCAGTGAATCTCAAAATATGATAGCAAGCTCTGCAGAGAAGTATGCACCTTTTCCAAACTTCTCTTGTGTAAAGCAGAGTACGTCATGAGGCAGAATGTCAAGGCCATTTCCCAACCACCCTTTGGATCTGCAAGAAACTGAAAATTCCCTCTCTTGCGTTACTTTTGGTATGGTTCCCTTCATTTCTCTAGCTCTGCAATTCTTCTTTCAGCTTACGTACCCTTAAATATCAGTGTACCATTGGGGAAGCTTGTCTAAAGGTAAAGGTATCCCTTGACAATTAAGTCCAGTTGTGTCCGACTCTAGGGTGCGGTGCTCATCCCTGTTACGAAGCTGAAGAACACCAGCGCTGTCTGAAGACGCTTCCGTGGTCATGTGGCTGGCATGACTCAGTGCCGAGGTGCACGGAATGCTGTTACCTTCCCGCTGAGGCAGTACCTATTACTCTACTTGCAATTTCTTGCTTTCGAACTGCTAGGTTGGCAGGAAAACTAGCTTGTCTAGTTAAACAAAAAAAATATATAGAAGGTCTTGCCATGATAGAGATTGCAAGCACTATTCTAACTCTGAAGATCTGCTAGAAAATAGCAAGCTGTCTCAAATTTTACAGAAAAGATTTTGAGAACTGCAGTCTTGAATAATTTTCTCTGTACTACTGAGACATTTTAACAGTTACAAGACTGTTCAACTTACCATTGATGCTCTCTGAATCTCTAGGATTGAAATTCATGAGGTTTGCTTCACGCTTCAGTTATCTGGAAACCACATCCTGTATTTACACATTGTGCACTGTTCCTTCTCATTTTGAAGATGACTTTGGTTTAAAAGCAGAGCAAGCAAGAGCCATCAACTATCTTGGCACCACGAGTCTATTTTTCTTACTTCAGTCATGTGGGGCTGGATCATTTAGGTCCAAGGATGACACAATTCACATGTGCACTTCATCCGATACTAGGATCCCTTATGTCATGGTCTCACCTGGATCAGCAATCACCTTTAAAGAAATACAAAGAAAAACAAGTCACTGCTAATGCTCTTAATTGAACATTAACTAGAACCAAATGCTAAAAATGAGTCTCTAGAAACCCACCACCAGAGAGGCACAGACTAACACATCCCTGTTAATGACCAACTACACTTTAAAACACACACTTGATTTTCGTTTACTGACAAATAACAATCCTACTTGCTCAACTGTAAGCAGTGCATAAGAACACTGAATTCTGATGGAAGTTTAAAGAATTCAACAAAAATGATATCTATTTAGATCTCCTGGATATTTATTGTAAGTTTCCCTTGGTTGTCTTTCCTCAGCCCCCAGAGTCTATGATGATATTTTCAATTGCTCTTTTCTTTTTGTCCACACTAGCAGACTCCCCCCCCCCCCCCCATATTCTGCCATATTGCTTGTTCAGTATTTTCAGGGCACATGAAATTTTACAGAGTTCACAAGAAAATTCTGTTCTCTTCAATATACAGGAACACTAATATGCTTTGCTATATTTTCTTTGGCAGAACCAAAGCACTGCAGATACGGTTTGAGGTTGGCTTCAATCAAACCCTGACCAGAATGTGCTAACAAGAGAATTACTCCTTTCAGCTGCACACTCAGCTCATTCCTTCCCTGCTCATTAAGAGTTACTCTGCAGAACGTTGTGATCCCAATCACGAGCCACAATTTAAGGACCAATATACATTCACTGTATGTCCATTTGAACATTTTTCCATGTGTGATCATTACCGTCTCACAACTGAGAATTTAATATTGCTAAACATGTATTACACTGCTTACACTGATTCCACCAGAAAATACTAAAAACAGAGGCATAAAAAAGGTATGACTACATCAAGAGCAGTTTGGACACTTGAGAATAATTATTTGACTGCTGCATTGGAGAGACTGGTTTTTGGAGGAGGACTTAGAAGGAAGAGTGCTTATGCCTCACAAAATTCCCCAGAGATCCATTCAGCTGTTAATATTTCAAAAGAATGCTTCAGGTCATTTTGTCAGGCCAATGTCAGGTCTATTTCCACCAGCATCAGTGAACATGAACGTGCTTGTAGACTAGACAACGTCGTCTACTGAGGGCATCTACTGCCTTCTGAGGGCAAGGCTTCAAGCGGCGTTGTGCGCATGCCGTTCGAAGCCTTGCCTGGCGTATTTAGAAGTGGCTGAGCTGCCGAAGAAGACGTGGCTCGGCCTGCCGCTCTCCCAGGAGTGACACGCCAGGAGGGTGACACGCCGGGAGACCTGAGACGTCACCCCCCCGCCGCCCCCCACCACCACGCAGTAGCGACGCCACTGAGACTAGGACATTTAGAGCAATCTGCCCTGGCTGTACATCGTAACTTAACCGGCCACTATATTAACTTTGAAAATACTGAGAGGTTGTGTCAAGAATCAAATTACAAAATGAGGCTCAATTTGAAAGCCATTGAGATTTTTAAGCATGGAAAATTGGTTCTGAATCGTAAGCAAGAGCTGTCAATGATCAACAAAATTTGGACTCCGTCTTTAAGCAGAGTGGCAGTGAACTTGAGTAACCAATAGAGGCTGGAAACGTCAGGGTGGCTGTGACAGGTTACTAGCGGTAGCCTCTTTTCTTAGAAAAGTAGCCTCTTTTCTTACCAGTTGTGATGTTTACCACAGGACTGGACCTGCACCAACATTTTTATGCCAATAAACTCTGTTTTTACTTATAACATTCTCTTCCCTAGAATCAAGCTCAAAGGACTGCTTGTAGGAAGAAGGCAATTAACAGCATCCTAAAGATAAACCTGTAATTCATTAACAGTTAAACTACTTCAGGTTAACTTTGTTAAGCATGCTCTCCAGTTAATTTTGCACACTTATTTCATGAAAACTTAATGAACCACAAAGTACTACCCTGTTTTGAAGCTTCATAGTAAATTTAAAGGGATAATCTGCAACTGTCACTATCGTAACTGGAACATACTGTACCATGGGATTCCATAGTACCTCAGGGGCAGCCCAATCCTGTGTAAAGACACTCGGCCGGTCCATCCTGCGCCCTTTTCGGGCCACTTCAGCGTGGCCTGGGGACTCCTCGGGAGAAGGAGACATTCGATCGAAAATCTTTTTTAGGCTTCATCAAGCATAATGCAGAATATGTGCACTTTCTCCTTCTGTCCTCCATTCTCATCTATAAACACATCTTTAACTTTGTTAGCTGGGGGTTTTTCCTGGCATTTTACTGCTCTAGGTGCCCTTAAATCCAAGGAAGACTGCCCCTTGCCCTTTAACACTGTCAAATCTCTGGGATGTATGTGTGCTTGGTTGCCTGTGCACACGCTCAGTTTGTTCTTTAAAATTACCAGATCCAAAGGACAAGGGATAATACACAAACTGCACTAGAGTGACATCAAGAGGCAAACCAGGAATAACTCAAGACAAAGGATGTGAGAAAAACAGCAGCAACAGAAGGATACTGACAGAGAAAGAAGATTACCTTTCTCCAAGTTGAAATGTAGACAAGAAAATCTGAACTAATTCTCAATATCCATGGGGGTTAGGTTCCTGGAATGCCCAGCAGATACCGAAGCATTGATCCTATCATACCGCCCCTAGAGTCGGTAATGACTAGCTCTCAAGCAAGGGGAACCTCTACCTTTTTACAAATATAATCATCATTCTAAGAAGGATAGGATCCTATTGGATCAATGGGGTTCAATTAAGAACTTTTTTAAAAGATGAGAAAAGAACATTTGGACTTACCATCCGACTTTCCACACAGGCATACTATATGTTACTATATTACTATTATTATGTCGCCAAATGAGCCCATCAGAAAACATGCAGTTTCAACTGATAAGATAGCAAAGAGAGGTGTCACTTGGAATCTCCTCTCTTAGAAAAGTCTCAAGCAGCCATTTCACAGGCTGCATCATCAGAGGGAGAGATGGGTCAGCAAGGTCTACTCCAGAGGTTCTCAACCTGTGGTATGGGTACCCCCCCTAGGGGTATGCGGACCTCTTGCTGGGGGTACGCCAAGCCCTGCCCCTTATTGGCCCCATCAACAGCTAATTGTTAATTAACAAGTATTTTAAATTGTAATTATTTTCGAAGCCCTTCTGTCTCTCTGATTTTGGTTTTGGGCTTATTTTTGTACTTTGGAAAATGTACTTTGGTGGGGTGGGGGAGGGAGGAGCTGGTTTTGAAAAGTGTGACTTGGAGAAAAAAAAGAGGTCCTTGCATGTGTGTCTCCCCCCCCACCCCACAGTTAAATAAGACATTTTTCACATTTAAAATTGTTTTAGTACTTTTTAATTTAATGATTACCTAATTAATTGATTGATTATTCCAATTAATTAGAAGTTAATTAGCAGGGGGTACTTCAGAAAATTGGACCGTGATAGGGGGTACCCAGGCCTCCAAAGGTTGAGAACCCCTGGCCTACTCCATTGACTAGGCTGGGACCAAATACTGCTTGGTGCCTCCTTTCCAAGGACCATCTCTGTCAGCCCCCATTCCAGCTGGTCATTTTCAGCATTTTCAGATTTTTTTCTCCTTTTTATTTTTGTACAGTGTTTACAAAATTATGGGTACTGTACAGTCATGCCGGTCACATGACCACGGAAGCGTCTGACAGCGCTGGCTCTTTGGCTTTGAAACGGAGATGAGCACTGCCCCTAGAGTCAGTAACGACTAGCTCTCAAGCAAGGGGAACCTTTACCTTTTAACAAATATAATCATCATCCTTCTAAGAACAAGACCATCTGGAAATAAAGTTATTCTCTGCTACAATGTTTGAAATAATTAAGTAAAAGCAGGCATTTCACAGAAACAGAAAAGGCACAAGTGCTGAAGAATGACCAGGTTTGATGCCCAAGTCTTCAGTGTTGCGAGGAAGGCAGGGTGAAACAGTTACCAGGTTGTAAGAGATAAAATTATAAACAGAGATACCAGTGGCTAGGAGTTACGCAGTTACTGTATATACATACTACAGAATAAATGTTGCCAACCTGAAACCATAGCTGGAAATCTCTTGTGTGGATAACAGCGATCAAACATCTAATCACTGAATGACCTCATTTCCCCATTACCAGAAAGGTATCTGTTCCAGCTGCTTATATTCCTGCTGCTTATATTCATATACACAGACTCTGCAACAACCTAAAATCTATTCTAGGTTTCTAGACCTCTTTCTAAAATATGACTAAACAATCCAAGTACCGGTATACTGTATCACATATTTAGCAGTCAATATCAATGTTAATCTATACCAGGGGTGCACAACATACGGCCCGGGGGCCGCATGCGGCCCCCCAAAGGTTTTCTGGCGGCCCCCCAAAGGTTTTCTGGCTAGAGCAGCAACATTGCTTCTTTGTCGGGCCGCTCTAGCCAAGCATTTCCCATAACTCCGGTGCTTCTGTAACGCGGCTGGAAGCTTCAGAATCGTCCGAGGAGTGGACAATTCCGAAGCTTCCAGCCGCGTTACAGAAGCGACAGAGGTATGGGAAGTGCTTGGCTAGAGCGACAACATTGCTTCTTTGTCGGGCCGCTCTAGCCAAGCACCTCCCATAACTCTTTCGCTTCTGTAACGCGGCTCGAAGCTTCAGAATCCTCCGCACCATGTAAGGTTTCAGAACGGAAGGCCCCGATGATGATGATTGATGGGTATATACACGGTATATACCAGGGGTGGCCAAACGTGCTTCATGTAAGAGCCACATACGATAAACTTCAGATGTTTGAGAGCCACAATATTTAAGAAGCATTAAGAAGCCGACATATTTCCGAGAGCTGCACTTTATATGTCGAAGAGCCACAGGTGGCTCATTATTTATTTATTAATATGTTGCATTTCCGGAGATTTTCTGGCTCATGGACACGCCCCCTGTGATGTCACTTCCTGAGGAAGTGACATCATGGTTCCTTGCCATGCCCCCCCCCCCGCGACACCTATCTGCGGCCCCGAAGAAGTTTAGTCTATTCATTTCGGCCCCTACCCACTGCCAAGTTGTGCACCCCTGATCTATACCTACACTGTATTACCAACATTATATACACACATCAGCAATTAAAAAACATTACACTAAACATTTATAGGTATAAAATCTCCATTTACTAAATTACTTGTATATCCAAAGGATATTTTTATACTTACTTCTACAATGGTTTGTATTCAGAGTAGATTTCTACTGTTACAGAAACAGCAAAATGATTCCAGAGAATACACCATATTAGTCTATTAAAGCAAAAAGACTAGTTGCATCTTAAAAGCTAGTTTATTTTTGCATTATCCTTTGTACACTAGCTCTTGCTTCATTATACAGGTAGTCATGAAGAGGAGAAAAAAGGTGGTAGACATATTTTAGAATACTATTACAAAGTGAGAACAAAAGATGGAGCCCAATAAAAAAAGCAAAACTACAAAATAAAATCAATTTAAGTTCATGAGTACTTTGAAAGTGTATCTTGGTAAGTAAATGTTGTAGTGACACACTTAACTATAAAGAGACACTCGTGTTTTATTGAAATATACCTAAACACCACTAGAACTTAGATTACTGTACTGAGGAAGGGAAGAGAGTTCCAAATAAGGCATAAGAAGATGGAATAATATTCTGTCTGTCTGCATAGTTAGAGGGCATGAAAGTCAAGCATAATGCTATTCCCCCCACCCATTACCATCTGGTTCTCTGGCAATTCTACCTCCAAACAGCTGTTGTGACAAATCCATGGGTGCCTCTGGCTTTTTCAGTGCTATATTGTTGACAAGCTGTCCTAAATATGCCCCACATGCCTGCTGCTTTTCAATAATTAAATTTTGAGTATTTTAAAATGTGAGCACGTTCTTCCTTCAAATCTTACAATTTAGGAGCTCAGGATTCCATTCATCAAAAGTAAATTCATGGTCCATAGAATCTAAAGGCAGAAAAGAAAACAAGGACATCAATATAGCAGTACTCTTTCATCACCAACCTATTATTTTCCCCAAAATTTAAAGCCACCTTGGGCATTTGCCTTGGCATAGGATAAGGTGGGGTTATAATTTTTTTTAAATAATGGAAATTATCCAAATCATTGAAATAATTTTGTATAATATAATTTTGACAATTTTCCTTTACCAATTTATGACATTTTGAACATTTGAACAGAGTCAACATAAGATTTAGCCTATGTGAATTTTCTATAGGCATGTTTTCTTTTCATGGAAGATCGCTTAAATATACAACCCACACCAGCCCAGGAAAAGTTTTACTACTTGATTCTGCTTATTGTCTACATTGCCTCAAAGCAGCACAACATGGTCTACATGGGCTGATCAGTGGGAGAGCTAATTTATAAAATGTCTTGTCTAGTGGCACTTGTTTAGACTCGGTGACCTTTTTGTAATAGTTTATTCTCCGGGCTGTTATAAAGCATTATATATCTGTTTTGCACCAGTTTCATCAATTAACTTGAGCATCAGCTGTACTGGGAGAGCCAGGGCTTGTGGACAAGTAGAGACAATCAAGCGTGTTCGATAAAAGCAGCTATTTGGGTTCAGCTTTCTCTTCTTGTACATGCAATGCTGCCAATCCCTTAACCATAGTTAAGGGATCAAACTGCATGGCTGCACTCACCTCTCCAGTGCAGCTGCTCTCTGCCAGGAGACATAACCACGGTTAAGTTTTATATCATCATTGGTCTTAATCATGATTAAACCAACCAGGGTTCAAAACCTACCGTAGTTTCAAATTTTGGTAAACAAAAATTCCTAGTTAAAGTTGATGCTGACCTCAGCTTGAATCATGGTTAAAGCTCTGTGGGGCCAGAGGCAGTTTATATTTCCTTGGTGAAAATATCCGCTTCCATTTTGAGAATTGTTACTCTCAATCAAGAACAATACACCTAGAAAAGGGGAACTGATGAAAAAATATTTTGCAATATCTCTTCTCTCACCAAAGCGAGGGGGGGGGATGTAATATACAACAATGGCAGTTTGATGAGTTTCAATTTTAAGGATGACTATCAACAGTCTTTCCAAGATTATTATGCATCTCAGCATTGGCACAGAGCTAAAAATACAGAACTAGCAGCGCAATCCTAACCAACTTTCCAGGGTCAGTGCAGCTGCAATGCAGCCCGGAGGTAAGGGAACAAATGTTTCCTTACCTTGAAGAGGCCTCTATGACTGACCCCCGCACTGCAAAATACAGCGTGCAACCCTGTTGGCACAGCTGCATCGGTGCTGAAAAATTGGTTAGGATTGTGCTGTAAATCAAATTAGTAAAGTGAAGTTGGAATAGATTATAAACTAAAACTTGAGATAAGAGTTGAGAAAATGCAGAGAGCTACTCATACTTTATAAATGCCATGCCAAAACTATATTTAACTGTGCACTACTAATGTAGTTATTGATTACTAGGTTTCCTGCTGGACCCATCAGCCTTTGCCGTCTCTCACTCAGGCCTCAATTTACAAAGAAACAATACTCATTTGAGAAATGTAACTTGAGAAAATGTTCCAATCTCTTAAATGACACACAGACTTCTGAATGCAAACGCCAGTGCTTGACATGGTCCATAGAAGCAAAACTGGCCTTCAAAGGAGGCCTTGAAAAAGCCAGATAGCAAGTAGCACATAATTCACACCACAGCATTTGCATTTAATTTAATAATCTTGTCGCTGTATTACTGGAATACAGTATATGCTCTTGTATCTGCCATTGCCAACCTGCACATGTGATTGGTGTTCAGACTGAGGCAGGAAGCAGACATTCATAAAACATTTAGTATGAGATAAGGCAACCACATTGTAGCAGATAACATTGACAAATACTGAAGCAACACTTCAGAGTAACACAGAAAACATTTGCTGTATAGCATGTGCCAATGTTATTTTCAGGCTTTTGGTACTGTGCTAAGCCTAAATCTACTTGCTGCCAAAATCTACCAGTAGCTATTCAAAACAGGAGTCCAAAGGCGAAACTTCTGACTTTAAGATAGCACTTCCATCTCAGCACTGCATGCACTGGGTATTCAAAATCATTACATTGAAACTTTTACGTAGCACAACTTACAAATAGCCTGTGAAGACTTAAATGAAGACAGATCCCATCACTACTGCCAACGAAAAAGAGTGGGTACAGAAGAGTCTGCTGGAACGTACCTGTCCCAGAGATAAGTTAGATTCAATACACTGCCACCGCCTTGTGATAATTGAGGGCAACATTATTATTTATTGCATTTGTAGCTCACCTTTCCTTCAAGGAGCTGAAGACAGCACCCTTCTCCTCCCTGCCCCAGCAATGTCGTGAAGTAGGGTAGGCTGACAGGTTTAAGATTACAGTACCTAGTGCACTTTAGGGCTCATTGAGGATTTGGCAAGCCTAGGTATTTCTCATTTAGGGCTTTCACATGCAATACATAATTGCCTGTCACCAAATATTACTCACAAATATCAGAACTACATAAACAAAAAAGAAAAAAAGACTCTCATAACAAAGCAAATAAACAAATGTATTTATTTATGTTAAGCATTTGTACCCTGCTCTTTAGCCAACAGACTCCCATAATTTAATGAAGCATGCACCAAGAAATAAGCACCTCTTGTTAAGTATTCCAATTTATCAATATCAATTGATCAATGGCAATATCATTGATATTGTATCAATATCAGCAGTTGTATTGTATTGTATTGTATCAATATCAATTGATAAATGGCAATTAATTTGGATATAATTTTATCTGCATGTCAGCTTTCTTTTCTTTTTACAATTCTATAGAGTCCTTCAACATTTATAAAAGATGCAGCAACAGGGATGGCCCAGCCAGATGTCAACCCTGTCCTGCCCCTGATGTTGCGCATGCCCCCTCCAAACCTCAGAAAGAGTGCAGCCTCGCTCCTTCTTGCACAATTCTTTTTGACAAAACAGGGAGTGCAGATCATGCTGTGAGCTCCCAGCACGTCCTGCACTTCCTGTTTCATTGACAGAGATCACAGTGAAGGAGTGAGATGAATTGACAGCAAGGAGGATTGCTGCTGCCTGCACAGTTTCAGACATGGACAGCAACAATCCGCTTCCCTATCCAGTCACCTTGCCTTACACAGTCCCTTTTAAGTTTAAAGGGGCTGCATAAGGAAGGAGCAAAGTGAACGGGCAGGGAAGTGGACTGATGTGGCTTCAGTAGTAGGCTAGAGGGAGGCAGAAGTGTTGAGATGAAGGGCACCCTGAGTCTGTCCCCTCCCACCACCCATCACAGGCATCATCCATTTCAGGGATAGGCCAGACCTGTGTAGCAGTAACAGTTGCTCTACATAGCCTATTTGGCTTTTTATTGTTTGCCTCTAATAGAGGTTAATGTCACTCAGAGACACATGCAAAGCTGTAAGGCTATTAAAGAAACAAATGTTTGGACATTTCTGAAAAAAAAATAAAGCTCTGAATCAAAGGAGTATTAAATTGACAAATTAAGTCTGTAATCCCATGCACACTTATACTTGGGAGTAAGTCCCACTGAAATCAATGGAACACTTCCAAGCAAACCCTGACCAGTTTTGCAACAGTCGCTTTTGATTAAAACTGTTTGCTGCACTTTGGAATAGTTAGAAGGCGCGCAGGAGTTGAGAAGCGGGCGGTGGGCCCAGTGCAGCGGAAAAATAAGGTACTGTGCCCCCCTAGATTTGATTGTACGCGGTTTTGGGTATCCGCGGGGGTTCCAGGAACAGACCCCTGCGGATACCGAAGGCCCACTGTATAGCAAGTGGTACTTAGCTCCACTGATATGGTGACCATATAGCACTGCCCTGCCTAATTCAACCTCACCAGAAGTGGAGATGGTTGGGTCAGTGGTGCACCGGAGGGCAAGCTGTGGCTGTTCAACTGCTGGACCCTTCAAAGACAGCTTGGGAAAAGAGGGTGCAGAGCACAGGAGAGATCAGAAGACAGCTGTAACTGAAGAAGTTTCTCCCTTGCTGAAGGAACAACTGTGGGGCAAACTGCCAACTCTTGTTTACAGTTAGCATACTTGGAGGCAATTTTGGTACTTGGGAAAAAATAGGCTGACAAGCCCTGATCTAGAACATATATATTTATTCAGAGCCACATATATTGCAAAGGAAAGATTTTGGGTGAAATTTGCCACTGGAGAACATGACAATAGTATTTACATTTTATATTCTCTCTAGATACTTCAACTAGGATACCTAGTCAGGAGACGACAATGAAATCCATTACTGTACACTGAAATAATAATATAAAACGCACGAAGCATCCTCAGGATTTATGGTTATAAAAACGCAGCATTTTGTAAAATGTTAAGATCTGTATTTAAAAATACGACTTTGTAAGTCTAATTAAAATCACATATGTGAATAAAATACGTTAAAAGTCAACAATTTAATAATGCAATAAAAACATTTCAAAAACCCACTTAAGCATAACATTTCGTTCATTATCTATGAACTTTGTCAAATGCAATAAAATGCAATGTTTTACATTGTAGCAGTTTTCGATCCTATTTAATAATATAATATACGGTACAGTATATATATACACCAGTATGTCGAAATTAATTTTACAATCTTCAGTCCAGTATTTGTCTGACCTTTCTCCATGAATTTTTAAAAAACATTGATCTTTAAAAAAAAGTTGTTTCTCCCCCCCCTTGCATATACAAGGGGCCCTCAGTATCTGCTGGGGTTCCATTCCCAGAACCCTCGTGGATACTGAGATCAATGGATAGCGAAATCTGCTATCATGGATACCAGGGCAATGCATTCTGAGCAAGCCGGGGAGGGGGGAGTCGCGCGACCCAGAAGAGGCTTCCCGAGTGTGATTTCACGTTGTACAAGCAAGAAAATGTAGCGGTTTGCAGCAAAAAGGTAAGGAAAGCACCTTTTAACCTTTTTTTCTTTTGACAACGTTTTGACTTTGGTCCCTATATTCGTGAAGCATCTGCATTGAGACAAATTCACAGATGCTGGAGTTGCGGATACAGGGGGCCCACTGTAATGGATTGCACAACAGGAATCTATATAGATGTGTGTGTGTGTGGATGCTTCGTCTCCACCACCACCACCGATACAGTGCTTTATGTGTAGATAATTAGATACAGTATTTTAAAATTATACAGTACACATTATGCACAAGATCTTTCTCTATAAAAAGGTACATAGGCAAGTATTGTGGTTGCATGTTTTCTGTCTAGCACATACCATTGAATTTTTAAAGTCATTTAAAATCCTATACAATTAAGTGAAACACATACAAGGAATAGGTTAAGAAGCAAATTTAGAAGTTGGAATCAAAAGACAGACAGACAAAGCCCTGTCATATTATAATAGCCTCTAGTACAGTTTGCTTCCTGAACAACTGCAAACATTAATCATGGAGGCTTAACTCCAGTACAGCAGTCATATTATTGCATACAGAGGAAAAGATATGCAATACTTTTAGAGTTTAAATTTAAACAATTAGTCTGCCACTAGCACATGTTCTATCTTAGAGAGCAAAACACATTTAGCATCAGCTCTGTGGGGGAGGGACCCAGCATCCAAATACATAAGCCGTTTTCAAAAGCCCCACTAGTAGGATACAATTACAGAAAGAGAAGCTATGACCTATTCTTGCAATATACTGTACTGTAAGATCCCTGGCATTTGCTCTCAATTGGACAAAGAGGCCAGGCTACTTTTAAGTGGTGGTTCTCATATTTAACAGAGGGAGTGAAACAGTCCCTCTTCACCCCAGCATAGCAGGTTTTCCAGGGGCTGTTTGCCAGTGCCTTTAAAAAAAAAAAGATTGTGAGACCTCTAGGACACAGAACCATCCTGACATTTATTTTGCTTTGCAAAGAGTTGTGAACGTTTTCTGCAGAAACGCAATATATAAATATGATACCAATATTATAAAGTACAGTACACCTGGACACGGTAACCCAAGTAGTCAGCTCCTGAACAGCCTCTCACCCAGGACTCTCCCTTTAAATGCATACTTGCCCTCAGAAGACAAGGAAGCCACAGACACACATCTCTTCATCAACTCACAACAATTTGTCCTTATCCCTCGACTACAGCTTCCACTGGTGTCATTCAGAAAAGAGAAAGAGGCGATTATATTTAGGGGGGAGGGAAGGGAACTGACTAACCAGTGACTGACCAGGGTCCGGTGACAAGAGGAAAACAATCAACACCACCACCACCAGATGCTGTGAGCCTCTTCTGCCTACAGACATCCTTTCCACACATGCGGGCACCACAATTCTCCAGGGAAGGACGTCCTGCATACCCTTTCCTCACCTTGAGGTGTGTGTTTTTTTAAACCATGAACATTTCTCACTACAGCAAAACGGAGATGGGACAAAATTGCCTGTTCAAGTGAAGGAAGGAAGCTTCAGGTGAGATGCCACGTGATGAAGGGCAGGAAAGCGAGAGAAAGGGGCAGCAGGACGCGCAAGACTAAGACAGAAACGGGGGGAAGGGAAGGAAAAGCGAGGGTGCAACACTATGCACACTCGTCTGGGACGAAGAAGCCTACGGAATTCACGGCACTTACTTCCGAGTAAACATGCACAGGGTCAGGCGGGAGAACTGCGGAACGACACGGGGGCAGAGCACAAGCTAGAAATTGAGGAAGAGAAGCAGCGGGTGGGCGCAAAAAGGGAAGGGAACGAAGGACCTCTCACGCCGCCGCCTCCCACTTGCCCCTTACCAGCCTCACGTCCAGGTTCGCTCCCTTCCTTCCTCTGAAGCCGGAGCTACACTACTGCAGCCGCCTCCGCTCACGCGACAATCTCCTCTTGCAAGTGCCTCCTCCTCAGCAACTGCTCCCCCTTCCGGAACACCGGCCGAAGGAAGAGGAGGAGGTGCTGACAGCCACACTGGGTCACAAGATGGCGGCTGAGAGTTGCCCGAGGCCACTCCAGAGCGGAAAAAACGAGCGTGGAGCCCTTACATTTCGTTTGTTTTTTTAAAACTACTATTCCCGTCATGCAACAGCGCGGACGGTATCGTTTTTTCTCTCCCCCGCCTTCGAAACTTCAGTGACGCAAGGATTAGGCGCGTTGTATCATGGGTCTTGTAGTTTTCCAGCCGTTGTGGCTCGCCTCCACCGGCCCGGGCTCAGCCACAGTAACTTTTAGGGGGTGGGGCTTAAAGTTTGAGGCACCTCAGGTTGACCGATTGCTGTGTTTTTGAGGAAGGGTGGACGGAGCCGCTGCTGAGGAAGACTCTTCTCCCCTTCTCTGTCAGCGATCAACTCTCATTCTGTGCTCCTTAGGCTCCTGCAGTCCCTCGCGGCCTTGGGGGCGCTGGCCCCTCCCGACAGCTGCCGCCGCCTCCTTGCTGCGGGGAGAGGCGGAGGGACGAAGGGAGGGCAAGGGGCGCGCGGCCCAGGTTAGTCTAACCCCACTATGGACCAGGGATCGAGCCGGTGTCATGGCTGAGGTTAAGGAGGGGAGCGGGCGGGGACCAACTTGCGCGATGGAAGGAGAAGCTGGTTGTTCCAGCGTCGCCTCGTCTCGCCCCTCCTGCAGGGAGGGAAAAAATAGACCATTGCTCATGCAGACTTATCTTTTCCCCCTTGCCTTCCATTGAGGCCGAGCTATTTTTTGTAACCCATCTGAGTGATCAATCTGTCATTCACACTGGTTACTTGCACACTAGTTTCAGTTCTGCCAGCTGACAAGCCCTAGAGGTGGTTCCTGGAGTAACTGGAGGCAGTCAGGCTGCAGTCTCCCTTCCCCATTCATCGCGGAGCTGCGCTAGATGAAGGCTGTAGCTCTAACCACGCTTCTTGCTTGAGAATAAACCTCACTGAACACAGTGGGGCTTACTTTTGAGTAAACATACATAGGATTGTGCCGCAGTCCTGTGCGCACAAGTCACGTTGAACAGAGTGGGACTTATTTTTTTAGTAAACGTACGGTACGTTTCCTTCCCGTTGATGAGAGGGGTTATGATTGAAGCTTCTTGATTTACAGTAAATCTATCTGTCCAAGTGTCCAGTCTCTGAAGTTGTCATTTCTTTAAAAAAAATGTTATTGCTTGTAATGTTCCTTTATTCCATGTGCAGCTCAGTCCTATATAGCATGTTTGCTCAGAAGCCAGTTTGCTGTGTTCAGTCTTACACACACCTGGATGTACCTTCAAAAAGGATTCAAACAGCAGTCTTATACACACTTACCAGGTAGTAAATCCCATTGAAGTCAGTGGGACTTACTTTTGAGTAAACATGCACAGGATTGCATTTGTGTGTGAAGCAAGCTCCTCTTTCCTCTCACCTTTATGATGTGTTTGACAGAGGTCCTTAGCAGTGATTTGAACTTAATCATGAACATTAATCATAGCTCTTAATCATGAGGCTTATTCCTGCCCTAGATTTTCAAGTGTGCTGTCCACCAGTTTTTTAAAATCCATTTAAAAACCACTTCGAGGATATTACTTGTAACAATCTGTGCTGTGCACAGTCACCTTCTGCAGCAAATGGGCAGAACTGTTTTCCCCTGAGTTCAGTCTTGGACAGGGAATTGTACTCCCATCTGTAATATGATGAGTGTACTGTACTTTGACTGCAGCTTGGTCAAAAACAGCACAAGCTTATGCATGTCTACTCAGAAGTAAATTCAATTTATCCAAACTTATCCGAACCTATCTGGGCGCCATAGGGCCTGGAGTGGAGCCCCATGCCATATCCTATGCGCCTGGACATCAGGCTGGAAGTCTGCTCGGGTTAAGAGGACGAATGTCTTTTTACCCCGGGTAAAGCCCCAACCTGCACAATGGGGCTCCTTGGGTCAGTGCCACCTAATTCAGCAGCGCAGAACCAAGAAGCCCCGTTTCGGGCCTGGAGGCTTGGGAGGGTAGATAGGATATGCCAATGAGGATGCCGAACCCACCTCCCTCCCAGACCCGATCCGCCCCTTGCCATTTTATGCCCCCTCCCTCCCCCAGCTCCAGCGCCACTTGGAGCAGGACTTACCTGCTCCATGGTGCTGTCCTCCAAGCTCGGCAGCGGGTGGTGCAGGCCTTGGCACCCACCGGCGCTGTCTACTCACTGGGTGCCACAAATGTGCTTTGCAGCATGTTTGCAACACCCTAGACCAGCGCTGAGGCCACAGCGCAGTTACACCCAGGTGAGTGTTTATAGGACTGCAGTCTAACGCAAAGAGTGCAGTGGGGCTTACTGCTGAGTGAAACATACATACACATGTGCATGGGTTCCTATTCTTCTCAAAACAGTCCTCTGAGGTAGGTTATTGACATTTCTGGTATAATTTTGCTAGCATTTGAGTTTGATTTGTAAGAGTACCGGGAAGAACTAATTCCATTCAGAGTGGTCGTATATGAAGCTGACTGTGGGAAGATCCCATCTTCGTCTTGTTCATGTTGTGGATCTTGGCTGAATATAATGTTTATTTCAATATTTTGTTTCAGGGTAAATGGGTTTGCATGACATTTCCCATGAAATAAGGCAGTTCCATGTCTTGTTTGGTAAGCATATATATGTATAACTTTCATCTTGTTTTTAATGTTCGTGATCCTGTTGTGTATCCAAATTTTGTGTGGGTTTGGGATAGAAGTATGCTTTGTTTAAAATACAAGAAACCGAAACAACTTTCCTTTTGCTACTTTTGGTTTCTTTACCTTTAGGGTAAAGTTGCTAGTGTTTACAACTACAGAGAGAGAACAGGATGTTTGAATAACAAAGAATCTTGTAGCACCTTGAAGACTAACACATTAATTTCAGCATAAGCTTTTATGGACCACAGTCCACTTCATCTGGTGCATGAAGATACTGCCTGCCTACTGAAGATAATGCTTCATGTGTCTGATAAAGTGGATTGTAGTCTACGAAAGCTTCTTCTGAAATAAATGGTGTTGGTCTACAAGAACTATAAGGTCCTGTGTTGTTTTTGCTGCAACAGCCTGACACAGCTGTGAAGTTCACGTTCTTCAAGGGTGATGATTATAGAGTGCCATAACCCAGACTGGCTTTCCTCCACTTTGATGTGGAACCTTCCTTAGGTTGTAAGAAAAGGCTGCAACCAGGAAGGTATGGCTCAGTGCCTGCTTTCATAACTGTACATTAATAACATTATTTATACAGTGCCACTGTCATGGTAAAACTGTCATGGTAAAACTGGAATTTGATCACTAGTCCAGAAGTGATCAAATTCCAGCCTCATTCAGCAGCCCAAGGATCTTTGCTGAGATGGACGTAGGCTGAACGTAATGGGGCTTACTTCTGAGTAGACAAAAGTGGAATCTGGGACAAGCTGGGGAAATGAGGTTATAGTGGTGGTTCAAGGTCAAGCTTAAAAGCAGGTAGCTGTCCCATTCCCTGCTAATGGTATACAGAGGCGTTTTCATTCAATGTTGCTTTATATTTGTGGATTATAATTCTATCCCCAAACCTACTTACCATTAAAGATACACACAGGTACTATATAGTTAGGAATGGGGTGGGGGAGAGAGAACAGTCTTTTTTTTACTCTTGGCAACTGATGACAAAGTCCATGTTCAAAGCACTTTCCTTCAGAGGGAAGGGGTAGAAGGAGCTGCTGATAGTAAAGATGCCAACCCACAGAAGCAGTCTTATGGACTGTTCTTCAAAGGAGAAATGGATGTTTTTCAGACAGTGTTTTGAGAAAACATACTTGGTTGTGATTTTTTCAAAAGGCCCAGATCACCAAGCGCACCCTTAAAAAACCTACTGACTCCTCTCAGCTGGGTTGCCAAGCATGGCTATGTCGCTACTGTTTGAGGTGGAGTCTTCTTTTGTTGTTGTTTGGTGCGTTTCCAGCTCCGCATTGTTATCATCAACAAATAAGACTATGACCGGGAACAAAGCTGTAAACACAGTGTATGATACACGTATTGCTTTGGTGTTATGTATTTCAAGGACTGTTCCTGTATTTTACGGACAAGAGTTGAATCCATTGGAGCAGAAAAGCAGTCTGAAGAGGGCAGCAGTCAAGACTTGGTAAGAGGAAGTGAATTTAACTTGCCCTGTATCAGTAGCAGTAACCCTATTGTAATCATGTCTACATTCTTGAAACAGAGCATACATCATTATTTTCTGCTAAACCTTGTCTGGTAGCGTATCCAAACTGGAATGCCTGCCATTTTCAATCTCGGCAAGGAACGGTCTGTAGGGTTGCAATGAGAGATCGAGGCCAGTTCCGTAGATGGTTTTAATGGGTTCTATGTTGTTGTAGTACTGTAGTTATACTTGTTGTAGTATTAGTTAGTTGGAATTAGTTATAACTAGGCTTACCATATCGCCGACCGGGACGCTCCATTTTGCCCTTAAGGGGCGGGGCGGGGGGAGGGAGTCAGAGCGCACGCGCTCTGACTCCCTCCCCCCGCCCCGCCCCTTAAGGGCAAAACGGAGCGTCCCGGTCGGCGATATGGTAAGCCTAATTATAAGGTGTTTATTAAGTACTTATAATGGTTACAGTGGTTATTTCTTAATTAATTACTAGTCACTGAGACATTATAAAATTGGAAAATAAGGGTTATATTCTAAGATCTTCTTCTGTTCACACAAGGGGGAGATGTGATTTTTGCTGATCGCCCCTTTCCTCTGCAGGCCCCTGGGCTCCCTGAATATCAGTTCCTGAGATATTCAGGGGCACAGCAGGCTGCAGACAGAAGGGAAGATCAGCTAAAATCACCCTCCCCCCCCCTTTGCACAAATGGAACTTCTGAGAACAGAAGAATTTAGAACATACATTTACTTGCTAAACTTTCATTTCTCATTAATTGGCACAGGACCACCATTTTGAAAAGCAAATTTGAGAGTACAGTATTTGCATACTATCTTTCCTGGGCAAGAAACACTTTCAAACCGAAATCTAAACAAAACGGACACCCCAAACTCAGTCCTTGCCATTAAAAGCCATGTGAAATAAAAAGATCATACAATGTTTTTGAAAGAAACAACATTTCAACGTATACTCAAGTGTTGGCAGATCTCAAAAGGTTTACTTGAAATGACTCTGTTCTCTGCATTTTTTAACATGAAAAATTTGTGAACGTTAAAATCTTCTGCTGTTCAGACAGATGGACCTGCTGTATGTTGGAGTCAAACCGCTCAAAGAGGAATTGAGAAAATATCATGGTCCTCTGATGTGTCCCATTATGATCTCCAGGTGGAAATAGGTGACTAATTCTGCAATCTGAAAAATGATACATACATCCTATCTTGTCTGGTTGAGAGATGCTTAGTAAATTGGATGGTACAGTATAATTGCATGAGATGAACAATTAGAATTATTTCTCTCCCACCATCAATTGTTGTGAACCAAACTTTTCTCTGATTTTCCTGAATGTTTTTTTAACAATCCTAAAATGCTTTACCATCTAGTCAGTGCCGTTTGAATACAGTACTTGTTTTGCTTGTGAATACAATAGTGATAGCTAATGTCCTCTTGATCCATGGTAGCTGCAGTGCTAGAAGTGATGGTTTTTACACTCTACTGCAATGTACTGATTTGCTCTGCTTTTTGGCCAGAGAATCCTTCCACATCCTCATTGTCACCTGAGGGGAATGTAAGTTTGGGTTGTCTTGTACAGGCGCAACAGACTTGAGAAGGGGCTGTGTGCTAGTGCTAGACATCAGGTGCCAGTGATAGTTCTGAAACCAGTGCAAGGGTGCCCGTTATGGCTTTGTACTGTTGCTGAAATGCTTATGACTACTTTCAAGTAGACCTGAATTGTTTCCCTATTAATTCCCCGGGTTTGTACTTCTAGTGACATAGTTTTTGTTAACCACTAGTCTAAATGAGGGCCAGGATCCTGGTGTAGTGGTTCAGGAGTTGGACTTAGACCTGGAAGGTCCAGGTTCTCCACTCGCTTCCTGGGTGACCCTGGGCCGCACTAGTGACCGCACTATCAGCCTCACCTACCTCACGGGGTTGTTGTGAGGCCAAAAGGAGAGGGGGAACTATGTACTCCTTGGAGGACGGGTGGTATAAAAATATGGAAAATAAATAAATGCTGCTTGCACACTGTACATCATGACTTTTACTATGCTTATCGCATGGTAGGTCAAAGTATTGCTTCCCCCTTTGGAAACAGGGCAATACACTTTCATCATTGAGCGGTCAGCTGGGTGTGGTAAAGTGTCTTAAAGAAGACTGCAGTTGATGAGTGTCTGTAGAAGGTCCTTAGCTTGTGTTATCGTAAACCAAAGTCAGACGTGCAGCAATGTCTTCTTCAGCTGGCTCGGGGTAGCTAGCTGATTATACCTAGTTTCAAAAGAGCTGTTTTTCATATTCTGTTGGTTTCTGTATCGACTTTTAGGATTGTTTGAATGCTTAATGATGAAGCAATTACTAAGAAAAATTGCAAAGTGGTTAAAGTGGTCAACCTGTTTTACTAATAGGAAGGGGATGCAACAACCTAACTTCAGTCTACCTCGCACGGCATATCCCTACAGGAACTCTGGTGGCTGTAAGGATTACAGACCTGGAAAGATGTTCCGAAGAACACTTGAAAGCTTTACAGGTAAAACCAGTGTTAAGTATCTTAAGTTGTATAGAGTTTACCTGTAAAGGTGGTGGTGGTGTTAAACCTAATAGTAAAGTCACTTAAAATAAAGGTCCTTTGAAGAGCTACTCTAGGTACACTGCTGGGTTCTTCAAGGGAAGCAACTCTAGGTTGCTAGACCATGCCACAAATGTTTTGCTATCATAAAAAGTTCCGATTGAATTACAGCTTTGTCAAGTTGCTTGAGCTTGCATTTCTGACACTGCACCAAACCACAAGCCTTTTTCATGTGTGACTCAGGGATTGTCTTCAGATTACTAGCGTCCTATATGGAGTATTAATTATTGTTCCATAAATGATTAGAAAATCTGTTAATTCTTCTAGAACGAAGTGGTCTTAGCCCACTCCTTTCGACACCCCAACATCATGACTTTTTGGGCAGTGTTTACTGCTGGAAGTTGGCTTTGGATCATTTCTCCTTTCATGGCCTATAGTAAGTAGTCTTTGTGCAAAAAAAATGAAACATATTGATTGAATTTCTCTGAACAGGCTAATTGAGTGTTTAGCTTCCACCAGTATGATGGACGGAGGTATAACACTTAAAACACAGGCTGTATTTTTTTTTCTTATTAACAGAAATATAACCAAAGATGGGGGTAGACTTTCCAATAGCTTCCTTTTTAAGTACCCACCTCACTCAATCAGTGGAAACATGCACACAGAGAGGAGAAAGAGAAACAATGGCCACTATTTAGTAAAAAATGTAGTGCCAGTGTGAGTACACAGGCTTACTTGGGGTGGCAATAGCTTTAGGGAAGAGTGTATAATACAAAAAATGCACCCCATGGATCTTTTGTAATGTTCTGATCATTCTTGCATCATGCACAGCTATATACCAAGGCAAAAACCTCCAACTGTGGAAGCGAAATGTCCTGGGCCAGCTCTGGTACCACTGTATAAATAAAAGCATTATTGTCATGTACTAACGAGTTTCATACATCTTTTTTAGGTTCAGCCAGTCATTTACTGAGGACTTACTTCCCTGAAGGCATGAGTGAAACTTTGATAGGAAATATTCTGTTTGGCGCAGTTAGTGGGTTAAACTACATGCACCAACATGGCTACATTCACAGGTATCGTAGAGAAGGGTATAAGAGTGTCAGATGACTGCAATATGAGGGCCTGTAAGCTTCAACTATTGCTTTTTCTGTTTCAGTTGTCATTAGAGTCTGATGTCTGATTATGCTCGTGCTCTTCATTGCAAGTCTGTTTAATTTGCTTATACAGCAGGCCCGCCATATCCGCAAGACTCGGATCTGCGGTTTTAACCAACCGCGTATCGAAATTGTATTCAGATTTTTTTACATACCCTGTGAAAAATTTCCTGTAGATCTCTCTGCAGCATTTGCCTCGCACCCGCCATTTCAGTTCCCTCCAGCACTCCTTCGCTTTGCGCCAGCCATTTTAGAGCTCTCTCCCCAGCATGTGTTTGCCTCGCGCCCATTCCAGCATGTACTCTAAATGCAATTTACTTGTGTATCGTGTAAGGCAGAGGTTTCCGAACTGGGGCGTCACGACGGCCCAGTCTGGAAGAATTGTTTGCTACCCCCTAAAGGGGGGTGGCAATGTGCAGTGACATGCAACAACACTCCCGGTATTGTGCTGGAACCGGGGGGGGGGGAGGGAAAGGATTTTCTTTACTTACCAGGGGTTGTGCTGGCCCTCTGAAGGGTGCATGGGGGCCACGAACCCCTCTGTGGGCCTCCCCACACCCCAGATTAGCTTCTAAAAGCAATTAAAGCTACTTCTGGTTTACTTCCTGGTTTTGGCCGAAACTGGAAGTAGCTGCTGATGGGGGGGGGGGCGCAGCTACTTACAGCATGGAAAGCTCTGCCTGGGAGTTTGGGAACCTCTGGTATAAGGGTTCTTTTTCGATTGCAGCTTTGGGATGTTGCTGCCACTGTCCGAAGTCTTCCAAGCATTTGGAATCAAGTGTTCTGGAAGAGCACAAGCCAGCAAAACAATGTGAAAAAAGAAACAGAGCTGCTTATTATGTTGGACTGACTGAGAGGTCCTTACACAAGCATGGCAGGGGGCGGGGGTGGGGAAGAGTTTGTGCCTCTTTTGGCAAACGCCTGTAACTTCTTATGGACAGTTTTGAGACTTGAAGTGGTTAAGTCAGCTTTTACTTTGTGGTGAGCATCTCTTCTGCATATTATACCTTCATGCAGTGAGATCTGGTATTGACTACATCCAGAAGAACTTCTTTATTGAACTCAGATGGATCACAAAGACTAACATAAGCTGTGCATCTCTCTACTCTTTGTTTCTGGTATGCAACAGCACAGCAGCTGTTAGGTCAGGGGTGGGGAACCTATTTACGGTGGAGGGCCATTTCCCCATGGGGGAAATGGGTCGCGGGCCGTATCCCCTCCACCGCAAACAGGCGCCCCCCCCAAGCGCGCACACCCCCACCCTCCAGGCTCTCCTCCTCCCACCCACCCCAGCTCTCCTCCCACCCCCACCCCCCCAAGCTCTCCTCCTTACCTTCTCTTCAGCCGCCGCCGCCACTGGCTGTAATAGACATGCGCAGAAACAGCCGGGTTGAGAAGAAACAGCCGGGTTGAGAAGAAACAGCTGGCTTTCGCGCGCCTTCTTGATTTAAAAGCGGCCTTTGCACAGCGCCGCTGAAGCTGAGATTGCCCTGAGGGCAATCTTAGCTTCAGCGGCGCTGTGCGCATGTCCAGGAAGGCCGCTTTCAGAAGGAGGAGGAAAGCGGCCTTCCTGGACATGCGCACAGTGCCGCTGAAGCTAAGATTGCCCTCAGGGCAATCTCAGCTTCAGCAGCGCTGTACAAAGCCCGCTTTTAAATCAAGGAGGCGCGCGAAAGCGGCGGCGGCGGAGCCTCTGGTCCGGTCCCGCGCAGGCCGGATTGGTCTGGTCCCGCACGGGCCGGGCCGGATCATCCCGTGGGCCGGATCAGGCCCGTGGGCCGGAGGTTCCCCACACCTGTGTTAGGCCTTTAAGATATGGTATCATGTGTGCCCGAGTTTGTGTTGTTCTCTGTTATATCCCTCTAAATCAGGGGTGGCCAACCTTCCACCCTTAGGGCCTCTGTGTTCTTAAGTTGTGTAGAAGACAATATTGGCAACTGCAATTGCTGATGGTGCTGCTAAAGCAGCTGCATCTGCTGGAATGCCCTCACCTATACAACCATTAAAGGGCCAGGAGCATTCATGTTGAAAGGCTGGCCTCCCCTGCTCTAAATTATTCTGCCAAATAAGGCTTCATTGTTTATGTTTCAGAAGCATCAAAGCAAGCCACATACTGATTTCTGGGGATGGCCTAGTTTATCTATCTGGCTTAAACCATCTTTACAGTTTAGTCAACAGTGGACAAAGGTTAAAAGCTGTGTATGATTTCCCCCAGTTCAGTACATCAATGCTTCCTTGGCTGAGTCCTGAACTACTGAGACAGGTTGGTATATATTGAATTTCATTGTGGCTGTGAAGTTTTGCTATGTGTGTGCTTATATCTATAGGCAGACTGATATAGGCATGGATTATGTCTTAGAAATAGCCACAGACAGTTTTTTAATTCCGCATTCTGATGACTACGCTTGCTGGCTTAATGTATTCCATTGTGGTTATTAAAACTTGACATCTCTTAGCATCTCATGTCATACTTCACATATACACTACAATAACTTTCCAAATAATTGGAAATGCATGCCTCTGAATCAGTGTAGTTCCATAATTTCTGCTCCAATATGCAACTACTCTTGCTCTATTATTATTGAAAATGATTGGGCTTGTTATTGATATACAGGTGTCCCCCGGTTAACAATGGGGATACGTTCTGAAATCCCCATCGTGAAGTGAAACCGTCATTAGTCTTGGTGGCTTGCTGGACTTTGATGTTTAGCTCTGTGCTTAAAGACCCAGTGCTAAACATCGAAGCCTTTATCTAGCCCATTAGCTGTCTGGCTTTACATAAAGGCTTGAATGTTTAGCACTGAGGCTTTAAGCACAGCGCTAAACTTCAAAGCCCTTATCTAGCACCAAACAGCAGAGGATCTGGGGATTCAAAAAGACCTGTCTTAAAGCCCCAGCGCTAAACAGCCAAGCTCTTATCTTGCCCATTAGCTGTTTGGCTTTAGACTAAGCTTTAGATAAGCTGTTCGGCTTTAGACAAATGTGCATGTGAGGTTTTCTTTCAAATCATTTTTTGGGGAGTGCATGCTAGCAAGGACAGCAGATTCGCCCCAGTTCAGGTGGATCCACTTGGACTGCTCCTGCCTCTACTTAACAATGAGAGCCCCTTTCCTTAGTTGGATAGCCCAGGCATAGCACTGCAATCTCCTAGTCAATCTTTCTTCTTCAAACCCTAACTTTCTAACCCTTCACTCATCTTTCCCAATGTATATTTTATTAAGCGCCGTACTCTCTGAATCAATCACCTCTCAATCCTCAGCATTATAAACTCTACATAATTATCAGTTAATTGTGCACCAAGATCCATATTGCATTGAAGGACCCAATATAGCATCACCTTCCTGCTTCCGATTTTAGACTTCAGGGACGGCATAGCAACTATATTTATTTATAAACTAAATAAAAGTCCTTTAGTCCAGGGGAGCAAACAAAAACAAAGATACCTAGCAAAACAAATAAAATTCCAAAGTAGTGTTGTGCATTGCATGCAGATCTCTTATATATGTGTTGTAGTAAAAAACACAAAATTAGTTATTAGTTTCAACTAGTAAAAACTAGAAACTCTGAACTATCTTTCAGAGATTCTAGTTCTAACTAGTTGAAACTAGAAACTACTGTGTGTTTTCGTACAATACTTTCTAGTTTTTCCTAGTTAGGATCTCCTATAACAGTTAGGAGCTTCTAGTTTTAACTAGTCAGAACTAGAATCTCCAAATACACATACAAGCTTCTCGTTTTTATTAGTTGGAACTACAGTAGTTCTAACTGAGCTTTGGGTTTTTACTGTAACATATGCAAGTATCTTTCATTTTATGCACAGTGGCAGGTATTCAGCATTTGCATTTAACTATGTTTTCTTTCATAGGATATGTATGGATATAATGTGAAATCTGACATCTATAGTGTGGGAATTACAGCATGTGAACTAGCTAACGGGCATGTACCTTTTCAGGATATGCCTCGCACACAGGTAAAGCATTAAGTCCTTCAATTTGCTGTTTAGCACTTCAGTTTTCAACTGATACATAATGCAGTCATTAAAAGAAAAAGATGTCAATTAATTTTTGGGTTTTGAAACCGTCTAGCTACCGAATGGAGCAATAGGACTTGGGCTGCAGTCCTCTATGCAGTTACCTGAGAGTAAGTTGCATGTAACTCAGTGAGACTTACTTCTGAGTATACATGTGTAGGATTGTGCATAGGATTGTGCTGTGAATCTCTCCTGGCATTTCTAAAACGTATTATTAGGATTGAGTCTAAGTGAAGGGAGTACACATGATGCATTTGAACACTTTTGTCAGCATTAAAATGTGCCTCCCCTCCCATTTTGGTGGGGTACAAAAGTGTTTCTTTCAGGAAGCATTGGTTTGAATAGGCTTTATTTGACCTTAGTGACAACATTGCATTCACTCTGTGATTCCTGATTGCCTGGGATCATCCATGTGACTGTTCCAGGAAGCATTACCCTTACTCTAAATTGGCTTTGCTCTCAGTGATTGCAGTGCATAGCCAAATCTGATTGGATATGTAGCATCATGACACCATTATGTGATCCCAGATGTTTCTCCTGGCTGCTGAAGCAACAGCAGAGTAACAGCAACTATCAGTTTTGAAATAAATGGTCAACATTTGCACCTAAGGGTTGTTGTTGTTTTGGCCCAGGAAACATTTGTGCCCCTACTGTCCCCATTACTTTTGATCTGAACATCAAAATGGGTCAACAGTCAGCACAACGATAACTTCTGGCTTGCCTTATCTAGGCAAAAACAATCATTGGACATTTTGTATTACCTTAACCTATCTACCAGATGCTGCTGCAGAAGCTTAAAGGTCCATCTTATTGTCCCTGGGCTATAAATACTTTTCCATGTGGTGAATCCAGGATAAAAAATTCCCGGTCAGGGGTTGACTCTGGAATCGGTGAAAGCATGACACGCACAATGACAAGTGAGAGACTGCAGACTCCACCAAAGACCTTCTCCCCTGCCTTCCATAACTTGATAGAACTCTGTTTGCAACAGGACCCCGAGAAAAGGTAATGTTTTTACAACAGCAGGCTGTTTAGAATGCAGTGTCCAGAAACTGTGATTGCAACTGTGTGGAGCTCAAACAACTGTACAATGTTTGCCTTTATCTCAGCCTTTTTCTGAGATGAAAAATAGATGTTCACAGTGAAGATCAGGTTATAAATATTTGGGGCATGATCCATTTGCACCAACTGTGCAGTGCCTGTGTGAGGAGGCTTCAATGGGAGCTTAGGAGTAATCACAGGTCCCATATCCCCATCCAACCCATCCTCTTTGCATGATGCAAGTTACTTGTATTCAAAACACGAATAACTTGCAAAGCATAAAGAAAGGCTGGATGGGGATATGGGAGGTGCACACATTCCTCTCATTCCCCTTAACTCCTCATTGCACGACTGTGTGCACATGGGTATGTGAGTGAGTGAGTGAGCATGAGCGAGTGAGAGAACGGGGAACATGGCTTTATAGTAGCGGTTCTCAAACTGGTGGGTCACGACCCACCAGCAGAACTGGATGCTGTCCCCTGCCACCTTAAGGGGTGGGGGACAGCATGGTGGTGACGATCCCAGGGATTGCCATCGCTGCTGAGAAAAAATGTTTTAAAGGATGATTTGTGCACTTACTGGAGGGGCCTGGAGCCCTCCGGAGGGTTCGGAGAAGCCTGCTCAACCCTCCACAGGCCTCCCCGAGCTTCAGATCGCTGCCGCTGCTGTCCCCAACCCCACAACTACTCAAAGTTGGCAGGAGGAACTTTTGAGAACCACTGCTCTATAGGATCCTCCTCATGTGGGTGTTGCATCTGCAATGTGAGTGAATTTCTGCCATTATATTTTTTAGTAGGGCTGGGAGTTAAGATCATTCTTTATTTTAAGGCTGTTGTGATAATAGGAAATAAAAAATTAAATTTATAACTAGGAGTTGTAACTTACAGCTTAATAAGTGAAGCCTATCCTTAAAAAAAGGCACGCATACTGAGATTTTGGTAACATGCAATCATATTTCAGTTTAACCAATTAATCGATTAAAAACCAGATGACCAATTGATTTAAACGTTTTTGTTAACAACCCTAATTTTTAAATCTCATCTGTTCAAATATGGGGGAAGTGAAAGTGTTTTGCAGAGTGAATATGCTTTCAAACATATTAAGCTACTTTCACTAGTGTGTGTGGGACGTCTGATTTAAAATGGAAAACTTTTACTTGATTTTTTTTTCAATCGATTGACCCTGCTAATAGGGCTGCAAGAGGAGGGGAAGGTAATTGCCAGCTAACTCCATTCGTACTAAGCTTTGTGTTTTCCTCCTGGGATCTAGGCCGTCAGCAAGAGGTCTGCTGTCGCATGCTTTTTTCAAGCAGGTGAGCAGCTTGCTAACCGTTTTCATTAGATTTGCTAACTTCAGCTAAATATCACAACAAAAACTATATGGTGTGTAGAAAACAGTGTATGCAGCCAGATTTTGTTGTTGGGTGTGGAGACCATGAAGTGAGAGCATAAGCTGCTCTTAGCTGAAGGTGGAAGATTCTTGGCTCTGTTTGTGGTGTCCACTGGCTAGACTGTAGGCTAAGAAGGTCATGTATTGGAGCAGTTTTGTTTTAATGGGAGGACTACTGTATATAGTAAGTGGGTTATGGACTACAGCAATATGCTTCCAGACATGGTATAGTATGTTGCAGGCTGCTTGTCATCTCTTGATAGGACAAGATATTCTACAGTATCCTTAATTCCACGAGTTTCTTTTTTAACAGGCAGCAATTAGCACCAAGGCATCCATTTCTGGAGTAACAGCACAATCCTATCCAGCTTACACCACCAGTGTAACCAGCAATGCAGCGAGAACGGGAAGCCCCAGAACGGAAAGGGGATTAAAATCCCCTTCAAAGGGGATTTAAATCTCCCCTCCCCTCCAAAGTCTCCCGCCCTGCCCTCCCCCGCTGGATACACCAGTGGCGTAAGTTGGATAGGATTGCGCTGTAAGCCAGAATCTGAATTCTGCACCAGCTGTAGGATATAACAACCCTATTTGAATTACCGTAATTCAAAATTGTTCTGGTAGATTCGTGGGTGCAAGTTCCAGACAATTCTGGAACTATTCCAGTCAATATGTTTTCCTCTTTCAGGTAAAAGAACAAACAAAGGGTTCATTGCTTTCACTGTTGCCTCCTGCCGTTCAACACACCCAGCCACATACATCAGCAGTGCGACCAGCAGCCCTCTGGAGTGAGTCTGGATACATTTTGCCAAATGACCGAGAAATTTACTGGGAATTCTAGATACATTAAACCATATCTTTGCCATGTATCTCTGGAAAAAAAATGTGATTTCTTTGCTGCTTTTTTATTTCATCGTGAGCTAATATACAAATATTAGTGGTATACTTGAAAATGTTGATTTTTTTTTTTTTGTACAGCTGATGTCATCAGGGAAGGAACATTTTTCCCAAAGTGATAGTATGAGAATGCAATAGCCCTTGAATTGGCAGACGTGCCCACATACTCGCTCAAGCATCTCCTGTCCCCTTTCACAAACTGAATTGTGAGAGTGCTGCATACTTGATGCTAAAACACTAGCTTGGTATATGGCACTTGTGGTACCTCTATAGTATAGCTGTCTTTTTAAGTGTTCATCTGAAATATTGTGTCTGTTCTCTCAGAATTGTTTCTGTTGGTATACTGTTAACCTACATATAAACAGGTTTTCAAGTCTATAAATCTTTTCTTCCAAAAATAGTGCCTCTTCCCTACTTCCAAAAAGTGCCAATTTGCAAACCTCTGTAATTTCTGAGGAACCTTCTGCCGCTTGTCTTCCAACACTTGTTGGAGGACCCATCACTGTACTCTGGAAAGAACTGTGATCTCGTAATGCAAGGTATTTATTAGATCTCTTCACAAACCTAGTCTAGGAAGAATAAATAATTTGTTTTAAATACGGTATCAAAAATAGGAGCCTGAAAGTACTTGATTTAATTCCTGGTTGCTTCTTGGTCCATAGTTCTGATGTTGCAGTCCTTGAAATAGGCAGTATTTCCAACTGAAATCTGTAGGACGTTTTAATGTAAAGAGTCGGAACTAAGTAATTCAGGAAATAAGGAAAATCTGTCGAACTGCAAAAATGGAAATATTGAATACAAGGACTGCAACAGTACATGACTATTAGAAGTATACTGCAGCAAACATTACTCTAGAAGGCAATAGCTAGTGCTTGAATTATGGGGGGGGGAGCTAGACAACCCCTAAGAAAATCAAGAAGGGGCACCTCCTGACTTCCACTAATTTTAGCGCTTGGCACTGGCCCTTATAAACCACACACCGCAGCTCTGTTCCTACAGGGCGCTGTCCTTAAAACATTTGATTGTGGGGGGAAAAGTAGGGATTTAATGTGTCAAGAGCAACAACATTGTCTTATTTAACTGTACTGAAATGGCAGTGTCTGTTTTCATGACTGTTATGGAAAAAATCCCTTGCCACAATAACCCTCTTGCCTTTTGCTTACGGAAAGTGGAGTTCAGAAAGGGAAATAACCATTCCCTGGGGGATTATTCACTGGGAGAGACCAGCATTGGGAGGCATCAACTGTGAGATATATGGCACAGGATGGTGGCAATGCACAGTGGATTATTCTTTTCACTAACCACAATCCTCTTAACAAGTGAAATCTCTGCTAGAGATATTATTAATATAGATTTATTTTTATTCTGGGCAGGAATCTGTCTTCCTGTCATACCTTCATTTGAGAAGCAAATTTTCCAGAATTTGTTCTTTGGTTTCTTGTCCCCGCATCCTGAACCTTTGCAAAGCAGAGGTCAGGTAGGCTGGACCACTTCTTCTCAGTGGCATAGTTTCCACGAGGCGGCCAGTGCGGCTTGCACAGGACTCCAGGCTGGGGGCGTCAACCGCATGTCCCCTGGCCTGGAACCCAGCAGTCCGCATCGCGCCCCACAATGCTTTCAGCGGCTTCCCAATGAAAGCAAAGAGGTCTTCGTACCCATTGGGAAGCCACCGAATGCACTGAGGGGGTGGCAGCCACCACGCCTTTCTGTTTTTGGCGGCTTCCCAGTGGCACCGCCGTGCACCTCTCAGTGCGTTCGGTGGCTTCCCAGTGGGCATGAAGAAGTCTTTGCACCCATTGGGAAGCTGCTGAAAGCACTGAGGGGGTGGCAGCCACTGCATGTCTATCAGTGTTTTTAGTGGCTTCCCGATGGGTGCCCACCGAAAGCACTGAGGGGGCGACAGCCGCTGCGCGCCTCTCAGTGTGTTCAGTGGCTTCCTGGTGGGCACGAAGAAGTCTGCGCCCATTGGAAAGCCGCCAAACGCACTGAGAGGGGTGTCATTTCTGGTTTCGGGGGGGGGGAAACGACATCATGAGTTGCTGTCCCAGGCATGAAGAGGTGTTGCTATTCCACTGGTTCTTCTCCTATAGAGGTTCTGCTCCTGTTGGCTTCTAGCCCAACGAGGCAGATTCCAGCCCTCCTCTGTATAGTTCCTGATTAACATTGGAGTTTGACTTCCTCCCAACCCTCTCCTGCTCATTCCTCTGCTAGAGTTCAAAAAGGTGCTCACCTCGGGGACAAGCTTCTCCTGGATACTGACTTTGTTCCAGATACAAGGCAATTGTTACAGCACTTATAATTAGCACATTGGAGGAAAGGTTTAGCATAGACCTCACCTTGATTTGCTGGATTACTACATTCAAGATGTTTTTGCATACAGAATGTTTTTGCATGCAGAATTCAAAAATATGACCACCAGTCTGGCGTGGAACAATCCAGAATTCTACCACCTCACTCTGCATAAGGTATAGACTGGGTCTTCGTGAGGCTGTTCCACTTGGCTGCAGAGTTCCCTCAACCAATGTACACAGAAGCAGCTGGGACCCTTGGGGTGTGGCAGGAGATTCTGATTGACAGGAAGTAGTATCTGATCAAACTCAGTGGAGAGGGTCAGGCAACCAGCTAGCTAAAAATAGAACCTACCCATGTAGGGACATAATATAGATGGCCTTGACTAAACAAAGCAATGCAGAGCTGGAAATCAGAGCACCCTCCTCAGCCAAACACACAAGGAACCCTTGAATAGAGGTGGGGGCCCAGATTATGTCCCCCAATACCCTTCTAAAACAGTAACTAAGGGGGCATATCAAAAGTTAATGGGGGCATAACCCTCTTGTCCATCCCATAATTCAAACTCTAGCAACAGATTTTTAAGATGACATTAAACTTTGCATCTTTGACCTTTTAGATGTATCTTTCTTGAAAAGGGAAAGGTGAGCCTGAATCTCAAAAATAATGAGAAGCAGCAACAACAAAATCAGATTGGCAGGAGATGGACAGCTTTCTCTGTTTACTCTAGTACTGTGAATGATTGAATAAACATGACCTTAACCAAAATTCATGCTTTCTGTACAGCATATGACGGGGGGAGGGTTTTAATATAGAGATATTTACAACTATATTTTATTAATGTATATTCTCTTTGATAATGTAAAATGGATTGTTAGCTTGATTTTTTTAAGTGTGTAACCTCACAAAATTATAGCAGAAATGTGATGCAATTATCACCACAAGTGTTTTTTACTAGGAAACTACTGAAGTAAAGTTAACCATCTTTTGTCATCCCTGCTCTGACAAACGTAAATGTATAACTGAAATAAAATGTGCTTCTTATTGAAAGACAGTAGTTTGACTTCTGCCTCATTGTCTGCTGGTGGTATTTTTATTTCATGCTTATCAGTAAGTGGGACTAAGCCTAATCTTATCCCTGAGATACGCTGGCATATTGCCACATACACTGGTGTGACAATGGCCCCACAGGCATAGAAGTCTGTCCGCTGGCAGATGCGCCCCAGATGACAGCACAATAGCGCAGCAACACCACACTGTTATGAGGCACAACTCTGCCAGCGGAGAGGACAGAACGAGGCAGGACATGGTGAGTCAAGGAGAGGTCAGGGCAAGCCATATCCCAACCCCCCTTCGGACGACAGACATGCCCTTGATACCGGAAAAATGCTACGCCAAAAACAGAACAGATGTAGGTAGGAGTAAACCCATAGGGGAAAATGGGGAAAGGACAAGCAACAAATAACCCATCTCTCAACCCCCCTGCCCTGCCTACTTCCGACTAGGAAGGATTCACTAGACTTTACAGCCACCTCTAGCTGTGCTCTCTTATTATTTGGTAGTAAACTGGTATACAGTATAACACAACAAACAAACCTCTTACGTAAAAGCAGTCTGGCCTGCTTACAACAACCTTGCTTCCATCCCCTGCTACCACAGCCCTGCAGGGAACCAATTTCATAGCAATTGACTCTCTAGTGAAGCTGATAATGCAGGTTCAGTAAAGGTGACATCACTGTGTTTCTGGTTGCTATAGACAACTGGTCCCCCATGTGAATGCACTGCTATGTAGTCAGAACTGAAGTGGCTTCAGAGCAGCCTGTGATTTTCTGAAGCCATCCTGCAAACACTATTGCTTTATATTAAATGGGGAAAAGGGAGGTACATCTTGCTTTTAAATAATTTAATACATAATGTACCCCCCCACCCACCCAGGAACAGTAAAAATTTACATGTAGGAAGCAACCAAGTTGAAAACTACATATCTATGCCTGCCCTGTCATCTTTCACCTATTCATCTTCCCTCTCTAGTTTATCTGGTGTTACAGTGAGTGTCTTTGAAGGCAGGCTGGCAAGCAGGTTCATCTTGACCTATGAATTCTAAAATCAAAGGAATAGTGCGGCATTATTGCAGCTGCAGAAGGGAGAAAATGCAGCCTGCAGTCAGTCACCATAGCGTTGTACCATTTAGAACAAGAATTGCTACTTCAAATGCCAGTCTCTACTTTAAAGGCTTGAGACGGGCATCTGGAGTAGCATCACAATGTGGGTAACAGAGAATTAGAATACACACACTATGCTGTGTGCTCTCTGATTATTTTTTTAAGCTCAAGGTATGAATATTATTTTTAAAGCACAAATGTGAATCCATCATAGTGTTCAGTTTTCTTATAGAAGTTACTCGTGCATGTTACACTAATTTGAGACACAACACTGCACTATATTTAAAAAAATAACACCAGTACAGTACTTTTCTGTTTTAAGAATTCAAGCAGCATTTAAAATGTCCCAGAACTAAATAAGTACATACAAAGAAGGTTTTATTTTTCAATACAGATGGAGGGAAAAGTAACACAAAAACTACGTACATGATGGTTTAGTGGTAGGTGGTTTCCATTTATCCATTACTTTTGGATCTTGTGTTCTGCTGCAATATTCTTTGAAGAATCCTAAGTACCCCGGCCAACTGTTCAGGTGCCATTTTTGTGATCTGTTCTTGATTCTCCAGCATCTTAGTTACTGAACATGTGAGATTTCTTGGATTCTCAGTTGCAGAGTTGTTCGTAGACAATGACCTGGATGACTCTTTTGGCATGAGAGCAGCACTTGGAGTAGTGTGTGGTCTTGAAGAATATGATGTCTGGCTGGGGCTGCCTCCTGGGGCCCTCCCTAAATCAAGAAGAGCCCTTTCTATTGCTTTTTCAAGGTGCTTAAAGGCTTCCGTGTCTGTATCATCTGATTCTCCAGGATTCTAAATATTGAAGTAACAGCAGATAAAGTTGTTTTCAGCATGTGCATAATAATTATCATCAGGATGATGCTGACAAACTTCTTCAGAACAATAAATCTGTTTTTCTTATAGCAACTTGGGAATTAGCTTGTTGCATTACCAAATCTATATTGTTCCTCATTGCCTGATATACTTTATGCTATTTACAGCCCAATCGTGTCTAGCAGGATGCGGCAGCACACATAAGGCACCCACCACATCCTATTAAAGACTGGGCCTGTCCTGGCACAGTCGGAGGCTCCTCGGGGTAAAGGGATGTTTGTAAGTTCCAAAAATGGCATCAGTTTTGGCCTATCAACTCTAGTTTTGGAGATACGGCATAGCCACCTTATATGTTGATTCAAGCATCTTCTTCATGAGGAAGCCATAGTATTGGCTTCCACACGAGGGAGCTGCTTGAATCAGCATATGTGGCTATGCCATATCTCCAAAACTAGAGCAAAACCAATGCCACCCCAAATATACCCAAGAATAGGTCTAACTTTCAAAGCACCAGGGCTGTGTTATTTTTATTTAATTAGTAAAAAAATGCTCTGGACAAGGTTTGGGTGAGTGCATAAACATGTTACTCAGCACGGCCACTTTTCAATAGGCATTTGCGAATGTCACACCAAAATATATACATCTGTTGCAGTAGTCCTAGTCATGCAATTGAGAACTAGTTTCACCAGAGACCATGGCAGGACAGAAAAACTGCATATGTATATTGCAAGCAATGACAGCTTTACAGTAGCATCTCCACCTCTGTAAAAAAAAAAAACTACTATCCTTATATGGCCAACACTGTTCAGTGAAATCAGCTGGGACACTATGCAAACCACTAGTAAGTGCTGGGTTTTATTGGGCATAGAATAGACTAACCAGTTGGCGTTAAACTCTTTAGGCAATACAGGAGCCCCTACTTTGAAGTCTCTCATATTTCTCTCACATACAGGTTTATTTCCCACAGTAGCATACAGCTCTCACCAGTTTCAAATATATAAATGTACTAAGAAATACAGTCCAATATGTGCTGCCTTCAGTTATAATATTTATGGCCTTTTTCAATGGCAAAGTCAGAAAATCACTGTTCTTCTTACCTCTGTATTTCCTTTTGCACATGCAGAAGCTGCTGGATATTTGGTTGCAGACGATTTTTCTGGAAGGTTTTTTGCCAAAGGAAGGTTTTGTTGTTGTAGATCAGACAGGGCAAAAGTCTTGCTAAGTGATTTTTTTGGACTGATCTCCTTATTATGTTTCTTCTCAGATTTCTGCTTCAGGCTTTCCTTTCTCATGCCATTGATGGATGGCGTCATTTTTGAATCTTTCCCGTTTTCTGTCATGCTCTGTTTGGGAGAAGGTGATTCCGTATGTTTTCTGCCTTTTTCTTTTAAAGACTCCTTAGATGAACTTCCACCTTCCTTCCTGGTTTGTGGATTGGTCATTGCTGATTGATAGCATGACACCATGCCCTTCTTAGAAGATTTGTCAGACTTCTTCTTGCTGCTTGACTTCTGATGAACTTTGTTTTCTAACTTTGCTGCTTCCTTAGGGTCTGAATGTAAAAAGAGAAATGTCTGAGGGTTTACTGGAAAGGGAGGCTTGGGAAGATAATTTAGAGGCTTGGATAAATGTCCAGTTTCAGTTTGGAGTCCAATGTCATGAGCGCTCAAAAAAGACGAAGAGGGATATTCAGACAGTCTCATCACAGGTTCCTCAGGTGGCTTGCTCTTTAATACTGATTCAACTCCTCTTTTTGAATTTGGCATGTCTGGTATTTGTTTATCAGGGTAATTGTGCAACCTGTGGCATTCTTTTTTGCAACTATGTTTCACCTTTTTGGGAGGAAGCGGTAAATCACTGGTTTGAGTTTCTTTGCTATTTGTTTCCATTTCAAAAATACTGTTTTCAGAAAAATCTATGTTTTCTCCTCTTAAGCCACGTTTTTCACTTGCTGAAGAAATGTTATTCTCTTTTGACCTATGTTTTCCTCTGTCAGACACACCTACATTAGCACTTGTTGATGTGCTTTCTTCAATAGCTGGCAATGGTATACTATGGCATTCGTCCTTTATCGCTACCACTTTGCTTATCCCAGTTTCAGTACTTTTTTGTATTGGAAGATCCTCAAAGCTCTTCTGTAAAATGGTTGTTAAACCTTTTACTTCTGATTCTGAAAGTCTATCTCTGTGACCCTCTTTCAGAAGTTTGCTTAAGAGAGACTTCAGGTTTTTTAATTCTTCTTCTGAAAACCTATCTTGCAGGCTTTCAGTTAAGGAAGATATTTGCCCTTGTTCAGGTAAATCCGATCCTTTAACTTCCACTGGTTGTGTTTCTTTGGCTATCGCTGAAAGCAAGTTTTCAACTATTTTCCCTAACTCTTTCTCTGTGATCAATCCTATGTTTGAAAGTCTTTCTAAAAGATGACCTTGGGTCTTTTCACTCAATATAGAATTTAGACTGGCAACTTCATTTTCTGAAAGTGCTTCTAAGACAATGTTCTGAATATTTCCACTTAATACAGGCATCTCTTTTGTCGCTTCAGCAAGGCCCTCAGTAGAAGAAATGTGTCCTTTCTCAGGTAAATCCTTCGGTGCCATTTTGTGTTCCCCATTCATGATCAAGGGCAACTTCTGGGTCATTGTTTTTGCGTCTTCTTTTGTTCTTAGTCCAGTTTCTGGAAGTTCATCTTTAGGTTTATATTGAAACCTTTCGCTTAGACATGACTTTAGACTCATTATTTCTTCTTTTAAAAGGTTTTCTATGAGAACATCATTGCTGGACTTGGGACTCACTTCTGGTTTTGAAAGTTGTTCCATTTTATCTTGTGTTAGCTCTGTTTCCGTGCTTGAAGGTAGCAGTACTCTAATGATTTCCAGTGGTTTTGGGGAGTCTTCAGTTTTAAAATCTGCTTTTGTATTTATTCTTTCCAGCGAACTACTATGGCTTTTAAGAGGTAAAGCAGACTTGCTAACATCTATTTTGCTTTCAGATAAATCTGTCTTTGTGATTACTGACTGGCCTTCTTGACTATCCTGCATGGATTCAGTTTTGGAACCGTTTCCTGTTTGACCTAATGATTTCAGTGTTGTTTCAGTTGGTGAAGTCCTTCCCTTGGGTAAGTCTTTGACCAAATCACCAAAACTTGGGAAAGAAACCTTCTGGTCATTCCCAGCTAGCCCCATATCTGGGATTATCTGCTGTTCAGACAATTTCCCTATTAGTTGAGCTTGTAAATTTTGACTCACAATGTCTGTCAGATTTTTTATGTCTGGTTTCTCTCCAGAACTAGGTTTTCTTTCTTTGAGTAAACATGTCTCCCTCTCACCTAGCAAGTTTTCTGCAGCATTTGGCAGGTTGCTCTGTTCTAATTCCTGGGATATCTCTGTTTCCGAAAGTTTCTCTGAAACGACGTTTTCAATGTTTTTGCTTAACAGTGATTTCAGCGCTACTACTTTTACAAGCTTGTCAGCGAGAACCTCTTCAAGAGACCTCCTCAAAGAAATATCGATGCTTTTGACTTCTGCTTCTGATAGTTCCTCTCCTGATGGCTTCTGAATAAAATCAGTGTTTACAGCCTTTGGTTCTTTGTCATCTTGCTCAGGAGTTTGTTGCTCTTCTCCATCAAATTCCATGTTATTTTCAATGAGTCTAAGTATAGAAAGCTGCTCACCAGTCTTTTCTAATTTAGTGTCTGAAGGACTAGTGTGTATTTCTGCTGAAGACATCTCATAAGGTGGATCTTGGTCTTCTTGTTCTTTATCAACAGATGACTGTGTGTCTTCTAAATTGGAGAAATCGGGTACTTCATATGCTTTGCTAGGAAAAGAAGTTGGTACTCTACCAATGTTTCTCAAAAAAGGCTCAAACCTGCTTCCACTAAAAACCGCTTCTTGGAACTGCAATTAGAAAAAAGAGGACACAATTATGACATTTTCAAGGTTTCAGTTTGAACTGGGGAGAACTGTGAAATATAGGAACGCCTCTGTATGAGAGAGCTGTGCCCTTGCTGGGAAGGATCATCTTACGGGGCATTCGAGGAGGCCCATTGGGGCCTCCGGGGCTTACACCCCTTCCCCTGAGGTGAGCCTGGGTTGCGCTGGCGTGGTGTGGCCTCATCCTGCACAGGATGCAGCGGCTGGCCATTTAGGCTGGCAGCCACAACTTGCGCACGACTGCGCTGTTAATGATTTCATGTCATTGTAGTAGCCCTTAGTTATTTCTTACCTCAACTGCTTTCCAAGGCCATTCCTGTTGTGTTTCAGCACCTGAATCTTGAAATACCGGTAATTAAACAGGATGAAATATCAAGAGATACAGGTGTATTATTTATTTATTTATTTATTTTAAAAAATTATATCCCGTCTTTTCCTATGCCGAAGGCAAATGCCCAAGGCAAAAATTAAAACACATAATTTAAAATACATAAAATAAGTTTAAACAATACATTAATAATAATAATAATAATAATAATAAAGGTTCACAAAGTGGTTTACATAGAAAATCAAATTATATCTGAATAATTTGTACCTATTCTGTCCATCTTATACATAGCTTTCAGTCAATTCTTAACAGAAAGTGTTGCTTAAACAACAAGAATTCAGTAAAATGTAATACACCACCACTTCCATAAATTCATAAAGAGCATTTGAACCAACTCAGAACACCAAGTTCTGTCCAACCTCAATCACTTTAAAATGGAGAAGGAAATTGCTCAGTACTTTCGCAGACTCAAGACAAATATTGAGAGCCAATGGCTACAATCTATAGCAGAATTCTATTGGCTAGAGTAGTCTTCTTCCTGAACTGCTTGTGAGTGGGGCAGGGACAAACCTTGATAAGAAGTCCTAGAATATCCCAGATTACAATGATAAGGAGGACTGGCTCTACCATCAAGGAGGATGATCTGGTCTCCCTCATGATCATGCAGGAGATTTTGTGGTATCATTAAAGGGATCATTTGTTAACTTATTGTTATCACCAGGGCTGGCCTTAAGCGCTTTGGAGCCTGATTGGGGGGGGACCCACTGCGGGGGCCCCATTCACCCAGATGAAAAGCAGCAGGCCTGGCAGCACCTGGCACAGAGCACACACTACCGAAGTAGGTAGTGGTGATGTGATGATGTCATCATACCACCGCCAACTGCTTCTGGGAGGCCTGGGTTTTGGGTCAATTGGATGCAGGGGCAGGTGGGCGGGCCCAAATTGAGTTCTGCTTGCCGCGCCAGCCTCTGCATAGAGGCTTGACTATATATATATATAGGTCCTGAGACACAAGGATTAGAGGGATCAGCCACAGAAACTCAAAGAGCCTTTCTATACTTTTGAAGGCAAGAGGATTCCCTGACTTTCTCAAGGTCTTTACTACCTTTCTACATTTTTTGTGGAACCGTTTCTCATTTGCAGCACCAAATCTATGTGAATTCCATTGGCCGTATCATTGTTGCAAAGCTCACATTGTCGTTAACACTCAAACTGCAGTGCTTTGTACATGAGAACATGTGATTATTCTCCAAAAATATATTTTGCATGTTGTGCACAATTCATTTTGTTTCAGCTAGTTTTGGGGAGGGGCAAGGAATTACAGCATGGCCCACAAACTGACCACCAGAAAGCTTTGCATTGGTTTCAGAGATGTTCCCAGGTGTTGCCTGGAAGCCTGCCAGCATATCTCTGCAGCCATTAGAAATCTCCTTTCAAAACTGATATTCTTCAATTGCTGAATTCTACACCCCAAACCAATTCTGCACTTGCACAGCATTGCAGAGGACAGCACAGTATCTGCCTTTTCTGGGGGGGGGGGGGGAGTTAATGACCCATGACATTTTTGGTACTACCAGATAAGCCTGCATGGCTCATCCTGATCACATTTGTTCCCAGCAAAGTTTAGGAAGGGGCTGAGTCATTTGCAGACTTACTGGACGGCTTTGTTCACCTCTTATCCTGTTCCTGCTACCACTGCTCAGAGTCCTGTCTTACTGGGAAGACCAAGTAATTTTCCACTTTGTGATCAAAGTTTCCAAACAGCAGGGGAACTGTCCAGCCTAAGGCATCACTAGGAGCTAAACATGACAAGGTGTTGCCTCAGCACCAGCTAGGCACCAGCTGAGCAGCAATACAGCTGTTCCTGCTGCTCCACCCCTGCCTGAGTTCTGATCTGGCACACATGTTGTTCCTTCCAAGGTGGGCTCTGAGATGGGAAGTCCCCTACTGCTAGATGGACTCTGAAGCTTTGAGATAGGCAGAGTTTTGCTTGGACTCACCATAATCTCTGCTCCTGGAGTCTCAGCAGCGATTTGCTGGGGTGGGGGGGATTGGAACAAATCAGGGTGTCGGGATCCCCAATCCACTGACTCCCCCAGGGTTTTCTTTGGAGGAGGGCTCATCCTGCTTGTTATTGCAGGAGCAGCCACTAAAACAACCCAACAGTCTTATGAAAGTTGGTGGGGTGAAACCGATAGTTTCATTGCCTCGAGTGCCCTCTGCCTCTCATGTACAATATGGAAGATAAGCATCTATACTTCTAGCAAAGTGGGACAGAAGGAGGAACGAGGACTATAATAGTGGGCATACAGGAGTATATAAATGAATTTGGGAAAGAAGCATTGACTTCATATTGGCCTTGTTAGAATATCACAAAAGTTCTGTTTCTTGTCTCCAAATACCAGGCTATGTTAGGGATTAAAGGTAGGCAACCAATCCATCTGCAGACAGATGTTTAATCTAAACAGATATATTATTTTCATTTTATATATAGCCCTACCACTTGGGCATAGCTGGCTACTATTAAAAAATGTTATTCACCTGATGGTTCAGGTGCCACAAACTCACCTGAGCCACTCCCGGAAAATTTCTCCCTACTGTGCACCTTTGAAATTTCAGGGACAGGAATATCAGGGGAGGGAAAAAAGTAATTATTCATTCTCATACATCTTCAAAACCTTTATAATAGTAAGATTGCTAATTATGGTGCTTATCATGTGTAATGTTATGTGTAAAAAATGCCAATACAGGTTTTTGAATTGAATTGAATTAGTAAGATTGCAATATGAATGCATACAAGTAATACATTCAAAGCTGACAAAATTCACTTATGAAGAAACGCAAAGCAGAAGATGAGAACATAGCAAGTCTCTATATCAACATGTAGGTCATTGTCTCTTCTAACGGTTCTACTTTTATAAATCCAATTTGTGAATTGGTGACTTGTTTTCATACACCCACATTCATTTATATAGAAATTTCACACTAATGGGCTGCCTAATGTACTGCAAATGAAAACCTAGACTTGTATAGATGCAACACACAAACACTCGTATGAGCCAATGGTCTTAATTTTTCCAACTGCTATCATCATCAACAACATTGGGCTTAGGGGCTTGATAAACTGAGGCTGCCAGGGAAGTTATCAACCCTTCAAATGATAATCAAACTACCGCTGCCCACAGAGCTATAGCAAAAGAAGTAAAAGTTGGGAACATAGCTGAAGCCAACATTGCTCACAGAGGAGTGATGGGGGGAAAGGTGAAAAAGAAAAGAAAAATGCAGCCACCAGTGCCACCCACGCTAAGAATTGTTTTTGTTTTTGCTGGCAGGTCACTTTGGTTATTATAATGACAGCTGATCGAGGAGGTCTCCTGAAGTGTTGGATTCTTGAAATATTGTGAAGTGAGAAATGACACGATTTGGCGACAGGCTGAATATGGGGAGCACTGGAGAAAGAGGGGAGTTCGAGATAAATTCTCCAAATCCCTCCTGCTAGCTACATTTTCTGTGAAGCTTTTAGCACAACCCCCTCATTTCCGTTCCCTAATGTGACTAAGCCTTATGATGATTTCTAGATCATAAGCCGCCCTCGTAGCTAGCTCTCTCTCTCTCTCTCTCTCTCTCTCTCTCTCTCTCTCTCTCTCTCTCTCTCTCTCTCTCACACACACACACACACACACACACACACACACACACACACACACACACACACACACACACACAGAGAGCTTCTACTCAGTGGTTAAGTATCCACAGCAGGTAGGTACATCATATTCATAGCATTTCCCACAAGTGTTTATTAATACTTTGCTTTTTGAAATACTCCAAAAGCTTGTGGTAAAGCCCACAAACACCTGCCAGAAAAGTGAAACCACTTTTTTTTCTCTGTAGACTGCCCTATGAATCTGGCTGACAGTTTAGTAGCAAATCGTTATTCTATAAATGATGTTATAAAAAGGATGAATAAAGAGGAATAAAAAGATAACATTTCTGAACACTGTGGAGTGATCTACAATTGTTTTGGAAAGTGTCTCACAGAGCATTATCTACATAAACTTCTGGGTGTTTTTTTACCAGGTTAACTATCATGGCTTTTCTCAGAGAACCCCAATAATTGCAGTTAAGTGAGGGAATTCTCTGTTAGAGATCCCAGCCTGCCTCACAAAATTACAATTCCCCAGAGTCCCCACCCAGGGTCGAGGAAATTACTGTTAAACTACTTTAAATTGGCAGTGTAGCTATGATCTGGGAGGGTAGCTAAATACCTGTAGCATAATGGTATCGTCATGGTACTATCCCACATCCCACCCCAAGACCACTCTAATTAATGATATTTGATATGCTGCTACTTCAAAAGAGCAGGAATGGACGCCTCAACGCTCTAATCGGCTTGCCTATCACAGAGAGACAAAGGTGAATAAATTCACTTCTAAAAAAGTACAAAAGGGGAGGAGGTGTAACATGTAACAACATGTTACAACATATTAGCAGATACCTGCATTTGTTCTGCGATGGATTCTTCTCTTGGTGTGGCAGGTGGTTCCTCATCTACCACTTTGCCCTCAAAGGCAGAGCCTTCTGAGTCCCCAGTCTCTGTGATTCCACCAGAACTTGAGAGAGAGGTTTCAGACTCATGGCTAATTTGTTGCCTTACAATTTTCCCATCCAGGTTCTCTCTGCCACCTGAAGATACCGGAGGACAGGTCGAGCTCGATGTTATAGTCAGTGTTGGAATAGGATGACAGGGCTCAGTTGATTCAATAAGGTCATGATGATCCTTTTCTGATTCTGCGCCTGACTCTGCTTCTTCTTGAGTTGGCACTGGCTGAGAGAGCTCAACGTCCAAAAGAGTCAAGCTACCTGCATCCTGTGAAACATTTGCCCATTTCTGTAAGAGCAGCAGCAGCAGCAACAATAACAACAACAAGCCATGCTTAAAGAACGTGAACATCAAATGTAGCCGGGAATAAGGGTAAGCAATTTTCATAAACATTTTGATCATAATTTTACAAATAAATAAGCATGATATATACATTGTTTCTCAAGTGCTAAAAAGCAACTTTGCACCAGTTCAAAATGTCCTTGTTGAACCACAAACCAAAATATAAATAAGTCTTGTAATCTTATCTAATGCTAGGATTTCATGGTTGTTCAAACCAGTCCAACAAAACAGCATATGGTTCCCTTGATGTGTATGATAGGAGGCATGTGAAGTGAGAACAACATCACTTTAATTCAAGGCTCATCAATACTCTGAGAAAAAGTATAGGGCTCATCTATATGCCGCTTAACACTAAAGGTGGAGGACTGTACTTCTTGAGCAGCACACTCCAGTGTAAAGATCCGCGGGTGACCCTAGGGCCGCCTGCTGGATCCTATCCCCATTCCGGGCCGATCATGATAATCCCGGAGGTCTCCTGGGGGGAAGGGAGCGTTCGTCCCCGTCCCCCGGTGCAGCGGTGGGAGGCCCCAATGGGCCTCTTTGGATTTCCGCCAGCTCTTGAGCTGGCGTAAGTCTGAGGTGGACGTGTAATGGCGGAGCCGGTCTAAGGATGCGGCGGCCACCATCCCTGCCCCCTCCCGGGCTGGCTCGGCCAACTGCCACCTTCCCTCGCCACCCAGCCCACCCTTGCACTCGCCGGCAGATGCCTTACCTTCACCAGCGGCGGCTGTGGTCATTCCAGGGCTGGAATGAGGGCTGCCAGCCTCTGCACCGGAGGCCCTTACTCTAGAGTCGTCGTGAACGTGCTTTACGGCACGTTTGCGACGGCTTAGAGCAGTGGAGCGCTTGCTCCGCCACTCTACAGTAGCGCAGGATTGTGCTCTTAATGTTACCAACTCCCTGAACTCAGAAAACCAGAAACAGGGAAGAGGAAAGGCTCCCAGTGCCAGCGGGAGGAAGGGAGTCACACCCAGGAGCATTGTGAGAGGGGGTGCGGAGCAGTAAGTTGTGAGAGACGCTGTAATGTGCTGTGTAAGCTGCCCCTCCCACCCACCATCGAAGCCATTCAGGGCAGACAACAGCAACGCGCAGGAGATTCCTTGAGCTCCTGTGCGTTGCCATTGTCTGTCCCAAATGGCTCCAACAGCGAGTGGGAGGGGCCGCTTACACGACATGTTGCAGCGTTACACGACTGCTCCACATCCCGTCTCGCGACGCTGCTGGTCATGTTGCTGGCATGTTGTTTGTGAACCACTGCCTAAACAATAGAGCATGTGCTTGGCTCATAATGTCAGTGGTCCTGAAGTATTCACCAAATCCTTGTTTGGGTGTAAACAAACCAATGTTACTTAGGGATAAAATGGGAGAAATCTGTAACTCCTAAAACTTTTGAGCAGAGTGATCTGCAGTAACCTCTTCAACTAGCAGTATATCAAAGGTTTCCTTTTATAATACCAAACAATTTACCAATAATGCATGCCCTTACCTGAATTTCAGATGTTTTTACTTCATCAATTAGTGCCACTGCAGATGTGAAAAAGAATAATTAGAAATACTTTTTAACATGCTGAAAAGAAAATTTTAGTTACACAACATGGGCCAGAAAACTATTCATGCTATATATTCTGACCTTGGCTGCTACACCAGTTTATGACACTATTCCTACAGACTGCTTTATGGCATTTTTTTAGAGAGAAGCATTTGTTAAGAATCTGCAATGTGATTGTGAACATAATCTATGCCAGCAACAGAGAATAAGCATATTAATGATAATAGTCACCCAACTTAAAACCTGTTCCTTTTCAGAATTGAAGCGTTCCATGTTGAACCACTAAGTGACAAAACAGTCATTCATTAGTCAATGAAATATTTACTATACGTAGTTACAGATGAAGTTGAAAACGATACAACTCCAGAATCAACATGTACTCCTCTGTAGCAATCAATGCCTGAGCTTTGCCTGGCTTGTATTGCCAATAGCATGCTTGGCTTGTATGCTTCATTTGACAGTTTCAGAGCCCAATCCTATGCCGGCTTCTGCTGGTGGGGCTCCGCACTGTCGCAAACATGTTGTAAAGCACGTTGCAACAGCGCAGAGGCCTGTCCCACCGATGTGGAGGGCAGCACCAGCACCAGTGAAGGAGCTATGCCTGCAGACCTCCGCCAGTGAAGTCACCCCCAGTGAAGGTGCTACACCCGCCAGAGGCAGGTAGGTTCTCCACCAGCTGGTAGGGAGGCGGGGAGAAGACATTCCGGGGCAGGGAGAGGGTGGGGAGGAGGGTGGATCAGGACTGGGAGGGGGGTGGGCTCGGTGGAGGAGGCTGAATCCTATCCCCTGTCCTGTGCCTGAAAGCCCAACACAAAGCTTCTCAGAGCTGTGCCAGACATTTTGCTGGCGTGCCTCCGGGTAGCCCCATAGGGGCTGCTGGGGCTCGATATGGGGGAAGGGAACGATAATCCCCTTTGGCCCTGCTCTCGAATCCTGCCCAAGTGCTGCTGCATCTGAGCGCAGGGCTTTGAATAGGATTGGGCTGTCCGTGTCGTAATTGTAAAAGTGCAATTTCACTTTCTAGGGCTACTGGGTTGTCCATAGGAGTTTATGCGTGTAGTTTGCTTTTCATCCTAGGTTCAGCCAGATGACTGTCTTTAAAGGGTGAAACTGCTGTACACATTGCATCCAACAACATACATACAAAATACAAAACCCTGACAGCCACTTCTATTAGAACAAAATGGGAAGCAACAATGTGGAGCAGAAACACAGCAAAGGGGGAGAAGTGCAAACCCCTTTCCCTGTCCACTTACAAGCAGCTTCATGTCCCAATGGCAGTGGCGTCACTGTAGTGTGGTGGGTGAGACGCGGGGGGTGATGCACTGGGAGGTACCGGGAGGGGTGATGCGCCAGGAGGTTGACACGTCGAGACTCCCGGTGCGTCACACTCCCGGCGCGTTGTCACCCCTGAGAGAGTGGCAAACTGAGCCGCGTCTTCTTTGGCAGCTCAGCCTCTTCTAAATAGGCTGGGCAATGCTTTGAGCGGCATGCGCACAACACCGCTCGAAGCCTTGCCCTCAGAAGGGCCAAACGAAGACCCAAGCCTTCCACGGCCTACTTAGAAGCGGCTGAGCCGCCGAAGAAGACACGGCTCGGCCTGCTGGTGCAGTACGTCACCCTTTCCCGGCACGTGGGTCGTGGGGTGAGTACCGGGGTTGGGAATGCACCTGAGTGGGTGGGTGACGCGCCTGGGGGGTGGGAGAGTGACGCAGCAGTGTGGGGGGGTGATGTGCAGAGCCGGCTCGTGACGCCGCTGCCCAATGGGGCTTATTTATTTTAAACCATTCCTTAGCTGCCTTTCTACAGTTCAAGGTGGCTTACACAATTGAAATGCAAATACAATAAAATATAGTAAAAACACAGAACATGACAAGAAGTCAGGGAAAAAACCTCAACATACTGTATAATTACTATTAGGCACATTGTATACCACTTTCAACAAAAATGTTCATGAAGTGGTTTACATAGCAAAAGGAATGAGAACTTGGCTCCCACTGCAAAAGTTAGAAAAGCATAATTTACACACTCCCATTCTCCACTAATATATATAGTGGAGAACATAATCATATATATAATCTTGTGTGTGTGTACACATATAACATTAATGTTCACAAACCTCCTGTGTCAGATACAATAATACTGTCTTGACCAGAAGCGGAATGAATCTTCTGAACAAGTTCTTTGAAGCGAGAGACCTTGAAAAAAAAGTCAAAAATTAAATGAGACCTCTGGGCCAGACCTTGGCGAATATGGGAGGTCGATCAGATCAGGAGAAAGTTAGATTTGTTTTATCTACAGAGAAGGTAGACATAGTGGAGAGAACAGCAGCCTTTTTAGGGGAGATTGTTAAGAGGAGGGTCACTGATTATAAGTGACCTTGACTTTTGGGCATTAGTGGGATGGTGTGGATTAATTGTAGATTTGTATTGTATATGTTTTGTGTATGTATTGTTTATGCCAATAAAGGTTTCTATATCTATATCTATCTATGTGAGACCTACATTGTTTGCCAGTATAGAAAATTATTCCTATTGCGATAATTAGTAATTGTAGCAGGACTATTCAGTTTTTATCTTGGATAAAAAATAAACATGAGTGAATGGAAGCTTGCTGAAGTGAAATGAACTTTCCTCCCCTCTTCCTCACCCCACCCTCAACCCGACCACAGCAGCCTGACAAAGCGTTTCTGAGGGTTGGAGGTCCACAGGAACAGGATGACATGCGGTTTAGGGGGATTGCAGGGACAGGAGTAAATCCTCCAACTTTGGGCAGAGGCATCTTGCATGAAAGAAGCAGGTCCCTCCCAGACTAGTCTATGTATCAGTCAAAACCAGGATCTTTAGCTGCAGTACTGGTTGAAACAGCATGTATTACAGCCGCGGTAGTCATGCTGCTTTTGTTTGGGCGTTTACCAGGTACTGCCTGAAGCTCAGAAGGAACCTGCAAAATCCACTTGACTAGAGACTACGGCAATTCAGAACAAAAATGACTATCATATGACAGCTCTGAAAGAACAGCACCAACTCTCTGAACAGCTACTACCATCTGCAATAGGCAAATTAATTATTATTGTAAATAAATTATGACCTACTTTCTAAGCCTGGGGTGAATGGTAAAGAGACCTTCTAGTTTCCAGCAGTAGCTAACCAGATGGGAAGCTCATAAGCAGAACAAAATGATGGCAGCCATCCCCCGCTATTTATCCCTAGTATCTGGTACTCAGAGGACTGGTTTGGAAGACAAAGGCATGGTGTTGAAGGCAGTAAAATCTAACAAAATAGAGATGGCTTGTGAGGGTCCCTACTACTGGATCAAAGAGCACCTTAGCCCCATGAACTGTTCAGTGGAGTTGACTGGTACAGAGGTCAAACCATGTCAATATGCTTATGTCCTTCTCCAGAAACTGCATGGTACTCAATCTCTCCATGGCATGGTAGATGAGTTAAACTGGCTGGCTGACTTGTGTGCTAGACAGGTGAGCCTGTCTCCGAACCTCAAATTAACTATAAGGTGGAAGCTAGAGACATCTATTCCGGTTTTAGCCCAATTTTCTCCACTAAGTCCCGGAGGCTGGACCGAGCCTGGCATAACATTTGGGACAAGAGGTGGGACAAAACTTGGTGTGACATCTACAAAGTCAAGGCAATCCTAAATTGATCCACCCCTCAAATGAAAAAGCAAGTCCAGGCCTCCTGAAGGATACTAGGTTACCTTTGTTTGCCCTGGTATTGTTTTTGGTCCTTTTTTCAAGATCAGTTGGTCTAAATAGTCTGCCTTTTCATTCCATGTTTTCAGACTCCGGTATTCTTGCTTCATTTTCTCCAGTCTAAGCAGCAAAAATATTGTTTAATAGTACTGCTACTTATATTCAGTTTTCTTTGCCATCAAAACCAAGAAAAAGAAAATTAACAGCATAGGCCTTTACCTGATTACTTGAAAGTAAGTTCCATTTTGTTCAATGTAACTTACTCCCAGGTAAGGGTGTTTAGGAAAGTTAGAAAAATACGGGGCAGAAAAAATTAACATAAACAAATAAATAAATAAATAATATAGTAAATATAAAAAGTACCCCAAAATGGGGATTTTTGACATGCCGGGGCTTCGGGGGTGTGCGGGGAGGCCTGCACAACCCTCCACAGACCTCCCCGATGTTTAGATTGCTGGAAAACTGCAATTTCAGGCCATTAGGTCTAAAACCACAGTTTCCCAGCGATCTAAACATCAGGGTGGCCTGCGGCACCCCCACCGAAGCCCTGGTAAGTTAAAAACCGCCATTTTTGGTTGCTTTTTTTCCGGCGGCAATCCCCGGGATCACCTTTGCTACTGGCCCCGCCCCCGCAAGCACTCCAGCCGGTTGCCCAGCCGGGATGGACCCGGAAACCAGGACTGTCCCGGTGAATGGTACTATGGACTATGGTAAGGCTACCTAAGACTATATTTTGATTCAATATACAGCCCTGTTAAACTGAAATACCTGAAATAAAGGCTGCAATTCTATGCATGCTTTCCTGGGAGTAAGCCCCATTGAACACAGTGAGACTTACCGTATTTCTGAGTAAACATGCATAGGATTGTGCTATAAGCCCTCTTTGTTCCACTGGAGTTACCAGTCCAACCCACAATCTTTCAATAAGCAGAACTACTTGGATCTAAGCTAAGTCAGCTCCATTCATCAACTGAACTAAACTATTTTAAAAACAAATGGTTGTTTTTAAAAACAATCTAAAACTCTCATGGCCAGCAATTATATTCAAAGATTTATAAACCAGGAGCCAGGATGGTGTAGTGGTTTGGGAGTTGGACTTAGACCTGGAAGATCCAGGTTCAAATCCCTGCTCAGCCACGAAGCTTCCTGGGTGACCTTGGGCCAGTCACTATCTCTCAGCTCCACCTACCTCACAGGGTTGTTGTGAGGACAAAAAGGAGGGGAGGAAATATGTACACCACTCTGAGCTCCTTGGAGGAAGGGTGGTATAAAAATGTGAAAAAAATAAAATATACGGGATTAAAAGCCATGTATCTCCAGGATAAAAATTTATTAATGTTTGCAACTTATTTTTAAAACATTAATAATTTTTCTCCTAGAGATACATGGCTTTTAATCCCGTTTATAAAAATGTTTGTTTTTTATAATTTATTATTTATTTATTTATTATTTACAGTATTTATATCCCGCCTTTCTCCCCGAAGGGGCCCAAGGCGGCTTACAACAGGAAAAAAAATACATACAAAAAACACAGTATAAAAAATATCACATTTTAAAACAATAAAAACAATTAATGAAAATTAATAAAAACAGTGTCTAAAAACAATTTAAAAGATCATGGCTTCAATTAGAGCAGGAGCATAAAAACAGCAGCACCCCCACCTGTACCAGCAAGATGTTAAAAAAGGCAGGGGCTCAGAAGGCTTACATAAGAACATAAGAAGAGCCCTGCTGGATCAGGCCAAAAGCCCATCTAGTCCAGCTTCCTGTGTCACACAGTGGCCCCACCAGATGCCTCAGGGAGCACACAAGACAACAAGATAACCTGTTTCCCGTTGACACTCCCTTGCACCTGGCACAGAGAAACCCCACCTCCAAAACCAGGAGGTTGCTTATGGCTTGTAACCTGTGATGGTCTTTTCCTCCATGAATCTGTCCAAACCCCTTTTAAAGGCATCTAGGCCAGATGCCATCACCACATCCTGTGGCAAGGAGTTCCACAGATGAATTACATGCTGGGTAAAGAAATATTTTCTTTTGTCTGTTCTAACTCTCCCTCCACTCAATTTTAGTGCATGTCCCCTGGTTCTGGTGTTGTGCGAGAGGGAGAAGAAGTTCCCTCTATCCACTCTCTCCATCCCATGCATAATTTTATACGTCTCAATCATGTCCCCCCTCAGGCACCTTTTTTCTAGGCTGAAAAGCCCCAGACGCTGTAGCCTTTCCTCATAAGGGAGGTGCTCCAGCCCACGAATCATTCTGGTCGCTCTTTTCTGCACCTTTTCTAATTCAACTATATCCTTTTTGAGGTGTAGTGACCAGAACTGGACACAATACTCCAGATGTGGCCTTACCATCGATTTGTACAAAGGCAGAATGATATTGGCCGTTTTATTCTCAATCCCTTTTTTAATGATCCCGAGCATGGAATTGGCCTTCTTCACAGCCGCCGCACACTGGGTCGACACTTTCATCGACCTGTCCACCAGCACCCCAAGATCTCTCTCTTGATCCGTCACAGACAACTCAGAACCCATTAGCGTATATGTGAAATTTTGGTTTCTTGCCCCAATGTGCATCACTTTGCACTTACTTACATTGAAGCGCATCTGCCATTTTGCTGCCCATTCTCCCAGTTTGGAGAGATCCTTCTGGAGCTCTTCACAATCCCTGCTGGTCTTCACCACCCGGAAACGTTTAGTGTCATCCGCAAACTTGGCCACCTCAATGCCTATCCCCGACTCCAGGTCATTTATGACTAAGTTGAAAAGCACCGGTCCCAAGACCGATCCTTGGGGCACACCGCTTTTCACCTCTCGCCATTGTGAAAATTGCCCATTGACTCCCACTCGCTGTTTCCTGGTCTTCAACCAGTTCCTAATCCACAAGAGGACCTGCCCTCTTATTCCCTGACTGTGGAGTTTTCTCAGGAGCCTTTCATGAGGGACCGTGTCAAACGCCTTCTGGAAATCCAGATATATAATATCCACGGGTTCGCTCGCATCCACATGCCTGTTGACCTTTTCAAAAAAATTCTAACAGGTTTGTGAGGCAAGACTTCCCCTTGCAGAAGCCATGCTGACTCTCCCTCAGCAGAGCTTGTTCTTCTACGTATTTTAAGATTTTATCCTTAATGAGACTTTCCACCATCTTCCCTGGAACAGATGTTAGGCTGACCGGCCTGTAGTTTCCTGGGTCCCCCCTCCTTCCTTTTTTAAAGATTGGCGTGACATTAGCTATCCTCCAATCCTCTGGCACAGTGGCCGTTTTAAGGGACAAGTTGCATATTTTGGTCAAGAGGTCAGCAACTTCATTCTTGAGTTCCTTCAGAACTCTTGGGTGGATGCCATCCGGGCCTGGTGATTTATTGATCTTTATTTTGTCAATTAAGTCTGAGACGTCTTCTCTTTTAACCTCTATTTGACTTAATTCTTTAGTCAGGGGAGACCGTTCCGGCAGCGGTATTTGCCCGAGGTCTTCTGCCGTGAAGACAGATGCAAAGAACTCATTTAATTTCTCTGCAGTCTCCAAGTCCCCTTTTATCACCCCTTTCTCTCCCTCACCATCCAGCGGACCAACCGTTTCCCTGGCAGGTTTCCTGCTTCTAACATATTTGAAGAAACTTTTATTATTCCCTTTTATGTTGCCTGCCATATGTTCCTCAAAGTCTTGCTTGGCCTCCCGTATCATCTTTTTACATTTCTTTTGCCACAGTTTGTGCTCCTGTTTATTTTCCTCACTAGGGCAAGACTTCCATTTATGGAAGGAAGCTTCCTTGCCTTTTATAGCCTCCTTAACTGTGCTTGTTAGCCATGCCGGCACCCTCCTGGACTTGGTTGAGCCCTTCCTCCCGGAAGCCTGTTCAAAGGCTTCTTTGAACAAGAAGGTTTTTAGGCCTCGCTGGAAAGTGTCCAAGGAGGGAGCAGTTTGTAGGTCAAAGGGGAGGGAATTCCATATGGTTGGTGCCACTACTGAGAAGGCCCCATTTCTGGCCGCCGCCTCTCGCACCTCCTTGGGCGACGGCACCTGCAAAAGGGCCTTCTCTGATGATCTGAGGAGATGAGCCGGACTATATAGAAGTAGGCGGTCTCTCAAATATCCTGGCCCCAAGCCGTATAGGGCTTTAAAGGTCAAAACCAGCACTTTGAATTGGGCCCGGAAACGAATCGGCAGCCAGTGCAGCTGTCGGAGGAGCGGCCCGACGGAGTCGAACCGCCTACCTCCAGTGACCACACGGGCCGCCGCATTCTGCACTAATTGCAGTTTCCGAACCATCTTCAAAGGCAGCCCCACGTAGAGCGCGTTACAATAATCTAGTCGCAATGTCACCGTGGCATGGATCACCGTGGTCAGGTCTGCACGATCCAAGTACAGTTGCAGAAGCTGGGCAAAGGCCCCCCTGGCCACCGCTGCCACCTGGGAATCCAGGAGCAGCTGCGGATCCAGGCGGACCCCCAAGCTGCGGACCTGCTCCTTCAGAGGGAGTGCAACCCCCTTAAGAACAGGACGATACTCTAGTACCTGCTTCGTGGATTTCCGGACCAGGAGAACCTCTGTCTTGTCCGGGTTTAGTTTCAGCTTGTTAGCCCTCATCCAGGTCCCCACCGCCTCCAGGCAGCGCTCCAGAACCTCAACAGCCACCCTGGAATCAGGTGGAAAGGAGAGATGGAGCTGGGTGTGGACCCCCAAGCTGCGGACCTGCTCCTTCAGAGGGAGTGCAACCCCCTTCAGAGCAGGACGATACTCTAGTACCTGCTTTGTGGATTTCCGGACCAGGAGAACCTCTGTCTTGTCTGGGTTTAGTTTCAGCTTGTTAGCCCACATCCAGGTCCCCACCGCCTCCAGGCAGCGCTCCAGAACCTCAACAGCCACCCTGGAATCAGGTGGAAAGGAGAGATGGAGCTGGGTGTCATCAGCATATTGATAGCACCCAACTCCGAATCCCCGGATGACCTCTCCCAGCGGTTTCATGTAGATGTTAAATAGCATGGGGGACAAGATGAAGCCCTGTGGCACCCCGTACCTCAAGGGCCAGGATGCCGAACAGGCGTCCCCCAGCACCACCATCTGGGACCTATCTGCCAAGTAGGAGCGGAACCACCGCAGAACGGTGCCCCCGACCCCCAGTTCGGCCAGTCGGCCCAGAAGGACACCATGGTCGATGGTGTCGAAAGCCGCTGAGAGGTCCAGCAGAACCAACAGGGACGCACTCCTCCTGTCCAGTCCTCGGCGTAGATCATCCACCAAGGTGACCAAGGCTGTTTCCGTCCCAAAGCCCAGCCTGAAGCCAGACTGAAAGGGATCTAGATAATCCGCTTCATCCAGGACCCTCTGGAGTTGAGATGCCACCACCCGCTCAATTACCTTGCCCAAAAACAGGAGGCTTGAAACTGGCCGGTAGTTGTCCATTACTGTGGAATCAAGGGAGGGCTTCTTCAGAAGGGGCCGAACCACCGCCCGCCTCAAAGCGAGCGGCAGCACCCCCTCCATCAAAGAAGAATTGACCACCCTCCCCATCCACTTGGCCAGCCCCTCCCGGGCAGATCTGATTAGCCAAGCCGGGCAAGGGTCAAGCAGGCAGGCAGCCGGCCTCACACTCCAGAGGAGCCTGTCCACATCCTCAGGCTGTACAAGCTGAAAAGAATCCCACAACACCGGACCAGCAGGTGCCAAGGGGACATCCTCAGATATTGTCAACGAGGCCTCCAAGTCATGGCGAATCTGATTGATTTTATCTGCGAAATGTTTAGCGAACATGTCACAGCGGGCCACCGTGTGTTCCTCCTGATCCATTGGAGGGGCCTGATGGAGTAGGCCTCGCACCACACGGTACAGCTCCGCTGGACGATTGCCTGCAGACGCAATGGTAGCAGAGAAGAAATATCTTTTCGCTGCTACCACCGCCACGGAGTAGGCTCTATAATGGACCGTACTCCGTGTCCGGTCGGACTCAGCACGAGTTTTCCGCCACCGTCACTCAATACATCTACCCCGTCGCTTCATCGTTTGCAGCTCCTCAGTAAACCAAGGAGCCGCTCTGAGTCTGCGGCGTGGCAAAGGTAGCTCAGGAGCGATCTCATCCACTGCCCTGGCCATTTTTTCATTCCAGAGATCAACCAGGGCCTCAGACGAGTCACCAGTCTTGGCAGTGGGAAAGTCCCCCAGAGCCCTCAGGAAACCTTCTGGATCCATTAGCCTCCAGGGGTGGACCATAGAATGCGGTCCCCCGCCTTTGCGAAGGAAGGAGGTTGCAACAAGCCTAAACCTTACCAGAAAATGATCTGACTATGACAACGGAGTGATGTCAATCTCCTCCACATCCAGATCGCCGCCCCCTTGTTCAGCTGTAAACACCAGGTCCAGTACATGTCCCGCCTCATGTGTCGGGGCCAAGATCTTCTGGGACAGGCCCATGGTTGTCATGGCGGCCATGAAGTCCTGAGCTGCACCAACCTTGGGTGCCTTGGCATGAACATTGAAGTCCCCCAGCACTAATAGGCGGGGGGACTCCAACGCCACTGCCGAGATCACCCCAGTCAGCTCAGGCAGGGAGACAGTTGGGCAGCAAGGCGGGTGGTACACCAACAGAATCCCCATCCTGTCCGGCCCTCTCAACACAACATGGAGACATTCAAACCCAGTGAACTGCTGAACGGGGCACCTGGTAAGGGAGATGGATTCACGATAGACCATAGCAACTTCTCCTCCCCGTCCCTGCAACCGTGGCTGCTGCACCACCTGGAAACCTGGGGGACAAAGCTGGGAGAGGCCTACCCCTCCCGCCTCATCCAACCAAGTCTCCGTGATGCATACCAGGTCGGCGTTCTCATCCAGGACCAATTTAATCAGTGATAAGGCTGCTGATCATTTATGCTAAGTACTAAGTATGCTAAGTACTAAGCATTCATGATGAGGCCATGGAAGTGGTCACTTCAGGCAGCAGTTTGGTGGCGGACGCCCATCTCTGTCCACCTACATGTCTCCACACTGCCCTTCTTTTCCTTCCATTCCCTGGACTGGAAAAGAAAGAGGAGGACAGAAAGGAAGGGGAAATGTGGAGGGGAGGAGAGTGCTGAGCTAGAATACTGGAGAGTGGGAGGCGCAGAGGCTGGCACATCATTGGGGGGGGCAGCATTTGGCATGACACATCAGAAGGTCTCAGGCTGGCCTGCATATTGGAAACATTGGTCAAATTCTACATTCAACACAGTGGTACAACTAACTGTCAAATTTCTATGGACCATTGTACAGTAAGTGCAGCTGTTAATCACTTCTGTATTTTTCAGCCTTACAATGCCTTGTGTTCTTAGCGCTATTCAGCCTGGCTGAAAACAATGATCTCTCTAGCTTCTTATCTCACTAGCAGGCTGCTGATTATTAAACCCTCTAGCCCCAGCAACGCAGCTGAAAAAATTAACCCTTAAGTTCCAGCCCCAGGACACTGTGGAAACTAAGATATTGATCCTGCAGTTTGAAAGTTATTGAGCTTGCCACTTAAGAGAGTGCTATATCTTGCTCCTGCATAGGCTTACCATATCCAAAGGGGGACAGAGTGCCTACCTTTAACCATTGGAATTTCGGCAGCTCATCATGGAAGGGTGCAACAAGTTGCAACTGACTAAATTCCAATGGTTAAAGGTAGGCACTCTGACTCCCTTTGTATCTGGGAAGGCTACTTATACATTATTATAATGTTGTTGCTATTTTGTTATAGAAAACATTATTTCAATGTTTAATATTAGAGGTGTTTTGAGTCTTTATTTAGAAGTGTGGTGATGTTTTTGTGATCAGAATTATGCCATAGGAACCTAACTCTTGTTTACATATGTTAAAAAGGTAAAGGTGACCCCTGACAATTAAGTCCAGTCGTGTCCGACTCTAGGGTGTGGTGCTCATCCCCATTTCAAAGCCGAAGAGCCAGCGTTGTCCGAAGACGCCTCCGTGGTCATTTGGCCTGCATGACTCTCCTTGCTGCAGCGCGTAGCATGCGGCTGGAACACGGAGTGCTGTTTACCTTCCCGCAAGCAGTACCTATTTATCTACTCACATTAACATGCTTTGGAACTGCTAGGTTGGCAGGAGCTGGCCAAGCAACGAGCGCTCACCCCATTGAGGATTCGAACTGCCGACCTTTCAATCGACAGCTCATGGTTCAGCAGTTTAACCCACTGCGCCACCCACTGGCCTTTGCCTATGGTAACATTGGTTTCGTTATAAGTTGTTTCACTTAGTTGCAGTTTCCAGGAACCTATCTACAACTTTAAGTGAGGACTTCCTGTACTTAGGAAGCAGTTTTAGGATCCAAAGTAAAGAAGCGTAGTATTGCTTTGCACAGGATCCTATGGACAATACATGAAAATAATAAAGTATAAGGTTCCTGGGAAGGGAGGCATACAAATAGGGGGGTTGGTTAGCACTTTGAGGCATCACTTTGAAGTTGAAAGGGTCCTATTGGTCCTTTGGGCTGTTGGGCTTAAGGGAGCCAAGACAGGAACTAATTTGAAGTCTATTTCATTTGGGGCTGCTCAGTCTGATATGGACTCTTACAGATCTCCCACAGTACATCCAAGGCTCTGAATTTGGGTGAGATTGCCCAATTTGGGGTTTGGGATGACAGAGTCTCACTCATCATCTTGAGATTTATAAAGTTAAATACAGTAATATCTCTCATAATGTGGGCAATCCGTTCCAGAAAGTCGAGCGCTGAATGAAATAGTGCTATAGAATGCATTGTTAATCTAATAGGCAGGAAATGGGAGCGGATGGGCCTAGAATGCACTGCTCCCATTGGCTAGACTAGCTGTCAATTACAAACAGCGCTGCAATGAATCAGCACTAAAGGAAGTAGCATTATGGGAGGTATTAGTGTACAAGCACTTTGGGGGATTTCATTTTGCTGCAGATTTTTAATGGAATCAATACAGTTGTGGCTTATTTAAATTCAAACAACTAGTCTCTAGTATACTCATTCCTTGCCCATGCACAAGTTCCTAGCCATATTTCCAAATAGCACTGAATTTGCTACATGCTGATCTCTCTTAACAAGTCAGTACTTGGACCCCAAGCAGGCCTAGCCAAGGAAGAGCAGCACCAACATGATGAAACTAATGTTGAATCTGAACACTTGAGGGTCTAGGGCAAGGTCTTCAACTTGCCACAAGGGGTCCTTTCCAAGCACCATGCCAAGGTCCGACTGAAAAGACACCTCAAAACACTTGAAGCCCATCTCCTCACTCACGTTGACTTCGTTGCTACTGAACAACAGGTAAACTTCCCATGCTCAAATAGAATTTAACAAACATTAGGATCTGTCAAATACAAAGAAGGATACTTGTTTTGTTATTTTGTGTTGTTTAGTCTCTTGCCTTTCTCGGGGTGGTTCTTGCAAAGCCCTCTGAAGCTTTTTGTAGTCTTCTGTCATTTTTGTAGGAGTCTCCAGCTCAAAGTTCCCAACAGTGACATTTAGGTCTGGAGATAAGAATGCAGGATAATCCATGCGCTGGGGTACAATGACATTGCTGCAAAGTGAGAAAAAACAGGGTATTCAAAAGGTTACCAGTGGAAGGAATCATAACAAGGAGAGATTTCCCCCCACATCATCTGTCTAATTAACAACAACAATATGTATCGAAAGAAAAATGAAATCCCATAGATGCAATGGAAAAATGTTTCAAAGCATATTTTTTCCAGAAGTAAATAACAATGTTCAAAATAAAAGTACCAGTAAGGATAAGAACATGCTTAGATTTAAGATACGTTACATTACAGTGGACCCTCACTTTATAGTGGTAATCCTTTCTGGAGATACCACTGTATTGTGAAAATACTGTAATGTGAACCCAATAATGCTGTTGTTGTTTTGTGTGTGTGTAATTGATTTCAAGAACTTGGATATTGAAGTTTCTGCCACAGAGCTAAGTTATTTCCCGCTCTAAAGGTGATTCAAAAGGTGCCTACTGTGCTCTTTAGGGGCCATGGTTATCTGGAGGCCGTCCCGGGCCCGGTGCAACGCGGGAGCAGCTTCCAAAGGTAGGTCATGAACCAGAAGCAGCCAGTGGCGTCGCTTCGGTAGGGGCGGGGCTGTAAGTATCGCTCCGGTCGTAGTCTCTTTACCGAGCGAGCAGGAGGCAGCCCCGCCCCCTCACTGTCGGAGCCTTTCCCGTGTGGAGAAAGCAGCAGGCAAGAGACCCTGCCTGCTGCTTTCTCCGCAGGGGACTGGCTCCGACAGTGAGGGGGCGGGGCCGCCTCCTGCTCGCTCGGTAAAGAGACTACGACCGGAGCGATACTTACAGCCCCGCCCCTACCGAAGCGACGCCAGTGGAAGCAGCCTCCACTAAGGAATCCAATTCTATTAGCTCAAACTGCGCGACCCACCGTGCATCGGGCTGCAACCCACAGTTTGGGAAGCACTGATCTATATTATGTGGCCAAAGTGTTTTTGGAGAAGAGAGTGGAATATTCTGGCTTGCTGCAAAATTCTGGTACCTTTCAGACTGAAGGTACTTTTTCTGGAGATCAAATTCGATGACTGACAGAGTTAGGAAGGAAAGAGATTGCCAGCACACAAAGAATTTGCGTATGGCAATATTGGGCTCCATCCCTGTTTTGCACTGACATTGGTGATGCCTAATGCTAGGGTGTGGCCTAAGAGCTGCCCTGTCCAGAGTCTTCATACACACCTAACAACTGGAAGAAGCAGAACAGAAATAATATAATGGAATCACATAATCTGAAATGGAAATGTATTTCCTCAGTGAAATGTATGCAAATAGAAAGGCCTGACAAATAACTGCTTACATATCAAATTCTAGAGTTCTAAAATATTATGTGGCCATGAATGACAGACACTATGGGAGTCCACTGCATACAGAAATAAATCTAAACATGGGTGTCAAGAATAGTTGCCTTATATGATCCTTTCTGTCTTCTGGTGGTGGAACCCGTAGAAACATGGAATATGCCACAGCCTGGGCAGGATCTGTGCCTGGAAGTTTCAGCTGCAGAAGGAAACCATTTGCATCAAAATGGATAATGATGCAATACTGAATAGCTAATATAATGCAGCATAAAGAGATACTATGGATTATGTGCCACCTCCTGCCATGACCTCTGGACTACAGAGTACAGTTGGCCCTTCGTATCTGCAGGGGTTCCGGGAATGGAACTCCTGCGGTTGCAAAAATCCACAGATGCAGAAGTCTGCAGTTGGTTGTGGTTGGGGTGGGGTCGGTGAGCAGTGCCACAGTACCTTATTTAACAGGTACTTATTTAACAGGCATCCCTGCACCTCAAAATGCATCCAGACCGCGATCGTGACCCACTTCTGGTTTGGGTCGTGATCGCAATCTGGATGCGTTTTGAGGTGCGGGGAGGCCTGCGGAGGGGTCCGCAGGCTCCCCGCATCCCCCAGAGGCCTGGTAAGGCCCCCAGGTAGGCTGAAAACCCACTTTTTTACCCAGCGGAGGCAGCGGCACAATCCCGGCAGTGCCATCGCTGCTGAATTGCAAGGACTTACAGCAACCTTTACCCAAAGGTAAAGGTTGAAGATCACTGATTTAGGATAAGCAAGATGAAAACGAATGGGTAAAAAACTTAGGAACATAAATTGGCCTCTAATAAACTACCATCAGAGATCAAAAGGTTTCTATTAGAAGTGTAAAACCTTAGCACGGTCCACACAGAACAGTCATGGAGCAAAGAATCGTATTGGTTGTATTCAGGTGGTTTGATTGAAGCTTTAAGGCCCAACTACATGTGCTGATAAATGCCTGTGTTTGGTTGGCTTTTTAAAAACAAATATTAAATTTGGAATGGCCTGAAAATGTGGTGGAGGAAAGGGGCTTTGCACTTGTCCCCACTGTGGTTACAACTGCTCTCACACAATATTTTTTAGAAAACAAGAAGCTACTGTTCATCTCTGTGACTCAAATTCAAATAATCTACTTAAGTAAAAAGAGATAGTGACCTGATGCGAATACCCGTATCCAAAACAACCATAGCAGAACATAAATTCCACCTCTACCGTGCAGAAAACCTGAAAGCATAAAAATCCAATTTGCCAGTACAATAATTGATATTACAAATTAAATGTTAAACCATTTTATGGCTCATAATAACAGCAAGGAAGGTAGTTTACCTAAGAAGAAATCAAAGAAGAAATCTAGGTAGTTTACCTAGAAATCAAAAACAAAGTTCCTTCTCCATCTATTTTAAAATTACACCTATGTTTTGGGCACCACTTATTCTGTGTCAAGGACACACATAAGTGCCCTGATCCAACTGTAGGAGTGTGCAGTTATATCTGACAAGTTGCACAAATATGGAGATGCTTATTTATTTATTTTTCACATTTTTATACCGCCCTTCCTCCAAGGAGCTCAGAGTGTACATATTTCCTCTCCCCTCCTTTTTGTCCTCACAACAACCCTGTGAAGGTAGGTGGGGCTGAGAGATAGTGACTGGCCCAAGGTCACCCAGGAAGCTTCATGGCTGAGCGCCGGATTTGAACCTGCGCAATGCAGCACAGATGGACAGCATCCACATTCAGGTATGCACCAGACTTATGCTCACTGAAATCCAGAAAAGGAGATCTGTGTGCAAAAGGCACTTGTCCCCACAGACCTCCTTCTCCAGATCAGGGAAAATTCTATATCCACTCGTGTTATGCAAACGGAAAAGGTTCATGTGACTTTGCTTATTATGTTACATTCTTTATTTTAGATCTAGCATTTGAATTTTTGGGCAACAGGTCTTGGAGTATTAGAAGAATAATATGGATAGGGGATATGTTATTATTATTATTATTTTTATTATTATTAACAGTATTTATATACCGCTTTTCAACAAAAGGTTCACAAAGCGGTTTACAGACAAAATCAAATGATGGCCTTCCTTCCTTCCTTCCTTCCTTCCTTCCTTCCTTCCTTCCTTCCTTCCTTCCTTCCTTCCTTCCTTCCTTCCTTCCTACCCACCCTCCCAATATGGTTTTCAACCCAGTTTCTCTCTCTCTCTCTCTCTCTCTCTCTCACACACACACACACTATTTACTTTAAAACAAACAAACAAACAAACAAACAAACAAACAAACAAACAAACAAACAAACAAACACAAAAGGTCTCCTTATATATTTAGGGTTTGACTGAGTGGACCAGAGGTTGCTTGCCAGGATCTGCTTGTAACATAACTCAATTGACAGGCACATTGGGTAGCATCCACAGTGGCACTGATACAACTATGTTAGTGCAAGCCATTTTCAACACTTGAGTCCCATGATGAGCCATGAAAAGTCATTTCGGAGGATCCACTCAGTCAAACCCTAAATATATAAGGATTGTAGGTGCCTGCAGGGAGGAAGGAATTCCAGAAACTGGGCGGAAGCACCTTCCATGGAGCGACAAATGAAATATGCCTCTACCCAATTCCTGGGGATTCCCCCCTCCTCCTGCAAAACCTCATGCTGCATTTCACACTGTCGCCAGGGGTCCTCAACCCTCAGGAACAGCTTTTTAAAGAACGCTGAAGCTGCAGCAGGGTTAAGAGCAAAGAATATGGCTTGCACTAGCACTATCAGCACCCACTAGGGATGCAACCCACTATTCGATTCCAGTCTTTGACTCATATACTGCAGGGCCTCTGAGAGGGGGGTTAAGGGGGTACAATCATAACCGGGCCCAGGGTCAAAAATGGGTCAAGAAGGCGGCCCAGGAGCAAAAAAAGGGGGCCCAGGAGCCAAATTTACATGAAGGGGAAGGGCCCCAAAATAAACTTTGTAGCCCCTGATAACCAGCGGCGTTTCCACGGTAGGGGCCGCACTGTAAGTCACGCCCCGTCCTAATACCATGTTTACGAACCAGAGCGAGGAGGCTCCGCCCCCTCGCCTGCGGAGCCATTCCGCGCTGCGAAGGTGACGAGCAGGGAGTCTCCTGCCCGTTCGCCTTCGCAGTGCGGAATGGCTGCGATGGCAAGGGGCGGGGCCTCCTCGCTCCGGTTCGTAAACATGGTATTAGGACGGGGCCCCTACCATGGAAACTTACGGTGCGGCCCCTACCATGGAAACGCCTCTGCTGATAACATTCCTCTGAGTGGCCCTGGCCCCTCTGTACTCCCTTACTCTAGGAATTCAACATGTAGTTCTTATATCCATCCTCTCTCACACACACATATCCATCCACAGCATAAACATTTATAGCTTTCCTTCAGTTGCAAAGTTGCCGTTCAAATTAGATACATGTGATGCTGATAAGCTGGATTTTTTAGAGTCTGTTGTGCAATATGCATTTATTATTTTCATGTTTTAGAAAAAGCCTTACCATATTTCTAATTCTCATGGCACATGTTTCAGTAAAGGACTGTTTCTGATGGGGAGAAGAATGCAAAAATTTAGAGCGTTTCTCCATTGTTCTCAGCAGTCTTCACTGCATCAATACAACGAAACATTTTTTTAACCCAACAGTTTGCTTAAAATTCCAAAGAAAAGGCCACAGGTTTGGAAGAAGCAGTGTAATTTTAAATGTCATGAAATGATAAGGAACTGCATAGTCCAGTGGGTCCCAAACTAGACCAATTATAATTGTTTCACAGTGCCCCTCACTACGTTTCCCTTTAAATATTCCATGGCGCCTTTAAACTATCCTGCTGCGCCATGACGCCCCTTTGAGTTTGCTGCAGCGCCCTGCAGCACAGTCTGGGAACCACGGACATAATCTAATACTGACTCTAATTATCCTTTAGCTTTTTGTTCATTATGAATGTATAGCCACATTGCTAACTCAGGTAGTAGAACAGGGGTGACCAACCTTCCACCATTAGGGCCTCTGTGTTCTTAAGAGTTGTGTAGAAGGCAAAATCTTGGCAGCTGCAATTGCTGATGGTGCTGCTAAAGCAGCTGCACCTGCTGAAATGCCCTCAAAGGGCCAGGAACATTCATGTTGGAAGGTTGGCCACCCCGATCTAGCGTTGCAAGGTATCTTTCAAATATTATTTATTTGAATTTAATATGAAGTGTTGTATAATTAACTACCAACTATCACTATTATATATCTACTACAAATTAATATTTTTAGAGAAAAAACTAAAATTATGTCCATATTTATGGTCCTCTATTTCAAAGCAAGCCCCCACTTATTTATTTATTTATTTTATTTACAGTATTTCTATCCCGCCTTTCTCCCCGAAGGGACCCAAGGCGGCTCACAACAGAAAAAAATACAAAAAATACCGTATAAAAACAATCACACTTTAAAACAGTAAAAACAATTAATAACAATTAATAAAAACAATATCTAAAAATCAATTAAAAAGATCATGGCGACAGTCACAACAGGAGCATAAAAACAGCAGCACCCCCACCTGTACCAGTGAGATGTTAAAAAGGCAAGGGCTCAGAAGGCTTCTTGGAACAAGAAGGTTTTTAGGCCTCGCCGGAAAGTGTCCAAGGAGGGAGCAGTTCGTAAATCAAAGGGGAGGGAATTCCATAATGTTGGTGCCACTACTGAGAAGGCCCTGTTTCTGGCCGCCGCCCCTCGCACCTCCCTGGGCGATGGCACCGGCAAAAGGGCCTTCTCGGATGACCTAAGGAGATGAGCCAGACTATATAGAAGTAGACGGTCTCTCAAATATCCTGGCCCCAAGCCGTATAAGAACGTCTCCTTATAAGAACGTCTCTTTTTATGATACCCACCTGGATGACTTCATAAAGGTGCATCGTTATCTTCCCAAACAATCTTGGAAAGTCTCTCGGACCTTCAAAACCAACTAACTCTAAAACAATCCTATTCCGAGAATCGCTTTTCTGCTTTGGAACCTAAAAATCAAAATATGGGGTAAACACATTTACTGGAGCAGCATCTTTTTATACAAATCAGAAAACGTTATGTTCATTTAATATCTTTCACATGACACATATCATAGGAATGAACATATACTGCCTCCAAATCAAAGAAAATGAGATCAGTTCTCTCTGCCCCTCTTTTCCTAAGCCAGTGATGGCAAACCATTTGGGCTTGGTGTGTCAATTTTTTTTGAAAATGCCTAACTTGACTCTGCTGGTGTCCCCCCCCCCAACTTTTAATAGTACTTTGACTATTGCTACTTTTAATAGTAATTTTGAATTGAACTGAACTGAAAACAACTATAGAACACATTGCATTTTATTTAACATCAATTAGTGACATTTTTGTTGCTGAGTTTTACTAGATAATAATTTGAAAGAGGTCTGCCAAAATCCCTGTCCTAAATGTTCAAGACAAACCTGTAAAACTTTTGCGAAAATATAAGGTGTGTCGGGGCCCTGGGGAAAACGCTGGCGTGTCACCCAAAATGACCTCGCGTGTCACCTGTGACACGCGTGTCATAGGTTCGCCATCACGGTCCTAAGCCCTTTGCTTTCTCCACACTCACCAGTCCTCCAGCCATTATTTCTATCTTTGGTCTACATATCCATGAAATCCATCTGCCACTACTGTATTTACATATCTTCTTCTGCTTCCCCAGGGATGCAGAGAGGTTAGGTGGGCCCTGGGGAAGATTTTTAACAAGAGCCCTTCATGATCTGCATTCAGTGACTTTTTATCAATTTTTTTAGGTGTGCAAGACATAGAAGATAGTTTAAATACTCCATTGTATATCTGAAAGCAAAGGATTCACTTTGGAATGGTTTAATAACAACAGATTGTCCACTGAAATATAGTTGCAACCAAAGCACTAAAACACAAGATCATTAATCTAGGATACAATCAAAATGGATGATAAAATAATCAGTACTTCTGAACGATTAATTAACAACAAAACAAAGTGCTAGCCTTGCAATTTAACCTGAGCAAAACTTTTGCACTGAAATTCACAATTACAAGTTATTATAGTAAGTTGATTATAAAAACATAAAATTCAGTTAAGAACCAAGCAGCAAAAAAATAGAGAAAGAGAATCTAGCACATGATAACTAAACATTTAACAAGCACCTTAAACAAAACAAGTAACACATAAGATGACTAATAAAAAAGTTAAAATTGAAACAAAACTACTGTATACATAAAACACATATGACATTGAACTAAACCATTAAACAATTTACATTAACTTTGCTACATGTTTTAGGTTCAAGTTTACATGTTTAAAATCGAATTAATTAAACAATTAACTGACAATTACTTTTTAAATTAAATGACTGATATACAGTACATCAGTTAACAGTTACTTTTAAAGTAACAATTCAATCAAAAGTTACTTTTTAATTAACAACTAATTCTAACCAATTAACAATTTCTTTAAAACGTAGAATTTTTAAATTTAATTGCAGGTTGAGTATCCCTATCCAGATGGCTTGGGACAGGAAGTTGCCTGGATTTCGGATTTGTCTGGATTTTGGAATATTTGCATAACTATAATGAGATATTTTGGGATGGGACCCAAATCTAAACACGAAATTCATTTATGTCTCATATACACCTTATACACATAGCCTAAATTTAATTTTGTACAATATTTTTAATAATTTTGTGCCCCAGCATGCCTTGCGCTATGCCAGCCAGGTACTGGAAAAAGTTTTTTTTTAAGTCATAGCCCCCAAAGTGTCTGGATTTCAAAATAGTCTGGATTTCGGATGTCCGGATAAGTGGTAATCAACCTGTATCACGTTTTAAAGAAAAACATAATAAAAGCAAAACATAAAATAAATGAATGATAAGCCCAGAAACAGCCTGAGGCACAGAGTAAAATCTTAGCAACCTCTCCTGCTCTGGTGGATCTTGTAAGCGTACTTCATATGCCAACTCCAGCCTTTTCTTACTTACATCAATGTTCCTGCACTGTATTCTCCTCCTCCCCGCCATCTTACATGAAATGGAGCAATAGGAAAAGTACCATACATGCACCCTTTCTCCTTTGTTTCCCCCTTTTTGCCATCGCAAGTCATCCACATGCACACCATGAGCTTGCCTAAAACCACTGAAGAGCAAACAGGATCTCTCATGTCTGGGGAAGGTCCCGGACTTGGGGTCCCATTTAATGTAAGGGCCTCAGAGAATTATCCCTGGCAACCTCACCCTCCTTGAGACCCTGTTTCTCCCCAGCCCTTCTGGCAACTCAGTCAATAGCTAGCAAGATTCTCAGAAAGCCAAAGGCTGATTGTTTTTAGACCGTTTCAAGACTTTGCTTACGGAAAAGAGGAAAATAAATACCTTTACAGAAAAATATCTCACATCTCCAAAAGAAACTGCAAAGTTCTTCTTGCCGATCTGGTTTGCTCTGTAAACTTGGGGATTTGTACATTTCATGATTTTGTCAATACTGATGCGAATCAGCAAGTAAATGTCATGTTTAACATTGACTGAAAGAACTTCAAGCTAAGGAAGATGGAACCTTTCCAGGTAGCAAGTCACAATCTAGCAAAGTGAGCACGAAGTAGTGCTGTTATAAAAATTATAAAGCATCATGTTATAAATTCTAATTAGCATCTTGTATATGACATGTACTGCTTCATACATGTTAAGGACATAAACTTATATGTAATGCCTGGGTTTGGACACAGAGAGACTAGGTATGTTTAACCAGGCAGCGATGTATAGAGAAATCAAGATGCGAGTCTTAGATATTGAATACCAGGAACTATGTAGCAAAGCTGTACCCCGCTAAAATTCCACATCTCAATTACCCTAGGCAGGATGCCCCATACATCTTAAAATATCCCCAGAATCGTAGAGCTCTCTCCTTAGTGAGATGCAATGTCCTCCCGTCTGCTTTGCTACAGGGAAGATACAATGGAATTCCAATGTCTGAGAGATATTGCCCATGTGGCATGAATTGTGTAGAGACCCGCTCACATACATTCTTATATTGCTCACTCCACAACGCATCCTGTACAGAACATCTAGTCCCAGTAATAGCCAAGCTACAGGGTTTAGCAGATCAGGAGATATTGCGAATCATCTTATCGAAGGAGGAGGGTGATTCAATGGAAAGGGTTGCAGCCTTTGTTTGTGCAATTGTTTCATCTTGTGGATCAGATATATGATGTGTTCGCCTCTAGCTTGCAGTTTGATGTCTGGTTGTTTTTGTCTGGTTTTTTTGTTATATGTTTTATGTAATGTGTGTTGATTGTTGTTGTCTGTAATGCCAATAAAGGTTTCTGAAGCTGATACTGATACACTTACAGCGCAATCTGACTTAACTTTTTTGCCTGTGTAACCAGCGGCCCAGCGAGAACGGGAGGGCCCAGAATGGAAACGGGATTCAAATCCCCTCCAAAAGAGGAATTCAAAGGGGATTTGAATCCCTTTTCCATTCTGGGGCCTCCCGTTCTCGCTGGGTCGTTGGTTACAACGGCAAAAAAATAAGTTGGATTGCGTTGTTATATGTACAGTTTATATCAATATTGCAAACAGCCTCACAAAAGTTACTCATTCACACACACACAAAAATATTACCCTGGCTGCTCATACATATGCATGTTAGCAATTTGCAACATTTTAAATGGTCTCAGAGAAAAATTGAACAAACTCTCTTTCAATTTACTAAAGCTTTCCAGACTGATTATGTTGCATACTCAACCTTGTAGGGAACACAAATTGCCTATAAAGTTCTGGATGAACTACTGAAAAACCAACTAAACAGAAGTTTGTACAGCAAACTGTAAAGCAGCACCCTAAGTAAAGTGAAGGTCACGTGGGATATTTATGATGATGAGGACCCTCCGTGGCTTTTAAAAGAATGAAAACCAGCTGTGGGGGAGCCAAATTGGATTTACATTGTGGTGCTGGGCCAGGTGGGCAGCGATATCCAGTGTAAATTTCTGGTGCCAGAGCGAGCGCCTACTTTGGAGCAAGGGAGGTTGGTGCAAGGCCGGCATCCCTCACTCTGCCATCAGAATGAGCATGCGGCCGCTGCAGGTAAGGCTCCTGCCAGCGGCCACATGGGCAGTCTGGGCGGAGAGGGAGGGGGGCCATTGGGCGAGCCGGCTCAGGAGGGGGCAGGGATGGCGTTGACCATATACCTGTCCCGGCCGGGCCAGCTCAGCTGTTACACAGCCGCCTCCTACTTCCGCCAGCTATTTAGCTGGCAGAAACCCAAGGAGGCCGATAGGGCCGGCCCTGCTTTACACCCGGGGAAGGGGATGAACGTCCCCTTCCCCGAGTAGACCTCCGGCCCGTCACATGGCGGGCCGCGGTGGGGGATGGGATCCGGCGGGCTGCCCTGGGCTGCCTGCCGGATCCTTACACAGGATTTCACTCTTAACCTTTCTTCTTGTCCTGTATGATACCTGTCAGTGTTCCTACTATGGGGCATATACCGTATTTTTCGGACTATAAGACGCACTTTTTCCCCAAAAAACATGGGGGGAAAGCGTGCGTCCTGTGCCTACGGTTGGGGGTGCTTCGGGGAGGACTGTGGGGGCTTCGGGGAGGCCTGCGCGAGCCCCCACAGGCCCCCCCGATGTTTAGTTTGGCCGAAAATAGCTATTTTCGGCCATTTCCGGAAATGGCCGAAAATCGCTATTTTCGGCCAAACTAAACATCGTAGAGGCCTGCAGAGGCTCGCGCAGGCCTCCACGAAGCCCCCACAGGCCTCCCTGAAGCGCCCCCAAGCCCAGGTAAGTAAAATTCTTTTTTTTTTTTTGTATTTTATGCTCCATAGGATGCATGCGTCCTATGGACTGATGCGTCCTATGGAGCGTAAAATACGGTACCTTACCTATTTTAGACTATGGTATTTAGCCCTTTAGTATGCTTTACAAGTAAACAGCTTTTAGTGGGTGGTAGGCACATTTTAAAGGCTTTTGTTTTTGTCTCCTAGTTCAGACATGCATTTGGAAAGTCAGGCTGATAGGTAGATCAGGGGTGGCCAACCTTCCACCATTGGTGGAACTCTTAAGAGTTGTGTGGAAGACAGAATCTTGGCAGCTGCAAGTGCTGATAGTGCTGCTAAAGCAGTTGCACCTGCTGAAATGCCCTCAACTATACAACCATTAAAGATTCAGGAGCATTCATATTGAAAGATAGGCCCCTGTGTCTTAGATGGATAGCTCAATTAAAGAGAGTCGAATAAAGCATTGGATTGGATTGGAATAAAGCTAACTCACTATGCAGTTTATATGCATATATTGTTGGCATATTGAGTGATTACTGAATGAATTGTATTTGACAGATGTTATATTGTTGTTGCTTACAGCTTTGACATAGCCATATACAGTATATATGGTGCAGGGGGAAATTATTGCTCCCTTTTCTGAGCCACATTGTCCTGAACAGATTCCACACATACCGCCAACATACCGCAGCTGCCATTAATTTTTCCTTTGACATGTGAAGATCCTAGTCATGATACTCCTGTATCACATAGTATATCTTAAGAATTGGGGGGAAAAGGATACATTTGGAGGTGAAATCCTTGCACTGCTTCACAGTTATACCCAGCAAGCCAACCTGTTAAAATATGCAACATCAAATTACTAATAAATTCACTTTATTATAATTTATAAAATCACATTGCAGCCATGGCTCAAAAGTAGTCTTATTCAACATTTCTGTCCCACTTCTGGTCTGCCCTACATATCAATTCTCTTGCCTTATTTTCAAATATATATTTTTTTCATGATACTTGCACCGATCCCGTCATGCAATTTGCCATTCATCTAGGGCCACCTTCTTCTGCATAGGGGCCAGACATCAGGTCCGTCAATAGTAAGAACACATGCGCATTCGATTCACATGCGTGAACCTCCTGATTAGGCCACCATGAAGCTAAGAAAAACGAGATGGGCACGGCCTCCGGCAGAACGAGACGATGTCGACATGCTAGATAGGCTCTGAGAGATATCGGTGCCTGTCTAGCAACTTTGTCTCACTCTGTTGGAGGCTGCTTATCCCATTTTATCAATCAAGAAATGGTTGCTTCACTAAAAGTAAGAGCGGGGGCACGCACGTGAGGGGGATGAATTCTCAACCGCTGAAAACTGAAACCGTGGATACACCCCCCCGTATTACATATGTTCTCTCCTCCATCCCATACTGTTCCCACCAACTGCCCGTGGAAAGTCCACAAGCTGGAGCGAGGGCATACTTCTCTCCCATCATTGCTCCTCTACAACTGGTATTCAGAGGCAGACTGCCACTGAAACTGGAGGTAGCACATAGCCATCCTGACTAGTAGCTATTGACACATCTGTCCTCCATTAATTTATCTTTTAAAGTCATCCAAGCTAGCATCATTACCACCTCTTGCAGCAACAAATTCCACAGACTAATGATACACTATGTGAAGAACTACTTTTTAAAAAATGTATTTAATAAATTTGTTTGTAATTTATAAAGACGATAAATTCCCACCTTTCCCCCACTTTTGTGGGCGTCCAAGGCGGCTAACAAAACAACAACAACAACACCATATTCTAAAATGTCATTAAAACTATTTTTAAAGGATACAGTTGTACCTCCGTATCTGCAGAGGTTCCATTCTGGAACCCCCCACGGATACTGAAATCTGCGTAAAGCGAAATCACTTTAGTGCAGATACAGGGTAAATACTTGAAAAAAAATGGTTAAAAATGCGTTCCTTACCTTTTGGCTGGCAAATCACTCTGTTTGCAGGGCTGTAGAGAGCGAAATTGCGCACCTACAGCCTCTTCTGGGTCGATCAACTTCCCCCTTCCTTCCGCAGGCTTGCCCCAATGTATTCTGGGTTTGCCAGCCAAACGATAAGGAGCAGTATTTTGAACTTTTTCAAATTTTTACAGTGACTGCACTGACAGTATCCACACTGAGACAAATCTGCAGATGGCTGATCCGCAGATAACGGGGGTCTACTGTACTTCCTTTTGTCCATTTTAAATCTCTCTCCAATCAGTTTCACTGGTAGCTAGTTCTACATTGTGAGAAAGGGAGAGAAAAAACTCTCGATACACTCTCCTCCCACTCTTGTCTCCCTGGACAATGACATCTCCATAATCAGTCATCAAAAACCAAAAAGATTGCTCCTGATAAAGTAGCTTGACACAGAACAATGATATTCAGAACATATTTCATCTACATACCACATCACCATACGGGATTAAATTATGGACATCTGTGAACTGATCAGATGCAGCAACATCAGGTGCCTTCTGACCACCCACCAACGTCTGCAAAGTGAGAAATTAGAATCTGCAATTAACTACAAAGGAAATATATTACAACATATAATGGTGCAATGGAACCTGAAAAAGAGAAACATGTGGTCAAAGAACAATTATGAGCATAAGAAGCAGCTGGATTGGATCAAAGGTCTCTCTGGTACAACATTCAGTCTCCAAAACTGGCCTACCAGAGCCTCCAGGGAAGTACGCAGAGCTGACTCATCCATGCCACAAACAATGAGGCTCATGTCGAGCAGCAGGTGGTGGGGAAGTACAAAATGGTGAAGGTCCTCCAGGGCCACTCAGAAAACTGATGTAGCACATAAGCAGCCTAAGATGCTTTGATTACAAGAAATGTCTGAAAGGGAAACTTGGTCAAATGGGAGATATAACATGTATCCTAAAACAGTTGGTATATCCAGGTCTCTCCAAAAGCTAAAATTTGGCACAAATGTAGCCCAAAACAAACCGACAGTTGCTGAAGGCCTCAGACAAAGCCCTGCACTGCACTCCCCCAGCTTACCGGCAGTGTGTGGTGGGCAACCGCAGGCTGTGGCAGCTCCTCCCATCCTCTCCATGGATGAATGGGAGGTAGAAATTTCTCGCGTTGAGTCAGTACTGAAGGATTCAGGAGGTCAGTCCAGCCAGGTGAGCCCTCTGTTGGGTGTGGGCCCCTGGCTAGCACCTGACCTGACCAACCCGATTCCACCTCTGCAAATTGATCAGTAGAAAAGTTGAAAACGGGACATTTCTACTTCTAACAGTCAAAACCTGAGGCAAGAAGTTTACCTCATAATAGAAGCCAGCATTCCAGCACAGAGTAAGCCAAGCTTCATATGAGACGGAACGTTGGGCTGTGGGAGTTCCGTTCCCTCTTCAATTAAACCCTATTCTTACTTTTAAAATTACATTGACTGAGTTTGTGGGATGGGATCATGCTACTGGCCCTGCTCTGAGCTCCTTGCATTTCAGCAGAAGGAGGGCCCTATGCAGGGCCGGCCCATTCATGAGGCCAACTGAAGTGGTTGCCGCAGGCAGCAGGTTGGTGGGGGTGCCCACCTACTTGCCTCCACTGCTCCTCCTTCCCTGGATTGGCAAGAGGGAGACAGAGAAGAGGAGAAAATGTGGTGGGGAAGACAGTGCTGATCTAGCACATTAGAAATTGGAAAGAGCAGAGCTGGCACATGATCAGAGATGGGGGAGCAGCAACAATCTTGGAACAGCTTGAGTTACACAGGTAAAAAGCCATGGCAGAAAAAGTTTTTAAAATGATAAGAACAGGCTACAGGCAACATGAGTTCATTCACGTGAAAAAATATAAGATTAAAATACAATAATATCTCAGCATTAAAATCTCAAGTAAAACCTGTACAAAATCATATGTTTAAAAACGACGTTTCGCTCAAATTCCATTGAGCATCCTCAGGCAAGCCCACATGCAGCAGGAAGATGTTACCCGGATGTTACCCGGATGGGTCTACAAACACACTACATAAGGCAGAGAGAAGCCTCGCATTCACACATTCAATTGCCCCAAGGGTGAAGGAACATGAAAGAGCATGTCGGCTTTTTCATCTGGCTCAGTCCGCATTAGCAGAACATTCAATAGCTACTGGACACCCTATTAAGTTTCATCAAACAGAGGTTTTGGTGAAACAGCTTACAGACAAAGACTATGTGAAGAAGCCATACAGATTTGGAAACATAAAGGTGAATTCTTGAACAGAAAAGAGGAGTTATCTGTGATTGACAAGATTTGGATTCCTGCTCTGTGCAGGAACAGTAGACAGCAGATTGAACACGTGTGAGAAATCCAGGTTTCTGTACGGGGGCTCTCTCTCTGTGTAGAAACTGTTTGTTCTGAAGTTAGATTCTCTCCTCCCCCCTCCCTCGGTCTGGATCGGTGAAAGTTTTTTCATCCCGTTCCTTCCTCCATTCCCGTTTTCCCACCTCACGGTGGGTTTTATTAGATGTATATGCTTTCCCTTCCGCTTCACCCTTCCTTCCCTCTCCCTTCCCCCTGCCCTGCCTTCCCCTCCCCCACCCTCTGTGCTGGTCATGGGTCTCTACACCGGTTGTTCTTGGACCTGCTTTTGGAGATTTATGGGTCACTCAGCTGACAGCCTTCCTGGTGCGCTGTATATGTAACGTTACTGGCTTGTTTGGGGAATATGTATATCTGAGAAACGTAAATGTTTGCTTAAGCCCTCTTAGTTGCTTTGTCTGCCCTGGGGTGTTTTACCTTTAATGCTACCTATCCTCCTAATCACAGATGCTTTCAATTCACCCTCATCACACTAGCAATGAGCTCAGCACGAATGCGAGGCTTCTCTCTGCCTTATGTAGTGTGTTTATAGATCCGTCTGGGTAACATCTTCCTGCTGCATGTGGGCTTGCCTGAGGATGCTCAATGGAATTTGAGTGAAACGTTGTTTTTAAACATATGATTTTGTACAGGTTTTACTTGAGATTTTAATGCTGAGATATTATTGTATTTTAATATTATTATTTTTCATATGAATGAACTCGTGTTGCCTGTTCTTTATCATTTTAAAAACTTTTTCTGCCATGGCTTTTTACCCATGTAACTCAAACTGTTCCAAGATCTAAGAGATGCATCTATACTTTGCAAAATGCTTGCCTACTTCATTTAATGGCACAGTACAGGGGTGGGTGGCTTAGTGGTAGGTAAGGCCACGATGGCTTCGTGGTTAAGACGCTGAACTGCAGACCGGAAGGTCGGTAGGAAGCAGTTCGAGAAACAAATGTGCCACGGGACTGAGTGAGCTCTCGTCTCCTGTCCCAGCTCCTGCCAACTTAGCAGTTCAACTGCAAGAAATTGCAAGTAAATAGGTACCACTGCGGCAGGAAGGTAACAGCATTCAGTCAGTCAAGCCGACCACAAGACCACGGAAGCTTCTTTAGACAGCACTGGCTCTTCAGCCTTAGAAATGGAAATGAGCACCGCACCCTAGAGTTGGACACAACTGGCTTTCGAACAGGGGATACCTTTACCTTACAGGGGTGGCCAACCTTTCAACATGAATGCTCCTGGCCCTTTAATGGGTGTATAAAGGTAAAGGTATCCCCTGACAATTAAGTCCAGCCGTGTCCGACTCTAGGGTGTGGTGCTCATCTCCATTTCAAAGCCGAAGAGCCAGCGTTGTCCGAAGACGCCTCCATGGTCATGTGGCCGGCATGACTCTCCTTGCCGCAGCGCGTAGCACGCGGCTGGAACACGGAGCGCTGTTTACCTTCCCGCAAGCAGTACCTATTTATCTACTCACATTAACATGCTTTGGAACTGCTAGGTTGGCAGGAGCTGGCCAAGCAACGAGCGCTCACCCCGTCGCAGGAATCGAACTGCCGACCTTTCAATCGACAGCTTATGGTTCAGCGGTTTAACACACTGCGCCACCCGCTGGCCTTAATGGGTGTATAGGTGAGGGCATTTTAGCAGGTGCAGTTGCTTTAGCAGCACCATCAGCACTTGCAGCTGCCAAGATTCTGTCTTCTACACACCTCTTAAGAACGCAGACACTCTAATGGTGGAAGGTTGGCAACCCCTGGTTATAATCTGGAATTAACACAACTGGTTTTTTAACTCTAAAGACTGACACACTGCCCGCATTGCGATGCAAAGTGCTGGGAAGTGTCCTGTGTGCCCTGCCCTCTCCTCCTTCGTGTGGCAACGTGCGTGAGCTGTGGGGCCATGTGAGAGGAGATGAAAATATTGAACTTCCCGAAACAGCAGGCGAGTTCAGTTAAGTGGGGTAGGACGTGAAGGGAAGCGAACAGCCAATCAGAATCGAGGCTCACCAGAATCGAGAATTGAAAAGCCAATCAGAATCGATGGCAGAGAGCCATCCAAGGCCCCCCCACAGGGCTGTATAGACAGGAAGTGGTGCAGCGCAAAGCAAAGGCCGTCTTCGCTTTGCTCCGTGATGCGCCGCCTGCAATGTGTCACAGCCTTTAGGATTAGAAGGGAAGTACAGTATAGAAGAGTTGCAGGGAGAAGTAATTACTGTGGTGATTTATATGAGATGGAATGTTGGGTGATTCTTGTCAGCTGCTTACAGGAGATGATTTTCACTACTGAGCCCAGCCATGAAGTGCAGACTGACCAGCAGCCTGCCAGAGGTCCACCCAAAATGCATAATTTCTTTTTCAAAAAAGGGTTTCCAGGACTTCTGCCAGTGCAGTCCTTATTTAGCTATATTTCTTGATGCGTGGAGACTGCAGTTTCGCAGGGTGATGAGGGGAATGCACTCTTCACCTGCTCAGGGACTATGGACACTTTGATCTATTCTTAGTTAATTAACATGTTCCAAGAGGGTGTGAACCCTGGAGCGGAGGGGGGGGGGGCTGAGCCCTGACGCAAATATAATCCAGGTATGAAGTACCCGGAGGAGGGATCGGGCCATTTCTCCCTTGGGCTTGTCGTTAGCGACGCTCTGGGGAGGAGGAGGACGGGGGTTGGAGATGCCAAGAAGCGTCGACACCGAGTAGTGCGAGAAGGCCGCGCTCTGCACGTCGGAGTTGGAGCCACTGGCGCTGCTGCTGTGGCTGACGTTGTCGCGATGGGCGGAGCTCGTCGAGGCAGTCTCTGCATGTTCCGACGACGGGTCGCGGGGCTCCTTGGCGCCTGCCCGCGGCGGGAAGGACGGCACCCCTAGGGAGGCCTTCTGCAAGGGGTAGTTTGACATGGTGACAGCGGACGCTGCTGCTGCTGCTGCTGCTGCTAAGGGGCGGCTCGAGCCTCTTCCATCCCCGCCTCACAGGGACGCTCCTTCCGAGGCGAAGCGCTTTGGGGCGCTGCCGCCGACACCCTCCGTGCAGCTTTGCAGCCGAGGCTGTCACTCACCTTCCCCGGCCAGGCGTCACAATCCGGCCCGCCACTTGCGGTTGCCAACACGACATGCCCAGTCTGAAAAAAAAGCTCATCCTCTCTGGAGAGACCCATACATCAGGCCTTGGTCTCCCCAAACAAAGATAATTGGGAGAGGCAGAAAATCCATTTAAAAACACGCAGGCCGGCGCCTGCTTTACGTATTTTACTTTAAACCGATCGCGGCATTCAGAAGAATGCCTAAAAGAAGCGCTGGTGGATCTCCCCGTATAGTAGCCAAGGAGCTGCTGCCCTTTCCCATCACCAGCAACTAGTACTGTTTGAGTGGCTTTCTGCTCAAACAGAAAGGGGGGGGGAAGGGTATATAACTATCGTGGCCACTGATACCTCACCCGTGTTATTTTCTCTGATCGCCTGTTAAAGCCTTTTAAACTACTGGTCATCATCATCGCCACACCCTAGGGCAGCAGTTTTCCATTTCCCTGGAGTGGGTGTGGTCCTTTAAACTTAGAAATAATATTTGGTTAGAAATTTACCTTCATTTTTAAAGTTTATGTGAGAAGTGCAGGGATCATCAACCAACATCTTTTTCTTTTTTAATATGACCTGAACGGTTTTGGCTGTGGTGAGTGGAAGGGAAGTTGCAAATGTCTTCTCTTCTAATGCCTGTTGAAAAGACACATTTTTGGCCTGGATGCCTTTTTATTAAATAATTTGTTGTAGGGTTTCTTTTCTACCCTGGTGAGTGCCACCCCTCAAAGAAGAGAAGGAATGGTGTCTCTTTCTTGCCTACACTGCTGGACTGAGAGTGGACCTGGATGAATTACTTGTTATAATACATACAGTGGTCAACCTTCCACCAATAGAGCGTCTGTTCTTAAGAGGTGTGTAGAAGACAGAATCTTGTCAGCTGCAAGTGCTGATGGTGCTGCTAAAGCAGCTGCACCTGCTGAAATGCCCTCCTCTATACGACCATTAAGGCCAGCGGGTGGCGCAGCGGGTTAAACCGCTGAACCATAAGCTGTTGATTGAAAGGTCGGCAGTTTGATTGCCGCGACGGGGTGAGCGCTTGTTGCTTGGCCAGCTCCTGCCAACCTAGCAGTTCCAAAGCATGTCAATACGAGTAGATAAATAGGTACCGCTTGCGGGAAGGTAAACAGCGCTCCACGTTCCAGCTGCATGCTACGCGCTGCGGCAAGGAGAGTCATGCCGGCCACATGACCATGGAGGCATCTTCGGACAACGCTGGCTCTTCGGCTTTGAAATGGAGATGAGCACCACACCCTAGAGTCGGACACGACTGGACTTAATTGTCAGGGGATACCTTTACCTTTTTATACTACCATTAAAGGGCCAGGAGCATTCATGTTGAAAGGCTGGCCACCCCTACCGTAGCCACTTAAGAGGTGTGTTGCTAGGATGTACTCTGTAAGAAACAAGAGATTACTGTACACAAAAATACTTTATACCAAGTATCATAATCTGCAGCCAGCTTTGTTGGAATTCTAGTACTGTATTATAAAAAGGGGGAAACGTTATGGATCACCTCCACACCATGCATAATTTTGTAAACTTCTACCATTCCCTCCCCTCCACCCCATCATTCTTTCTCCTGGGCTGTTGGTGGACATACAGACCCCCAACTGGGTGGAAGCTTTTCTTCGTGGCCTTCATTTCATGAAGCTGGTGGCAGCTGGAACCAATCTCACATGTATGGCGGTGGCACATTGAATGCAAGATGGACGTGGTCCTTCTCAGCACTACCCTAGAGATCACCAAGATCACCACAATTGTATTAGCAAATACTTTTTTCTCTACCCCTACAACTCACCTCTGAACATGTATAGAATGCTTTCTTTCCCAACAGAATAACCACAACTAGTTCCCCACAGGGTTAGGGGCAGAACTTCCAAGCTAAAGGGATTGTCTTCCTAATAAATTTCAGCTTCATCTCACTCTAAATTAAGCAATGAAGGTGCTGCCTGGAAACGGTGGAGGCCTGATGAAGGCTAATAAACTGAAATTAAATCCAGATGGCTACGATGCGAGTTTTAGATCTACAACTTGCTCTAGATGGAGTACCACTCCCTCTGAAAGAACAGGTTTGCAACCTGGGAGTCCTGGATCCACAGCTATCCCTGGATGCTCAGGTGGCATCTGTGGCAAGGGGGGGGGGCTTTGCCCAGCTTTGTGCATCAGCTAAGGAGACCGTATTTGTCAGTCGGATCTGGTTACAGTGGTCCATGGCCTAGTGACATCTAGTTTAGATTACCGTAATGCACTCTACGTGGGACTACCCTTGAAAACGGTTCGGAAGTTGGAGTTTGAGAACAGATTTGAGAACATCATGAGAACTTTATATGGTTTCCGGAGGGGTCTAAAAACTTAGCAAGGCTGCAACTTGCAAGACCAGATCCAGAAGTCAGACATTGTGCTAGTCACAATAGGTAGTAATTGGTACCTCCAGTACAACAAAAATAATCCGTAATGAGTACAGTACCTACAGTACGTACAGTACCTATTAATAGGTATAAAATGTTATACCTATTAAATATAGGAAGATGCCTAAAGCAGAATCAGACGATTGGTCCATTTGTCTCAGTATTGTCTACTCTACAACAGTGGTTCTCGAAGTGGTGCGTCGCGGCCCGCCATTGAGAACAAAAGCTGAACCCTGCCCCCTTAAGGGGCGGGGACAGCATGGTGGTGGCGATCCCAGGAATCGCTGCAGCCAAAAAAGTGCCCGAAACTGCTATTTTTGGCCTTACCAGGGCTTGAGGGAACTTTAGGGAGGCCTGCACGACTCTCTGCAGGCCTCCCCAATCTTCAGATCACCAAAAAATGGCGATTTTTGGGCACTTCCAGTTTTCGCAAAAACCAGAAGTGCCTGAAAGTCGCCGTTTTTGGGCGATCCGAAGATCGGGAAGGGCTGCAGAGGATCGTGCAGGCCTCCCCGAAGCCCCCCCAAGCCCTGGTAAGGCCAAAATTGACGTTTTGGGGGGTGTTTTTCCTGGCGGCAGCGATCCCTGGGGATCGCCGCTGCTGGCCCACCCCCACAGACACTCAGAGTTTTCCCTGCCTCGTGGGGAGAACTTTGAGAACCACTACACTAACTGGCAGCAGCTCTCCAAGATTTCAGACAAGGCATTTCCTAGACCACCATGGAAATGCTTTCTGCATGCAGATGTTGTATCGCCCATGGCCCCTCCTTGAGTAGCTTGTGACTGGGTATGCAGTGATTTTCTTAAGCTACCACAGCAGTTATTTTCTAAGTGCAGATTTCTTCTAGATGAACCATTTTAGTCCTTCTCTGGTCAGCAGCAGGGAAATTCTGCCTATCATGAATATAACAGGGCCAAACCAATATCCGTTTTAAAGGTCAAAGTGAGCAGGTGGAATTGGGTCCTGAAGCACACAAGTAGCAAACAGTCAACAGCAAACCAAGTATAAGTTGAATGTACTCAAAATTTCAGCTTACCACGGGCGGCAACAGGCAGCCCAATCCTACCCAAACTTCCCCACACCGATGCAGCAGCACCGGCGCTAGCTATGCTGCATTCCGCAGAGGAGTTTAGCAGGCAGAAAGTCTCCTTGGGATAAGCCCCAGCCTGCGCAATAGGTCAACTCGGACCCATGCCAGTGATACCACTGGCACAAGTCCATATTCATCCATGTTAGCGAATCAGGGGGATTGTTTACAGCGTGCGCCAGTACTGCCGATCCCACCCTCCTCCTGGGCCCGATCTGCCCACCCCTACCCGTTGCTGCCCTCCCATCTCCCTGTTCCACATCCTCCAGGGGGGCCCTCCCCTGCGCTGGCTAGCACAGACCTTACCTGTTCCAGTGGGCGTCCGCTGTGCAAGTGCACGCGGGAAGCCTTGCTGCTGGCATGCGTGGCCTTCATGCCATCGCAAAGTGCTTTACAACACTTACATGCTCCGCCAGCGCAAACAGAATAGAATTGGGTCACAAGTCTTGTGAGTTCACACCAGCAAATTGCTAGAAGCAGCTGGGTGGAGATATTCCATGTGATTGGTCTAAGTACACAACTCAGCACAGTATAAATATTTTGTTTCTTATATGGAACACCATGACTTGGAAGCATTTTTTTTTAGAAGCCTCCCTATAGGGTGCATAACAAATGTGTGGCCCTCAGCGATGGAATCTGGAAGCAAGTTTCATTGAATAGGATTTATTCTTCATGCTATAAATTTGGTAAGTGTTGTCAATAAGGATAGTTTTAGTGTTTAAAGTTAATATGGACATGCATAATTTGGGCAGAGCAACACACTTTAAAAAATTGTATATCTTCATTGTAAAATAAATAAGTCCTGAAATTAATTCTAATAGCAGCACAACTATACTCTTCCAAATATGAGGCAAGTTAAGCAAAATAGTATTTTTTTTATTTGCAGCCAAGTTTAAATTATACAATGTTGTACAAGAGGTAGATGTATAATACACTTATTTTTAAAAACCAGTTTGAATGTTAACAATAATGCTTTGGATGGTACCATAAAGAAAGCACAAGAATTCATAAAGGTTTCCCAGTTTTGCTTTAGGGTCATTCCATGTAAAATCAACCAATGCATAAAACGATGTCATGGGTTTTGTTTATTTTTGGTACATGTGTACCTTACCATGAGATGTTTAAACATTTTTTTCAGATTTTTTTGTCCACCCGTTTTTGAGATATTGAATTTTCAAAAATTGCCTAAAAACACCAAAATTCACTTGTCACCATACCTTCAAACGCCATTTACATGATAACTATGTCTAGATACAGACATAGGTGTCATTTTAAAGCTTATGAATAGGGCTTTCATTTGATATACATCATGACACAATTGTAGAAAAATGGACTTAAGCAGAATTTGGCCGTGATCTGAAATGTATTGGTACATTCTACTGAAATCTACAATACATACTTCTAAGCAATGTATTATGGACTGAGGCATTAACTGATTTATATTCCTATTCAAGTGGGTTTAGAGTTAAGTTGTACAATATATACTGTATATAAACGTCACTGGTCTTATGTATGATCACAAAGCACACATTTGTAGAAACATTTTACTAACTCTTATAAGATAGTTCTTTATACTACTAAAGCAGCGGTGGGAAACCTCCGGCCCGTGGGCTGGATCCAGCCCCCGAGGCCATCCCGTCTGGCCCCCAGATAGATTGCCGGGAGGCCGCCCAACCGGCCCCTGGAGGCTCCGCGCGTCACCTCTGGAGGCCGGGAGAGGGCCTCCGAACGTCCTCCCCGGTCGCCAGCTGGACCCCTTTTGAACAGGCCCTGGTTGGTGATTTCGCACATGCGTACAATGCCGAAGAGGGCAAACCCTTGGGCGTTGTATGCATGTGCGAAATCGCCGACCAGGGCCTGTTCAAAAGGGGTCCAGCCCGCGACCAAGGACGACGCCCGGAGGCCCTCTCCCGGCCTCCGGAGGTGACGCGCGGACCCGGCGGCTTCGAACGGTGAGCGCGGAGCCTCTGGAGGCCGGTGGGGGGAATTAATTAAATAAATAAAAATGGCAAACGGCCTTACGGCTGGCCCGCAAGCAAATTTGTTTTCTTTAAAACGGCCCGCGGCAGGGAAAAGGTTCCCCGCCCCTGTACTAAAGCATTAAATAGGCTTAAAACCATCTTTTAAATCCCTATTTAACTTTTTAAGGACAAGTTGGCACTGTCTAGAAATAGACCGGTGGAGCAATTGCTCCACTGGTCTAGGGTGTCACAAAAGTGCCGTAAAGCACATTTGCGGCACCTGGAGAGTAAGCGGTGCCGGTGCTGAGGCCGGCGCCGCTTTCCCTACTCCGGAGTCACTGCTGCGCCTGCCGGGGAAGGTAAGTTCTCTGCCAGATGGCGGAGGGGCACAGGGATGGCAGAATGGGGCGTACCGGGGGGGGGGGTAAGGATTGGTCGGCTGGGCCAGGAAAGGAATTGTCGGTGGCCTCCTATGCTGAATCCTCCTTCCCAGGACTGGCTGCCGTTACATGGCGGGCTCGAATGTGCACCAACAAAACAGCTGGCGCACATTCAAGTAGACCCATCGGGGCAGCTGGAGCTCTACTTGGGGTAAGGGGACAAACATCCCTTTACACCGAGGAGGCCTCCAGCTGTGCCGGGGCAGGCCCAATCCTGGTTAGGATGCGGTGGGAGCCTTATTTGTACTGCCGTGTCCTGCTAGACAGGACTGGGCTGCGTGTTCTACAATTTTCTGTAATGGAAAATTTTGTTTTTAATCTGCAAAGAATATTTGACTAACAACGTAGTTTGGCCTTGCGTGCTTATTATTATTAGTGTAAATAGCAATAGTGATGATGGGGGAAGATCAGAATTGAGACCATCTTATATGTGGGGTGGTCTTTGACCCTTTTGTGTTCTGGCAAAAGTTGTGCCCCTTAAACTATTAGACTGGAAGGGAATCTTGCACTGGCACTAATGGAGTTCCCTACCTGGGGTTAACAGCAGCTTTGGGAGCATGGCTTTTATAAGGACCACAGCATGCTGTGATCCTGAATGTTGCTCCCACAGCTATTTACACTTAAAAAAATCAGTATGTAAAGCCAAACGACACATTTAACATACTGTAACATGTAGTTTGTCCCTCAGTTAATGTTAATGTTTATGTTAGCAAAACATAACTACCAAAATGATTTGTAGCATATACTATTAAGGATGATTATATGCTACAAAGAATGCTTTCTTGTTCTTTTGACTTTCTTATTTCATATATCTTCCTCCTGTGAAAGTGATTTTAGCAAAACTAGACACTTAGACATTAAACACTAGGTTTATAAGAAAATACTTTTATATCATCCTACCATTAAAAAACTGGAAAATTTAAAAATAGCATAATTTTAATATTCATGCAAAATAAGCATACAAAGTAAAAATACATTTTAAATAAAAAGTATGTACATATACAAATGTATAAAGCTAAGACATCATTAACAGCGCAATCCTATCAACTTACACCACTAGTGTAACCAGTGGGGGAGGGCAGGGCAGGAGGCTTTAGAGGGGAGATTTAAATCCCCTTTGGAGGGGATTTGAATTCCTTTTCCGTTCTGGGGCCTCCTGTTCTCACTGCACCACTGGTTACACCGGTGGTGTAAGTTGGATAGGATTGCACTGTAACTGTAGTATTTGAAGAGGTTTCCCATACTATGAAGAGACTTTGACTTCTTTATCTGGAGGGGGATATTCTTCCACTTCAGTATTGAACATCAGCTCTGTAAGACAAAGAACATGAATGTGACAATACAGCAGAAAATATACAATATTAGTGAATGATAAATGTAAGTCCCTTATACTTCTTGATACCTTACAAAATTTTCTTGTCAAAATTTTTACAAAATTTTTGTGATACAAAATTTTCTTGATAAATAATATATCTATTAGCATTTTTTGTCAATGGAATAAGTCTTCCACAGTGCAATTCTATACATGTCTATTTAGAAGCAAGTCCTGACAGCGAGACTTACTCTCAGGTAAATGTGTATAGGATTGCAGTCTTAAAGTACGTGAAGCATGGGCGTCACTGGGGTGTGGCGGGGGGCGGGCCGCCAGGGGGTGACGCGCGTCATGGGGTGACGCGCGCACCCCCTCGCGCGTCACCTCCGTGACGCGCGTCGCCCTCCGGACGCTCCGAGGCCGGCTCCCGGGCCGGCCTCGGAGCGTCCGGAGGGGGGCGACGCGATGCGGGGGGGGGTGAGCCGGATGCCCCCCCGCGCCCATAACGTCGCGCCCCTGGGGGGGGTGACGCGCGTCCCCGCACCAGGGTGACACGCGTCTAGTGACGCCACTGACGTGAAGTACAGTGGGTGGGGACAGAGACAGCCTTTTTGACTGCAGCGCCTAGATAGTGAAATGCCCTTCCCAAACAAACACAGGTGGACCCCCATATCCACTGATTCGCTATCCACGGTTTCAGTTATCCATGGATCGTGGGGCCCCCCGCAGGCTTTTACTTTTTTCCCAGTACGCTTCGTTTCTTCCTTAAAGAAACAGGAGAAGCAACCTCCAGCTGCTTATTACAGGCAAGTAGAATGAGACTAAGTCCTAGAGAGGCTCTGCAAGGTTAACAGAAACCTTGCAGAGCCTCTCTAGGACTTAGTCTCGTTCTACTTGCCTGTAATGGAGGCTGCTTCTCTGTTTGTTTTAAGGAAGAAACAAAGCTTGCTGAAAGAAAAATAAGAGCTGGGGGGGGGAGGCATGTCTGCCTGCAGGGGAGGCAGGGTGGGGGCCCCCTCAGGAAACCATGGAGGGGGTGTTCACTCTTATCCACGGTTTCAAGTATCCACGGAGGGGCCTGGAACATATCCCCAGTGGATATGGGGGCCCACCTGTATAATAATAATATCTATATTTATATACCACCTTTTTGTCGTCAGATTTCTTCTCAGACTTTATTCAAGGCAGTTTACACAGGCAGGCTTTTTCTATATTCCCATAGGGATTTTTACAATAAATGTTCTATTTGCATAGAACCCGTATTCTCCAGCTGTTTCCTTTCAATGGTGTGGTTATCTCACTGGTTGCACACGGCTTTGAGCTTCCAAGCTTGTTCGATAGCGACTCCTCTCTCCCACAGAGGGTCAGCACAGGCTATCTCAGCTTGTCAAAGGGCATTTGCCCATCTCACTGTTATCTTTCTGACATGAGGTCAAGACTGGCTTTTTAGGAAAGCTCTTGGGTTCTTTTTAATGGTAAGTGTGGAATTAATTTTCTGTAGCTGCACCTGTTTTTTATTTAGCTATCTATTGATCAGTATTTTAAATTCTGTCACAGCAGGCTGTATTGAAGTTTTCCCACAGAAAGGCAGGGTATTGAGTGCCCTTGCCGGGAGAAAGGCGGGATATAAATTCTTTAAATAAATATAAATATTTTAGCAAACATGCATATGAAATAAAAACTGCACAGCGAGGTGCAGAGTTCCCACCACTTCTCCTTTCCCAACAATACCCACTGCCTCTTTTTACTCCCAAAATGAAACTACACTTTATTGTAGTTTCCACTACAACATTCTTCCCAGTTTCTCCCTACTACTCAGCAGAAGATAGAACCTACTATTATTACTTACAGGAGACAGAAAAAGTTTCTATTTTCTTTGGAACTTGTGGACCACACTACTATTATCATGACCACAACCTCTTTCTCACTGCCCCCAACTACCTTGATCTGAGAGTGTATAGTAAAGAAAGAACCATTTGCCAATCAGCTAGTCTACAAGGTAGATGCACATGGCTATGAATCATAGTTTGTCTCTTCCCCCCCCCCGCCACCCTCCTTTCCCACCATGTACCTTCACTGTGATCTAACTCGGGCCGATAGGACAAGAAGAGCCAAGAAATCCCAACAAGTAGAGCTATCACTAGATTCACCACTATCCAGGGCTGAAGAATCTGTTCTTCTGCACCTGAAGTCCTGAAAAGAAACACACAAGTACTTTTTAGTGTCAACAAGATGTAACAGTTCTCTGTAGTTTATGTAGAATATATTCTGTTGAAATACAGTAAAACCTTGGATTGTAACTTGGTTTGCGAGTGTTTTGCAAGACGAGCAAAATTGTTTTATAAATTTTGACTTGATAAACGAGCAAGGTCTTGCAATACGAGTACATTGTGTTCTACAAGAGATCACTGTGATTGTCTGCAAAGGAAGAACTGCGTCTCCCAGGCTCGGGGTTCTGCAGATCAGACTTTGCAAAGGGGAGGGGAGGAGGAAGGGGGAGAACAGCTTAATGAGCTAGTTTGCAAGAGCAAAGGAGGGCAGCTTCTTAATTAGCTGAGCCCAGGAGATAATGCAGACACACACAAAGATCTCTTGCAGAATAACGAATCATCTGAGTTTCCATTATTTCTTATGGGAAAATTTGCTTTGATATACGAGTGCTTTGGATTACAAGCACGTTTCTGGAACCAATTATGCTCGTAATCCAAGGTTTCACTGTAAGGGGAAGGGAGTCCAGTTTTAACAGCAAACGGGGCTGAAGCGTCCCTGTGACCACTGTTTACCTCCCTGCAGTCCCTTTCTTCAATTGCTTGTAACCCAGCCAAGGCCACTTCCAACATTATAAGTTGGATGAGGAGAAAAAAAGCTTGGGGAGAGAAGTTGCGGAAAGATGAGCCACAGGTGGTGGCAGGGAGCATCTTGGACTCCTCACCAGCACATCCCTTCTGCTGTTAACATCAGACCACTCCTCTCCCTCTTCCTGCATGATTGGCAGCACAATCCTGTGTAACCTTGCACCGGTGTAACAGTAGATGCCAGTGTAAGTTTTTTGCCAGTGTAAGTGCACTTACACTGGTGCATCTACTGTTACACCGGCGCAAGGTTACACAGGATTGCGCTGTGGGACAGTTCCATGAACTGCTGCTGTACATCTAAAATAAGACCTTTAGTGAAACTTTCATTGCTGCATATAACTTTTTTTTTAAAAAAAATTCAATTGTACTGTCACTTGGTAGGTAGGTAGTTGCTTAAAGAATGAATAAAACTTTGATTTCTTTAAATTTATAGCCCTCTTTATCACTAAAAAAGGAGCTTTAAGGATGTCCATGAGCCTGAGGAGGCAGACAGGCTCATTCCCAATCAACTAAACTGTGATTTAGATCAGAGGTTCCCAACCTCTGTGTTGTGGTTGGGTCGTGGTCTGCCTCCTGTGTCTCAAGATGCTCTGCGATGCTGCTTCTCTGCTCCATACTGTCACCCCCCCCGAGTGGATTTTATTGTTTTTAAATTTGTTTAAATTTGTTATATATTGTTTAAATTGATTTTATGTATTATTTTAAATTATGTATTTTAATCTTTGTTGTAAGCCGCCTTGGGCATTTGCCTTTCAGCATAGGAAAAGGCGGGATATAATTTTTTAAAATAAATAAACAAACCTGTGCTATGCGTACCACCGGTGGTACTTTGTGCAAACGCTGGTAGTACGCGGCAGGCTGGTCCCAATCTGGTTTTCTGATCTCCCTTCTGTCTTACAAATCAGTATTGTTAATACTGTGGAACCTGTGGAACGTTGATCCCCCGAGGCCTCTTATCTGGGACAGCAGTAATCAGCTGCTAGGAGGTCTCTTATCTGCCTTTCCAATCTCTCTGTCAGCTGTTTCTGCTCCTTATCTACAATCTGTACTGTTTCGTATTGTTTCCTTATTTACAGCACTGAACCACTAGGTGGTGCAGGCAAGAACAAGCTGGCAAGGCAAGCCTTTTATTTCCGGTTTATTGTTGTATTTGAGCAAGCTGCTCAAAGTTCAATATTTCAGCTGTATCTGAGCAATCTGTTGCTCATATTTGTAGAGATTGGCATGAATGGGGGGGGGGAGCAATGAAACATAACTGTCCTGGGGAAAGACAGATAAAAAACCAGAGAGACTGAAAACTGTGGGTGCATGATACTCTACTCCTGAAGTATTCTACTTCTGAAGTGAAGCCTATATATCTGCTCTTTTGGATAAGCTTCCAAAGCAGGAAGTGGATCTGTGAATACTACTTTTTGAAAACAACAACACAGTGGCTTAATTGCTACATTTGCTGACACTATCACCTATCTAGTGCACATATTATAAATAAATTTATAAGATAATATAATAATAAAAAATACAATACAATATTTATACAAATAAAATTTATTGGCGCAGGTGGTACTTCAGAAAATTGCAGGTGGTACACCTGGCAACAAAGGTTGCGAACCTCTGGTTTAGATTATCATGTTAGCACAATACTGTTAGCACTGACTATGTTAGCACTGTATTCACCCATTACTAAAAACACTAAGGGAACAAGCCTATCCTATGCTCTGATCAGCGATCCATTTATGCCAGTGCCGGCAATGCTGGATCCTGAGCACAGTAGGTGGGGCTGGAGGTCTCCTCAAGGTAAGGGAATTTTTGTTCCCTTACCCCAGGTAAAGTCCCAGTCTCCCAAATGGATCTCCTCGGATCCACGCGAGTTACTGAGCTGGCGTAGGTCTGGGAGGCTCATATCGGGAGAGATGGGCCTGGAAGGGGATAGGGTGCGGCGTGTGCAGCTGCCACCGATCCCGCCCCCCTCCCAGGCCTGCTCTGCTCACCCCTCGCCCCGGAATGCCCTCCCCCGTACCTACACCGTGCGACCCAGCTGCAGCTTACCTGTGCCACGTGCCTTCTGGATCTGGTCCACAGGGGCTGGCGCAGGCCTCTGCACTGGCCTGGGGTCGGCGCAACGGCCTTATACAAGAAGCTTATTCATCACCAGATTTACAATTGTTATTTGAATTTGGATAGTTTGACCAGAATGACACTACTTATAAATCTAGAAGACCAATACTGGTACTCCCATAAACCCTTATGGTTACATGAAGTAACCAACTTGCTAGATTTTTCAGTAAGAGGAAAAAAGCCACAGAGATAAAATTTGAAGGAGCTCAATACTGAGCCAGCTGATCTGTTATTTAGGTGCAATGATGGGATATCCAAGAGAACAGTATCTTCAGTTCCCAGGAAAATAACCAATACAGCAAACTTTGTGATTGGGCTTTACATTACAATGCATCACATTACAAAAGAACAACAAAGATTTATATATTGAATGAAGTTGTTGATCTTTTAAAATAAAAATTCTTACCAAAGGCTGCCATTCTCTGAAGGTGGTGTATAGAGATTGATTCTGTCACTTGTCATCTGCTGGCTCAGAGACAAGACGAGAGCAGCAAAATACACTGAGAAAGTAATGAAATCAATAACGTTTACCAATTATAAGCACTGCACCTCAAGGCTGGTTTAAATGTCCATCTAAACCATTGTTTCCATCATGAATCAGCCTGTCCAGGCTGGTGGTGCACTCCCCCCAATCCTCTCTCTTCTACAAGAGTGAAAACTTCTTTTACTTTATAACAGAAGGGGAAATGGGTAGTACCCAAAAACAGCAGCAGGAACAAACAAACAGAGAAGCAAATGCTAACAGGATGCCGAACAATATACGAGATTTATTGTGGCAATATAATCTCTTTATGCCCAATGCTTTTCGGTGAAGGCACCTTCATCGAGAGTACAAATAGATTCTGTAGTATACATTTCTACAGAATGGGGTGCCTCGAACCACAATTCCCAAGTTAATGTGCAGCACATTACTGGGGTTTATTGGGCAACTTTTACTCTCCTCCAATATACAAAGGACCAGAGGGAAGTTGAACAAACTCTTGGGAGGGCAGCATTGTTCATGATAGTCAAACCCAGGGGTGTCAAACTCATTTCATACAGTGGGCCAAAGTTAGCATTCATGGCGCCTGCTGAGGGCCAGAAGTGACATCATTAAAGAGGTGATGACCAGAAATAAGCACTTTGTTCTCACCTAGGAATTCATTAGCTGCAAATGACAGATGAGAAGATATGCAAATCTTGATAATATTTTCAAGATATGGGAGAGACAGCAGCTCGCTTCTGCCGAGCAGTGTTCCCTCTAATATTTACTAAGAACCCTCTAAGAACCCAGATCTTATCCTACACTAAGCAAAAGTTATATTCAGCAGCGGAACTTGGGTGGAGCACGTGGAGCATGAGCTCCAGGTGCTCGGGTGGGCGGGCAGACGCGCTCGGAGAACTTATCCTCGGGAAGTGCCGTGTTGCCTCGGCCCGCCCGCCCTCCCTGGAGCCCGTTCGGCTCCAAAATGAGCTCAAAATGGGCGGGGGGGGAGTCGACGTGACGCGAGGGGCGCGTCGGCATGACGTGACGCAGGCCCCGCCCCCATGCGCCGGGCGGGCGCCCGTCATTTCTGGTTATATTAAGGAATAGTTAGGGTAATCCTGGGTACAGCAGGCTCAGTGTGATTTACGCAACTACAGGATATTGTTTGGGGTCACTGTTGCTGGTTTAGGAGTTTCTGTTCTTTCTGACATTACTGTTGCTGCTTGTTTTTTGGGTTTATCTTTGGTGCTGGCCCCTTTAAGCCTAGAGTCTGTGTGTGGGACAATGACTTAATGAGATCCAGCTGATAAGATTCCTTCCTTTTTAAATCACAGTGGCTGCACTATACGGGCTACCATCTTGCCTCAGCCTGCTGAGCCTTTTTCTTGAGGAAGTCCAGTAAAATCTGGACGAAATGTTGTTTGTTTTTAATGTTTTTTAAAGTTTTTAACTTGTGTTTTAAGTTGCTATTTTTAAAAAAGCATTTTTAATCTTTTGCCATGGCTTTTAATCCCGTAAATATTCAGTTCATGATGATCATTGCTGGCCATGAAAACTTCAAATCTTATTTGTGTTGTCTTACTCACTGAAAGAGGCCATTGCTGCTGGATCCAGAGTAAAGAAGCCCCGCACTGCTACTGATGTTTTAGCCAAGTCAATCCTGAATAGTGGATATGAAAACGGATCATTTAGCATTGTACACTAAGTGAATCAATGCAGTATAGTATCTCCTGCTATTGTTAACCACATAAAGAGGCATAAACAGCCACTATTGTGGTAGCAGAAAGTAGTATTGCTCAAAGCTATTGCAGAGTTAGGAAACAAAGAAACTGGACGATGTGGGTTTCATGGGACTGGAAGCTAGTCCACATTACATGACTCCTAAAGGTCACCATACAGCCAGATATGAAGGGCAATTTGTAGTGCACTGTTGCAGCTACACCTCTCTACATGATTAGGCTTGGAGTCCTTTTTGCATTTATTTTAACATCAGATGGTTGATTTTAGAAGAAACCAAACACACAACCATAAGGATAGAGAAATGCATTAAAAACCATACCTGTCAAAGGCTGAAACAGTGCTAATTGTAAGCAGAAGGTATAGGAGACATTGAGCAGGATATGCCAAAGTCTTGTATTGCTGAAGTAAGTTAGAGACAGTTGACAGCTGGTTTCCTGCCAGAACATAAATCACTATGATGTTCCAGACGGCATAGCCAGCAAGGAAGCCATGAGTAAAAAGTCCAATCACCCTAAAGGGATTAAAAAATAGACGAAGTTTAATCTTTTACAAACCTTTCAGAGTTAAATGGTCAGGGTGTCTCAGATTCAGAAAGAAAAAAAAGACCTTGTATTAGTTCACCTTTTAAACAAAAATCGCATCTTCTCCCAATTTAGTTTTTCAACATACCTCTATTACACACTATCAACTTTTGTACCTAAGCTGCACGTTTCTTAATAGATCTTTATAGTACCTGTGTGCTATATTTAAATGAAAAAAGTCAATTGAAAGCCATTGGAAGGGTTTTTTTCCCATTTATAAACAGCAGGTGGGATGTGCACACATGATTAGAATCAAAATTATGGCTGGGGCTGACTAGAGAGAGAAAGAAGGAATAACTTTAGAAGCGACTTAATGACCACTTTGCATTCCTATAATTTCCAGTTAATATTAAACATGCAATGTATGCATGGATTTTTTCTTGCATGGAATCTGTATTCATTGTATACACACATGAATGTTTACATATGCATGGCTTATTCATATCTACATAGACATAATTTAAGTACGAGTGTTATAATGTGCGAAATAATCCCTAGTAACCTATTTATGAAGTTTTCATCAGTCTAGAAAAAAAAATCAAACTAGGTTACACACTACAATCACTTTTAATTACAAATATTTACCAGGTTATCTGGTTGAACAAACCCAGGTGATAGTTAAGAGTAATCAATACTTACCCAGATTACAACGTGAAGCATTAGAAATACTTAAACATGGGAATTCAGTAAACAAGAAAGTAGAAGCCATAAGAATAAGTAATAGTTGGTTACCAATAATAAAAAGAACCAAGACAATGACGTATGTGACAACTGAGTCAATGTATGAGTCAACTGCGTTGAGCCGGCCCTGCCTCTGAAGACGGAGGGGTTAACCCATTCGTTACCGAATGCCCCCCCTTCCTTCTCCAGAGAAAGGAAGGACTATGGCTGCCTCGCACACTGCTGTTTGTTTGTTTTTACCCTGAAGATGCTAGGGATACATCCTAGCGAAATGTTGGGACAGTTTTTAATCTGTGAACAAAACAAACAACCAGATAACCTGGTAAATATTTTTAATTCTAAGATATGCACTGGTCGTGAAAACCTAAGAAACTATACAATCACTTTGTTTACCCTAAAGCGGAAAACATTTACACTGGAATACTTTAGTTTGAACAACAATAAATTGCTCAATGTAAGCAATTTTGGTTACACTCACGATTGTGCAGATGTTAAAAGAATGGACTGGAACCCCAGATTAAGCTCCAAACTGCATCTCTCGCTGCAAGCCTGAGTGTGAAACTCTCAGCACTCACTAACACTAAAAAAGCCAGACCCTCTCACCAAAAATCACAGATCTTGCTGTAATGGTGGCCAAGAATTTGCTCTGGTGTTGCAGGTGGAAAATACTGCTTCCTCACAGCTCTTAGACAAGGCCAGGGGACTAACCACCAAGCACCTCTCAATTTGGATTATGCAGCAATAGTTCACTGATTACGTTAATTATATTTTGACAAACAGAATTTAGACTTTTTGTGTGTGTGAGTGATATTAATCAACTGCAATTTCAGGAGCAGGAATTACTGAGAAATTTCATTCACCTACCACATGCCCATTTTAAAAGGCTACCACAAAAAGGTCTATCTCATACCTAAACCCACGATGAACTGAGAGTGCGACATCCTTGGTGGTCCAAGAAGCCTTTATATCCATGAATACATCAATGTTTTCAGTGGTTTTAATCAAATCATTGCGGTCAGCTGCCTGGAAACGCCCTTAGGAGAGAAACAGAAATTTAAGCAATTGTAGAGAGAGCCAGTGCAACTAAACCCAAACTTTCAGCAAGGCTGTTATACCTATAAACCCAAACCATGCCTTCGCACCATAGGGCTGAAAGAAGCAAGGCACTACTTGCATTGATCTCAGAGCAGATTTAAAAAGAAAAGTCTATGCAAAGTGCTATTTTGCAAAAAGTCTAAGTATCCAAATATTCTGACCTGTTCTCAGAAGTCACAATGAACTACTCACTTAAGAGGTTTGGCTAGATCTAAAAACAATAATTTTGGTCTTTTTATAAATATGTCTCACGACAGAAGTCATATCCTTGAATCCTTAAATCCTTGGATAAGCATCTCAAAGATATTGAGGTGCATACAATCTACTTATAGCAGAATTGCTATAGGGCACACACCTACTGGGGGCATGGGAAGAAGAGAAATACAGCGCAATCGTAACCAACTTTCCAGCGCCAGTGCAGCTGCAATGCAGCCCCGAGGTAAGGGAACAAATGTCCCGTCACCTTGAAGAGGCCTCCATGACTGCCCCTGCACTGCAAAATGCAGTGTGCGCCCTTTTGGCATGGCTACACCAGCTCTGGAAAGTTGGTTAGGATTGCGCTGATAGTCTCATGTGAATTTTGTAAAACTTACATTAAAAAACAAATTAAAAGGAAGCTAAAAGGCATCTCCAGTCAAATCCCTAAACTACAGGAGGCACAGGCAAGGCTGGGAGGAGGGAAGAGCCTTCGCGCAACCCAGCAGTTAAGCTTGCAGAAGCCCGGTGGAGGCTTGAAAACAGCGCAGTTTCAACATTTAAAAAGGTACAAACGGGGAGTGGGGGGGCTTTCCCCCCTTTTAGGTGAAGTGGATCCCGCAGATCTGAGTTTGAAGGTGGATCCTGCAGATCCGAGACCCATGGTAAGTCAAATCCGCAGATCTCAGATCCACAGAAAGGGTCCACTGTATATGCTGATGGGTTCTGAGCTGACTCTGAAAGATCAGGAGAGAAATACTGGGGTGGTGGTGGATAGCCATCTGGGTCCCTAACTGACACCTGGGTCCCTTCGGGGAGAAAGGCGGGATATAAATACTGTAAATAAAATAAATAAATAGCTCGATGAAAGTGTTGACCTAGTGTGCAGCGGCTGTGAAGGCCAATTCCATACGCAGGATAATTTTAAAAAGGGGATTGAGAATAAAATAGCCAATATTATTATGCCATTGTACAAATTGATAGTAAGGCCACATGTGAAGTCTTGTGTCCAGTTCTGGTCTCCACATATCAAAAAAGGATACAATGGAACTGGAAAAGGTGCAGAAGAGTGCGACCAAAATGATTAGTGGGTTGGGGCACATCCCTTAACAAGGATACAATGTTAGGGGCTTTTCAGTCTAGAAAGAAGGTGCCTGAGGGGGACGACATGATTGAGACATATAAAATTATGCATGGGATGGATAGAATGTATAGAGGGAAGCTCTTTTCCCTTTCACACAACACCAGAACCAGGCAACCTCCACTAAAATTGACTATTGGGAGATTTAGAACAGATAAAAGGAAATATTTCTTTACCCAGCGTGTAATTAATCTGTGGAACTCCTTGCCAGAAGACCTTCTGATGGCACCTGTCCTAGAAGCCTTTAAAAAGGGATTGGACTGATTTATGGAAGAAAGTCCATCACAGGTTACAAGCCACAATGACTGCATGCAACCTCTGGGTTTTATAGGTAGCCTATCTCTGAATGCCAGATGCAAGGGAGTGGCACATGATACAGATATTTTGTTGTCTTGTGTGGTCCCAGAGGCATCTGGAGGGCCACAGTGAGATACAGGAAGCTGGACTAGATGGGTCCTTGCCTTGATTTAGCAAGGCTCTTCTTATGTTTATCCTATTGTCAGGGAGCCAACTGAAAAGTATAGTCTACATAGCACAGCTATTCCTTTAAAAAATAAAAATAAAACCAGAGATTACTTACGATTCTTTTCAACAAACACCTTACTAATAGGTTGGCTAACACCAGTTGGAACAGAAAATACAGGATGAGGGTCTGAGCTTTTTAGTTGTTCATCTTCAATTATATCCTCTTCTTCCACACCTAATTCATTGGAACTTTCCGCTGGCCGAGTTTTCCTATCATTATAAAAATAAAATAAAAAGGGATGGTGATTTCCCCCTTCAGACTAAGGACATATCTGCACCACTATAGAAGGTTCAGCAGTTCTGTGCTGAAGGAGGGGAGGAAATATGTACACCACTCTGAGCTCCTTGGAGGAAGGGCGGTATAAAAATGTGAAAATAAAAAATAAGTTAACCAACATCCGAGTGGAAGCACTGACACCAATTCATGCACCTCTAATCAAGAGATTATGGGAATGAATGTAGGAACGATCCACTCTGTTATAGCACAACCAACTGCAGCTCACTTAAGAACAAAATTTTCCCATTTCCACTAGTCATGCTGTAAAGAACACATGCAGGTGAAAATCCCAGGATTGACAACCCTAGGATCCACATCTATTCTCCTTAGGTTCAAAAGTTTAGGGTTGTGGAGATGGGATATATTTCTTGATTTGTACAAATACACAAATTAACGTACAACAAGGCTGCAATCCTGAACACCACTGCTTGGGAGTAAGTTCTATTAAAACAAATGCGACTTCTGAGTAAACATGACTGGTATTGACCTGTGGGAAAGACACAAATCAAAAGGACTCACAATCACAAATTGCCCAAATTCAGCCTGAAGTGAAACGGATAAAATGGATGAAGTCCCGTCCCCCCCCGGAAAGGGATCCATTCACAGCATCCAAATGACAGCTGCAGAATTTTGATTGTTATATGTAAGTGTGCAATTGCACATACATTTTTGCACATTCTTTTTTGTTAATTTGGGAGCCCAGGAAGAACACCATTTGTGCAAAGCCCTGTCTGTTCCAGGACCACCACCTAAATCTTCAGGGCACAGGATAGTTTTATCTTGTGGCACATTTTATGTCCTAGCTTATGTAAGATGCACAAGTCTACACTATGCTGACAGTGCAGACTTATAAAACAAGTGGAGGCATTCTCTGGCTTCTGCCATTAGACTGGGGTCCCCAGGGGAGGGGGGGTGAAGACACTGCTTCCCAGGATGAACACCACGGCAAGGGCAAGATTGGTCTGGCCCACACCATTGGTCAGAGAGTGGTGCAGCTGAAGGGAGCTTGCCTCTTCCTCCCTGCCTGAAAATAATTCTGCTACAACCCCTATTTGCAATGTGAGGATAACATATGCCTAGTACACAAAATTATTCTAAAGATTACTGAGATATTCTGCTCCAACTGCCAGTTGCCCAGGGACTAGAGAAACAAGTGGAAATAACCGTCAGAGGACTAAGGGGCTCACAGGCTATTTTCTATTGTTACTGTGTACCCCCCCCCCATCCCAGGGTATAAATAAGTAAATAAATAAATAATAAAGTGTGAGCCTCAGAAAGGCAAGATACAAACATTTTAAATAAATCCTTGTGTCAGTCTTTCATGCACAATAGTATCATTTTAAAAAAATGGGTCTATATTTGAGTTTTCTGAGTTGGATTCACAGGCTTCTATCCTCAAATATTAAAACACTTGCTAAAACATGCAGTGGTAAATTCTAGCAGTACTGCAATAGAAAGGATGACATAGTGGTTACAAAACAAAGCTGTGAACTAATGATCCTCGATTTAATTTTGCCTCTGCCATGAGCACATTAGGTGGCCTTACTAGGCAAGTTACTCTTTCAGTCTAATCCCCATTTGCAATGTGAGGATAACAACACAGGCCTACTATACAGAACTACTGTAAAGATAACAGAGATACTGTACTTGGTGTTTTGAACAATCAAGGTGCTATTTAAATTATGTATTAATTCTGAATGTAATGGATGTCTATCATATGCTACAATGTCAAATAGTTTGGCATTTTTCTCAGACTTTTTCATAACAGCAATCAAATTGAAAGCTCTCACTTTACTCTTTTTCGTTGTTTACGAGTTGCTGTTCCTTCAGTTGGCTCAGGATCCATGCCATTTCCATTCTGTTCAGGGAAAGAGGTCTCAGATTCTGAAGATTTAAAATGAAACAGACGATAACCTGTATTGCAAGCTAGCCCCCCAAAAACTACGCTCAAGAAAACATGTCAGTTGGGTGGGGGGTGCAAGGGGAAGAGATGAAGATGGGGGGGGAGAAATAGTAATTTTCTGGAATTCAAACATCAGAAAGTGGCTTTATTCTGATCAATAGATGTATGTTTATGAGGCTTCTTTATGTGAAACGAGATGGTTTATGGTTGCTCAGGTTTTATTTTCCTATGTTTAATCTCCTTTCCTCTCTCCTTCCCCCCCTCTCCCTCCCCTCCCTTCCTAACTGACACCTGATGTCAGTTAGATTGAGTAGTAGGAGTATGTATTGAGTGTCTGTCCTACAGTGTTAATCTTCTGATGATGCCCCGAATGTCAGGGGTGAAACGTTAAGTTACTGGTAACATCTTGTCTTTGTAATAAAGAATTTATAAACGACGTAGTCTTACCCGGAAATATGTGGGTTTTTAACTCAAAAATATGGTCACGTCGTGAGAGTCTACAATTGTATCTAAACATTAGATAATTTATAATCCAACTCCAAATATTATATATAGATACGAGTTTCACAACACAAATACAGGTGGGCCCCCATATCCACTGATTCGCTATCCACGGTCTCAGTTATCCACGGATCGTGGGGACCCCCCCAGGCTTTTACTTTTTTCCCAGTAAGCTTCATTTCTTCCTTAAAGAAACAGGAGAAGCAGCCTCTGGCTGCTTATTACAGGCAAGTAGAACGAGACTAAGTCCTAGAGAGGCTCTGCAAGGTTAACAGAAACCTTGCAGAGCCTCTCTAGGACTTAGTCTCGTTCTACTTGCCTGCAACGGAGGCTGTTTGTTTGTTTTAAGGAAGAAACAAAGCTTGCTGAAAGAAAAATAAGAGCTTGGGGGGGGCAAGCATGCCTGCCTGCAGGGGAGGCAGGGTGGGGGGGCCTCAGGAAACAATGGAGGGGGTTTCGCTCTTATCCACGGTTTCAAGTATCCACGGAGGGGCCTGGAACATATCCCCAGCGGATATGGGGGCCCACCTGGATAAGCATTATAATTTGTTTCTGGCCTATGGTAAGCAAAATGGTTTTATCAGGATACAATGAACACTGTCAACACGCTCAAAAGGAACGTTCACATGATCAAGCGAATGAGAACGTATGACTACTGATAGCTTGGCCAGAGCATTTCCATCAGCAAGGGTCCTAAAGACTAAAATACATCTAAAAGGGACATCTAAAGGATGAAGGAAATAGAACAGGTGCTGTTCTTCTGGTAGTTTTCATTCATAGTAGCCGATACAATATCCGCAAGCAGAAAAGCCACTATCCGCAAGCAGAAAAACCACTACACACACACACACACACACACACACACACACACACACACACACACACACACAATATCCACAAGCAGAAAAACCACTACACACACACAATATCCGCAAGCAGAAAAACCACTACACAACACAATATCCGCAAGCAGAAAAACCACTACACACACACACACACACACACACACACACACACACACACACACACACACACAGAGTCAAATAGCCCTGCTTCCCCTTGGCTGTATAAGCATGCACATATTTATCACATGTGTGTCCCAGTCTTCCGCCATGGAACCCAGGGCAGCATTTTAGCTTCACAACAGTCCTTTGAGCTATGTTACAAGGAGCGGCAGTGGCTTGGCCAAAGCCACCCACAGAGCATTGCACCCAAACCAGGATTTGGATTTCTCACTTCAAACTCATCCCTCTTCTACTGCACCACACTGGTTCCTATCCCTTCGAACCTATTCTCTGCCTGAATTCCATGTTGCAATTCTCCATCTACCTGGAGGCACCCTCTTTTTCTTCCGTTTCCTCTGAGGCGGGGGAACCTGTACCTCATCCTGTACCTCAGGTGTTAGAGGCTCGCTGCTTTCAGAGGTTCGGCGAACAACGCCATCTAAAAAACAAAATCAAAGAGTGACTTTAGTCCTCACTAGAATAGTACTTCCTTGTTGCTGACAATCGTATTTCCTATTATTATTAATTAGGTATCCAACCTTGGAAATGGGTTTAGGGAGATCATACAATACATAATGCATATTATGTATGAAACACTCTACAGATGTCTATGTGAAAAGCTGGATGAGGTTTGAATAATGGCAGAGCAAAGGAATCTGGCAGGTGAACTCATCAAAATAAATAAAAACTGCACATTACATGGCATATGCATGCAATGTTAGCCCAATAGCCCTTTTCCTTTTGTAAACGGTCCTTTGGAGGGGGCGTTTTGCATCAGGGAAGGGAATGCTTAACGCTTCCCCTGCCAGCTATTTTTTCCCTGAAACTTCACTGCAGCTGCTTTCCCCTCACCAGTATTCAAGACTGTTTGCCTCAAATACATGGGTTGGGAACCCCATGGGGGGAGAAAAGCAGTTGCACAGATCAGGAGCTTGAGAAGGAATACTGCTGGCAGGACAAGGGCTTTAAGCACTTTTCCCTATCTCTTTGCTGCTGCAAAGTATCCCCTCTCAAGCGTGTTGGAGAAAGAGCTATTTGATTAACGTCACACCCAACCACAGGGTGCTGTGTAGCCTGACTTTGAGAATGACTACAATGATGTACTGATTTAAAAACAAAACTAATCCAAACACACATTTGGTAGAAAAACAATAAAGCAATTTTAAGAAGAAGAGAGGTTACATACATAGCCAAACTCAATAGGAATAAACTTTAAAACCAGTATTGACCGGTAGTTCTGGTCTGCATAAAGGTAACATGCATGTTTAGAAGGCAATTATACATGTTAGTAACAACCCTTATTTTCTGTTAAATCACTCAACTACATTTTGCTCTTCAGTGACATTGTCAACCGGTTCTGATACTAATGGGAAACCATAGTTTCCGACTAGGAGAATAAGCAAGCGTTAGTTTCAGATTTACAAGCTCGCCCATCCCTCTCTTCCTCCTCTTCTGCATGCAACTAAAAGCATCCACTTTATAATAAAACACGATTTCCTGTGGGTGTGACTCACTGTCTAGCTCCAAGCAACCGAGATGCTCTGAAAGGGCAAAAATAAGAGAAAGTAATCAAGCAATTATTTCATTGCTCTATCAGCACCTAGTGCTTTACATGGCAATTGGAAGATGACAAGATTATGAGGCAGAGATTCCAAATGGTTGTGTACACAATCTGGGATTGAACACACACACACACACAAAGTAAAAAATAAATAAAATCCAGGCTAACTAACCACATGTAAGTATGCATGCATTGCAATCTCAAGTACTACAGACACTCTTCATTCCGCATCTCCTGTATTGTTCTTAGTGAGCCTCTTACCCAATGAATGTTTTCCCTTGGGCTTTTTTCTTTTTGTGCGACCAAGAGGAATTTCATCTAGAGCAAAGGAAAACAAGGAACACAATAAATACCATGAACAAATTCTCTTTTGCCAACCACTGAACCTCCAAATAGATTGGGATAAAAATCTAAATACTGTACATTAAACGTTCGTTTGCATGGTCTCTATAAATCAAACTGGAAGTCTGACACTTCCGTGTCTGAAAAAACCACACCAGGAGCAAGGTAAGGAGACAAATGAGCTGCTTTCTGCTTGCTTTTAGTGGGCAGAAAGCAGATCAAGGTGGCTTGTGTCCACAGAGGGCTGGAGGGAGGTGGTGGCAATAGCAGACTCTGGGTGAAGGGTATCCTGAATTTGCCATCCTCTTCCTCCCCCAAATACGCTGCTGATGCAACCTGCTTCATCTTGCCCAATGGGTGGGCCGCCCCCTAACCTACTCCACAGGGCTGTTGGAAAACCAAAAGGGAAAACATGGAAAGAGTAGACCACTCTGAGCTCCTTAGAGGAAGGCAGGATATAAGTGTAATAAGTACAGTTTTATAATATATATAGAGAAGTCGCCAGAAAAATGATTAAAGATACACCTCTTTGTTCTGTTAGAAAGTCAGCACATTATACAAGATCCACATTTTGCAAAGCTCCTGGGGACTTTCGACCTTCCTGAGGTGGATATCTGCTCCCATTTTTGGGGCCATCACCCTACACAAGTGGGAAACTGCAATGTAGGAAGTGGTCCTAAGGTTTTATGCGGAAATGCAGTCTGTCTGGCAGCTGAAAGAAGTGGGCCTCTTAGTCATGCCCTCTTACTCTTAATTTTATAAAAGGGGGAAAAATATCAATCAGTAGAAGAGAGAGAAGTGAAAAACCAAAAGGCTGTTTGTTGTAAGTATGGTAGGCTCTGTAAGGGCATTCAAACTTATGAAGGTTTATAGTTTTGCTGGGTTCAGATGTAATGGGAAATCATGATTTCTTGCTATGAGAACAAGCCTTGGTGCACTGTGGGTTTGCATGCTCCCCTTCTCTCCTCTTGAATGCAAAGGAGAGTGAAAGCTTCTGCTTTCACTTTAAGGAAAAGTTGCAGTTCTACATCAAGTATGAAGAACTCAAGGTATAGCCGCTGGATAACCGATTAGAGTTCGAACAAGCCAAGATATCAAACTGTAGTTTAATATTCTGGTTTGTTCTAATTCCAGTTTCCTAAACCACAGCTTCCCAAGATCATACAAAAACACAGAACTGTGATTTGTTCTTAAAGTGAAAACAGAAACATTCACTCTCCTCCTCTTGTGCACTAAGGAAGCAAAGAAAATCCTGTGGACTGAGAAGTTGCCACAGGAAATAACCACAAAGGTTCTCTGTAGCATTTACTGTGTTTGTACTGGCCAATAACTAAACAGCTAAACAAAATGACAAAAAGTATGCAGCCCAGGTTATTACATACCTTTACTTCATTCCAGAAGCAAAACTCGTACAGACACTATGTGAGACTTCAATATGAGCATAGACACAGGATCTACCGTATTTTACGCTCCATAGGACGCATCGGTCCATAGGACGCATGCATCCTATGGAACATAAAATAGAGGGGGGAAAATTGTCCTTACCTGGGCTTCGGGGAGGGCTGTGGGGGCTTTGGGGAGGCCTGCGTGAGCCTCTGCAGACCTCCCCGATGTTTACTTCGGCCCCAAAGAGCGATTTTCGGCCATTCCGGAATGGCCAAAAATCGCTCTTTGGGGCCCAAGTAAACATCGGGGCAGGCCTGCAGAGGCTCGCGCAGGCCTGCACGAGCCTCTGCAGGCCTCCCATTGGCCCCAAAGAGCGATTTTCGGCCATTCCGGAATGGCCGAAAATCGCTCTTTGGGGCCCAAGTAAACATCGGGGCAGGCCTGCAGAGGCTCGCGCAGGCCTGCACGAGCCTCTGCAGGCCTCCCATTGGCCCCAAAGAGCGATTTTCGGCCATTCCGGAATGGCCGAAAATCGCTCTTTGGGGCCCAAGTAAACATCGGGGCAGGCCTGCAGAGGCTCGCGCAGGCCTGCACGAGCCTCTGCAGGCCTCCCATTGGCCCCAAAGAGCGATTTTCGGCCATTCCGGAATGGCCGAAAATCGCTCTTTGGGGCCGAAGTAAACATCGGGGCAGGCCTGCAGAGGCTCGCCCAGGCCTGCGCGAGCCTCTGCAGGCCTCCCCCCGATGTTTACTTCACACCATAGGACGCACGCTTTTCTCCCCCTATGTTTTGGGGGAGAAAAAGTGCGTCTTATAGTGCGAAAAATACGGTACATCTCTGCATGGGAGTGCCACAAGCTGCAAAATTTGTGACAATCATTTTTTGCCCTTGTGATTATGGATAAGTGTTTAAAGGTGAAATCATTCTCTACTAAACAGAGGTAAATCTCGCCAGAGCGGTAGTGGCGTCAAGCGACAAAAGGTTGATTCAAGCCCTAACTAGATGATGCATTTAATGGCTTGTCTAGTGTGGTCCGTACAACCACTATGGTTTTTGAAAATGTGTCCCACAAATACCACTGAACAAACAATTATACAATTAGCAATCCATTCAAGCTAAATAAAAGGCTGCTAGTAGTGAAGAATGAATGGAAATTAAGAGTTTTTCATAAATAAAGTACTATTTGATAAGCTAACTCACCTTGGTTTCCACTTCAGATCAAAGATTTTTCCAATCAAGGCGGAAAAAAGTGAGAAAGAAAAATTAAAAAAGCATTAATTTTGGAATAGGAGACAGTCCAGAAATGTTAACATTTACCAACATAAAGACGCACATCTATATAATAAGGAGTTGAGAAACTCCTGGACAGACGTTTCCATGTTTCCCTGAAATTTCCTGGTCTGACACTTCTCCCAGAGAATCAATTAATCTTACCTTGGCACTGGTGGAAGAACACGAGGTGGGCACTGAAACAAAAACACAAATATTTATATATCTTATCTCAGAATATTAAAGTTAATTTATACAAAAAATATATCTTGGGCTACAATCCTAAGCACATCTACCTGGAAGTAAGACCAAAAGAACGCAGTGGGACATTTCTGAGTAAGCATGCACAGGATTGCGCTATTGGAAGATTAAAAACTGATATCCTCTCCTTTGCACAAGTTCAGTGGTTTTAATTATGAGTGTAATTGATGGAGCAGTATGTTTTTTTTAATAAAGATTTTCCCAATCCAGCCATCATACATTTACTAAATCCAAGTATACATAAGCACTTTAAATGTACTACCTGGAAGATGCTATGCAGAAGCACCGAAACGTATGAATAGGTAAACTCAGTGGCTCTTTCATAGGATATGCAACGTTTTAACATATAGCAAGTTGTGTGACTTAAGAGTGTTTCTTTTTACCGGGGGGGGGGGGGGGAATGACATGCAGCTTATATACCTGATAAGCTATCTCACTAGGAGAAAACCAGGAGCCAGATTTTGTATTACATAACAATCAAATGCAAAATGGTTCTCAAAAATCTTTATCTCAGTTACAAAATCACAAACATATAAGGATAACAACTCAGAACAGGACTTACGGTAAGTCACTTACCACTTGCTTCTTCCCCATGTCATTTAAAGTCTGACTGCGTGCCACATAAAATCCTCTCTACTTACAATGACCTGTGTTAATTCTGTACTAAAAATACACTTCCAATGCCCAGGATTAGCTGGAAGTGAACCTTTCCTCCATCTGATTTAAGGCTGCTTTCATTAATGTCCACTTTTGTCACTGATACTACGTCATAGGAATAGGTTTCTTCATGCAACCTGCTACTTCAAGTCCAAAAGCTTGATCCCACCTCACAAAAACTAACAATAGTCAACGCTCATCTCAGTGAAATTTGTCAGAATAATTGTGGCAGAACTTGTGTTTAAAGCTATGTTCTTGATTTTTGGCTCTAAAATAATTTCTTACCTTTCTGTTTCATTTCTATACTGAATTTAATGACAGGAGGATTTCTCTGCACTGCACTGAATATATTTGCAAGATTTATAAATAAGCAGATGGATCCTCAAATTTTAGAGTAATTTGAGGATCCATCTGCTTATTTATAAATCTTGCAAATATATCACAAGTGCAAATCTTGCAAATATATCACAAGTTCAGTTTCACAAGTGCAACTGAAACTAAAGGGGGGGGGCTTACAGAAAGGCTGCTGCTGCTCAAGGAAATTACAGCGCAAAACTGTGTAACCTTGCACTGGTGTAACAGTAGATGCACCAGTGTCAGTGCACTTATGCCAGTGTAATTGCACTTACACCAGTGCATCTGCTGTTACACCGGTGTAAGGTTACACAGGATTGCGCTGTTAGAGCCATACTATTAACAATCACTGCTCAGCAATACAGTATTCCTTGCAGACAGAGCAGAGGTGGACATTAAGGGTTCAGTTAGACAGGCACTGAAATGCACAACTTGCCTTGATGGGGGGTTATGATTGATATGGGGGGGGGGGGAACAGGGCAAAATTGCAGGAAGGGTTTGATCCTAATCATGCCTCCTAGGCCCGGGGTCATTTTTAATGAACAAAAATACAGTGTGTGTGTGTGTGTGTGTGTGTGTGTCCCGTTAAAACGAAGCAGCAGAGAAGAGCACAATTGGAATCAAAACTGTGGTGGTGGTGGGTAAACTGCTAAAGTCCTCCTGCTTTCTGTCACAGTTTTGCCCTGTTTCATGCCCGTCTACTAATTGCTATTTATAATAATTACGTCCGAGCAAATTTCAAGTCAGGACAATTTAGCGCTCAGCTAACTGAAGCCTAAGACTACAATCTTATAAATACTTCCTTCCTTCTGAATAAAAGTGCACAGAATTGGGCTGCAAGTGGCTAATGGAAAAGCACAATCTGTGGTTGTCGTAACTAATACAATAAAAGGCACTGAAGGAAAAAACTGATGAAGAAAAGAACAGTTACCAGTTGCAGGAAAAAAAGAAAACAGCTGCACAAGCTGCAAGCAAATACTCTGGGAAAAGATGCAAAAAATCCACACGGTGCATATTGCGGGACGGAGAGTAAAGTCCTATGTGAGGAGAATTACTTAGGAAAACACCCAACAACGAAGAGTACCAGAGGATTGGTATTGTTGTTACAGTTAAAACAAAGTCTTGGGGCACCTTAGCCACTAACCAATATATATATAATATAACCCTCTCTCAAGCCTCTCGGGTGCCACCAAGTCCGAGTTCTAAAACACAGGGCAACGATGAAACTCGGATTGTGCCCCTTCTCAGGAGCAGAGACGGAGCACAAAAGCCAGCAGCCCCACCCCCAACCAAAGGACCTCTCCTCGTCGTCCGTCTCCTCGGGGAAGAAGGGAAACAACAAAGCCGGAGGCAGCTCAGCGGCGAGGGGCCTCCACTGTCCCTCACTCACCGGGCGGACGTTTTGCATCCCAGCCGCTCCTGCTGAGAGCCGGAACGGGCGCCCCAGACCGAGCCCGGTCTCCAAGACGCTGCCGGAGACGCCGAGGAAGGAGGCGGGTTGACAGAGAAGCCATTTCCGGGCGAAAGGAAAAGAAAGCTGAAGCTCCCGACTCCCCCTGTTGGACTGGGGAAGAGAAGAGTCCCGCTTTCCCGGTCGAGGCGGCCTCCCGCCCGCGGATCGACGACATCCAGCAGCAGCAGGAACTCGAGACGTTGCGGCAATCGCAGCCAGGGACTTCCAACGTTTCTTCCAACGTCCCCTTTCGCGGACTCGAGGCCTCTTTCTCAGATGCACGCGTCTCCTAGACGTGAAGGTACCAGGAGACTCCCCCCTGGTTGTAATTCTTGAGCCCAGGCTAGTCACTTTTTTCCTCGGAAAATATAGAGCATGTCAAATTATGCGTAGGTTAGCGGCCAAGGGATCTTAGATCTGTATCTAGTTAAGCAAAGCAGATATTTGTGTCTGGAATTTTACAGAACCATCATTTCCAGATGAACCCTGAGATGCAGTTGAAGTACTCAATCTTACATAAAGTGCAATTTTGCAACAAAGCTGATTGTAGAATATGTTAAACAAGTGTGCATCTGCAAATCAATTCCCTGTTTATTTTACCAAGTTGCCTTTCTGTATATCTTCTTCAAGTTGCTTTTTTAGTTGCCTTTCTGTATATCTTCTTCAGCCTTTTTGCAGTCTTTTTAGATATGGGGTAGTGAAAATTCTTAAAGGGGGGGGACCAGACCACCTTACAGTGGCATCACTAGGCGCATCACCGCCAGGATAGGCTCCTCCCATGCGGTGATGTCATTGCCCTGCCCCCATGAGACTCCTCCCATGCAGTGATGTCGCTCCGCCCCATGAGACCCCTCCCATGCAGTGTTGTCATTGCCCTGCCCCCATGAGACCCCACCCATGCAGTGATGTCATCGCCCCGCCCCCTGCATCAACACCCCGCCCCCTGCCATCAAAATTATAACTTTGAAATACAATATGCACACAGGCCAAATGCAACATATTTATTTTAACAGGAACAGAAACATGCAGAGACAGTGCAAAAACTAAGTTCTTCAGCAGCTGAGCCTCAACCAAAGCAGAAGAATTTTACTTTCCGGACCTTCATAGCTGCAAAGTCTTGAATAACTTCTTCAAAGTCAATCTCTTGCGTCGACTCACTTTCGATCGATAGCATTGCCAGTTCAGAAAGCCTTGCTTGTCCCATGGTTGACCGCAAGTAGTTCTTAATGAGTTTCAGCTTTGAGAAGCTCCTCTCACATGAGGCCACAGACACACAAGAGTCAATGTTATGACAGACAGTGTTATGTTCCAGTTCTGTATTCTGCCTGGGATTCCAGAGAAAGGCAAGAGGCCTTGGAGAAATTGCTCCTTCAGCTTAACCCAGTAGCCTCTTTACCATTTCTCCCTAATATGTACCATCATCAGCTGCTAGCTTCTTAGCCATTTTCTCAGTTATAAAAATAAAAAATAGGAAGAATCAGAAATAGTCCTTTTTTGTATCGATGCATGTAACTGCCAGACTCCATACTGAGTTTTATGCCTGTCTTCAATTAGTTGCCTGATAGATAGAAGTAGCTTCCCCCGCCAAGGTGTTTGTGCTCACTTAATGTCTACTATGACCATGGGTGTCGACAAGGGGAAGCGCGGGGGGCGGGCCGCCGGGGGGTGTCGCGCGCATAGGGGCGACGCGCGACCCCCCCGCTTACAGTTTGGTCGCGGAGCTGGGCCCGCCCGCCCTCCCCCCCCGCTTACAGTTTGGTCGCGGAGCTGGGCCCCCCCGCCCTCCCCCCCGCTTACAGTTTGGTCGCGGAGCTGGGCCCTCCCGCCCTCCCCTGTGCTCATTTGGCTCCAAAATGAGCCGAAAACGGAGCGGGGAGGATGCTCTGCTCCTGCGCGTGACATCACGTGCGGCGGCGGAGCCTCTCCCTTAAGGGCGACGTGCGCCCCCGCTCTGGGGTGTCACGCGTCGTAGCGACGCGACTGACTATGACCTTGACATATTAACAGTTGCCCTAAATTAAAATAATCCTTGTTTACACAATCAGGGAAAGATATACTGTATGAAGGCAACTTCTAGCATTGGGGCAGATAAAAATGTGTATTTCTGGGTCACTTTGAATCTGATTTACATAATATATAATGAAAAGTCAGTATGTAATCGTTCGGTATTAATTTTTGAGAAATTAACACGAACAGGTCACAAAGAGTCCTGCAGCTGTTGGACGTGATCCAGCAAAAGTTAGTTGTGATTAAGTCCCATTGAAGGCCATGAAATGGGATTTAGCAGAGACTGACTTAAATGCCATTAGCTTTAATATGATTAATGGCCCAATCTTATGGGGTACAGGCACCGGTGCTGCCAGGTGTTGTAAAAATGTGCCATAAGGCATGTTTGAACATCTGGAGAGGAGGTGGCACCTGCAGAAAGGCCTGCGCTGTCCTGCCAGCACCGTATCCAGGCCCCGTGCACACCGGAGCAGGTAAGGCCACTCCGAGCGGTGCGAGGGAAGCTAATGTAAGATGTGTTGACTAGAGTCAGACTCCCTTCATCCGGCTTCTCACTGGATTGAATTTTTTCTTACTGAAATGTTAGTATTCATTTTAAGTGAAATTTTAAAAGTATTCATTTTAAGTGAAAAGAAATCGTAAGAACATAAGAACATAATAATAAGAGCATAAGAAGAGCCCTGCTGGATCAGGACAAAGGCCCATCTAGTCCAGCTTCCTGTATCACACAGTGGCCCCACCAGATGCCTCAGGGAGCACACAAGACAACAAGATACCTGTGTCCAGTCACCACTCCCTTGCACCTGGCACACAGAAAACCTACTCCTACAACCAGGAGGTTGCTTTTCCCCATCATGGCTTGTAAGCTGTGATGGACTTTTTCTCCATAAATCTGTCCAATCCCCTTTTAAAGGCATCCAGGCCAGGTGCCAAAACCACATCCTGTGGGAAGGAGTTCCACAGATGAATTCCACACTGGGTAAAGCGTCCCTTCCTTCTCTGAACACGTTTGTTGGTGTCTGGAACCTTAAGGTCTATTCACACGTTGTGCTGTAGCTGTACCCAAGTTCAGAATGGCTGTTCCTGAATGCACATTTCTGGTTACGGAGTGTTAAAGGGCAGGGTAGGGTGGTCATCTGAGACCTAGAGAGTCAATTCCCACTCTTTTTACAATTGCCTCTGTTTATTTATTAATTAAGAGTACAGGGTGCTCTTCCCCCCCCCTTGCCCTTGATGCTAATTTCCCTTGTTATGGCACAGCTGGGTTAATGAACATATCTGGGTTCCTTTTATAGGTTAATATGCACAGAGTGTACGTGCATTGAATGAAATATGTAACTAACTGTAGTCAGGCACACAAACTGGCAATGATTCTGCCCAAGGACATAGGTGTATCCAGGTGCAGTTTAACTTGTGAACAGCCTTTTGTCAAAAGAGATTCCCCTTCATTTTTAGTTATAGTCTTCTCACCTTTCCTCCAAAGAGCTCAGAGTCATATTTTAGCTTCACAATCCCCCTATGGGGGAGTTAACTCGAGACCGAGTGATTTGCCCAATGGGTTCGGGGTTTCCCAGGGTCTGTGGAACATGTCCCTGGTCACCATGGAGCAGGCCCCAGTCGGGGGGGGGGGGGCTGAGAGACACCATTCTGCCCCTAGCAGTTTGGGGTTGGGTCCGAAAACCCTGGTTCTGTCCTTCAGACATACGGGGGGGGGGGGCTTTACCCTTCCTTCTACCCTTTCTCTGGCACCCACCATCACCAGGTGGGCCCTCTTGGAGAATGTAGGGTTTTAGTAGCCGAGCAATAGTGGAAGACCCCTTCTCCTGTGGTAAAAAGAATTATCCCATGCACCCAGGCTAGATTGCTATCAGTAAAGGACACACGGAGGCAGAGGCTGGTAAAGGTTATAAAAGAAAGTTTACTCACGGTTCAGTTCATTTGTACAGCATCTGGTTAAGACCAGAGGTTACTCTAACTTAGGGTGGAGCGCCCTACAGCTGGCGCTCCCTGCATGTGGTACGTGGTAAGATGGCTGCTGGGCAGGAGAGCCCAGCCATAGCATGTCTTACCTAATTGGTAGTCAGAAGAAGGGACGAGGCTAGGAAGAGGAAGGAGGAAATCGGGTCAAGGGGCCACGCCCCTTCCAGGGATCACAGAGAGGGCCAGGTGAAAAGGTCTTTCAGGTTACCGGACGACGTCACACTGCCCCCCAGTGTCCTGCGCAGCCGAACGCTGCCCATCTCCAACAAGCCCCAGGGTATGTGACCTCACAATGAGTGTCATAGCTAAGTGAGGATTTAAACCCCAGTATTCCATGCCCAAACCCAACACTGTACCATGGCGCCATATTTGGTTCTTATGCCAATGCTCCCCAAATGAGACTTTATTCTGTATCTTCATGTGACTAAAGGTTGTGTGTGCAATATATCAAGATGATGGTGCTGTGGCTCGGACAACATTAATGTTCATAAGGAGAACCAAGCCTCACGGATGGGCTCTTTAAATCTTTGTGCGTGAGCTGCCAGGCTTATGACATTCTGGCCATGGCAGCCCAATCCTAACTGCCAACAGGGCGCGTGCTGTATCCTGCAGTAGGGGCAGTCACTGATTTCTCCTCAACATAAGGAAACATTTGTTCCCTTACCTTGGGACTGCATTGCAGCTGTATCGAGGCTGGAAAGTTGGTTAGGATTGAGCTGTTAGGTTAGCATTTTTAAGTTGACTTTGGATCAGATGATATCTGCCCCAGATCTGTCCATACACGTGGTAGGGAGCAACTGCATGCCTCCTCTTCCCTGCTCAGCTGCCACACACAACCTTTGTTGGTCTGTGTACCTCGCTACAACACAGTTAGCTGGCAAGCTTGCCCCACCCATGATGCGATCAGCGATCCATATGGTGATGTCATGCTCAAACAGGGCCTACACGTGTAAAATCCAAACGCACAGGCTCAAGTCATGCGGTCCGAATCAGCCACACACACACCGAGCCTGTGTGTGTTATACTTTTAGGCGTGTAGGTCCTGTTTGACCATTGCACCATTCTGTGGACATCTGGTGACACTGGAGGTGAGGCAGACATCCCAGGTGGGTGGAGAAGGAAGGTAGCCCCCCCCCTTGCTCACCCACCTGTGGATGGGATGGATTCAAGAAAAGGTATCATCCAATCCAGAAAGTGGAACCTATTCCAGGGAAGATTGTGCTCCTGGAAGTCTTTTGCTTTCTTCACACTCTTAACACAGACCTGAGACTCGCAGGCCCTCAAGGGAGAAGGATTGTAATTTCCATCTCTGGCAAAGCATCAAGAACTATCAGAGTCCCTGAGGTCTGGTTCATAAGGGGGAGGTTATTGTTTCCAAGTGTAAGCCAAAAAAGCAAAGGAAAAGTCATAAGAACATAAGAAGAGCCCTGCTGGATCAGGCCAAAGGCCCATCTAGTCCAGCTTCCTGTATCACACAGTGGCCCCACATGATGCCTCAGGGAGCACACAGCCAACAAGATAACCTGTTTCCTGCTGCCACTCCCCTGCACCTGGCACAGAGAAAAACTACTTCTAAAAACCAGGAGGTTGCTTATGGCTTGTAACCTGTGATGGTCTTTTCCTCCATTAATCTGTCCAACCCCCTTTTAAAGGCATCTAGGCCAGGTGCCACCACCACATCCTGTGGCAAGGAGTTCCACAGATGAATTACACGCTGGGTAAAGAAATATTTTCTTTTGTCCGTTCTAACTCTCCCTCCACTCAATTTTACATCCCTTGGCTACTGCCTCCAGGGCAGGCAGTACTGCAGAGTCAAGATCGCTATGCAAGCTGAGGCACGTGGCTGGATTCCTCTGTGACGTGTTGAGCCAGGGGCCACTTCCGAGCATGAACAGGCCCTGCAGCCTTTCAAGGTGTCCGCGCATTACTCTTTTAAGTGCGCTGTGCGAGTAGGTCCTGCGCTACTCAACCAGCAGTTTAGTGTCTCCTTTTGAATCTACCGTAATTAAAACCCTTGGCTTCCAAAGGACGGGATCAACTCTTTAGAGTAACACTAAATAATGAATGCCCGGGGGCTCATCTTAGCCAACATCAAACACAATTTGGAAGCTAAATTGACCTCGGTATTGAGCAAAGGCAAAGATTAAATATGAATCTCTTAGCATTTTCCCCTCAAGGGATTCTTATGCGTAGAAGAGCAGGAAATGGAAAGCCAGAGAAGGGGTCGGGGAAAGGAGCCATCTTGGTCTGGGGGAGGGAGGAGTCTAAACAGGAAAAGTATCTTCATAATATCTTTGAGGCCTTTCACCCAGTAAAAATAAGAAAGAACTTTTTGAGTTTCACACAAAGCTTCCCAAGATTCAAGACAATGTGCCATTGTCAGATGCTGGAGTGTAAGCTCCTTGGGGCTAGGATCTGGCTTTTTGTTTGTGCTGTGTAAAATGCTTAGGCTTACCAGATTTTACCCACCCCCAACCGGGACACCCCCCCCACAACAGCCCCCCCCCGCTAATTAAATAATTAAAAGAATTAAACATTAACTGAAGGTGGCATTAAGTTTTTTTAATTAATTAATTAAATCGACTAAAGGGGGCGCAAAGCTTTTAATTAATTTTTAGGCGAAATTTTTAATTAATTAATTTTTAGGTTTTAAAAAAATCTTACCTGGTCGCTGGTCGCCCTCGCGCTGCTCCTGACGCTGCTCCTGGGCAGCTGGCCGCTGGCAAGCAGGCTTTCTTTGCGGCCCGGTCTCCCACCAGCACCGCATGGTGCCGCTGGGAGACTGGGCCAGCCTGCTTGCCCGGGCGGCGCAAGCCTCTGGCAGGCTCGCACAACACGGGCAAGCAGGCTGTGTTTCTCCCGGTGCCGCTGCGAGACCACCCGCTCGCCGCCGCCATCTTCTTTTTTAAACTTACCCGGGCGCCGGCAGCAGCTTGGATCACGAAAACTCGCGTGATCCAAGATGTCGGCGCCCAAATCTCGTGAGGGCATCATGCGGCAGATACTGCGCGAGGGCATCCGTGAGGGTGTGAGGGCGTCATGCGGCAAATCTCGTGAGGACATCCATACTGCGGCAGAGGGCAGGCTGCCCAAAGCTGGCATTTGCATGGAGGTAAGCCTCTATGCAGAGGCCAACGCGGCAAGCAGAGCTCTAGTTGGGCCTCCCCGCCCGCTGCTGCTGCTTCCAATTGTCCCCAAAACCGAGCCTCCCGGAAGTAGTTGGAAGTGACGTGATGCAGTGATGGGGACTCGAGTCAAATGACTCGACTCGCAAGTGTGACTTAGCCACTTTTTCCCTGATTCGTACTCGTACTTGTACTCGTGACCCACTGACTCGCACTTGCACTCGCACTCGTGACCCATGGGACTCGTACTTGACTTGCACTCATGGGGGTAACGACTTGCCATTTCCAAGTCATTTTCCTTTAATGGCCGGCATCAACACAGGCAGGCAGGCAGGCAGGCAGGCGCAGTGGAGACCTCGGAGGAGGAGGGCAGCAGGGAGGAAGGGTTTTCAAGGGGGTGGGAAAGCAAGCCTGGCTCTGAGTCCCCCCCCTTTTGTTGCTGTCTGTTTGCCATTGGCCACAACTCCAAGCGCGGGGGTGGGGGAGGAGTGAGGGAAGGCGAAGCTGCCGCAGCAGTTCCTCCTCATTGACCAAAACTCCGAGCCCAAGGGATGCTCGGCTCAGCAAGGAGAAGGTGCAGGGAGGGAATAATACAGTAAATGGTTTGAATGTAGACACGCTTGTTTTTCCCAAACCAGATGGGTGGTGACAAGACTGAGAGGTGAGGGAAAGGGCATAGGGGGAGCCAAGTGGGTGCTTTAAGTCTCAGAGGTCATTTTTCCCCATTTAAAAGTCTCAGAGGTCATTTTTCCCCATTTTCAGGGGAAAAAGCCATTTTTCCCAAAGTGACTCGACTTGTGACTTGTGACTCGTGGTTTCTGGCCTTACTCATACTTGACTCGCACTTGTGCAAAAATCACTCGCACTTGACTCGTACTTGCCCAAAAAGTTTGACACTGACTCGTACTCGTACTCGCACTCTTACAAAAATGACTCGTACTCGCACTCGCACTCGTGACCTAGTTACTTAGATACATCCCTGACGTGATGTCATCGCGTCCCTGCCACCTATTTCCAGGAGGGCGCACCTCGTGGCAGGCACCACCAGACCTACAGCGATTCATCAATGGGGGGGGTGCAGCAGGGAGGCCCCTGCAAAATCTGGCCCCACAGCTCCTAAGGCCGGCCCTGTCCCCCAGGAAGGGAGTGGGGGCTTGTTTGGCTGAGGAACCCCAAAGACACAGGTGGTGGAAATAAGTGGAACTTACTTCTGGGTAAACATACATTAGGATTACTCTGGAATATAGCTTTTATATTTATTTGGGATTATTTTTTATTTGACTTTTCCATTTTTATGCATTTGTTATTGCAATCCACTCCTCTCTCTCTCTCTCTCTCTCTCTCTCTCTCTCTCTCTCTCTATCTCTCTCTCTCTCTCTGAGACATTTTAAGTTAATTTTGTGTTGTATAGTCTTACTGGAGTGTGGCTATTGGCGGGGGGAGTGTCATGACTAGCTCCTACGCTTAAAACTCTACCACTGTGGGTAAAGCAAGTGGCATTCAAAGTTCACTATGTAGCCGCATCAGGAGAGGAGGAGGAATTTGGCTGGACCTTTTACTCTCTCCTGCTCCTTGAACGGCAACCTGTCACACAGAAATTAAGCAGGTAAAGTTTTTCCTGGCAGAGAGCTAAGTAGTTGGAAAAGCCACACCTGTTTCATTTACATCCAGCAGACTGCTGTGAAAAGACCCTCTCTGTAAATTTTAATCATCATGGTTAACAGACTGCAAATACTGGCTCTCGACATAAATATGACACAGGAGGAAATAAAACAGATTCCTCTCCCATTACCCTCCACATAACACCTTTTCCAGTTTGCTGCTTTATTGGGGATTAGGGTTTGGAGCATAAATGGAAATGCCAGATGCTACTGCGGGGAGCTGGTGTGTGTGCAGAATCCCTGAGGGCTGAGATTGCTGCTCTCTGCCACTAGGTGGCGCACACATATTTCCTTACAGAGAAGACCACATCCCTCAACAGACCAGGGATGAACAGTAAAAAGCATTGAGAACCATTTCTTGTAAAGTCTGTCAACTCATTCAGGCATGATACATTAGCTCCCTGCATATTGGGTTGCCAACGTTTGCGCTAATCCTGCTCCTCTGGCTTTTCTAGCAACGTGAATCACATAAACGTAGCAGGTGATGTTTCCCATTTCTTTATCTTTATTCCTGGAAAAGCTGGACCAGTTTCATAGCCAGTGATTAGAAAAGGAAATAAACATCTAAATCACATCTCCAGACGTAAAAATGTATTTGCCCTTCCCCAAACCATTATAGATTATTCCATATCATCCACTTTGTGCTGGTATGTAAAATCACTTGCACCTACAAAGGAGGACGTAAAACCATTGTGGGGCCGTGCGGAATGTTATTATATTTTGGGTTGCCATTTTTCTTCCAGGCTGCCAGCTGACCAGAAGAAATCAAGCTGGCCTGCTTTTGTGCCTGTAACAGCAACTTGCCATGCACTAATCATCATGTGAAGCTTTTTACGGCATGGGGATAAATATCAGGACACTTCACATGTTATAATGAACACGTGTGGAGAGGGGAGCAGGGCTGTACCCGTTAGCGGCATGCTATGCATGTATAACCAATGACAAGAGCCTACACGCGTACATAAGTGTGTGTATGCACAGTCAAAGACCCTGCCTGTTCAAGGGTCCCTGAATGCACATACGGAGCCTCCATGCATAGGTCTTGCACGCATATTGCCACACATATGACAGCAGGTGCAGCACCTGTTGCCCTTTTGCTTGTGTTCATGAACAACTACAATACCGAGAGAACGGTCCAACTGGCCAATGCTGCCTGACTGGCCCACCCACCCTCTGATTAGACCAGGGTGGCCACCCCACATGCCCCACATGCTCAGAAGGGGTGGAAGCTTCAAAGTTCCGCTAATTGCACAGTCCCAATACTGCTCTAAAGTAGTATTGAAACCGTGCTCTTTGGGGTGCTCTGGACACGCTATGGCCATGATGGCGAACCTGTGACACGTGAGGTCATTTTGGGTGACACGCCAGTGTTTCCCCCAGGGCCCCGACACACCTTTCATTTTTGCAAAAGTTTTACAGGGAACTCCAACTCTCCCCATGTATCCCTGGGAACCCAGTGCCTCTGCTGATCTCAAACCCATAACCTCATTAATTTAACTTTAAGCCTGAGGCAAAACTCCATATAAAAACAAGAAGTTCTTTTCCTCACTTTGCATTGCACCATAATCTTCTCTCTCCAAGTTTGAATTTTATATATATATATATATATATATATATATATATATATATATATATATATATATATATATACACACACACACACACACACACACACACACACACACACCGCCTTTCTGGTCATTGGATTTCTCCTCCAACTTTAATTCAAGGCGGTGTACATGGGCAGGCTGTTCTAAACTCCAAGGGGTTTTTACAATATAATAACGTTCTAATCTTTCATAGAACCCTTCATTTGAGATGTTGCTTTCACAGTCCAGCTCTCTCTCTCTCTCTCTCTCTCTCTCTCTCTCTCTCTCTCTCTCTTTCTCTCCCTCTCTCTGGCGTTCGCCTCTGCACGCTTCAGCTTCAGCTGCTTCAGCTGCAGCTCCACTCCCCCACAGGGCTCTGCAGCTTATCAGCTCGGCGTGCCAGCAGGTCTCCGACAGACTTCCGGCCGTCTTGAACTGCTGTCCTGCAGATCTTCAGGCATTTGTGAGACGAACACTCTACCAACTGAGCCAGACGTCCTGCCCGACATATGCTGGCTGAATGGGGAAATGCCTGGCCTGGGAACTAGGTATACAACAGCCACCAGTCAAGTGAGGCAGAAAGCAGGAAGTAGCCCTCATTCATTGTTACCACAAAGTCATAACTGGAGGGAGGGGTAGTCTCACAGCTTATCTTACCAGTTGCAGGCGACCAAAGCAGAGGGTGGCTTGCACAGGTAATGGCCATTGAATGGCCATACACAACACATCTCCGTGGTGTTGCATGACTTACCCCCTGCCTCAGATGCCTCTAGTATACACCCACTACTGGACATGGGGCTCCTCTCTCTTTTGGTCACTGCTCAACAGTGGTTGTCTGTTAGTCCTAACCCCACCCCCACCCCCACCAATCTCCATTGCCTATATAAGCTTTTCAGAGTTTTTGGAGGAAGAACAGCATAGAAGAGTAATAAACAAGCAATACATTATAGGTAGATAATTCCTGGCTACATATAAGACTGGAAATTCTGTATCTTCCAATTCTTGATAACTCCTCTGCCAGCGCAATCCTGTGTAACTTTGCACTGGTGTAACAGTACATGCAAGCTGGGCGAGTGGAAGATCCTGGGTCCTCTTCCCCTTTGGACAGCTGCCTGTGGAGAACAAAGAGAAACAAAGAGAGAGTAGCAAGGTATAGACAGCAGCTTGGTCTCTGGATGTTCAGTGTTCATGATTGAGAGTGGGGCCACCTGAGTGCACATGGAATAGCGCCCTGTTGGGGGAGCGGGTGTAGTACATGGGGTGCTATCTTTCCCTCCTGCGTGGGGAGTTGCAGTGGAACTGGGTGTGTAGTGACTACTCTGCTCTGTGTGACCAGACTGGAATCCTGAAACACAAAAGGATCATAACCCCTGCTACTAACTGGGCAAAGAGGCAGCTTTTAATGTGGTGTCCTCTGACACTTAGTGGGGGGGGGGGAGAGCAACACCCCAGCATGGCGTCTTTTCCGGTGGCTGTTGCTGGAGTCTCTTCTGCATCTTTTTTAGACTGTGTGACCTTTAGGGACAGGGAACCATTTATTGATATATTTTGCTAAGTACACTGCTTTGCGGACTACTTTTTCTTGAAAAGTGGTACAGTATTAGTATTAGTATTAGTATTAGTATTAGTATTAGTATTAGTATTAGTATTAGTATGAGTATGAGTATGAGTATGAGTATGAGTATTACAGTATTAGTATTAGTATTAGTATTAACAACAACAACAACAAGTGTCTGGCCAGTAGAGGCCATGGTTGGAGTACCTGGCATTCACCAAGAGACTGATTATATTGATTATATTGATTTCTTCTAAACGTCTACATACTCATTCACTATACACACGAAAACCATAGATACAGGTGTAGTCTGGATGGCCCCAGTTGTCCAAAATCCTAAATCGCAGGTATTTAAATCTCTCTGAATTTTCCTCCTGTAAATAAATTGGGGGAGGGGGGAGAGAGAATAGAAGTTTTTTAGGGTTCTTTTTTTCACTCCTGTACAACATATTTTATTACAATAAAAGAATATTGTCCCTAAAGTCTGCAAGTATTTGAATCCAGGATGGCATTTCCACGTAGGGATGTCAAAGACCCCTGTCTGAAACCTTGGAGGGTGCTACCAATCAGCACGGATGTTGGAAGCTGCCTTATACCATCTAGCTCAGCCTTATCAACACTGACGGTGGCTTTCCAGGGCTGTAGATGGGAACCTTTCTCTGCGTGACCTGGAAACGCCAGTGATTGAGCCTGGGATCTTTTGTGTACAAAGCATCTGCTCTACCACAGAGCCACAACCACACCCCACAACAACTCGTCATGAGATGGACCAATGTTCTGACTCAGTTCAAGGCAGTCTCTGACGTTCCTAAGCACAGCTAGAAAGCATAAGCGTTCAGAGACATTGAAGAACATTTGAGATTTAAAACTCGCCCTACATCAAGGAGGGGAAATGAAAAGGAGTTAGCAGTAGGGTTGGAAAAAAGGCCAGTCCATCCATGAGGCTGGTTGAGGTGTCAGATTGCTGCCTCGGGCAGCAAACTGGTGGGGAGCAGCCAGGGCCTCTGAGAGGGGGGCTAAGGGGGTACAATTGTACCCAGGCCCAGGACCAAAAATGGGTCAAAAAGGGGGCCCGGAGCAAAAAAGGGGGGCCCAGGAGCCAAATTCACATGAAGCAAAGGGGCCCAAAAGAAACTTTGTACCCCCTGATAAAATTTCTCTGAGTGGCCCTGGGAACAGTCACCACCATTCGCCCACATGGCTCCACTGCTCCTTCTCCTCCTCCCATTACCTAGACTGGAAAATGAAGAGGGGGCGGAGCAGAAGAGGCAGGGTGGAGGAGGGTGGTGGGCTACAGCATCTCCAACACAATAGTCCACCAGGCTCCTCTCCTCCATCTTTCCTCTTCCACTTTATCCCCCTCTTCTTTTTGCAGTAGAAGGAAGCAGAAGAAACGGAGGCTGACACATCACCAGGTAAGGGGGGGGGAGCATTTGGCACACCACCTCATGCACCGTCTGAAAGCATGAATTACATACATCCATTTAGATGTATTTCCCATCCAATTAAAAGAATTCAGGGGTAGGTTTCAACAGGGATGTGGATCAAGTCTCTGACTCCAAGTCTCAAGTCAAGTCCCAAGTCTTTGCCCCCAAGTCCCAAGTCTATGGTTGCGAGTTGCGAGTCCCTATCTATTTAATGGGGAAAATGGGTTTAAACCTGAATAACATTCAACTTGTCGTGAAAGGCTCCAAGTCTCGAGTCGAGTCTTTCAAGTCTTTTACAATCACCGAGTCAAGTCCGAGTCAAGTCATTGATGCGACTTGAGTCTGAGTCATTAGACTCAAGTCTACATCACTGGGTTTCAATAATGAATCCCTTCTAGTTTTAACAAACTGATGAGGTAGTTCAGACTGAGGACTGGTGACTTGTTTAGTGATTTCTTTCTGTCACATCTTCTTCGGAGGCCCTGATTACCTTGACGGATGATGTTTAAGCTACAAGTAAAGACATTTTTATACTCAGTAGTTTTTGACTAGAATTTGATTTTAATGCTGGTTTTGCCTGTTTCGTTTACTGGCTTTAAACTTACCCGTTTAAAATTCCATTAATTTCTTTTGTTTACTCTTTTGGTGTACGTATTCCCTTTTGGGGAATCTTTGACGGAGAGGCAAGATATAAACGATTTAACAAACATTTGAGGTTTACTGGTTTTTCAGGCCCCAAGACCTGAAAACCTGACAGGAAATACTGGCCAGCTGGCAACCATAATTTTGTGTCATCACAAATTACGTTTCTGATGTGTGTATTACAAGGCAATGCCAACTTAGCACCTGGACTCCAATTCAGTCCAGACGGTCAGGAAAAGTCCCCAAGAATGAACGGGTGGTGAAGTGAGGGGACGGATTCCTCCTTAAAGTTAGCCTTCCAATCCTTTGGGACTTCTTTCTAGACAAGGATACAGCCTACCTCCAACCTGAAGGTCTGCGTAGCGGAACCCTCAATTCTGTACATAAAGGTTCCTAAGAAGGTTCCTTCCTGCTTTTCAAAGTCATCATTCAATCCCTGAAAGAAGACACGGGAGGGAAGTTAGAATAGGGTCTTCCAAAAGACCCCTGACAATCAATCATCATACAAACATCAGTATGTGATTAAACACAAACCATATATCAGGCAGCTTTTCGGTATAAGAAAGAGAGAGGCGGGTGCTCTGATAAATAGGAGGAAGTTACTCACGTAGACAGCGACATATTTAGGAGCACTAGATCTCTCTTTGTTGAAAGAAACCATCTCTGAAATATGTTCAAGACTGACAGCCACTGGGCGGATTGCTTGGGACAATTTGATGACCACATAGCCTTCACGTCCGTTCATGGCCCAACAATTCCCAGGCGCGTTATCTCGCTGAAAACCAAACACACCATGGCTATCAGGGAAGGGAGGGAGTAAGTCTGGAGCATTCAGAAAACAATATTTTCTTTTTGAACTCAGTAACTCTTAACACCCAGCCATTGCATGGTAGAGGGAAAATAACATCTTGTCCATATTTTAGCAAGGCTACACCTGAACGAGGGAAATCTAGCCCATTTTAATTGACTTTAATCCAAATCTTGCTGAATTTTCCAGTAAGTACTTGGGACATCCATAAGGTTCCTCGCTGAATGCACCTCTCCCCTCCCCCCCCGGGTTTTTCAACCCTTCTAATCCCCCAGAGGCTTCCGTGATGATAAACCCAGCACATTTTGTGTTTTATTGTAGGCTACCAACCCAAAAAAACCCCTTCAGAATTACCCTTTCAGTGATGGTCTGACAGCAGGACCTGTAGTCCTCAGGTCATTTTTGCTTCTGAATTACCCTTTCATTTATAATATGCAAGCCAGATGTTGGCATGAAATGCCTGCATGGGCAAATCAGGTCCTGTATATTTGACCATGAAAGGCCACCTTTACCTGCCATCATCGACTTGATTAGTCCGACCATGGCGAACTGAAGACCGTGGGGCTGCATAGCCGTTCAATTTCTCTGCTAGATGCTCGAAAGGTGTGCAAGAAGAAGGGCAGAATGTTGATTTGCCAATATTCCTACCTCTAGGATCACATCTGGTGATCGGGAGTATTCCCAGCAGAGTATCCCGAACATGCAAATTTGTGCTCCTGTCGGGAAGCTTTCGCTGGTCTTCACAACGGAGGCACCTGCAGGTATTAGTGCATGCAGAAGAATCAAATCAGAACGAGGGGCTCAGAACTAGCAAGCGCTAAGCAAAAAACCAGCAAGTGTGTGTCCAGCTTTCACCGTTCATCACACCCCCCCCCGCTATGAACTAATGTCATTATTTCCATTTATTTCTAAAATTAACTACCGGTAATGGGCTAACGTATGTTGTGTTCTCCAGTGTTTGCTAAGCTTGCTTAAGGAGGCATATACCCCTGCTAACTGAGCAAGAGGCACTTTTTCAATTGGTGCTCCTCTTACATTTAGCAGGGGGAGAGTTACTGGCCCCCTCTCTCCCCAGCACAGTGTCTTTTCTGGTGGCTGTTTGCTGGTGGTGTTCTGCATCTTCAGCCCTTTTGGGACAGGGAGCCATTTAATCATTTGATTTTTTTCCAGTAAACTACTTTGCAAACTTTTTGTTGAAAAGCGGCATATAAATACTGTTAATAAATAATAATAATAATCATTTGATTTTAAATAGAACATTTAAACGTTTGTTTAAATGAAACCCCTCTCCCTTCTGCAGTCCCCTCTCCCTGTCTCTCTCCCTTCTTTGACGCAGTGCTGCCTCGCTATTTCTCCCTCACTCCGCCTTCCTCCCTAAGGCGTTGCGCTGTTGGCATCAAGGCTTCATTGTCACAAGCACAATACAATCTCAGCTAAGCTTGTGAGACTTCTCAGCAGCATTTTTTTTTCTATTTTCCATTCCCAAAGCCCAGGAAAGGAGAGGGGCAGAGTCAGTTCTGGAGTCAATTCTTGACCTGTGTGGGTTTATCCTCGCCTTACCCGAAGACTTCAGAGAAAAATCTTCCTTCGGGGTGTATCTGCTCCCAGCCATTGAGCCACCCAGTTGCGGGAAACGATGCTGTCAGGGAAATACAAAGTCTAGGGGTGAGACCCAACCGCACCTCGGCAAACACATATCACTTATTGCTGTATCGAGAAATAATAACGCCAGTTTGTCCCCAAAGACCTGTCACAGTCACCCAGCCAAACAAAGACATTCAGAATGTGTGGAAAGGAAGGACCTTGAGAAGGAATCTTTGAGAAGAGGAAAAAACTACTAACCCAGCTTTATGTGACTCACCTGCTGGGGCTCCTCAAATCCTCCGCAATCTTTAAGTAGATGCTGGATCATACTGTGTTGCTGTAGAACGTCCTCAATCTGGCGACTGTGCAGGAATGAGCAAAAATAACCAAAATATCATTTCAGATGAAGCAAAACAGCTCCTCGTATGTTCAAACTGTTCCTGGACTCTACCACTTCAAACAGCAGGTGGGGGATTTCATGCCTGAATGTTCCCCTACAAAAAGATCATCCTGCACATTAACAAGCGTGGAGAATGCTAGGAGGGAACCCAAATCCTTACCATCTAGTTTCCCAGGTGGTATTGCTAACACAGGGGTAACATTCAGGCAGGTAATCCCTTCCCCTGCTGCAGTTTTCAGTGGTTTAGTCCAGGAACCGTTGTGTTCATGGAGTAAGTTTTTTTTACCTCAGCTGTAACTCCATCAGTTGTTTCCAGGTATGAAAAGACCCACGCATATCACACTGAATTCCTAGAGGGAAACACGAACCGCATTTATTACTTTCTGAATCAGTCAGAAAATCGATGCACCATGTATCATGTATCACACACTCCGTTGAACAATGCACTGTCCATGTTCTAATTTGAAACCCCATCGAAAACATGTTTACCTAGTGTAGCAACTGTTATTTCTCTCTCTGGGTGGCATGGTGGGAAATATTGCGCTCTGTAGCACTGGCAAGAGAGAGAGGGCAATCCTGCCCATACACTGCCCCCCTCTCTCTCTGCATGGGATAACAGGAAGCCACCACACTTTGTGGAACTCCTTGCCACAGGAGGTGGTGATGGCACCTGGCCTGGATGCCTTTAAAAGGGGATTGGACAGATTTATGGAAGAAAAGTCCATCACAGCTTACAAGCCATGATGGGGATAAGCAACCACCTGGTTGTAGGAGTAGGTTTTCTCTGTGCCAGCTGCAAGGGAGTGGTGACAGGATACAAGTATCTTCTTGTCTTGTGCTCTCTGAGACATCTGGTGGGGCCACTGTGTGATACAAGAAGCTGGACTAGATGGGCCTTTGGCCTGATCCAGCAGGGCTCTTCTTATGTTCTTATGCAGCACCCAGGGGAGGAGCATGCAAGTAGGCAAAGATGGCTGCTAAAGCACAGAGAAGCCACCTCCTCCTCCTGCCCTGCCCGCTCGCTCGCTGGCACTCTCCCTTGGGGGTCAAAGTGATTGACATGCTAGGATCCAAACAGCTTCTCATGGACAAGTATCCTTAGTGCAGTTAGCATTCCACACAGAAAGCCGTGAGATCCTCTTACCATGTCATCTAGAGAGATGCAGCCATACTGGTATAGTGGTGAAGCAGAAGAAGAAATGAAGCCCATTCTTCTGGGCTTTCAAGAGAACCAAACCCAGTTCAATAAGCATGAGTTAGCGGTCAAAGCCCCAAAGTATTCCTGGCTTTGGTAGCCTAAACTCACAACCATATTTTGAGATGCTGAAAAAAAGATAAATCTATCTTCTGGAGATTTTAGAAGTAAAACAAACATGTGCACCTTTGAAGAACTCACCAAACAAGATGGCCAGCATTATAAGCACCATAAAAATCCAGCTCTTCTTTGTAGGACTAGCCTGTTCCACTGAGAAGAGACAAACAAATTCAAATGGAAATTACTGGAACATACAATACATTAGTCATGTTACCTGGAAGTTGTGTACTCCTGCAAGAGACCAACATTAGCTCCTAGGCCCTTCCACATGGTCAAAGGTGCCCCGAGGTTGGCTGGCTGCAGCCCCTGGCACCACCTCTGTAGCCCCGAGCCATGCCCCTGCCAACACAAGGAAGGGATACGGAGCACTCTCTCAGGTGGTGCACCTGCAGCGCCCCAGACATCCCCGTCACCATGCTGACAGAGATGCCTCATTTGGGGGGGCCCGAGGGGGGTGGGAAGAATCAGAAGGGATGGCGACAAGGCCCCACAGCAGGGCATAAAAGCCTCATTGCTGACCAATGATGGGGCAAGAGAACAGGAACTAGGCCAGAGGGTGAGCAGTGGATCACCACCCCTTCTTCCCTGATGGATTGGAGACAGCCTGAAAACCCTGTGACACCAGCCTGCCCTGTTTGAACCTCCCCCCCCATGGCACTTCTGAGGCCCCTGTGCCAGAAACCCAGGGAAAGCAGAAAGGGAAACACCCCCCCCCCCCAGCTTACCCTCTGGCCCTGACACTGGAACAATGGCCACGGTGCGCCTCCTCCTGCGGATTCTTTTGAAAACCCTGAGAAGAGAAGATTCCAACATGCGTGGCCAGACTCTCAAGATCCTGCTTATCTACTGCTTATCCTGGAATGCACATCTTCTAAGCCTACCCTATTGAGGCCAAAAGTGAAGAGTCCCAAAGCCATTTAAGGGATAGAGGGGAGAATTTGGACGAAAGAGCGCAGAGAGAGAGACGAGAGCATGGATGCTGGCTTCTGGCTAGGAACCTGTGAGAAGAAAAGCCTGAGGGAAACCCTTGCTCAGGGGAGCTTAAGCCAGGCCGGTCTGTCCATGAGGCAATGTGAAACTGTTGTGTAGAGCGGCTAATTTGGAAGGGCAGTGAACTGATGAGCCACCTGTCATTGTCTGCCACCCTCTCCCCCCTCCCACCATCACTGATTGCAATTTGGAAGAAGACTGCGGTGGCAGCAGCCCCCATCTCCCTCTAGTGCTACTGGTGGATGAAGGGGGGGGGAAGGTGCAGCAGCTCCAGATTGCCTCTCCTGCTTACGAAGCATCAAGGGGGCAAGGACCATTCTACCACGTGCTCAGCTCCACCACAGGCAGGGTGTCATGGCTTGTGACAGCCTGTACAGCTGTACTATGGTGTGGCAGTCATGAAGGCAGCAGGGTCAGCACTGAACAAGTCTTCTTCCCATACAAGGTAGTGGGGACCTGGAAGTCAGCAGATGGGGAAGTGTCTGCTGGCCAGCTAAGGCCCAACAGCCGAGCCAGCAGCATTCAGTACCAATCTCCCACAGAGGGGACATATCAGGAATGCCAATGCTGATGTTCCACACTTGCAGCACCAGTATGAAGAGGTTTCCTGACGAAAGAAAAAATCTTCTGCGCAGAAGTGGGAGACCTTGGCTCAAGACCCAGAGCCCGCCTGAGATGGGGACTCGACTCAGGAAAGCCCCAAGACCAGATGATAGGCAATTGAGGAGATCAGGGGTGGCATCAAGGGTCAGCCAGGCTGGGGCTGGGCACTGGGCCAAGGATCCACACCAACCAGCCAGTAGGACAACCCCAAGCCCTCCTTACTAGTGGCAATGGTCCCATCGGGGCAGGGGGTGCCATGGGGCACACAGTGCAAGGCTCCCAGCAACATGGGGCTGGCACTGGTTGGGACAGTGGTTGGGACTGGTCTAGCTGCAGCGTGAGCTTCTAGGTTCAGTGGTGATGGGCGTCAATTGTCAGCTGAGTGATCGTTGTTATGATCTCTCATTTCTTTAAACAAGCAGAGGCCTGCCCAGCCACCTTCACTCATTCTAAAGGGATGTGGAAAGGAAGATTCCCTTCAAAAGCTGCCTAGCATATTTATGAGGTGCCTTTAGGGGTTCCAGTGGGAACCTCCCCACACATTCCAAAGGGGCAGAAAGAGCCTGATCAGACCCTGCAACCAGTGGTGTTGCGATGCGGCCCCTTGTGACATCACCACTGGAAGTGACGTCACCACCGCCGCAAATCTCTTCAGAGGCGCAGGGCAAGAGGGTGGCCCAAACCAATCGCCATCTCCGCCACCCGCTGGTCCCGCTGCCAAAACGGTACGGTTGTCGCCCCTCGCAGCACTTGGTCAACCCCCCCGCTTGTCACCCGGGGGCACACCGCCCCCCCCCCGCGACGCTTCTTCCTGCAACTTTAATAGAGACGACCACGATCCACCAGCTGGCAGTGCTCACTTCCTCTATTCTCCCCCCCCCACTTTCTCAAAACATTCTCCGAGATTTTATGAAGGATTGCAAAATAGCATTTGCTGTGGTGAACTAAACCGAATTCTGAGCAAAACATGAAAGATAGCAAGTCCTTTCAGAGCAATTGAAAGAGCACAGATCGATTCAACATAAATTGAAAGGAGAGAGTGCCTACAGCATGCTATTCATACATAACCCAGGCCAATAAATTAAGAACGCTCCCCTGTACCTCTTCACTCTTGTTTCTCGATATGAAATGGGGGGATTCAACCTTTGCAGGTTGGCCAACCTTTCACTGCGCCGCTCCATGGCAATGTCTGCAAGAAAGCTGCAAATAGGACAGATGTTGCTCAACTTTTGCTATAGAATTTGAGTACAGCAAGTCCTCACTTCAAGTTGTCGATAGGTTCTTCTTGGCAACGACAACTTTAAGTGAAATGACTCATAATGAAACCAATTTTCCCGCAGGCTGATTGATAAATGTAAACGTTCCTATGGCATTTTCCCATCAACTTGAAAACGAAACGACTTTAAGCTTTACTGCACCTACATTCTGGCATTATGGGGAAGAAGCTGATTACTCCCCCCCCTCCATATTTATCCAGTTGGGTTAAATGATTTTGGTTCACATATGCTTGTTCATCCCTGATGAGTGTCAGAGTGAGTAAGGCTTGCATGTCCAAATGGACCATCAAAATATAGCACGCACGGCCATATCTCTGCCTGTCATCTCCAATTTTCATATGAGTTCATACACAATGCTTTTCAGCTACCAATCAAGTGTAAAGAAATAGGGGAGCCGTCATACACCTGTGAATCAAGCCTTAGTTTCGGAATCTCTTCTTCCTATAGAGTTGTCAACTCCTCAAAAATGTCTGTGGGCTCAATCCTATCCAACTTTACTGCACTGATGCATCCATGCCAATGGGGCATGCGCAGCACCCTGCGGTGGGGGGAAAGTCATGAAGGCCTCTTCAAAGCAAGCTGCATTGTGGCTGCATCGGTGCTGGAAAGTTGGATAAGACTGGGCCCTGTTTCTCTGTTTCCCTTCCCCCCCCTCAGCTGAACTACACCATTTGGGGTCACTGCCAGCCCTGCCCCTTTATTGCCAGGCCCCCTCCCTTTACATGGGGTTCCACCCCTTTCCCATATCAGAATTTGTTTCTATCATTTTCAAGGGTGGGCAGTCTTGTGACATCACCAAGCCCTGCCTCAGAATTCTCAGGGCTGTGGATGTATCTGACATGGCAACCCTACCTGTCTGTCCTTAGTATCAAAAGTCTATCCTATCAGATTTGCTGCTCTCCTTCTTTGCCATGCTCTTTATACACCTTTTCACATTGGCACTTGGATATGTCATTAGGCTGAAGAAATTATTATTATTATTATTATTATTATTATTAGATACTGATTTTCAACAAGGTCACAAACTGATTTACAGAGAAAGTCAAATAACAGCCCAATTCTTTCTGGCAATAGTGCATAGGATGCAGGGCTCCAGGGCAGCCGCTGCTGCATCCTACATGCCGTCCCACAAAGAGGTCTGTCAAGAGGTATAAGGGGGAAAGACTTGCTGTACTTTCCTGCCAGCTGCATGGTCCCCTATGGGACTCCTCAAAGTTACACCAGCTCTGTTGCTGGCGTAACTCTGAGGAGCCTGCTGGGATCATGCCCAGCCTGGGATGGAGGTTTGGGGTCTGGTGACTGCTGGATCTGCCTTGTCCCACCTGTGTCCTGCCCCAATCCCCACCACCCCTTTTCCACCTCTCTGCTGGCGGAACCCTCCCCGGTGGTCAGTCTCCCCGGTGGTCAGTCTCCACTGAACTGCTGGCGGAGTGCGGCTTTACAGCCGCTGCATCTGTGGCTGTGCAGCCGCCACTGGCAGAGGCGGTACACCAGCCCAATCCAAGGATAGGATTGGGCCGTTAATGACTCCCTGTCCCCCAAAGGGCTCGCAATCTTAAAAGATGCAGAAGAACACTAGCAAACAGCCACTAGAAAAGACACTGCACTGGGGTGAGGAGGGACAGTCGCTCTCCCCTTGCTAAATATAAGAGGAGCACCACTTGAAAAATGTTACACACAATGCTACAAAAAGTCATACTGACCTTGCAGTATGCCTAAACTCCTGACCTCAATGACAACAATTTGTATTACTGGCAATACGAACTGGTATGAATTTCAGCCTTCAGAGGCAAGATATGCACCCTATGAAACAGTCTCAAGTCAAAAAGTATTTTGATGACCTCATGAGTGAATGCACAAAGGTAGCACTGCACCAGGTGGGAGGTCACACAAAGACTCAGGATGCTGCAACATATCAGTGTTGCACTGAAAGGAAATCCTTGTTATGTACAGCTGGAATTAATACTTTCTTTTTGGCTCCTCTTCAGGAGCTACCTGCCCTGGATACATAATAGGTGGATTTCTTTCCAGCATTTAGTGGGCGTCTTCTGAGTGTCCTGATGCTGTGAATGTATTTATTCCCATTTCTGTTCTGCTTTCCAGACCCACATGGCAAACAACAGCTTCAGATCAGAGAATTCTACTCTGAACAGCATAGCTCATTATGTGTACATAACACAGAAACCAAAATTACTGCTAACCTGCTGAAACCTAGCTGTTAAAAACCAGATCATTCCAGAAATACTCACAATGCTTCCAGAACTTTGATGGACTACTAAGGAAAAGGAGCTTCAGAATTAAGAAACAGCCCGCTGAGAATGCCTTTCTAGAGCATTCTATACGCATGTTATGCTGTACCCAGGTACAGAAAGGCTGTATCTGGATACGCAAATTCGTGTGAATGACTGTAACCAGGTTCATTTTTCATATCATTCATTTTATGTGCACTGTACACAGATTGTACCTCCATTGAATGGTACGTGTGACCAACTGAATCTTGGAACAGCATAACAATTTCTGTACCTAGGCAGTGGCGTCGCCTGATATGGGGCGGTGGTGCGGTGGGCCCCAGGGCGTAGGGGCGGAAAGTCTCAGGGGGGGGAGGGCGCGAGCCTCCTTAAGTTTTCTTTTTTTTTAAGGTTTTAGGGTATTTTTAGCGCTAGCGGGGCTTCTAATAGTTTATGTATGCTTTGCGCAACTTATCTTGTGTATAGGACCCTCCCGCGACGATCTCCAGGGGCGCAGACGATCTTCCGGGGCACAGATCGTTCCTCTGCTCCCGGGCGTGAACTCTGTAAAGCGCCCAGGAGCGCTTTGCAGAGTTCACACATGCGCAAAGCGACGATGTTTCCAATCGACGTTCTGCGCATGCGTGAACTCTGCAAAGTGCTCCTGGGCGCTTTACAGAGTTCGCGCCAGGGGCGGCAGAGCAGCAGAGGAGCGATCTGCGCCCCGAAAGATCATCTGTGCCCCTGGAGATCATCGCGGGAGGGTCACAGTACACAAGATAAGTTGCGCAAAGCATACATAAACTATTAGAAGCCCCGCTAGCGCTAAAAATACCCTTTAAAAACAGCGAAAAAAGGGAAAAAACCAAAACTCATTATGCAAATTAATTATGCAAATGAGTTTGGGGCGTCGGGCTTTTCCGCACCAGTAGCAGGGGCGCCTGGCGACGCCACTGTACCTAGGTACACAGGTGCACCGAGGAGCAGTTTAATATGTGAACAGCCCTTCGCTGTTTGAATGTGTTGCATGGGATGTATGGTTGAGAAGATGCTATTGGTTGACCATCAAGGTCAGGGTGGCATCTAAGAGAGAGGATGGTGGCTTCTGTAGAATGGAGGGCCCAAGCAAAAAGTGTCGTCTCAATAAAGACATTAGTACATCTGTACAGCATGATGCTATTGCTGCTGCGACTATTTCTAGAACGTTCTTTAGAGCATAAGGGCCTCATGGGACAGGGCAAAAGTCCACCTTGTCCAACATTTTGTTTCCCTCAGTAGCTAGCCAGATGCCTCTGAGAAACCCCAAAGTGGAACATGGAGGCAAACACCCTTCCCTGCCATTCCTCCCCTGCAACTGGTATTGAAAGACACACCGTCTTGGAAACTAGAAGTAGCACAGAGCCATCACAGTTGCATAGCTAAGCCGGGGCCGGGGTGTGTGTGCTGTGTTTCCTGGGTGCCGCGCACGGTCTCCTCATGAGGAGCGACTGCAGCGGCAGTTGTGAACTGCTTTCACAGTTGCGGCTGCAACGGTTGCAGCAGCCATTTTGGCCGATTTTTGGTCGGGAAATGGTCCCCTCCCACCTGCCCTAGCTCCTGGAAGGCTCCAAATAGAGCCTTTCCAGGAGCGCCGTAGCAACGCGGGGGTGGGGTGATGACGTGAAATGTGTCGTCAACCAGCCCCCAGTCAGCAACACCACAGCAGCAAAAAGAACAAAGCGGCTTATAGCAGCTTAAAAGCTCCATGTATTTCAGCATAAGGTTTTGCAGACTACACTTCACTTCATCAGATGTGTGCATCCGATGTGTGCATCCGGTGCTTAAAGGTGCTACCAGACTCTTTGTTTTCTTTATTCTTTTTTCTGCATTGCCAGATACATCTGCCTCAAGTTGCTGTCAGGAGTGTTTGACAGTGGTGGGGAGGCGGGGGGCGGGAGCATGTAATGATCCCAATACAGATGCCCTGTGGAGCAGCAGAGTTCGTTTGAAGCAGCTCCCATGTGATGGCTATATTGTGTGAAGCTACCCCTAATCAGAAGCAGGAAAGTGAAAAGCTTTAAAAATGAGGACTAGAACCTTGAGGCAAGAAGCCAACACAAAGATACTTTTAGCAAAAGTTTTCTGGGAAGAGACTTGTGACAAGAGGAAGGAGCAGTGAGGAGGGTGCTCAAGTACTGCAGATGCGCAATTGTAAGAACATGGGTAAGGATTTTTCATGATAAAGAAAAGACTTAGCAAAGAGGACACAATCCAGCAACAAACGTCCTACCAAGTAGAGAGTGCAGGATTGTAACAGTACAGCACATTTGTTTGAAAAACCTGTCATTTGTTTTTGCTTTGGCTAGCCTTTCAGGCAACAGTATAAAGACCACTCTTTTGATTATACTGCAATGTTTAAAAAGAAAAGAGCCATTATCTCTGTAGGACAGTGGTTCCCAAAGTGGGAGGCGTGGCTCCCAGGGGAGCCTTGGAAACCAGACAGGGGAGCCGCGGAGTGCCACGGAATCCTCTTGGAAAACAGGGCGATGCCAATTGGCAGTCATCAACACGATGTCATGGGAAGCCACGGCCAATAGTTTCCAATGGTCAAGGGAGCCGCAGGTCAAAAACGTTTGGGAAACACTGCTGTAGGAGTTCTCTCTCACTGCGTATCAGTGAACAACTTTCTGTGTAATAAGATTGTTTTTTAAACTATGTGTTCCCAGACTGTCACACTGAAAGGATCAAAATTATAAATACGTAAATTATCTCTTAATGATTTTATTGTCTCTTCTTTTTTTGCCTCTCCTGACAATAGTGCTGCTGTGAAGCCGAGATTCCGACACAGAGCCTTGTAATGAGAACAGAGAAATCTAGAGAAATCTCATCAGAAACACCCCAAAGAACAGCAGCAGCCGGATTATGCCTCAAAGCTCATTTCAGGCGTTAATTAAGGGCACACTTATTTAATGTTTCACGGTCTCAAATGTTCAGCCTTTCCTAATATATATTTATATTTTATTGATATATTAAAACATAAAAACAATACATGTTTCATAAAGTTATAGCAAGCACGAAGCAATACATCCTACTAGCATACTATTCACTATTTTCTACATATAATATCCAACTAAGCCAAAATAACACCCACATTCTATTCATTAAATCCGCACATCATCACATCGTTCTTCTCTCTCTCTTAAAAAAATCGATAAATGGTTTCCAGTTATTCACGAAAAGGTTAACTGACTTTTCCTTAATTAAAATTGTAAGTTTATCCATTTCAGCATAGTCCAGAACTTTCAGCCACCAATCTTCCAGCGAAGGTATCTCCGAATTCTTCCAGTATTGTGCATATAAAATTCTTGCCGCAGCTATCATATATAAAAACAAAGTTTGAAATTTTTCGCCTACATGATCATCCCTCATAGCCAACAAAAAGGTTTCCGGTTTCATTTGAACCTTAATCTTTAAAATCAACTCAATCTGTTTATGAATCTGAGTCCAATACTTCTTTGCTTGGGGGCATGTCCACCACATATGGTAAAAAGTTCCTTCTTGCTTTTTACATTTCCAACAGCTATTCGTCACCTTCTCATACATTTTTGCTAATTTGCTTGGGGTTATATACCATCTATACATCATTTTATACATATTTTTTTATCATTAATATTAACATTTAACGTAAATTTCAACTGTTTTAACCATAGTTGTTCCCATTGGTCCATTAAAATAACATGACCTACATTTTTCGCCGAATGAATCGTACATTCTTTAACCTGTTCTTCTTCTGTCTCAAACTTCAAAAGCAATTTAAACATTTTTGAGATTACCTGGTCTTCAGATTTTAATTGTACCTCCAATATTGATTCTTCTTCTACAAATCCATAGGCCTTCTTGTCCACTTTAAATCTCTCCAAAATTTGAGCATATACAGTACAAACCATTGGTAATTAAAGTCTTCTTCCATTAATTTTTCTCTTGACTTCATTGTACAGTCTCCTTGTGAAAAGTTTCATAAATTTCTATATAGTAGTCCTTTCTCTTTTGGCACGCTACTTCCACCAAAGTGCGCTTCATATGGTGCAACCATATGACTGTTCAGCCTTTCCAATCTAAGAGGAAAAACCTTTGTTTAGAACCCAATAAGCAAGATAGTCAGAAGTCGCCAGGAAGCCCGACAGGCTTGTGCTGTGTGGTCTCCAGGACGACTCTGAACCCCATCAGGTGGGTTGACTTTGGATGTATCCATGCGTCCATCCTAGGAGGTTTCTAGGTCAGCCTTCACCACGAAGCACAAAGACTGAGTTCAAACCACATGGTGAATTCTGGGGTGGGTGGGTGTGTTTAAATTTTCTGCATGTTTAAAGCCAACTCAGTGAGGCAAGTTGCAAGATTATGGTACGTCTTTGTAAGCAAGAAGACTATTGGAGTGGTGCGCCAAGGATGGTCACAAGCAGGCACAGGGTGCAAGACACCCCATGGCAGTTCATCTCTTCCCCAAGCCCACTACTTGAAGCAGCCGCGTCACCCAGTCTCATAGGTGGGCCAGCTCTCGGTACAAGGCAGTTACGGGCACAGCACATTTGTTTGAAAAACCATGCAAATGGGGTAAAGGGGGTCATTTGTTCCCCGGGCCAGGGTCCAAAAGGGGGCCTGGGAGGCAAAGGAGGTCCCTTGGAAATTTTCCTATCTGCAGGAGGGGTGCACACTCACTCTGTGGCGAAAAAAAAAAGATTCCTGCTGTAGACAGTCCTCATTGGCTCCGACGACAACAACCTAGTCCTAGCCTCCAAGTCCCACAAGGCAAAGTGGTGCAGCGCTACTACGGGGGTCTGCACACTGTGAGGGAGGGGCCTGAGCTCTGTCCCTGTGGCTGCTGGGAATTCTGGCACTCTGGTGGCAAATACGGGCCCTAAACATTTGAAAAAAACCATTTGTGTGGCAAGGCTGGGCTCCTAACAAAGGCTAGACTGGTCTAGGTAGGTTTATTTGTCCGATAGTTGTTCAAAAGAAGGTTCAAAAGAAGGCCAGGAAAACTATTTTTGTGAAAATAGCAAGTTTATCAGTACGGTGAATTCTTTCTCCTAAGCATAAACAAAGATGTTCCAAAAAGGGGGGGGCAGGAAAGCTCTTTTTGTAAAGAGTAAGTTTATCTGTATTGTGAATTCTTAGCATAAACAAAGATGTTCAAATAATCAAATGTGCTTTCTTATTTCTGATCCTCTTTTAGTTTATTTATTTAAAGGCTGCCAATCCCACCCCCTTCCGGGCCCGATCTGCCCCCGTTGCAGCCCTCCCCCACCCCATTTTGCCCTGTCCCCCTTTGGAACAGGGCCCCAAAGAAACTTTGCAGTGTGTCTTTGGGTTAGAAGTAAGGAAACAAAAGACTGATATTAAGTGCCCCACCCACCCCTTGATTAAGGGCACCAGTGTCTCTTCCAGTGACAGCAAGCAACAGCACATCTCCACCTTGGTTAGATAATGTAGTGGAGTGCTCTTGGTCTGGTTAAAGGGGTTGCTGAGCCTGAACATGGGGAAGAGAAATTAAAGGTCAGGAGCCTCCGGTTTTTTGGCTATGGGGCTTTTCATTCATTAAACGCTGTGAATGAAGACCTCAAATGCTGCAAGTCACACATTCAGAAAAGCAGTTCCATCCTGAGCTTCTCAGTTGTGACTGCCTCTCAGGATATCCTCTCTCAGAGGTTCAGTTAGAGTCAAGGGGGGGGGGAGTTGGGAAGGGGGAGAAACACCCAGTCATTTAAGGGCAGAAGGCGACTTCCCTTGCCCAGATTATGTTGGGATTAGAGTCAGTTTCAGTGGTGAAGCTAGAGATGGCCATCATTCTAGTGACCACTTGGGGAGGTGGGCATCATCACACTCTTGTAGTACCCTCCCCCTATGAGCATTAGACCTTTATATTTGCAATATTACACACACCACGACAACGCAGCATACGCAAAACCCGCCTTTCTCTTAGCCTTGTTCTGCAGCTGCAAATCTGAAAGAAATCTTTTGCATATGCAGTATGCTGTGCACAGCACGATAATTGCTTCTCGCCTCACTCCGTTTACATCTGCCGCCGCCCCCCGTTTCTGTCAGACGGGGTGACGTTTTATTAGACTTAAAAAAAATAGACACATGCCAGGAACCCAGAATCCAAGCTTTAGCACATTCCCCGATGCCATTCAGTCAATCCAGACCAAAAGCCCACAGACGTGTGCGAGCTTGATCTCGCTAGAGGATCAGAGCATTTGCATATGTGCTAATCGTGAACGTATGCATTTCCTAGCGACCTTTTAAAACAAAACATGCTGAAGTCACACGCACTGGAGGGACGAGAAGATTGTAGAAAAGGGGCGCAGATAAGAACGGCAGTTTAATTTATTAGCGTCTCAACAATTTCTTGACACTCCCCCCCACGTCCAGTATCCAAATTCCCTCCAAAGCCAAGGTGCATCGGTTCCAACCAACCAATGCAGCTTCACACCCACATTCACAGACGATGCCTCGCCTCACCACCTTTCTCCCTCCACCGCTAGGCTGGCACCTCTCTGCGTACGGCCACCAGCCGCAGCCACGATCAGTCCTCCTCCGCCTCCTGTGCAAGTCAGCAAGTGTCCAGGCGTACGCAAAGAGAGAGGTGCCGGCTCGGGTCCTCCTGGCGGCTGGGTCTCTTCTCCGGCCAGATCGGATCGGAGAAGAGACCCAGCCTCCAGGAGGACCCGAGCTGGCACCTCTCTCTCTGCGTACGCCCGGACACACAAACAGCTCACTTGCACAGGACAGGAGGAGGACGGATCGTGGCCGCGGCTGGCTACGATCCGTCCTCCTCCTGTCCTGTTGCTTGTAGCTCAGCTGTTTGTGTGTCCGGGCGTCAGGTCCGTGGTAGCCGGGGCTGGCCGGGTGTCCTCCTGGTCCGGGGATTTAAAACACCGCAGGCAGTGCCATGTGGGCAGATCTGGCAGGGCCCCAGGGCAGGGAGAGAACAACACCGGGGGGACAAACAGTGGCTAGCTGGCAAAGAAAGCACAGTGGGCTCAGACACTCACGACAAGAAGTAGAAGATGATGAGGAAAAAAGATGTGAACTGTTTCTCTTCTCTCGCTCGAATCCAATGTCTAAGAGCGCAGCAGAGACACACAAGGTGACTCAAACCAAAACCACCGAAAGGGGAGAGCGTGTGGCTCGCGCCTCTTTTGAAAGCGAAGGCAGGGCACGCCTCCACCAGTGAACAACAAATCCCTGCCATGCATTTTGAAAAACAATACCCAATCACAAGCCCACAGTGAGTCACACATGACCTGGCAGCCATTTTCCGAGGGCAGGGGAACACTCTGGGGCCATTGTAAGTCCGTCGGCCATTTTATTTTTTCCGGAAAAAACACACCTCGAAAACCGAATTTTAACATAACGGGGGGCAAAAGGGGGCCTGGGACAAAACTGGGAATGGCCCCTGATTTCCGGGACGGTCCCGGTTTTTCCAAGACGTCTGGCAAGCCTAGCCCCCCTGCACCTGCCCCCCGCATCTTTAATCATTGCAGCCGGCTCTCTCTCTCTCTCACACACACACACACACACACACACACACACACACACACACACAATAGTCATTTGCACCTCGTAGTCATCTGCAGATGCTGCTGGTTTTTTCTCCAGCACAGCTGAACAAGCAGGTCAGCAGCCCCACAGAGAAACAGCTGGAATGACACTGGTCACTGCTGCCAGGCATGTGATGGGCTTCCCTTGTGGGTCTGCACATCTGGGCGAGTGGAAGATCCTGGGTCCCCCACACGCCCCAGTTCATAGTCTTTCTGACCAGCGAGGCTGCGCTGCAGCGAGATATAACGTTGCACACCACGCTACGTGAATGGTTGTGGAGAGAGCGTTCGGGATTGTTTCAGCGCTTTCGCTGTCTCCACCTGACTGGGGGCCGTCTGATGTGGACACCCAATAAGGCCGCCAATCTGTTTGCGGTGTGTGCCATGCTCTACAACCTTTGCCTACGGCGGAATACCCCATTTGTCGGGCGGAGGGGGCGGGGCAGGCAGCCATGGAGGTGGAGGCCGCAGAGGAGGAGCCAGCGCGGCGGCCAGGGCAATACCCTAGGGGCATTGCGTGTCGTCAACAGGTCACCGCTGAATTCTTTGGCCCATGATGTCCAGGTCAGTTGGCAACCAGTAGGGGGGGCCAGGTCAGTTGGCAACCAGTAGGGGGGGCCGGGCCAGTCGCAGGGCACCGCCACAAGGGCCACACCCTTAACCGTGGCCATACCCCTCCCTCCCCAGGGACCTGGCACCACTGCATCTAGATGGCAGCGCCCCCTGCCCACCACCCAGGCTGACGCCACCACCACCAGCACCACCCCCGGACCAGAGGACCCGCACCATGGCATGCACCCACGGACAAAGAGACTAGAGACATTGTGGCCAATATAAAATGTATGTTTTTTTACTTTAAAATATAGTTAAAAAACGTATTAAAACCATGGCCTCACAAATCGGCCTGAACAGGCCCAGACCCCAACAGGGGGCATAGGGCAGTAACATAGGACAGGGTGGTGGAGGGGGGAGGGAAACATCAACGGTTGCAGAGGGGGGCTCATTGGGGGGGGTGAAGGGACACAATGCCCAGGCTGACCAGGAGGACGGAGTGGGCTGCCAGCAGCTCACTTTGCCTGGCCAGGGCCTCCTCCATGTGGCCCAAAATGAGGCCTGCCAGTGGCAGGGTTGGCCGGTGGCGCAATGCCTGCATGTCGCGTCGGACCTCCTGGATGTGGCCGTGGAGGGCCCAAGCAGAACCCTCCACGGTGCGTAGGCGACGGTGCACGTCAGCCTGATGGCTGGCTGCCTCCTGCGGCCTCAGTACCACGTTGCGCAGGACCTGCCGCATTGTGCCATGGAGCCGTGGGGCCATTGCTGAGCCTGTGTGATGAGAGAGAAGAGGGGGATGTTATAGGTGTCGCCCCCAGCCAAGCTGTTGTCAGGGCCCCCCTCCCAGGACACCTTCCTGCCCCCCCCCCCGGGCAGCCACCCTAGACATCAGCTGGAGGCTGGCCTTCTCACAGCCAACTTGCCAGGCCATGACAGATGGCCACTGTTTTGCCAGGCTGCGGCTGCTCCTCCCCCTACCCTTCTGCTACCCCAGAGCCCAGGATGTGGCACCACCACCCCCTGACCCTGCACTGTGCCAGCCCGACCACTGTGTGCCTTGGCCCTGGGATGTGGCAGCTCCGCTGGGCACAGGCAGGCTGTCGTGGCCTCACCACACAGGATTCCACCCCTGCCAGCCATCCCTCTGGCCGCCAGCCGCCTGGCACCCACCGTGCCACTATGAGACCCTGGCTGGGGCACTGGCCTGGGGTGTAAGTGCATCCTGGCCTCTGAACCCAGTTCCCAGCCTAGTGTGTGTGTGTGTGGGGGGGGGATGGTGGTCACTTACAGTGGCATCGGGCCCTGGCAGCTTGGCACTGGCGGTCTCCGCAGCACCCTGTCTGGGTGGCCTGCTCATGCTGCCCAGGGGGCTCTGCTGGTGGTTCTCCTGGTGCTGCCTCCGCCATCGCCTCCTCAGCTGCCGCAGAGGTTTTGGGCCGCTGCTCCTCCTCCTCCGCCACCTCCACTATGACGTCATCTGCCGCAGGTAGGTCCTCCGGGGGCCTTTGGAATGGCAGGGGAGGGGGGGCCCAGATAGGTGGGCCACCGCAGCTCCCTCTGCCCCCTCCCTGGAGGAGGGAGACGAGGATGAGGACACCACCCGCCGCACACGACGCCGCGGTAGCGGGGTGGGTGACGCGGGTGGTGGTGGTGGTGCTGCTTCATGCTGCCTCTCTGCCTGGCGTATGGCCGCTGTGGGGGAGAAAACTCATGCGGTTAGCGCCACCATGTTCGGGGCGCCCATACCCCCCGGGCCACCCCATGTGACATTGGCACCCTCTTCCACTCCCTCCTGCCCCCTGCACGGCTACCAGGGCATCTGACCCAGCGTTGGCAAAAAAAAAACCCGCCTCCCCAGGGCCATGCAGGCCCAGCTTCCCAGGCTGGTACTCTTCTGCCTCAGCCCATCAGCTTCCCATGGACCCCCGGAGGCCAGCCATGTGCCTAGCTGTCAGGTGCTGGAGGGGGGCCCAGACAGACTGGCAGCCTGCATGGGATGGAGCACCTGGGTCACGGTTGGCGCCGTGCCCTCACAGACAGACACAGAACCAGGCCGGCTGCACCCGGCAGGAGAGGCCCGAGAGGCAGGCCTGACATCAGGACCGAAGGCAGCACGCAGCATGGCCTTTGCCTGTGGAACTCCCTGCCACAGTATGTAGGTGCGGAAGGCTCCAGGGACAGGGTCCTGTAGGCGGGGCCTGGACAGTTGCATGGCATGCCCGACCCTCTGGGTCTGATCTGTCAACGTGCCCGAGCAAAGGGGCTGAGAAGGGGGCCGGGGCCCCGTCCTCCCATGCCCTCCTGGAGCCCTCTGGTGGTTCCGCTGCCAGATAGGGGAAAGAACCCAGAGGTTGGGCCGGGGGGTCAGCAGGCACAGGCATCTGGACAGAGACGAGGGGTCAAACTACATGTTACCAACAAAAAGAAGGCTGAAAGAGCAGCAAGCCACAGGGCTTGGGGGGGGGGGGTCAGCCCACCTGAACTCATGACTTTGAAAGTGAACCTAGAGAAAATTCAGCTCAACCCTACAAACTTCAATCATTTTATATCATTTTGACTTACATGGATGTATAAGAGCTCTACAGCCCATTCCAACCCAAGTGCTAAGCAGCCCAAGTCAGACCTAAAGTCAGCCTAAGTCGTTTAGGTCGAAGTTAGGTCTGGAACACGACCATTTAGGGCGAAGTTAGGTCGAAGTTAGGACAGACGGACTAAGAACGGACTGAGAACGGCGCACATGCGCACCACAGACGCCGGCACAACTCGGACCTAAAATCGGCCTAAAAGTGGGCGGACCATGGGCGGACCGTGGGCGTAACGGGGGTGGAAACCAATTAACGTCGATTCCAGACCCTGGCGAGCACAGACACGCCCCCTTCAACACAGAAGCTGACACAAAAGTTAGGTCGACCAAAAAGGTGGTCCCAAATTCGAGGAGACCCATAGGACCCATTTTACCTTACCCAAGCCAGCCCTCTCCTGAAAATTTCTAACACCCTACTCCTGAGTTAGGTCAGAGTTAGGACGGAGTTGGGCCTGCTAGGTCTGGAAACCGACAGAGTTATGCCTAAGATAGGGAGCCTATCAGCACCCAGCCCCACCCAGCCTCTTTCCCACAAAAGCCTAGCCCCAGACCTCCAGTCTCTCTCTCTCTCTCTCTCTCTCTGAGCACGTGGCGTGGGGTTCTGTCCCCCACAGCCACAAAGTGGGACTTTGAAAAATTTTCAAACACCCCACTTCTCTCTTCTCTTCTCCTCTCTCCTCTCTGCACCCCTCTAGGGCAGAGAGGGCTGTTCTGGCTGTGGCCAACCTGTTTACAGCTGTGCCTGGGCAGCTGTCTCCATGCAAGTGTTTGCTAACCCATGTCTTTCTCCCAGCCCCTCTCCCCCCCCCCCCACAGGCAACAACACCAGCAGGTAAGAGCAGGGTTTGTGCTGACATGTGGTCTGACTGCTGCCTCTTTGCATTTAGAAATATAGGAAGGATACATGCCTCTTTACCAATGTGTTGTCTCATAGCTGTCTGCACAGCCTGCCATGACATGCCTCTCTACCAATGTGTTGTCTCATAGCTGCCTGCATAGCCTGCCATGATATGCCTCTCTACCAATGTCTTGTCTCATAGCTGCCTGCATAGCCTGCCATGATATGCCTCTTTACCAATGTCTTGTCTCATAGCTGCCTGCATAGCCTGCCATGATATGCCTCTTTACCACTGTGTTGTCTCATAGCTGCCTGCATAGCCTGCCATGACATGCCTCTCTACCACTGTGTTGTCTCATAGCTGTCTGCATAGCCTGCCATGACATGCCTCTCTACCAATGTGTTGTCTCATAGCTGCCTGCATAGCCTGCCATGATATGCCTCTTTATCAATGTCTTGTCTCATAGCTGCCTGCATAGCCTGCCATGATATATAGGATACATGCCTCTTTACCACTGTTGTGTCTGATTGCTGCCTGTAGTCATGTGAGCAGACAATGCCACAAGTGTGGAACTGTTAGCCTTATGTAGACACCAGCTGTTCCCCCCCACCTTTTCTACACAGGGTCTACTGACAGGTCAGTATTGCTAGGTTTGCCATGGTAGTGACCCCCAAGTTGTGTTGTTGTCTCTCTCTTTGACCCTTTCCCCTTACAGGATCATGCTCTCCTTACACCCAGGTAAGCAGCCCAGACCATGCTATGTGTGTCACACCTATCAGCTGTGTTTTATTTCTCTCCCTGCAGGCTTTTGCAACTGACACACTGGCTTGTCTTCAATGGCGACTGCTTCCACACACCAGCTGCCATGTGACTCCCCCTTGTTTTTTGTCTCCCCAGGAACGTCCACTACCACCTACCTTCCTGGGAGCACCCCTGGGCCTGCAGTCTGGTTGCCCCACTGTCGCCTCCCTCGATGCTGCCAGAGGTCAGGGAGCCAGCGCTGCTGCTGCTCCACCTCCCTGGCTGTTGTTCTTGCTGTCCCTCCCCTTTCTATGGAGCAGGCTGTGGTTCCACAGGGGAAGAGCCTGCATCTCCAGGTCCATGGGGCAGGTGTGCTGCTGCTGCTGCTGCTTTCAGATTGGCTGCTGTGACTACCCCTGGCAGCCTCGCCTGGCCATCTCTGCTAACGTTCCAGAACAATAACGTTCCAGAACAATTGTTAAAACAATTTAACTTAAATTGTTTTAATTAATTTTAATGTGTTCAGTGTGTTTATATGTATTTTATGTATTTTAATATGTTGTAAGCCGCCTTGGTTGCCCTTGTGGGAGAAAGGCGGGCTACAAATCTCTTAAATAAATAAAATAAATAAATAAATAAATAAATAAAGCTGCCCCTTGGGCAGAGCGCCAGTGAAACATATGTGCCCAGTGTTTACACAAGCATTGCCCCCCACACACAGACAGCCCCCAGCACTGAAGCCCCTACATGAGTCCCAGCCAGGGACTGCCACGGCCTTCCCTGGGAGAACACAGCAGGGGCGCTGCCAGACCCCCATGGCACAGAAGGGAGGGGGGAGTTGGGGGGGCCTCTCAGGCAGGCAAACAGTGACAGCCAGGGCGTCCGCCCGTAATGCAGGCGCCTCCGTCTAAGGTCCGCCCATAATGCAGCCGACCTCCATCGGTCCACCCATAATGCAGGCGCCTCCGTCTAAGGTCCGCCCATAATGCAGGCGCCTCCGTCTAAGGTCCGCCCATAATGCAGCCGACCTCCATCGAAGGTCCACCCATAATGCAGGTGCCTCCGTCGGTCCACCCATAATGCAGCCGACCTCCATCGAAGGTCCACCCATAATGCAGGCGCCTCTGTCGGTCCACCCATAATGCAGCCGACCTCCATCGAAGGTCCACCCATAATGCAGCCGACCTCCATCGAAGGTCCACCCATAATGCAGCCGACCTCCATCGAAGGTCCACCCATAATGCAGCCGCTTCCGCCCAAAGTCTGTCTGCATAAGAGGCGCCTGTTTATGCATCACCTTCATCTGCGGAGCGCCCCCTGTGTCCCTAGGTCTCTGCAGACCCCTCTCTCGGAATCTGTCTCCCACCAGCCTTGTTGTCTGTCTGTCTGTTTCTGACCCACCCATGCCCCTCCCCAGCACCCCCTGCCTGCCTGCCTGCCTGTGGCCTCCCCTCCCACTCCCTGATGATGGCTGCTGGCCACCCCCCACCCTGCCAGAGCACCTGCCGCAAGGCGCCGGCGTCGCCCCATCTGGGGGCGTGATGAGCTGCGTGAGCCCTTCACGCTCGCAGCAGACAAGCCCGAGGCATCTCTCGGTCTTGGCCGGGGCACAGAGCAGCAGGCACGCCGGGATGCCTTCTTTGTGGGCATTGCCCCGGCCCTGGAAGCCCTGGGCTTCAGGCAGCGCACGGGCAAGTCATGTCAGAGGCAGTTCCAGACCTCATGAGACCCCCCTTGTGTGTGACGTTCCCACCCCCCTCCTTCCCTTCCCTCCCCCGCTCACCCCCCAGTGCAGCCTCAACGTGGCTTGGGGGTGGCATCGCCTTCTGCAGGAGGGAGGGGACGGCCACTCTCCCCTGCAGCAGGTGGCTGATGCACAGGGTGCCCTGTGGCGGCTGGGCTCAGGCACCTCGCTCACCTGTCACCTGCCCTGCACCCACCACATGACTGGCGCAACCCCCCTGCCTGCGGTCAGCCCCTTTGTGACCGGGCTGCGACAGACCCTGCGGCAGCTGCCATGGATGGACGCTGACACATGCAGACAGAGGCCTGCACATGCCCGAGCCAGACACGGAGCCTGGAGAAGAGCCTGCCTGCCTGGGAGGTAAGTGTTGCCTGGATCCTGGGGTGGTGCTGGGCCACAGAAACTGCAGCCTGCCTAACTCAGGCATAACTCTGACCTACCTCAGGCATAACTTCTGCCTAACTTAGGCTGCACTTAGGCCACACTTAGGCCTGACTTGGAGAGGAGTTGGGTTGGAATGGGCTGCTAGATTGTCAAGCCGTTTTCAATAACATTGCCTCAATCAATTCCATGCATAATTTCCAGCAGCCAAAACCTATCTTTGAGAAGAGGAAAAAACTACTAACCCAGCTTTATGTGACTCACCTTCTGGGGCTGTGATGTCTTTCTGGAGACGTTGCTGAAGGGCCTCATTCTGGCGACTGTGCAGGAATGAGCAAAAATAACCAAAATATCATTTCAGATATCATTTCCTCTTATATTTAGCAAGGGGAGAGTAACTGCCCCCCTTTCACCCCAGCACAGTGTCTTTTCTGGGGGCTGTTTGCTGGTGGTGTTCTGCATCTTCAGCCCTTTTGGGAAAGGGAGCCATGTAATCATTTGGTTTTGTCTGTAAACTACTTTGCGAACTTTTTGTTGAAAAGCGGCATATAAATACTGTTAATAAATAATAATAATAATAATTTGATTTTAAATACATTTAAACGTTTGTTTAAATGAAACCTCTCTCCCTTCTGCAGTCCCCTCTCCCTGTCTCTCTCCCTTCTTTGACGCAGTGCTGCCTCGCTATTTCTCTCTCACTCCGCCTTCCTCCCTAAGGCGTTGCGCTGTTGGCATCAAGGCTTCATTGTCACAAGCACAATACAATCTCAGCTAAGCTTGTGAGACTTCTCAGCAACATTTTTATTTTTCTATTTTCCATTCCCAAAGCCCAGGAAAGGAGAGGGGCAGAGTCAGTTCTGGAGCCAATTCTTGACCTGTGGGGGTTTATCCTCGCCTTACCCGAAGACTTCAGAGAAAAATCTTCCTTCCGGATATATCTGCTGCTCCCAGCCGTCGAGCCACCCAGTTGCGGGAAACGATCCTGTCAGGGAAATACAAAGTCTAGGGGTGAGACCCAACCGCACCTCGGCAAACACAGGTCGGTGATTGCTGTATCGAGAAATAATAACGCCAGTTTGTCCCCAAAGACCTGTCACAGTCACCCAACCAACCAAAGGCATTCAGAATGTGTGGAAAGGAAGGAGCTGAAATAGCAAAGTTGAGATATCCATCCGTCATATCTAACTTCAGCCACATGCAACAATGTGCAGCATACAATTAGTGGCCTAAGGCAGCGGAGTTAATGTGACTTCCCATTTCAAGTGCGAGATGGATGGGAGGGCTGAGCTTTGCTGCCCCATTTTATATCTGAAAAACCTTTGTAGAACTTGGGACTTGGTCATGAAAATGGTGGTATGACTTTAAGGAACTTTGGCAGAAGCAGCAGTTAATCTTCCAACTGTCAACTTGGGCTAAGAAGTTCTTCCTCAAGCTGCATAAATGTGGATAGGATTGCAGCCTTAAATACCTTTTTAGATAAAACTTAAAAAATACATATAAATTAAAGAAATAGCTGTCCAGAGACTAACAGCCCAATCCTAACCAACTTTCCAGCGCTGATGCAGCCACAATGCAGCCCCGAGGTAAGGGAACAAACGTCCCCTTACCTTGAGGTGACCTCCATGACTTCCCCCTGACTGCAGGATGCAGCGTCTGCCCTATTGGCACGGCTGCATCTGCGCTGGAAAGTTAGTTAGGATTGCGCTGTCAAGAGTGATAGCTGAATTTAGCTAGAAAAAGAGAAGGCAGTACTAGTTTTTGTTTTTAAGATGGCTGATAGAAGCCACATGGGTTCCAATTCTGCTTTGGGATTAGCATTGCCCGTTGTTTATATCTGTAAACAACCAGAGAGCATCATAAATCTCCAGTATTCCCTCCTCCCCAGGACAAAGACCTTTGTAAGTTGCCCTGGAACACCCCCTGCTTGAGAAACTAGGAAACACATAAATACATTTAAATAGCCCCAGATTGGTCTGGGCTTGTATGTATTCTCTAACCACACATCAAAACATACCAAAATAGCAGCCAGGTGGCAAACACGTTGCTCCGTAAAAACGAGCAATCACAATCTGCCATTTTATTTGCTTCTTAACGTGTTTGCCATGTAGTTAGTGAATCCGTAAGTTAGCGAACAGTATGAAATCTACTCCAACGTGTTCAAATAGATTGTTGCAATTAGAATGGCTAGCTAGTTAATTATGCAAGTGCGTTATTTAGTAAACATACATTTGGCTTCAGAAACATCCATGTTCGTCCTATACATTTGTCTCCCTGTACGTGTGTTTGAACTGGCTAGAAGGAACACATAAAAAGGGCCATCCTCTCCAATTTCTAATGCAACACAACCCTTCATATTTCTGGCTGTAAAGAAATTAACAACCTACTCTTTAAAACCTGGCAGACAAACAAAACGTTAAGGTTACCTTCTTTAAGCTCCTCTGGTGTGTTGCACAAAAAAATGTAAGAATAGGAAGACTCATATTAAAAATTAGTGTCCTGGGACATCAAGTCCACATCTGGGTGGACGAATATTGCAAGATGTGGCATAGTATGATATATAGATATTTCAATATAGCTACAGCAGGCTTTGTACAAAGGCTGACAAATTCTACTAGTGCATTCAAAATTTTGAGTAGCCACACATATCCATCTTTCCCAAAAACAGCTGATTCTGCATCCTGGCTACAAACAACATCCCAATGCCAGTATGCTACATCCTGAATACCCAGCCTCTCCCTCCCACCCAAAACCTCATGACGGTCTTTCTCTGACCTTCTTTTATGCCCATTACTCTCAACCTTGGCCTCTAGTTCTGTCTCCACTTGTGGAGCAAGTGCAGTGGTTCTCAGACTTTTACAGGCGAGTAAAGGAGCCTGTAAATTGTCGCGGACTCAGCAGCAACGTCACTTCCAGGGTACTTCCTGCAGAGGAAAAAAAGGTGATTTTTTTTTTTACTTACTGGAGTCAGGCCGGCCCTCTGCCCCCCACGCCTCAGAAGAGCTTCCAATCGCATTTGGGAGCTCTTCTGAGGCATGGAGGTTCTATAGAGGGCTCCGGAAGACCGGCGAGCCCCCTGGTAAGTGAAAATACCCCTTTTTTACACCACTGCAGGACCCTAAAAGTGCTGTTGCCGCATGTCGCCATGCCCCTTAGGAGGTAGCGAGCGACTGCTTCCAGCCGGCGTGATGGGTCACGAACCACCAGTTTGAGAACCACCGAGCTAGTGGATGGAGGTGTATCACCTATTCTACCAGTCTGAACTATCTGGAAAAAAACATTCAGACAGGAAAAGGAATGTGTGTGGAAAGCATTTAGAAAATAATATTCTAAATAATAAACAACTAAATAATGTTCTAAATAATAAACAACTCAGTAGAAATGACTACTTTTATGAGATGACTATTGACACCTCATAATTGCTGGTAGTATTTATATACCTGATAAATCTTATACCTCATCTGCTCAGTTTACTGAATTCAGATATTATAGTAAGTCTGACGAGCCCCACTTTTGTTTCTAAGGTGCAGTTCACCCTGGTATCCAAGGGTGAACGAATCCTTCCGCATCATCAAGAGTAATACAAAGATACCATGGAGGAGATTAGCCTGTCAATTACTCTTATGTAATGTAATCTCATTATCTTCCAGCTGTCCTCTCTCCGACACCTGCCTACCGCTTCACATTTTCACCTATAGGTGTATAGCAATCATTCAAAACCAAATGAACACCTCTGTTGACAAGAGGAGAACCCAAATATTTCAGAGCAGCATCCCAAGTCGCACTTTCTGTTATTGGAGGAAGTTTCTGATGGTGAAAGTGCTTGTTGGGAAGCTACCCTCAAATCCTCTTTATTTTCGTTAAATCAAATTTCTAAAATCTGGCTCAGAAGACACAAAGGCGGCAGTGACAAAATGAGTTTCCAGAAGCAACCCTCCCATAGAATACACTTTCAAGATTAAACTGTTTAACTCCCTCTAGTACAGGGTGGGGTGTTTTTTTTTTTGAGACTCTTGTCATTTGAAAAAAAGATGGTTGACAACCAAAATTGCAGAAACAATTATACGTACCAGACTCAAAAGTTTCCTCATCTTTTAAGTCATCCAGGGAGCAAAAATAGCAAATACATTTCATTTCAGTATTATCCTAATATTATTATCCAATATTATCCTAGAATAGGATAATATCCTGTTATGTTATCATGACATAACACATCAAAAGAGATTTCTTCTCTCCACAGTATCAGGACACTATTAAGCTATAATCCTATACACATTTACCTGTGAGCAAGTCCCACTGAACTCAACGGGGCTTACTTTTGAGTAGGCATGCATAGGATTGAGCAGTTAGATTCTCATTTCCTCTCTTGCTACTTCTACAATTTAACTGCTTAAGGGTCAGACTATGCTGCATATCAGATCTACAACTGGATTTCCCTTTTTTAAAAAAAAACTTCCATACTACACAGTACGTAGCTACACAAGGGATGGGAGACAGGTGGGATCCAAGTTAGATCAAAACAGCGGTGTTGGGGAAGGGAGGGTTTAACCCTTTCCCCCCATACTTTTTTCCTATCAAGGCTGAGTTCTCAGATTCGGCATATTGGGTAAAAGTTACAGTCCCAGAAGTCCAGGTCACATGGCAACTCCCAAGAATCTGATTGTTTCCTGTTTGAGTTATCCTCAACTCAAAGAATCAGTCCTCCATTTATGAGAAATAGGCCAAAGGCCATCTATTTGACACGAAGCCACTTTCACAAGAGACAGATTTTATTTTCCATGCCTGCATGATAAATTAAATGTGGTTACTAAGCCCACATTATGCATATTTAATTGTCTATGTATTCACAGATACACCATTTTTAGCATAGGAAAAGGTAGGCTTACCAGATTTCCCCAGTTGCAAACCGGGACACCCCCCCGACAATTAATCAAATTAATTAAATTAAAATAATTAAAATAAATGTTATTTAAAAAAAATGGGTGCAAAGTCTGTTTTGCCGCCCAAAGGGCGGCTCGTTTTTAATTAATTATTTATTTTTAGCCAGCCAATTAATTAAATAAATTGACTTGCCTGTTCCATAACAGTACAATAATAAAAGGACAGTGTTCCACCACATCACGCAGTACAGGCCAGGCCAAGACAGGCAAATATAGAGATCATGGCATCTGGGCATGCACAAAGTTCCTTTAGTTTTCATGACATGCTCAATCAGCCTCCACAACAACACTCACTCCACCCACTGCCACTACATACTAAAAAAAAAACTAAACAACACACAGCACAGCACACAAATTTGAAGTACTGTACAACAAAACACCCTCAAGTAGCTGAAGACACCTCAGACCCTTACAATACAATACACCTCTTACAAAAGTGCACCCAACCAAAAGTGCACTTTCTGTGAAGCAAAACACACAGAACAAACGAAGCTAGCAGGACATCACAAAATTTCTTTGCAGATCAGCCCAGCCTCCCCATGGACCTAGCAGGACAAAATGGACATCACAAAGTTTATTTGCAGATCAGCCCATTCCCCCAGCAGGACAAACTGAGATCAGCCAGCACACTTAACCCCACTTCCTCCCCCACCCCACAGCTAGCAGGACAAACTGTTTCCTTGAAGCAACAAACATTGCATTTTCTCAAGTGCAAAGAATTAAGCATGCAAACCTCGTTCTCATGTTGCAAAGACCCCTCTGCTCTCCTGCTGCTGCAAAAGAACCTAAGGGCTGTGAGGTCATACTGTTGAGGCGGAGCTGAACTGTAAAGCTCTGTGCTGCTCCTAATCACATGATCAGAGCCACTGAAGCCTCCTAGGTGGCCATTTTGTTTAGGGGAAATTCTGGCGGCCATTTTGTTTCCAAAACAAAATCGGAAAAAATCAAAATTAATTTTAAATGGACCAGGGGGGTAATGGGGGCCAGGGGGGGGCCAGGACAAATCCAGGACAGGCCCCCAAAATCCCTGACAGTCCCGGAAAAATCAGGACGAATGGTAAGCCTAGGAAAAGGCATCTTCTGGAGAAGAACTATGCTGCTGTTTAACAACATGGTCATTGGTGACCAATCATGTGCCTCTTTTGGTCTGCATCATACCCTACCTCACCCTACCTGCTGGGCGGACAAAAGGAGGGTGCATGGACACTGCCATATAACTCCTTGGAAGAAGGGCAGTATATAAAATGTAAATAAATTAAAACGCTCATCTATCAGTCCACTTGAATCAAATAGCTACATTTCCAGGGCCTACAATTTAATTTTATAATGCTGTTTCCATGCTACATGTCACACCAATACAAGTTTAAAAAATTAGCTTAAGGGCAAAATGAACTGTTAGCATCACTCGTGAAACTGCTGAAATAAAGACTCAAACCCACAATGTTGCAGTCAAGTGTTCCAACAAGGACTAGCTGGGTAGCCAACAGTCGTCCTTTCCTGCTAGTTCTCTTACTACAGTATAAGCACCAGTTGCTGATAAACAACCAGAATTACAGCATACTGTATATAGACCTCAATGTTTTTTTTACACTCTGTTTTGCATACTCACACAGATTTAGCATACCACATATCTTTAACAGGCTACTTCACTTATAAATGGATTTCAGGTCCCTGTCTCACTACAATAATGCAAAATAAAAGAACAAACCCCACCCCAGTAACAAAACCCAGAATCAATTACCTGTTTCTACACACTTTTTGTCAATCTGCATGTCATCTTCTATACATTGTAAGGTAATGAAAACAAGAAAACACACACCAGGTTGAACTCCTTAAAAAACATTAAAAATGTTTTGTACAACGACAGAAACAATCACTAATCCACTCCAGAGACCCAAATTCTATAGCTTCTCTCAATATTGTGCCAGGGTGTAATACACTACAGAACTGCTTTCTTTCTGTTACAAGCATAACTAAGCAGTGACACAAGTTCCCAGATTGCTACTAAGAGGCAGCCAAAAATGCCTTTTCCAGATACCTGCAATGCATGACAGCTACTTCCTTTTGGTGCAGTCTCACTACCATGGGGGAGTGTTTATGTGCGAATGAAGCACTGGGCAGGGAAAAGCCCATGTGACTGAAGCAGCCACACAGACAAAGCCACACAGACAGAGCCAGTAGGGGAGGGCTATCGCCCTCATGCCCTGCTTGTAGGCTTCCCGTATAGTCAATCTGGTTGCTCACTGTGGAAGACAGAATGCTAGACTTCAGTCTGATCCAGCAAGGCGCTTCTTATGTTCCTAACAGCCCGGTCCAGCCCAAGGCAACTGCGGTACAATTCAGGCACAATTGCAGCCCAAGTGCTTTAGGCCCGAGTTGTGCCTGAATTGTGCCTGAGTTGGGCTGCAATTGTGACTGAATTGCAGCCCGGTCCAGCCCAAGGCAACTGCGGTACAATTCAGGCACAATTGCACAATTCAGGCACAATTGCAGCCTAAAAGTGGGTGTGTTGGGGGCGTGTCGGAGGTGTGACGGGGGCGGTTACGAATTTTGGTCCGGTTCCAGACACTGGAGAGCCACTGACACGCCCCCTCGAGCCCAACTCAGGCCCAAAATTTGGGCCAGCAAAAAGGGTGGACCCAAATGTGAGGAGACCCATAGGAGCCATTTTACCTTACCCACACCAGCCCTCTCCTGAAAAGTTCTAACACCCTGGGCCCGAGTTGGGCCTGAGTTAGGACCGAACAGGTGTGGCCTAACTCTGGACATGGACCCAAATAGTTACCCTATCAGCACCCAGCCCCACCCAGCCTCTTTCCCACAAAAGCCCAGCCCCAGCCCTCCACTCTCTCTCTCTCTCTCTCTGAGCACGTGGCGTGGGGTTCTGTCCCCCAGCAGCCACAAAGTGGGACTTTGAAAACTTTTCTAACACCCCACTTCTCTCTTCTCCTCTCTCCTCTCTGCCCCCCTCTAGGGCAGAGAGGGCTGTTCTGCCTGTGGCCAAACTGTTTACTGCTGTGCCTGGGCAGCTGTCTTCATGCAAGTGTTTGCTAACCCATGTCTTTCTCCCAGCCCCTCTCTCCCCCCCCCATACAGGCAACAACACCAGCAGGTAAGTGCAGGGTTTGTGCTGACATGTGGTCTGACGTCTGCCTCTTTGCATAGAGAAATATAGGTAGGATACATGCCTCTATACCAATGTCTTGTCTCATAGCTGCCTGCATAGCCTGCCATGATATGCCTCTATACCAATGTCTTGTCTCATAGCTGCCTGCATAGCCTGCCATGATATGCCTCTATACCAATGTCTTGTCTCATAGCTGCCTGTATTAATGTGAGCACACAATGCCATGAGTGTGGAACTGTAACCCATATGTAGACACCAGCTGTTCCCCCCCCCTCTTTTCTCCACAGGGTCTACCAACAGGTCAGTATTACTAGGATTGCCATGGTTGTGACCCCCAAGTTGTGTTGTTGTCTCTCTCTTTGACCCCTTTCCCTTACAGGATCATGCTCACCTTACACCCAGGGAAGGAGCGCAGACCAGGCTATGTGTCTCACACCACTCAGCTGTGTTTGATTTCTCTCCCTGCAGACCTTTGCAACTGGCACACTGGCTCCTCTTCAATGGCGATTGCTACCACGCAGCAGCTGCCATGGAACACCCCCATGTTGTTCGTCCCCCCAGGAATGCCCACTACCACAAACCGTCCGGGGAGCACCCCTGGGCCTGCAGTCTGGTTGCCCCACGGTCACCTGCCTTCATGCTGCCAGAGAGGTCTGGGAGCCTGCCCTGCAACCCACCTCAGCTGCTGCTGCTGCCCCACCGCCCTGGCTGCCTACTTGCTGTCCCTCCCCTTTCTATGGAGCAGGCCGTGGTTCCACAGGGGAAGAGCCCGCATCTCCAGGTCCATGGGGCTCGCCTGATGCTGCTGCTGTGGTCCTAGAGGCTGCTGTGCCTACCCCTGGCAGCCACGCCCGGCCATCTCTGCCACTGTTCCAGAACAATAAAGATGCCCCTGGAAACACATGTCCCCAATGTTGCACAAGCACTGCCCCACACACCCAAACAGGCAGGCCCCAGCACACAAGCCTCTGCATGAATCCCAGCCAGGGTCCGCCACAGCCATCCCTGGGAGAACACAGCAGGGGGGCCGCCGGACCCTCTGGGACCAGAGGGGAGGGGGGAGTTGGGGGGCCTGTCAGGCAGGCGGGCACTGTGGCGCATGTCCGCCACGTCCGTGAAGAGCCCTTTCAGCAACCGGGGCTGTCACCCACCCTCGGTCCGCCCGTCACCAGCGTCCGTTTCCGCCCTCTGTCCGCCCGTCACCGGCGTCCGTTTCCGCCCATCAACGGCGTCCGTGTCCGCCCTCGGTCCGTCTGCATGAGAGGCGCCCGTTCCTGCATTGCCTCCATCTGCGAAGTGCCCCCTGTGCCCCTATCGGTCTCTGCAGACCCCTCTCCCTGTATCCCTCTCCCACCAGCCGTGTTGTCTGTCTGTTTCTGACCCACCCGTGCCCCTCCCCAGCACCCCCTGTCAGTGTGCCTGCCTCCCCTCCCACTCCCTGATGATGGACGCTGGCACCCCCCATGCCTCCAGAGCGCCTGCCGCAAGGTGCCGACGTTGCCCCATCTGGGGATGTGATGAGCTGCGTGAGCCCTTCCCGCTCGCAGCAGACAAGCCCACGGCATCTCTCAGTCTTGGCCGGGGCACGGAGCAGAAGGCATGCTGGGATGCCTTCTTTGTGGGCATTGCCACGGCCCTTGAGGCCCAGGGCTTCAGGCAGCGCACGGGCATGTCCTGGCGGAGGCGGTTCCAGACCTCATGAGACCCCCCCCTTGTGCGTGCCGTTCCCACCCCCTCCTTCCCTTCTCTCCCCCGCTCACCCCCCCATGACTCCCACGTGCAGCCTCACCGTGGCTTGGGGGTGGCATCGCAGTCTGCAGGAGGGAGGGCAGTCACACTCCCCCCTACGGCAGGTGGCTGATGCCCAGGGTGCCCTGGGGCAGCTGGCACTGGCACAACCTCTGCCCTTCAGCTGACTGTCAAACGCGCAGTGCCTGCAGGCCCGCCTGTGGCTGCCCATCTGCTGCGACCGCTGCAGCAGCTGTGGTAGGTGCACGCAGACGGGCTGAGGAGGGGGCTCTTCGCTTCCACAAGACTGACAGCTCCCCACAGGAGCCTGCCTGCCTCTGCGGTAAGTTTTGCCGCGATCCTGGCCCAATGCTGTTGCCTCCAGCCTAACTCAGGCACAGTTGCAGCCTAACTCGGTCCTAGTTTGGGCCACAATTGGGCCACAATTGGGCCTCAACTGTGCCTGAGTTAGGCTGGACTGAGCCCTTTGTCTTCTAGATTGAAATCTAGTCCTCACAGAGGTGGTAGATCTGTGTCTGGGCTGTACTACTTCAGGCTGCAGTGGGGCTTCTCGGGAATTCTCTGTCCCCCAAAGGCAGATAGACAGACAGGTGTGCCCGCCACGCTTCCCTTTGCCTCATCTCTGTCCCTCCCTCCACAGAGCACAGCCAAGCCACAGCTATTGGAACAGGTTAGGGGAATAGCAGTGCTATTTGTGCATTGAATCAATGTGCCCACACAGCAGCCCACATAAGCAGCACCCCTCTGCTCTGTCCCTCCCTCTCTTAACCTGTCTGATTAGTCTGCCTTCCTTGGGCTCCTCCTCAATACTTGCCCTTAAGGCACAGCTTCCCTCAAACATGAAAAGCGCACATTATTTCAAAGATTTGCAAGCATAACGTTTCGATATTAAACAAGCATGCTATTCCAAAAATGTCTAAATCGAACATGTGTAAAACGAGAGGTACCTGTATCCACTGAACCATGTGTCCCGTCCCCCCCGCCAGTAAACAGATAATATAATTCCTAAGCTATTCTGTGCAAACTGTCTAGCTGATCCTGCTAAGATTCACTTCTTAAGGGTGATGTGTTTTGTTGCCAAACTTTGGAATCAGAACCGTCACATTTTCCTTATCAAAACAAACAGGTGGATAGACACACTTGCTGGAAACAAACAGCAGGCAGAAAGTGGGGGTGCTTAACTAGGCCTACCAGATTCCCCGGCCCTTGGCCGGGACTGGGGGTGTGGCCGGGGGCGTGGGGGTGTGGCCGGGGGCGTGGGGGGCGTGGCCGGGGCGGGACTTCCTCCCTTGAGGCTGGGAGCTCTCCGGAACAGCCCGAGTAAACTCGAGCTGTTCCGGAGAGCTCCCAGGCTCGTCGCGTATTTGCGCGACGCTGGGAGCTCTCCGGAACGGCCCAAGTTCACTCGGGCCGTTCCGGAGAGCTCCAAGCGTCGCGCAAATACGCGACGAGACTGAGATGTCTCCGAATTTGTCCGAGTGAACTCGGACATCTTCAGAGCGCTTCCAGTCTCGAGCAAACGCGCGAGACTACAGGAATCAAGACAGAGACGCGCTGCAGCTGCCCCACGGTCTCGGAAGAGCTCCGGCCTGGCCGCGATGCAGCCGGCGGGCCGGGGCCGGGACAAAGAGAGAGTTTGGGGGGGACGGGGCGAAGAAGGGCGATGGCCGGGACAATCCCGGTCATTTCCGGGAATATGGTAAGCCTATGCTTAACCCTTCTCCTGCCTACCGATCCTCCCCTGAAGGTGCCCCTTCAGCCCATTTTGAATTGTTTTTACCATCCCAAACTAGCTCTGAAACTAAAAGAAAGATTAACTGGAGAGGACATGGCTGGAGAGGAGCATCTGAAAGGAACAATCAGTGGAAGGAGAAAGATGAAGAACTCTTCCGCCACTCACCAATTCTCCCCTACAGATTATCCCTCTGCGACCTCAGTTGTCTTACCTCAGCAAGTGTGGGCTTGAAAATCTACATTTCCTGAGGCAGGGGTGTCACTAGGGATGGTGACACCCAGGGTGAGATCTCGTGGTGTCACCCCCATGGACCTTCTCCAATACCAGACCACAAGATATGGAGGCCTCCTGGTAAATGCGATCCCTGCATGAGTTGCGGTGGGGATCGGGAAAACCCCATTTTCTACCAATGGTGCATTTTTGTACCACTGGTAACACGTAGAATAGAAAGTCATTTTGGTGTCACTGGGGTGACACCCGTGGTGGTCCACCCCCCCCCCCAGTGATGCCTCTGGGATGTAACTCCATTATGCCCCGAGGAGCCAACACAATTGCTAAATACCATCACCTGTTGAAGAGGCATTAAAAAAAAACACAATTAGATCCTAAGTCCAGGGTATTTTGTAAGCATCCACACATTTGCAATTTTAATTCTACACACCAGTCCATTTTTCACAAGCCTGAAGTGAGTTGTATCCTGATTTCAGATTCAGATTTCCAAAGAAAAAAATGCACCCCCGTACATAGTTGTTTGCCTTCTCAGAACATTTGCACAAAAACAGATTTATGCATTTAGAAGCAGCATCTCATGGCAGATTTGTCCATTTGCTCTTCTTGCAGGCAAAGGAGAAGCACTCTCACCCACTACAGGCAATCAGAAAACCTCTGTACTCACATATTGTTGATTTGAGACAAGTATGGGGCTGGAAGGGCTGAGACCACCAGAATTCCCGCTGCTTCCTAGATAAAAGAGAATGTATTGCAGTCATAAAACAGATTTTCAATAGATCCTAGTTATTTTTACCCCACTTTTTTTTACATGATAATTATGTTAGCTGCTTTACAGGCTAACAGTATACTGGTAAAACAAAAGCAGAATATAACTACCAATTAGGGATAAACTTGCTGATCTATCATGATTCAGAAATAGATCGTTCTTTAAAGTAATGGAATATATTTATAGCTTACTGAAATTTACTACATAGCCAAATGAAATTGGACAAAATGCCCCTAATTTAGCATTTATCCCCCCTTTATTACTGATATAACAAAAAAAGAGATCTTTTTCATTCCTTTTTTGTAGAATAGCATCAATTGTGTTTATTTAACTCTTACTCTAAAACAGAGGTTCTCAACCTGTGGTACGGGTACCCCTAGGGGTACGCGGACCTCTTCCTGGTGGTACGCCAAGCCCTGCACCTTATCTGCCACATAGGCAGCTAATTAAGTTTTAATTAACATGGATTTTAAATTGTAATTATTTTTGGTGCCCTTCTGTCTCTCTGATTTTGGTTTTGGGTTTATTTTTGTACTTTGGAAAATGTACTTTGGTGGGGGAGGGAGGAGCTCATTTTGGGAAGTGTGACTTGGAGGAAAAAAGAGATCCTTGCATGTGTGTCTCTCTCCCTCACACACAGACACAGAGTTAAATAAGACAGATACAATTGTAGACTCTCACGACGTGACCATATTTTCGAGTTAAAAACCCACATATTTCCGGGTAAGACTACGTCGTTTCCAAACTTTTTATTACAAAAACAAGATGTTATAAGTAACTTTACGTTTCACCCCTGACATTCAGGGCATCATCAGAAGATTAACACTGTTGGAAAGACACTCAGTATATACTCACACTACTCAATCTAATTGACATCAGGTGTCCTAACAGTGACCCAGATATAATTAGCGTCAGCTGTCAGACATTTTTCACATTTAAAATTGTTAGTACTTTTTATTTAATGATTAATTACCTAATTAATTAATTGATTAATCCAATTAATTAGCAGTTAATTAGCAGGGGGTACTTCAGAAAATTGGACCGTGATAGAGAGTAACCGGGCTTCTAAAGGTTGAGTACCCCTGCTCTAAAATGATTATACTTGTACTTTTTTTCTTCTGGAATTTAAGAAATTTTTAAATACTGTATCATAACCATTATTCATTTTATTATACGTTATATTCAATAAAGTTTAATTAAAAAAATAAAATTACCATAAAAAATAAAATTACCATAAAAGCCAATCAACAGGACATAATAAAATTGTGACACCCCATCTAGTCAGGCCAGATGAGAGGCACACCCAAAAAAGCTACATGTTCCCCAGATGCCAAAACGCCAGGAGGGAACGGTCAGTTCAAATTCCTCTGCAGAAGGAGTTACAGAATTTAAGCTATAAAGAATGCCCAGAGTAGAACTTTGTCAAGTCCCGCCCTACAAAGTAATAGAAGACCACCTAACATATCTGCCACCCTACAATTTAAAGCACCAGGAACAGAAGCTTAGCAAGTTGCCTGTTACCCCTTCAGAGTGTTAGAAAGTGGTCATGATTCTGTTAGACTACTCTGAATGTAAGTATCCAGTATAAAACAGTAACCTGACACATCCTTGCTGTATCAACACAGGTGACTGCGGGAAGAAAAAAAATATGCGAGTAGATAAATAGGTACCACTTGCGGGAAGGTAAACTGCGCTCCGTGTTCCAGCCGCATGCTACGCGCTGCGGCAAGGAGAGTCATGCCGGCCACATGACCACGGAGGCGTCTTCGGACAACGCTGGCTCTTCGGCTTTGAAATGGGGATGAGCACCACACCTTAGAGTCATTATTACCTTAGAGTCGGACATGACTGGACTTAACTGTCAGGGGTCACCTTTACCTTTACCTTAGAAAGGGGAAACAATGAAAAAGGACCATTACTGATTATTTCAGTTTCACCCACTTCAAGGACACATTTGGTAGGCAAATCAGAGATTATTGGAAGTAATTGTTGAGAGATGGCCTATGCTATGAACATTAAAATAGAGAGCTGGTGTACCATAGTGGCTGACAGAGTGGCAAATCAGGGTTTCCTCAGTTCAAATCTCATCCCTCCCTGCCATGATTCTTACTAGGTGGTCTTAGGGAACTCACTGCCTCTCAATCTCAGCTGCAGTATGGGGATAATACTTACAGCAGGGCAGGGTGGCCAACCGTTCAACATGAAAGCTCCTGGACCTTTAATGGCTGTATAGGTGAGCAGGGGCGTCAGCTGATGTGGGGCCGGGGGGCGGTGGGCCCCAGGGCGTCAGGGCGGGCGGGGGGGCGGGAGACATCCTAGGTTTCGTTTTTGTTTTTCGTTTTTTCCGGGTTTTTTCTTGCTTTTTTAAAAGGATTTTTAAGGGTTACGGGGCTTCTAGGTGAATATGTGTGCTTTGCGCCACTTATCTTTTGTTTATAGGGCCTCCAGGCTTGACTACGATGTCCTCCGACGATCTCTTCCGTGAATCACGCAGCGGGATGGCTGTTTTGCTTTGCGCATGCGTGAACTCTGCAAAGTTCACGCATGCGCATAGCAAACAGCCATCACGCATGCGTGAACTCTGTGTGAACTCTGTGATGGCTGTTTGCTATACGCATGCGTGAACTTTGCAGAGTTCACGCATGCGCAAAGCAAAACAGCCATCCCGCTGCGTGATTCACGGAAGAGATTGTCGGAGGACATCGTAGTCAAGCCTGGAGGCCCTATAAACAAAAGATAAGTGGCGCAAAGCACACATATTCACCTAGAAGCCCCGTAACCCTTAAAAATCCTTTTAAAAAAGCAAGAAAAAAACCGGAAAAAACGAAAAAAAGAGAGAAAGTAATTAGCATAATTATGCTAATTAGTAATTATGCTAATTACTTTGGGGGGCGTCGAGGGGTCCCCCCCCCGTTCTGAGGCTAGCTACGGCACTGTAGGTGAGGGCATTTCAGCAGGTGCAGCTGCTTTAGCAGCACCATCAGCAATTGCAGCTGCCCAGATTCTGTCTTCTACACAATTTAAGATCACAGAGGCCCTAATGTTGGAAGGTTGGCCACCCCTGACTTACAGGTAGGCTTACCAGATCTCCAACCGGGACAGAGTGTTAGACCTTTAGGAGAAGGAATATGGGCAGGTGAACACAATGAGGCTTGCTTCTGAGTAGACATGCCTAGGATTGTGCTCTAAGGGTTTAACAAGCTACACCTGCCCACATTCCTTCTCCTAAAGGTCTCGGTTGGAGATCTGGTAAGCCTACCACAGGGATGCCCTGGGGGGAGAAAAGAAGATGGCGTGCCAAGGCCAGAGGGAGCTTATAACATCAGTCTTATGGAGACAAGCATTGACCTGAGATGTTTATTATTTTATTGTTCTACTTTTTAAAATGTTGTAAGCCGCCTGAGCCGCCTTCAGAGAGAAAGGTGGGATATAAATACCCAAATAAATAAATGTTGCAAGGACACCATCAAGACTTATACACGTGAAGCTCAAAAAGTGCTATATATAAAAGCTCAAAAAATGTCAAGTATTGTTATTATGAAGGCTGGAATCCTTTCTACATGCACCTCCCTCCCAAAAGCATTACATATTGCTGCCTTCTCATAGAATTACTGTAGTGTACAGTGCCATATTGTACGTCAGTAAAATATTTACTGCAACTGCATAAAAGGGGTTCCCAGGTCTTTTTCTTAAGGGAAGAACACAGGATAGTGAAGATCACATGGGTTACTTTCATTAATATCTCTGACTCTTACGACGTGTAATCTTTTATCACTCTGTTTCAAAGAGTATCACAGTCTCCGTCTCTAACATACTACTACAGTATATCTCTAAAGCTCAGGGTAGAACACCTCTTCTCAGAGCACCCTCCATCCCACATTTCAAAGGAGCTCCATGGGGCTCTAAACCACGCAGGGAGATCCTAAACCAAGTTTTCCCGTATCACTTTATTTTGGCACTAAATCCAAAAGCAAAAGACAACAAAAAACAACCTTGATCACCGAGATGCCCAAACCCCTCTGTTACATTCTTTTTACAGTATATTCACATATAATATAAACCTGAGTATTTTATTTATGTATAAATTCCTGAGTATTTTATTTATATATAAAGAAATTCCTATGTGATGAAATCTCAGGTTCACAGAACCCGACACATTTTTAGGAGCATGATATTGTACAGTACTTACATCCAAGTCCTTCTATATACTTTTAAATGCAAAAGTTAATGAGCAAAAGAAACACTAATTGTAGATAATCCCTAACGAAAGTAAAGCATTTCTTTTAACTTGGGGAAAAAATGTACTGCACAAATGTAAAATTAAAATGCAACGTTACAAGGGGTTGCTTGTTTTTCACCAGGCAGACAATCCTCATAGCCTCCTCATTTTCAGGGATGTTATCTGGCAGAGGTGGAAGAATTGGTTCATAATCCTTCTGGGCCACAGTATCATGAGCAGACAATAAGGCCTGTGGCACACACAAAAAGAATCAGGATAAGCAAAGTTTAGGTCATCTTTGAATGTGACTGTTTGGGAGTCGGATGTAACAATCAATAGTCAAATGCTTCCATTTGCTGAGTTTGTTCCAAAAGAAAATAGGTGCCTCAGAGTTAGGTCCTAATACAGCGCATGAATCTTGTTTGTCCTCAAAATAGGCTTACCATATCCAAAGGGGGACAGGGTGCCTACACCTTTAACCATTGTAAAAAGAGGGAATTTGGGCAGATGCAGCTCATAATGGAAGGGCGCAACAATCTGCACCTGCCCAAATTCCCTCTTTTTACAATGGTTAAAGGTGTAGGCACCCTGTCCCCCTTTGGATATGGTAAGTGATGCAGAAAAATATTTTCCTGGTTTCTGTTCATATATGCCTCCCCAGGTCACAGGAAAAATCTCACATTTGGCAAACTTAATCTTTCCTCCTTTCAAGGAGAGCATACACATTAGGCTGACTCTGGGTGCAGGGAGACTCCCGGAGCTAACTCAATTAAGTCTCCCAGAACTCAAGGATCGGACCATCAAGGACCATCAAGGGTCCTCTGACTAGCTCAGCCCACTATTGTTCCCATTGTTTTCTGTAAAATGTAAATCAAAAGTCTCTTGTTTTTCCTGTATGACTCTGTGACTATGCACATTCTCAGCAACCATGTGATATTCTGCTTGGAAATGTATAAAAACTGTTCTCACATGGAGCAAAGGGTCAGTTCCCCAACTGGGGGCTGTCCACTGCGCTGCGTAACAAATAAACCCATACTTTTTCCTTGTTCACCAGTCTTCCTGGTCCTATTAATTCTCATGTGCTTAAAAATTCCGCTACATAAGCCTACCTCACAATAGATCAGTGAGATCACAATTATCACTCTTTTCCAGCCTGAGAACCAACTGATAATGAATGAATTAATGAATAAACCGCCTGAACAGGGCTTTGAGCCAAGTTTCCCAGCTTCAAATATCATCTGCTTGATCAAAGAACAGGTATGACAGATGAGTACTGCTAAAAAAAACACCCTCCTTTGGCAATTACATTTAGGTAGCTAGCTTCCATATGCTAGGACAACTCTCATAGTGATTTTACATATTGGGATGCAAGGAGGATGTTAAGGATCCTTTCTTTTAGAAACCAGATATACATACCCCAAATAAGTCAAACAAAAATAGGACCACAGGAGCTATCCAACTGCAATATCTGGAACTTAGAAGAAAGTCTCTGTCAGTAAGGTTAAACTGACTAGCAACTTAATACCAGTTAATATATTCAGAAAAATATGCAACTTCTGGAGCTGGGAGATTATATGCTTCAGTGTTAAAAAGGTAAAGGTATCCCCTGACAATTAAGTCCAGTCGTGTCCGACTCTAGGGTGTGGTGCTCATCTCCATTTCAAAGCCGAAGAGCCAGCGTTGTCCGAAGACGCCTCCGTGGTCATGTGGCCGGCATGACTCTCCTTGCAGCAGCGCGTAGCATGCAGCTGGAACACGGAGCACTGTTTACCTTCCCCCAAGCGGTACCTATTTCTCTGGATGAGGAAGTGGGGTCATTCGGTACCGAATGGGTTAACTCCTCACCTTCAGATGCAGGGTCGGCACAAGAAATTGACTCCTCCTCCTAGGCTCCTCCTTCCCAGTTCCGGCCCTGCATCTGCAGAACTCGGTCGGTGTTTTCCTCAGAGCTCTAAGCTCCGATATATTTTTTTGTTTCTGACCAGAGCCTTTTCTCTATCTAATTCTTTCTTCTTATTTCCCTGCTTCCCCCTCCCTAACCTACACCTTCTCCTAGTTAGCGAGTGGGGGAAGTGACTCACAATTGTCCTTTTGAGGCTCTCTGGGCGATTCTCCGCTTTTCCCGCCCTTTTTTCCTCAGGCTGCTGCCTGAGAGAGAGTGACATTCGCAGCCCAGCGGACGAGCGCGGACCCTCTGGGTGGCGCCGCTGCTGCCTTATATCGCCTCCCTCCACGTCGGATTCCTTTTCAAGACCCAGAGACCTGACCTACGTCTTCTGGAGGGAGGCAGCCGCTCGGAAAGCAGGCCTGACGTATCGCCTGATCGCGTAGCGCGAGCCTGCTTCTCCCGACGACCAGCTCAGCCCGTCAACAGACCTACGAAGCGGTAAGCTTGGTGCTGGCCAGTTCAAAAGGGGACGAATCCAGCAAGGCCAAAGGTAGCCCCTCACCGGGCGCCATGGCCGCCATTCCACCAATGGACCCAGCCTTACAGGTGCATCTGCAGGGCCTAGTTAAGGCAGCTGTAGAGGGGGTTGTGCAGTCACATGACAGTCGGCGCTCCCGCCACAAACGCAAGCGATCTAGGCACTCTAGATCTAAGAGTCCAACAAGGCATACTCCCCAGAGGGAATTGGACAATACCTCCCCGTCTCACAAGCAGAGGCATAGCAGCCATCGTTCCCGCTCTACCTCGGAGGAACGCGATGTTCAGCGTTCAGGGGACAAACGACACAGAGCCCACTCTTCTAAAAGTCGTTCTGTAGCACATGAATCTGCACACTCTGAGGCTGCTGCTGATCTTTACCTCCCTGACCCTCACACAGGCACAGGAGAGGTTATTTTGTTTATTTTTTCAGCAGGCTTTCTACAGCCATGGCTGTAAGAACCTTTTCCCCATGCTACTGCATGAGGGAGGCCTGTGGCCTACATGCTGAATTAGGCCTTGCATGTTTTCCCCCCCAGTGCTACTGCATGAGGGAGGTCTTTGGCCTACAAACTGAGTGACAGGCCTAGCACGCTCTTTCTCCCTGTGCTGCTGCATAAGGGAAGCCTGCGGTCTACCTGCCAACCTAGACCTGGCAGGCTTTCGTCCCTGTGCTACTGTGCATGAGGGAGGCCTGTGACCTACAAGTTGACAGGACTAGCGTACTTTTTTCCCAGTGTGTGAGGGAGGTCTGTGGCTTATATGCTGACTTAGACTTAGCATGCTTATTTCCCTGTGATACTTCACGAGGGAGGCCTACATGCCCAGCAGAGACTCCTGACGGGAGTGACAAAGAGGAGGGCATCCAGCAGCAGCCTCGGAGCCCTCACAGTGTTTTTTTGGCGGGAAACGCAGCAATCATCTCACTGGGGTTTCCCCATAGGCAGACCTGTCAACGCAACAACCCAGGGCTCAGGTCTAAGTCAGGGATCAGCTTTACCATGCTCAGAGCACTACAGCAGTGGCAAAGCTGCGAGAGCACCACAGAACTCCCTGATCCACCTTGCCTTCCCCATCTGACTTGGTCAGGTCTGGCAGGCCCGCGCATTTGGCGCCTTCCCTCACGGGCCCGACGCACGCTAGCTACAGCCTCCCCTTCTCACCCTATGCCTGGGTGGAGTCGGGTAGAGTGCATTCTCCGCTGCCTCATGCTGCCTAGGAGGGCTCAGCTTTGCCACGCTCAGATCACAACAGTGGTGGATAAGCTGTGGGAGAGTCACGGAGCTCCCTGACCCACCTTGCACCGTCCACCTATGCTGGCTGGCTTGGTAGGGTCTGGCAGGCCAGCGCATCTAGCGCCTTTTCTCACTGGGCCTAGCCCAACGCACCCTAGCTATAGACTCCCTTTCTCACCCTGTGCCTGGGTGGAGTTGGGTAGAGTACATTCTCCCTGCCTTGTGCTGCGCCCCCATTACACAGCTGCACAAGAGGCAAGAGAAGAGGGAGAATGTGGCAAGCTCTACAACAGCCGTCCCAGCAACCACGAGACCAGGTATGGAGCCGGGGATGTGTTTTCGGGGGGGGGGGAGTTGAGCCCAGGCTGACCCCCTCTCCCAACCAGTTTTCCCACTGATGCTGGGGCCACTACCTCCTCAGCCTTGGGAAATCAGGCTAGAATGCAGCTCTTGGAAAAAGGGGACGTGACTGAGCTGCAGACGCCAGGTTGCCTAAACAGAGTACAGTGCATGTATGCCAAGGTCGGGGGACAAGCCAATGGGGCATGGGGGCGTCTCTAAGGTATTCCCTTCCCCGTTTAGAGGGTTTTCCTTGGTTTGCGGTGTTTGGGCCCCTCACGTAATCCCAGGGAGAGGCTGTGGCTCAGTGTTAGAGTACACACCACTCACGCAGAAGGTCATAAGAACATAAGAAGAGCCCTGCTGGATCAGGACAAAAGCCCATCTAGTCCAGCTTCCTGTGTCACACAGTGGCCCCACCAGATGCCTCAGGGAGCACACAAGACACCAAGATACCTGTGTCCAGTCGCCACTCCCTTGCCCCTGGCACAGAGAAAACCCACTTCTAAAACCAGGAGGTTGCTTATGGCTTGTAACCTGTGATGGGCTTTTCCTCCATGAATCTATCCAATTCACTTTTGAAGACATCTAGGCCGGATGCCATCACCACATCCTGTGGCAAGGAGTTCCACAGATGAATTACACGCTGGGTAAAGAAATATTTTCTTTTGTCTGTTCTAACTCTCCCTCCACTCAATTTTAGTGCATGTCAAAGGTTGACTCCTGGTATCTCCAGGTAGAACAGAAAGAGGCTCCTGTCCAAATCCTGGAAAGCTGCTGCACGTCCTTTTGGGCCCAAGTATCCCGTGGCCTCTGAGAAGGTGGCAGACTCAGTATCTAACCATGCTTCCTTTTCTAAGTTGCTTTTTCCACAGGCTCCAGCTAAACCAGCAGTGATACTCTTTGTGAAGGAGGAAAGGGTCATTCAAGAGTCAGAATGACCCTTTCCTCTTCCCAGAACAGGATATTCCCAGGTAAGGAATTCCGTTTTTCTGTGGAAGGAGGACCACTTTGTGGCAACAAGGCGTTGTCCAGGGAGAAAACCCTACAGGATCTGGACTCGGCGTTGGACTGCCTGCAGAACCTGGGGTTTGTGATAAATATGGGGAAAAGCTCCTTAGTTCCCGCCCAGGAGCTGGAACACTTGGGCCTTCTCATGAAAACCAAGTCCTTCAGAGTCTCCCTTTCCCCTGCAAGGCAGAGCTCCATCCTAAGTGCGCTTCAGCTGGCTCAGAGGGCGAAGCAGGTGGATCTAACGTTCCTGGCGTCCCTACAGGGCCTCATGGTGTCCTGTCAGGATGTAGTGGATTGGTCAAGGGCTCACATGTGACCATTGCAGACTTTTCTTCGCCTATACCAAAAATTAATAGAGAGACAGATTCACCGCTCTTTAGTTTTGCCAAGCAGGGTACGCAAGAGCCTGTCCTGGTGGAGAGACAACGGACGCCTGTCACAGGGAGTCAGCCTGTTACAGCCAGAGCAAACAGTGGTGACAACAGACGCCAGCCTCCTGGGATGGGGAGCAGTTTTGAAGACCTCCATGACCCAGGGCACCTGGTCACCGAGAGAAGCCGGGTACAGTATAAACCTTCCATTAATACTAAAAAGGATAAGGGACCTTCGAGCAGATGTCATCTTGATTGCTCCTCGGTGGCCTCGTCAAACCTGGTTCTCGGAGGTGGTCCTGATGTCTATGTCCAGACCGTGGACTTTACCGCACAGGACGGACCTTCTGGTTCAGGGTCCATTGCTCCACCCTCAACCTCATACCTTCCATCTCGCAGCATGGAGGTTGCACGGGAGGTATTGAATAAGTGTGGCTATTCCTGTAGAGTCGTAGACACCATGTTGGCATCTAGACGCCCTTCCACTAAGACGGTTTATAACCCCACTTGGGAACAATAAAAAATAAAAATCTGCTCTTAGTGCTCTCCTAAGGGGATCAGGCCTCTACGTCCTAAAGTTCATGACATCTTAGAGTTTTTACAGGATGGTTTAACGCTGGGGCTTAGCACCAATACCCTGCATCGTCAAGCTGCGGCTTTACGTAGTGTTTTGGGGGTTTCTGGCAGACGTTGTGCGATGGACCACCCTCACATCCGCCTTTTCCTCAAGGGGGTGACTCTTTTGAATCCTCGACCGGTTCATAGGTTCCCTACGTGGGACCTCAATTTAGTCCTCAGAGCTTTGATGAGGGGTCCTTTTGAGCCCATGGCCAAGACCTCCGTGGAACACCTTACCTTGAAAACTGTGCTTTTGGTAGCGCTTACCTCTGCTAGGCGCGTTTCGGAAATTGGGGCTTTATCGACCAATGAGAAATTAATGGTCTTCCACAAGGACAAGGTTGTCCTCAGACTTGATCCCTCTTTCATTCCCAAGGTAAACTCCGCATTCCATCATTCTCAAGACATAGTTCTACCTTCTTTTTGTCCCAAACCTTCTCACCCCAGAGAGCGGGAATGGCACACCTTAGATGTGAGACGGGCGTTGCGTTTTTATATGCAGCGGACTGAGTCTTTGCGCAAGACTGAAGCCCTATTTGTTGTGTTCAAAGGGATTTCTACGGGCAAGAAAGCCTCTGCTTCACTGATTTCTAAATGGATACGTCTAGCCATACAAGCGGCTTATAGAGCTATGGGCCAAGAACCTCCGGAGGGTATTTTGGCGCATTCTACTTGGGGGGCGGCTACATCCGCTGTATTTGATGGGTTTTCTTCACCGGTAGACATATGTAAAACCGCTACTTGGGCTTCTCCCAACACTTTCCTTTCTCACTACCGAATAGACAAACTAGCTTCCGCAGATACATTCTTCGGCAGAGGAGTGCTGCAGGAGGTGGTACCCAAGGGAGACAAGTAAATGCCCACCCTGTCTTTTTGAATTGCTCTGTTATATCCCATTCGGTACCGAATGACCCCCCTTCCTCATCCAGAGAAAAAGGAATTCCCTACCTGTGAATCTCCTGTTCTGGGAGAGGAAGGGGGGGCATTCGACCCACCCGGATGGTTGATTGTGTTGACTTGTCTCTTCACGGGTCTGTTGTTTTTCTAATTGTTCCATGGTTGGGAAGTTCAGTTAGTTTTTACCGGTGGGATGTTAATTACCTGACTTTTTTCCTTTCATGCTCTGGTCATCCTTGTTTTTGAGTTGATTTCTCCTCCAGTATTTGCTGAGACAGCGGTGTATTTCTCGCAAGTCGGGACAGCAGGGGCTGCCGAATTGATTGCCTCGTTCTACAGTCTGGGTATCCGGAACTGGGAAAGAGGAGCCTAGGAGGAGGAGTCAATTTCTTGTGCCGACCCTGCATCTGAAGATGAGGAGTTAACCCATTCGGTACTGAATGCCCCCCCTTCCTCTCCCAGAACAGGAGATTCACAGGTAGGGAATTCCTTTTTATCTACTCGCATTAACATGCTTTGGAACTGCTAGGTTGGCAGGAGCTGGCCAAGCAACAAGAGCTCACCCCGTCGCAGATTCGAACCGCCGACTTTTCGATCAACAGCTCATGGTTCAGCCGTTTAACCCATTGCTAATATTGCTTATTAAAAGGAAGTACAAGCCACACATTTAAACATAGTTGAATAACAGAAAAATATTCAATAAGGGATACAGGGGAATACAAAATGAAGTCAATAAAATACTTATATGGAGATCATAACAGTGCAAATTGGAAACGATGAAGACTGAATCTAGAATTCCAAAACATAATTTATTTATTTATTTATTTAAAGCATTTATACCCCGCCTTTCTCCCGAGGGCACTCAAGGCAGCTTACAACACATTAAAATACATATATACACATTAAAATAATTAATTAAAACAATTTAAAATAAACAACCCCAGTGGGTCACCTGAGTTTACATATGTTAAAAGCCATTTGTTAAAAGGTTAAAAGGTCAGCCCACCATGTCAGACATCAAAAGCTGTCCTAAATAAAAACGTCTTAAGGCCCCGCTGAAAGGTCTCTAAAGAGGGAGTCGTTCTTAATTCCAGGGGGAGGGAATTCCATAATTGGGGCGCCACATCCGAGCCACCATCCCCCTCACTTCCATCAATGGCGGCACGGTTAACAGGGCTCCCCCTGATGACCTCAGAGTACGGGTCGGATTATAAGGAAGGAGGCGGTCACTCAAATACCCTGGACCCGAGCCGTTAAGGGCTTTAAAAGTCAAAACTAGCACTTTGAATTATGCCCGGAAACGAACTGGCAGCCAGTGTAGCCGCCGAAGCAACTGAGTCGAATCTACAGGCCCCGGCAACCACCCGGGCCGCCGCATTCTGCACTAGTTGCAGTTTCCGAACAGTCTTCAAAGGCAGCCCCACGTAGAGCGCATTGCAGTAATTTAGTCTAGGTGTCACTAGGGCATGGGTCACTGTGGCCAGGTCTGCACGATCCAAGTACGGTCGCAGCTGGCGCACCAGCCGAAGCTGGGCAACCCCCCCCCTGGCCACAGCCGCCACTTGAGAATCCAGGAGCAGCTGCGCATCCAGGAGAACCCCCAAGCTGCGGACCTGCTCCTTCAGCGGGAGTACAACCCCATTCAGAGCAGGACGATGATCCAGTACCTGAGTCGTAGACTTCTGGACCAGAAGAACCTCTGTCTTATCAGGATTTAATCTCAGCTTGTTTGCCCGCATCCAGCTCCCAACTGCCTCCAGACAACGATTCAGGACATCGACCGCCCCCCCTTGGAGTCAGGTGGAAAGGACAGAAAGAGCTGGGTGTCATCCGCATACTGATGACTCCCTACCCCAAACCCCTGGATGACCTCTCCCAGCGGCTTCATATAGATATTGAACAGCATGGGGGATAGAATTGACCCTTGTGGCACCCCACACCTCAAGGGCAAGGGTGCCGAACAAGCATCCCCCAGCACCACCTCCTCTCTCTTCCCATAATGCACTCTTCCCTCTTTATAAGTACTTTCACTATACAGATTTTCACTTATATGTACACTGCACATATTAAGACCATCCTTCTTTATCCATACCAAGATTGGTATTGGTGGGGGTTGGTGGACAGGGCCTTTAAGAAAGTATTTACTAATTTTGCTGCTGGGAAACACAAGATCCTAGCAAACGTCTCAAAGAAATTGCATCTGAGTTGACCCACTGTCCATCTCACTGATTTCATTATTTCAGAAAAAAAACACACCAAACCCAGTTTCTATTGAGCTTCCAAGGTATTTTCTGTTACAGATGTTCAGCCTGAATCTGGTCTAACAATCTTACCTCATGAGTCAATGCTCTTGCCTGCGGTGTGAGAGGAACCGGTCTCCTTTTAATGTACTGATGAAGGCACTCATAAACCTACGAGCAGAAGTGTGAAAGTTAAGACAGTATGGCCCTAGGGACCAAATTATCATGCAAACACATGTCACTCACATGTCCTGAGCTTCTCTCGAGGCGATAATTTCCATTGGGCTAGAAAGCTAGTCCAATTTCTCCACCCCATGGGCTTCAGACTCAAAGGTCTATGCGTGGTTGATAGATAACCAGAGATACCTGGTTGGTCACTCTGGAAAACAGGATGCTGGCCTAGATAAGCCTTTGACCTGATGCAGTAGGACTTTTCTTGTGTTCTAACTTCAAGACTCATCCTCATCCCATACACATGTGCACACATGTTTACTCACTCCTTTCCTGAATTTGGCTTCTCTTAAGCATACTTCAATCATACATTTGGAAAGCATTCCAGAACTATACTGGGGCATAAAAAATGCACACTGTGGAACAGCAGCTGATGACTAAGTGAAGTTATCAACCATTTCCCATTCCAATACTGGAAGAAGGACTGAGGAATCCCAACAAATAGAGTAGTCTATGCCCAAGAAAAAAACAGGGAGCTGGTTGCCATTTCAGTATTGGAACATTGCATCACAGAGGATTACTAGAAACTCGCCTCTCCCCGGAAGTAAAAGCAGTTAATAGCTATAGCAAAGCCTTACAGTCCAATCCTATGGTGCCTGGCAGCTGGCGGAACGCACGTTGTGCTGTGGATGACTGCTTTACAGCTGTTGTAAAGCAGCTGCCAATGGCCCACACTGTCAGGCCACCGGCAGAAAGGTCAGAGCGGCCTCCCATGTGCCAGCAGACGGCTGAAGATCCATCGCGTAAGGTAGGCCGGCAGAATGGGGTAGGGGTAGGTGGTACGGGGGAGGGGTGGGCGGAACAGGGCGGTGATGGGGACAGGGAGGAGGGAAGATCGGGCTGAGGAAGGGGGTGAGTTTGTTGGTAGCAGCGCCCGCTGAATCCTAACCCCCTTCCTGATAGGCCTGATATGCCTACATGGCTCAATGTGGACTTGCGCCAGCTATTCAGCTGGCACAGGTCCAAGTTGACCCAGCTTGGTGTCTCTTCTGTGTATTTTTTTTTTAGATTGTGAGCCCTTTGCGGACAGGGAGCCATTTATTATTTATTTTACTGTGTAAACTGCTTTGTGAACTACTCCTGTTGAAAAGCAGAATATAAATATTCATCATCATCATCATCATCGTGGTTGCTAGGGCTTACCCTGGTGCAAGGGAACAAATGTTCCCTTGCCCCAAGGAGGCCTCCAGAGGTCAAACTCCCCCGGGGAGGGATCTGTCGTTTATGCTTTATGAAGCTCTGTGAAATGCCTTGTGTGTTGATGGTGCTGTGTGAATATGAAAAATAAAAACAAACAATAAAATACTGTATAAAAATAGTATTATTGAGGATTTTTTTTCAGAAAGGGGAGAAACAGGAACAGACCATTCCATCAGATAACACACTCATGATATCTGTCTGAATGTCTACGGTGCCACAAGGGTAGAGATTGAACAACAGGGAGAAGCAGCAGCCTTAACACTTTTGAAATGCCTGGGTTTGGCATTTGATGGAGACAGGAAGCTGGTCTGGATGGTTCATTGCCTGGACTAACCAGGCCAGTTTTGTCTGACTTATACATTATTCACATTTTATAATCAGACAAAATTAACATACACATACAGCGCAATCCTATCCAACTTACAGCACCGGTGTAACCAGCGGTGCAGCGAGAACGGGAGGCCCCAGAACGGAAAGGGGATTCAAATCCCCTTCAAAGGGGGAATTCAAAAGGGATTTGAATCCTTTTTTCGTTCTGGGGCCTCCCGTTCTCGCTGCACCGCTGGTTACACCGGTGGTGTAAGTTGGATAGGATTGCGCTGTGAGTGTGTGTACATATAAAGTGCAGAATAAATCATATATACTTATACACCCATATCTACAGGGTGCAGCATAATTCGCTTTACCAATAATAATCATTTTTATATTTTTAAGGAAAGTGACTTTTGTTTTGCCGCACCCTGCACATCTATCTATCTGTCTGCCAATTGAGCATAACTCTTCGTGCATTTGATGGAGTGGGTGGCGCAGTGGGTTATACCGCTGAACCATGAGCTGTCGATCGAAAGGTCGGCAGTTCAAATCCGCGACAGGGTGAGCTCTCGTTGCTTGGCCAGCTCCTGCCAACCTAGCAGTTCCAAAGCATGTTAATGCGAGTAGATAAATAGGTACCGCTTGTGGGAAGGTAAACAGCGCTCCGTGTTCCAGCCGCATGCTACGCGCTGCGGCAAGGAGAGTCATGCCGGCCACATGACCACGGAGGCGTCTTCGGACAACGCTGGCTCTTCAGCTTTGAAATAGGGATGAGCACCACACCCTAGAGTCGGACACGACTGAACTTAATTGTCAGGGGTCACCTTTACCTTTACCTAATCCATGAACATTTATGCGACCATATGTTTGGTAGTCTTGAAGGGAATATAAGCATACAGCGCAATCCTATCCAACTTACAGCACCGGTGTAACCAGCGGTGCAGCGAGAACGGGAGGCCCCAGAACGGAAAGGGGATTCAAATCCCCTCCAAAGGGGAATTCAAAGGGGATTTAATTCTCCCTCGCTTCCAAAGCCTCCTGCCCTGCCCTCCCCTGCTGGTCACACTGGTGGTGTAAGTTGGATAGGATTACACTGTTACAGTATTATGAATATGTATACACTGGTGACACTTCAGTTCACAAGGGTCTTCACCAAGATGGGTTTTACTGAGATACCTACTCTTAAAAGGACTCGCCTGCTTCTTCATCTCTGAGGTACCCTATAACTCCTTCTAAACATGCAAGAGCACTTTGTGATCTGTATACAATCTAAAATGGCAAATAATCTAAAATGGCAAATACTGTATCCTTGATCTCTCTCTATTGTATTGGTATGCTTATCTCTACACATTTGGTCACCATGTTCATGTTCAGCCTCACACACGCTATGAATACCAAACGTGAAATACAAAATGTACAGAAATTTTGAATGTGACATAGAGGCTCATTTCTGTTTGGGAAAATTGTAATATGTGAGACAAAGCTTGCCATCATCCCCAACCCCCAAATCTTCTCTGCCCACTCTATAATGTCTGCTGGTGCATCTTAAGAGTGTCGCAACCAATCACAGCTAGCAGGTGCAAATCGACAGGGCCATGAGGGGGTCACCCCAGGCAGCAAATGGGCAGAGGTGATAAAGCTGCAGAGGCTGGCATGCCACCAGCCATGGGGTGGGTGGCATTTGGCATGCTTCCTCAGGCACCAGAAGGACTTGGAACAGTCCTGCCAATTGGTGTAAATTAAACAAGTCCTGGAAGGCTCCATGGGTCCCCTCTATATTTTACACACATTTGGCACCTAGGGTTAGATGTTGCTTTTAGTTGAGTTGCTATTTGGTTGCATGGCAAGTCAACTATACCACCACCATTTTGAAACTTGGGTGTTACAAAGGGCCCAATCATCCTATCCAACATTCCTGCACTGATGCAGCCATGCCAATGGGGTGTGTGCTGCATCCTGTGATGGAAGAACAGTCATGGAGGTCTTCTCAAGGTAAGGGAGCATTTGTTCCCTTACTTTGGGGATGCATTGTGGTGACTGCATTGGCCCTGGAAAGTTGGGTAGAATTTGGCCCAAAGAGAAGTTTGCTTTTGGTGCCGCCAAAAGCACCGTGTCACACGCACACACTTCTGCTTCACTTGAGTTCCAGTTCATACTTTCATGACAAATAAGCAAGTACAACTGAGCTGCGATCCTTTGTGTACTGGGCCCTTTGCATCCGAGGCCTTCAAATCAATTCAATGTGCAGGTTTATTTGGTAAACAATCAGACTACATGTTATGCCTTTGCAAAAAGGCAGGCAGGACTTGCTTGCCAGGAAAAGAGACTTGGTTCAAACTTTGTTTCACAGTCTATTTTTCCTCCTGTAGAGGGCTGCAGACACTGGGTCATAAGAGAGAAAGATATGGAACTCACCCCATAAATGTTCCATATTTGTCACAGTGAGAAGTTGTTATGACAAACTTTTTTATCAGCTACTACGTAACAGGTTTTTGAGAAAGGGTCTTTTTAAAAATGTCTTTACAGGAATCAGATATTTTTGCATGTGGCACAGGTTGTTTTTTGCATCACTTGGCCCATCTAGTCTCACACACACACACACACACACACACACACACACACACACCATCGGCATTTGCACCCCATAGTCATCTGCAGATGCTGCTGGTTTTCCCTCCAGCACACCTGCTCTATCCTGCCCTCCCTTCCCCACCGACTACCCCATTCTTCCTGGCAGCAACAACTAGGCTGCTTGTGAGGCCTAAGGGGCTGACCCCCCCTCCTCATGAGCCCATGGGAGCAGAGAGGTGAGATAATGCAGACCCTGAGCTTGGTATCACCTGAAGTAAGAACACAGATGGGGAGAAGGGCTCCCTGTCTGCTAACTCCTGGGAATAAAGTCACAACAATTGTGATAAAAGCCAAAGCCTTTATTGAACAGTATCAGAAACGAAGCAGCCTCTGGAAGACCCATGAGTGGAGTTGCCAACCACCCCATCCCAGGAAGCATGTGGTGCCTTTGCCAGTTGTGCAACAGCAGAGTATCAGGCATCTGTAGGGTCTGGCTGCACCAGTGATATCATTATCATGGACTTTGCAAAGTGACAGCAAAGTGACAGACGTCTGGAACAAGCAGGTCAGCTGCCCCACAGAGAAACAGCTGGAATGACACTGGTCACTGCTGCCAGGCATGTGGTGGGCTTCCCTTGTGGGTCTGCACAGCTGGGCGAGTGGAAGATCCTGGGTCCTCTTCCCCTCTGGACAGCTGCCTGTGGAGAACAAAGAGAGAGTAGCAAGGCATAGACAGCAGCTTGGTCTCTGGATGTTCAATGTTCCCTGTTAGGGGAGCGGGTGTAGTACATGGGGTGCTATCTTTCCCTCCTCCGTGGGGAGTTGCAGTGGAACTGGGTGTGTAGTGACTACTCTGCTCTATGTGACCAGACATAACCCCTACTACTAACTGGGCAAAGAGGCAGCTTTTAATGTGGTGTCCTCTGACATTTAGTGGGGGGGGGGGAGAGCAACACCCCAGCATGGCGTCTTTTCCGGTGGCTGTTGCTGGAGTCTATTCTGCATCTTTTTTAGACTGTGTGACCTTTAGGGACAGGGAACCATTTATGGATATATTTTGCTAAGTACACTGCTTTGCGGACTACTTTTTCTTGAAAAGTGGTACAGTATTAGTATTAGTATTAGTATTAGTATTAACAACAACAACAACAACAACAAGTGTCTGGCCAGCAGAGGCCATGGTTGGAGTACCTGGCATTCACCAAGAGACTGATTATATTGATTATACTGATTTCTTCTAAACGTCTACATACTCATTCACTATACACACGAAAACCATAGATACAGGTGTAGTCTGGATGGCCCCAGTTGTCCAAAATCCTAAATTGCAGGTATTTAAATCTCTCTGAATTTTCCTCCTGTAAATAAATTGGGGGAGGGGGGAGAGAGAATAGAAGTTTTTTAGGGTTCTTTTTTTCACTCCTGTACAACATATTTTATTAAAATAAAAGAATATTGTCCCTAAAGTCTGCAAGTATTTGAATCCAGGATGGCATTTCCACCTAGGGATGTCAAAGACCCCTGTCTGAAACTTTGGAGGGTGCTACCAATCAGCACGGATTTTGGAAGCTACCTTATACCATCTAGCTCAGTCTTATCAACACTGACGGTGGCTTTCCAGGGCTGTAGATGGGAACCTTTCTCTGCGTGACCTGGAAACGCCAGTGATTGAGCCTGGGATCTTTTGTGTACAAAGCATCTGCTCTACCACAGAGCCACAACCCCTCCCCACAACAACTTGTCATGAGATGGACCAATGTTCTGACTCAGTTCAAGGCAGTCTCTGATGTTCCTAAGCACAGCTAGAAAGCATAAGCGTTCAGAGACATTGAAGAACATTTGAGATTTAAAACTCGCCCTACATCAAGGAGGGGAAATGAAAAGGAGTTAGCAGTAGGGTTGGAAAAAAGGCCAGTCCATCCATGAGGCTGGTTGAGGTGTCAGATTGCTGCCTCGGGCAGCAAACTGGTGGGGAGCAGCCAGGGCCTCTGAGAGGGGGGGCTAAGGGGGTACAATTGTACCCAGGACCAGGACCAAAAATGGGTCAAAAAGGGGGCCCGGAGCAAAAAAGGGGGGCCCAGGAGCCAAATTCACATGAAGCGAAGGGGCCCAAAAGAAACTTTGTACCCCCTGATAAAATTCCTCTGAGTGGCCCTGGGAACAGCCACCACCCACATGGCTCCACTGCTCCTTCTCCTCCTCCCATTACCTAGACTGGAAAATGAAGAGGGGGGGCGGAGCAGAAGAGGCAGGGTGGAGGAGGGTGGTGGGCTACAGCATCTCCAACACAATAGTCCACCAGGCTCCTCTCCTCCATCTTTCCTCTTCCACTTTCTCCCCCTCTTCTTTTTGCAGTAGAAGGAAGCAGAAGAAACGGAGGCTGACACATCACCAGGTAAGGGGGGGGAGCATTTGGCACACCACCTCATGCACCGTCTGAAAGCATGAATTACATACATCCATTTAGATGTATTTCCCATCCAATTAAAAGAATTCAGGGGTAGGTTTCAACAGGGATGTGGATCAAGTCTCTGATTCCAAGTCTCAAGTCAAGTCCCAAGTCCTTGGTTGCAAGTTGCGAGTCCCTATCTATTTAATGGGGAAAATGGGTTTAAAACTGAATAACATTCAACTTGTCGTGAAAGGCTCCAAGTCTCGAGTCGAGTCTTTCAAGTCTTTTACAATCACCGAGTCAAGTCCGAGTCAAGTCATTGACGCGACTTGAGTCTGACTTGAGTCCGAGTCATTAGACTCAAGTCTACATCACTGGGTTTCAATAATGAATCCCTTCTAGTTTTAACAAACTGATGAGGTAGTTCAGACTGAGGACTGGTGACTTGTTTAGTGATTTCTTTCTGTCACATCTTCTTCGGAGGCCCTGATTACCTTGACGGATGATGTTTAAGCTACAAGTAAAGACATTTTTATCCTCAGTAGTTTTTGACTAGAATTTGATTTTAATGCTGGTTTTGCCTGTTTCGTTTACTGGCTTTAAACTTACCCGTTTAAAATTCCATAAATTCCTTTTGTTTACTCTTTTGGTGTACGTATTCCCTTTTGGGGAATCTTCGACGGAGAGGCAAGATATAAACGATTTAACAAACATTTGAGGTTTACTGGTTTTTCAGGCCCCAAGACCTGAAAACCTGACAGGAAATACTGGCCAGCTGGCAACCATAATTTTTGTGTCATCACAAATTACGTTTCTGATGTGTGTATTACAAGGCAATGCCAACTTAGCACCTGGACTACAATTCAGTCCAGACGGTCAGGAAAAGTCCCCCAAGAATGAACGGGTGGTGAAGTGAGGGGACGGATTCCTCCTTAAAGTTAGCCTTCCAATCCTTTGGGACTTCTTTCTAGACAAGGATACAGCCTACCTCCAACCTGAAGGTCTGCGTAGCGGAACCCTCATTTCTGTACATAAAGGTTCCTAAGAAGGTTCCTTCCTGGTTTTCAAAGTCATCATTCAATCCCTGAAAGAAGACACAGGGGGGAAGGTAGAATAGGGTCTTCCAAAAGACCCCTGACAATCAATCATCATACAAACATCAGTATGTGATTAAACACAAACCACATATCAGGCAGCTTTTCGGTATAAGAAAGAGAGAGGCGGGTGCTCTGATAAATAGGAGGAAGTTACTCACGTAGACAGAGACATATTTAGGAGCACTAGATCTCTCTTTGTTGAAAGAAACCATCTCTGAAATATGTTCAAGACTGACAGCCACTGGGCGGATTGCTTGGGACAATTTGATGACCACATAGCCTTCACGTCCGTTCATGGCCCAACAATTCCCAGGCGCGTTATCTCGCTGAAAACCAAACACACCATGGCTATCAGGGAAGGGAGGGAGTAAGTCTGGAGCATTCAGAAAACAATATTTTCTTTTTGAACTCAGTAACTCTTAACACCCAGCCATTACATAGTAGTGGGAAAATAACATCTTGTCCATATTTTAGCAAGGCTACACCTGAACGAGGGAAATCTAGCCCATTTTAATTGACTTTAATCCAAATCTTGCTGAATTTTCCAGTAAGTACTTGGGACATCCATAAGGTTCCTCGCTGAATGCACCTCTCCCCTCCCCCCCCCGGGTTTTTCAACCCTTCTAATCCCCCAGAGGCTTCCGTGATGATAAGCCCAGCACATTTTGTGTTTTATTGTAGGCTACCAACCCAAAAAAAACCCTTCAGAATTACCCTTTCAGTGATGGTCTGACAGCAGGACCTGTAGTCCTTAGGTCATTTTTGCTTCTGAATTACCCTTTCATTTATAATATGCAAGCCAGACGTTGGCATGAAATGCCTGCATGGGCAAATCAGGTCCTGTATATTTGACCATGAAAGGCCACCTTTAGCTGCCATCATCGACTTGCTTAGTCCGACCATGGCGAACTGAAGACTGTGGGGCTGCACAGCAGTTTCTCTGCTAGATGCTCGAAAGGTGTGCAAGAAGAAGGGCAGAATGCTGATTTGCAAAGATTCCTACCTCTAGGATCACATCTGGTGATCGGGAGTATTCCCAGCAGAATATCCCGAACATGCATACACGAGCGCCTGTCAGAAAGCTTTCGCTGGTCTTCACAACGGAGGCACCTGCAGGTATTAGTGCATGCAGAAGAATCAAATCAGAATGAGGGGCTCAGAACTAGCACTAAGCAAAACACCAGCAAGTGTGTGTCCAGCTTTCACCGTTCATCACACACCCCCTGCTATGAACTAATGTCATTATTTCCATTTATTTCTAAAATTAACTACCGGTAATGGGCTAATGTATGTTGTGTTATCCAGTGTTTGCTAAGCTTGCTTAATGAGGCTTATACCCCTGCTAACTGAGCAAGAGGCACTTTTTCAATTGGTGCTCCTCTTACATTTAGCAGGGGGAGAGTTACTGGCCCCCTCTCACCCCAGCACAGTGTCTTTTCTGGTGGCTGTTTGTTTGCTGGTGGCGTTCTGCATCTTTTTTAGATTGCGAGCCCTTTTGGGAAAGGGAATCATGTAATCATTTGAGGCTTGGGGCTTTGCAAATCTTCCCACATTTACTGTCAAGGTGTCTTCTACAGTAATGATGTCTTGATGTGGCTGAAGGGCCTCAATCTGGCGACTGTGCAGGAATGAGCAAAAATAACCAAAATATCATTTCAGATGAAGCAAAACAGCTCCTCCTATGTTCAAACTGTTCCTGGACTCTACCACTTCAAACAGCAGGTGGGGGATTTCATGCCTGAATGTTCCTGTAGTAAACAGGCCTATATCTTTTGGTTTAACTCCATTTTGATTCTCAGTCTTTTGGGATTCTCTGCCTGCTTGTTGCAGTGCCTTGGAGATTGGCAGGCGTCCAGCAACCATGAAGTTGCATTTTTTGGTTCTGTCCTGCCTCGGGAGTCTTATCTGTATGGGAACTGAGTTGGTTAGTCATTCCCTCATTATTCCCTCATTTCAACCACCTCATTCCCTCATTTCAACCACCTGTGTTAAACATCATGAGACTCTTTCAGTTGGGAGGGGAATGAGGAGTTTGAACGTGTGTCATCTTTTGATTGGTCAATTGTCTTTGTCCATCCCCTGATCCCCAAAAGTGTATTTAAACCGTCCTTTGAGAATCCACTTTGGAGCATCCCATTTTTACTTACTGCCTGTGTGTTATGGCGTTTTGTGGAGTTGGCTTCCTGGGCTGAACTGCCCTGATGCCTCCCAGTCAAGCCTGGCTGGGTGGGCCCCTGCACAGCATCCCTGCCTGGGATGGCTGAAAACCTTATTCCATCTTTGGTGAGTTCTTCAGGGAAATGTTAAGCTTAGGAGTTATCTCTTTTTTGTGTTATGTTCTGTTCTTCTGTATGTTGTATGCCTTATTTATTCCTGTGTCTCTTCTATGCCTTTTGCATAGTCTAAATTAAATAAAACTCTATTTTATACACTGTGGTTTTCCTTTGAACCAACCCCAGCTAAATCCAAAGCCTACGCTGGCCACACGCTACCCTGTTCTCTCTCACGTTGGGTCATTTGGAGTCACTTGGTCAGGGAGTCACTTGACCCACGGTCCTGTACTCTGCAGCCCCCCCAGAAGCTGGGGTTTGGGGGGAGCTAGGAGGCCCCCAGCTGGTGGCAGTCTACCATTGTCCCCCTTGTTTTGGGGGTGCCCCCCTCCTTGTCCAGGTTGGGGGGGGAAGGAGCAAGGGGGGAGTGGCGCATGCTGGTTTGCTGGCCTTGTTCTGTGCTGGACTCAGGGTGGCCATAAACCCCCCTTCTCTACAGTTCCCCTACAGAAAGATCATCCTGCACATTAACAAGCATGGAGAATGCTAGGAGGGAACCCAAATCCTTACCATCTAGTTTCCCAGGTGGTATTGCTAGCACAGGGGTAACATTCAGGCAGGTAATCCCTTCCCCTGCTGCAGTTTTCAGTGGTTTTGTCCAGGAACCGTTGTGTTCATGGAGTAAGTTTTTTTACCTCAGCTGTAACTCCATCGGTTGTTTCCAGGTATGAAAAGACCCACGCATACCACACTGAATTCCTAGAGGGAAACACGAACCGCATTTATTACTTTCTGAATCGGTCAGAAAATCCTGGCTGGAGCAGGGACGGCCCATCAATGGCTCTGCTAGTATGGGTACCTGAACCGCTCCGCTGTCTAGACCCCTTGGGGTTGGCTGTGATAGACTCCCTCGGGCAGTGACCGAGGGGGCCTGGAGCCAGGGTGTTTACGCCAGTTAAGCAGGGGGAGTTAAATGGCTAGAGCCAATTCCCCTGACCAGTGCCCGCATGCCTTGAGGGGGGGAAAGCTTCCCCTAGTTACGGTTGCCTTGCAGGTCTTGTTTCATTTCAATAAAGTGACCAGTTTCTCCAACGTATCTTGTCTGGCGTATTCATTCTGGGGGGGGGGGTGCCAGGGTAATCCCCACATGCAAACATGAGCTCCTGTCGGGAAGCTTTGGCTGGTCTTCACAACGGAGGCACCTGCAGGTATTAGTGCATGCAGAAGAATCAAATCAGAACGAGGGGCTCAGAACTAGCAAGTGCTAAGCAAAACACCAGCAAGTGTGTGTCCAGCTTTCACCGTTCATCACACCCCCCCTGCTATGAACTAATGTCATTATTTCCATTTATTTCTAAAATTAACTACCGGTAATGGGCTAACGTATGTTGTGTTCTCCAGTGTTTGCTAAGCTTGCTTAATGAGGCTTATACCCCTGCTAACTGAGCAAGAGGCACTTTTTCAATTGGTGCTCCTCTTCTAAACAGTCTGCATTTTGTATCTGTTGTATTCTGTATTCCCAGTCAGCCCATCAATCATCATTGGAGAAGGAAAGTGGATTCAACCAGTGGAAAGCACCAGAAAGGATTACGTTTTATGAAAAATGCCAAGAAGCATCAGGAGTACTTCACAAAATGGAAAGAAGTGGAAACAACTTTAGTTGGAAACAGAGGGCTTATTGATGCAGAACTTCAACCATAGGTGGTGGCGTGATATTTCAAGAATCCTTCACTGTTGTATACAATTTCTTGTGACTCAGAACCTGGCATTGCCCGGACACAGAATCACTTATGGTAGAGATGATGACCACAATGTAGGTAACTTCCTTGGCTTACTGAAACTGAGGTACCCTAGGTTATGGTTATGATTTTGCAATACTACTAGGTAACACTACCCTAATCACAAGTAAAGCTCCTCTCTGATTCTGAAGTAGAGGCCTGTAACTGTGAGAACTATTACTCCAACTATTACTCCAATTCTTGCATTCCAGCACTAATCACGTAGAAGCAAGTGTCCTTGCACGTGCTAATCATGTACGCACATATGTAACTCTAATTAGAAAGTACAACCCCTCCTATGCAGACTCAGCCATGAACAAGCCATGCTTTGTGAAACTGGACATTACTGGACACTATTTCATAGATAAGCATATATGGAGGTGTGAAGGTGATAGGCTAGAAAACACCGCAAACAGGAGGAGAAATTGTTGATTATGCATGACGTTTAATTTGCTATAAAAGCTTTCAATGCCTCGTGCTCGGGGCCTCAGTCTTTTGGAGCTGACTCCACTGGGGTCATTTGTTCCATGGAATAAATCTATCCTGAATTCTATTATCTGTTTGCTGTGCTGTTTATTGGACAACGTGGAGCCTGAATCCAGTACTACTTTATGGTGTACTACAAAACTACTGGCCATCTTTGACCCTGTCATGAAAGAAACATCAGTCATGTGGAAGTCATCCAGGATCCACAGCTTATTTTTCACTGGATGTCCAGAACAAATTCTGGTGGCTTTTTTGGTGGCTGTTGCTGGTGGCGTTTTGCATCTTTTTTAGATTGTGAGCCCTTTTGGGACAAGGAGCCATTTAATCATTTGATTTTGTCCGTAAACTGCTTTGAGAACTTTTTGTTGAAAAGCAGTATATAAATCATCATCATCATCATAAATCCACATGGTGGCATCTACGGTTCACCAGAGTTTACTGAAAAGCATTAATCATTAAATGAGGGAGAAAAACAACATGAGGTCTCAAGAGTTGGCTTTTCTCTGTGAATTCGAAGAAACAAAAATGTCCGTGTGCCAGAAAACACGTTCAGACTGAAAAGGAAATGGTTGGTTTGGAGTCACAGGCAACAATATGCTGGTCTTTGTTCATCTGGCATAGTTCAATGGGATGTCTGAGCTTGACAACTCTTTACAAGTTCATCAATGTCTGCCTTGATATGTGTTGTGGACATCCGCAGGCAACTCTCAAGTGACTTGTCTGTTTTGATTTTTGGATTTGATGAAACTCATGTTAGAAAAAGCTTGTTCGCAGTGGTATGTGGAGCCAAACATTGAAAATATGCAAAGGCCAAAATCGCGAAGCAATGGAAACTGCTCCTTGCTAAGTAATTTAAAGAACTGTGCCCGTGTCAGCCTGTTGTATGAGAAATGGGTCAGACTGAAGTTCACACAGTTCCATTTGATAGCAGCATTCCACAGTTGAGTTGAGTTTTGGGATTGCTGAATAGCATGAGCGAGGGCTTTAGTTCAATAAAGTCATGAAATCGTGCTTCAAAATTACATTTCAGAATGTCTAAGTGGGGTCTATAAGCACTAAAATTCATGGAATCACCCAGATCATCATTAATCTCTTTGCAAGCAGGAAAATAAAAAAGTCATCGCGTTCAAACTGCTCTGCAAGCAAAGACAGCTTGCGCTGAAACCCAGCAATTGCAGTATACAGCTGACAAATGTCCTGATTCATACCCTGCAGAGATTTATTGAGATTATTGAGATGACTCGTGATATCAGTTAGAAATGCTAGTTCTCCAATAAACTCTGTATCAACCATTTTCTGTTGAAGGACTCATTGCAGTTCATTTCAATAAGGGACAGATGTAACTCTTTCCTGGCTGAAAAAATCTTTCCAGGCATTTTCCTGAACTAAGCCAGAGGACGTTAGAATGAAGGAGAAGGTCTCCATACTCTGCATCAAGCTCTTCAACAAAACTTTTTAGCTTTCGATGAAGGAGTGCAGGATTTCCACCTCGAATGACATTTGTGATTTTAACAACCATCTTCATTGTGTCACTCAATTTCAGGTGTTTGGCACAAAGAGACGCTTGGTGTATGATGCAATGAATAAAGGGACACTTGACACCGTTTCTGTAGCAATTCCACAAGTCCTGATATTTTTCCTGTCACTGATGGTGCACCATCTGTTGCAACCGAACTTAGTTTTTCAAGACCTCCGAATTTATTAAGCACAGTCACAACTTCATGGTAGATATCTTGCCCCGTTGTGGTTCCATGAAGAGGAGCCATGGCTAATAGCTCCTCAAAGACAGAGAAATCACTGAGCACACCATGGACACTATTACAAGCTGTGCTGTGTCCGTCACATCAGTGCTCTCATCCACAGCAATTGAAATATAGTCTGCAATCAACAATATTTCATGCAGCTTAACCACCACATTGTCAGATAAAGATTGTACCTGGCGTGATACCGTTTGATGGGACAAAGGCACCAATTCAAAGCGCTTGGCTGTTTTTTCAACATTAAAAGCTTTGGCCATACCAATAGCACAGGATTTCACATGATCACCATCACGAAATGGTTTCATATGTTGCCCAATTGATTCTGCCACAACAAATGATGCTTTGCAAGCAGATATCTGGTCAGAGGTCCATTTTTGAAAGAGTTGCGTCTGATGAGTGAATTTCTTTTTCAGTTCTTTGACAAGGGTTTCTCTTGCTTCATCGTTGACATTGCAATACTTTGAGGCATGATTAGTAGTGTAATGGCGATTGATGATGTACTGTTTGAGCACACTGACTACTTGCATGCATTCAAGACATTGTGCCTTGTCACCAGATTGCACAAAAAGATATTCCCTTGTCCAGCGATCTTGAAAACCGTGTTTCTCATCCTGAACCAACCTCTTTCTCTTTACACTCATTGTGTTGGGGGAAAATGATGAAACGTAGTATTTTTAAAATTAGAAAGCAAATATAATTGTGGTTTGCCTTTCTGGCTGGCAAAACTGAAACACAATCAAACAGCTTTTGGCAGAAAAGGCCACAGAATGAGAACTAAGCAAATATAATTGTAGTTTCCCTTTCTGGCTGACAAAACTGAAACAGAATAAACTGGATTATGGCAGAAAAAGCCACAGAATGAGGACTAAGCAAGCAGAACACTGAAATATTTGGTAAAGTTGAATAGAGAACACACAGACACCTCCTACTCCTCTAAAGCCCACTCCCAAATCTTTTTATGATTTCTCCAACCCCGCCCACAAACCCTCCCATCTGGTGATCCCTGGCCCCTCCTTCCTTTATTTTTCCCGCTCAAACTCTGTGTGGGGCGAGTTCATGTTCCCAGAGCTCTTGGCTGTTTTTAATACAGTAAAACCTTGGATTGCGAACATAATTGGTTCCAGAAACATGCTTATAATCCAAAGCACTCGTATATCCAAGCAAATTTTCCCATAAGAAATAATGGAAACTCAGATGATTCGTTATTCTGCAAGAGATCTTTGTGTGTGTCTGCATTATCTCCTTGGGCTTCTGTTCTCCCCCTCCCTCCTTCCTCCCCTCCCCTTTGCAAAATCTGAGCTGCAGAATCTGAGCCTTGTGTTGCAGAGTAAAAAGGGCAGCCAGCGGGGGGGGGGGGGAGAAGGAAAGCTTAATGAGCCCAAGCCTGGGAGAGCAGTTACATTTGCAGAAGTTGCAAAAGCAAACCTCTGAGCTATTCTGCACAAACGCATTCTAGCAAGAAATGCAAACTAGCTCATTAAGCTGGGAGCTAGCTAGCTCATTAAGCTGGATGGAGAACAGCTTGTTAATGAGCTTGTTAACAGCTTGTTAATGTTTGCAAAGACATGGGGAGAGGAGGAAAGCAGCTCAATGAGCAGGGCCTGGTAGCCTGCAGACACACACAGAGATCTCTCCTAGAACACAATGTACTCGTATTGCAAGACCTTGCTCGTTCATCAAGTCAAAATTTACACAACAATTTTACTCATCTTGCAAAACACTTGCAAACCAAGTTACTCGCAATCCAAGGTTAATTAATCTTATTGAAGTTGAAGGATTTCACTATATTGTGAACATTGCTGATAATGCAAATGCTAGGAAAGATGAAGGAAAACCAGTGTGTCATGCTAAACAAGATGGTTGCTATCATAAAGACTGTTATTACTCATGGCATGTTAAATTAGGACACCACAACATGCAAAGCATTGAAAAATTATTGATTGAATGTGGGATCAATGCTCCCAAATGTGATAAAGCTAAAGAGAGATGTGATGTTTGCATAAAGGCAAAAGGTACAGCTCCAAGTTATTCAGGGGATCCTAATGCACAAAACAAAGAATTCTTAGAAGTCTACTCAGATCTTGTAGGACCAATACCACTCTCAGTTGGCAGAAATAAATATTTTGTGATTTTTACTGAAGCAAAGACAAAGTACAGTTTTGTGTATATACTCAAAAATAAAGATGAAACTCTTGATAAATTCAAATGCTATGTTGCAGCAATCAATAATAAGTTTGGTCAAGCTCCACTTTTATTACGCACAGATGGTGGTGGTGAAAAATTAAACCGCACGATACAAGAGATGTGCAGATCCATGTTGATCCATGAGGGATTACCTAATTCCCTATGGGGGGAAGCAGTAAACACTGCAATATACTTGCACGACAGAGTCCCATGCAGAGTGACAGGGAAAACACCTTTTGAAATGTGGTTTGGTAAGAAACCTGGACTAAAACATATCAAAGCATTTGGCTCCAAAGCGTATGCGTATATTCCTAAAGAGGGAAACTTGACTCAAAAACTGAAGTTGGAGTTAATGTTGGCTATCCCCTTGGAGGAAAAGGATACAGGATTATGAATCCAAAGACTTTTGAAATCAGATCTTGTAATGTTGTGTAGATTGATGAAAGCAATGTAATGCAAGCTTCTAAAGCAACTGAATCGACAGTGACAACTGTTCTGGATGATATAGAAACTGCTCAAGAGGGACTGATAGATTGGTTACACATAGAGACTACCAGTCAACCTGCAGCTTCACCTTCACAGGAAACTATCCATACAGAAAGGGAAGCAGAAACTGGACCAAAAGAAACTGTAAACGTAACCACTGTGAGACGTTCAGAAAGAAGCAACAAAGGTATACCTGCACAGATGTATGGATTTTGTGAAAATCTACAAGCTATAAAAGAACCTAAAAACTGGAAAGAAGTGAGCATGTTAATCAGAAAAAAAGGAAATGGATAGATGCAATGGAGGAAAAATTTCAATCTTTACAAGAGAAGCAAGTTTGGACTCTTACTGAACTACCTCCTGATAAACAAACCATTGGATGTAAATGGGTCTTTAAAGTGAAAAACAATCCCAATGTTGATTAATGATATATGTTGTTTGCATGACTTTCATATTAGATCTTGAGAAGGGGTGTTGGAATTATGGCAAGATCAAATACTCAGTCATTTATAGGGTTAATGTGTCTGTTGGTTAAGCCCGGGAAAATGTAAAACAGCGATTGGCTGATAAGATCTGGTGATCTTCAAGCAAGAGTCCACAGAGAAGAAGAATCTCCATTTTGTTTGAGAGAGAGATGTATGTGCTTTAAGTATGAGCTTGAACCTGTCTGAATCTCCTTATCTCTATGTTATTAGTTAAGTAAAGTTAAATAAGTTTAAGAATCCTGACTCAGCTTGTTTATTACAATGATTAAGATTCATTTCAACCTCCAAAGTAACAAGAATCCCTTCAATAATCCCAACCCTTTCACCCCAGCACAGTGTCTTTTCTGGTGGCTGTTTGCTGGTGGTGTTCTGCATCTTTTTTAGATTGTGAGCCCTTTTGGGAAAGGGAGTCATTTAATCATTTGATTTTGTCAGTAAACTGCTTTGCGAACTTTTTGTTGAAAAGCGGCATATAAATACTGTTAAATAATAATAATAAATAATGTTATAATATAAATAAATAATGTTGTCAACTTGTGCTAAGAAGTTCTTCCTCAGGCTGCATAAATGTGGATAGGATTGCAGCCTTTTTAAATAAAACTTTTAAAATACATATAAATTAAAGAAATAGCTGTCCTTTTATGGATATGAACATGATGGGATCCAGTGATGTGAAGAACTTGTTAGAAACTGGCCAATTTTCTGACACATCTAAAAGTACTGGATCTTTTCCTGAAACATCTAAAAGGAATGGAAATTAAATCCATTTAAATAAATAGCTTGCACTTGTACTTGCTGTAACAGAATATTTGAACTAATACCATTGAAGGGTGTTTGTGGGTCTGTATTTGTGTGTGTGTTTCATGAATGTCCTCCATTTTGGGGTGCCTTGTCCTCCTTTGCGGTTAGGACATCTGGTCACGCTGCAGGTGGACAAGGTTTTCCTTCTCACGAGTAGTACAGTCAGCCCTGGTATCCTGGCATTCCCTTAGTTCTCTACAAGAAGTCTGAGAAGGCACATGGATTCCTTGCATTCCTCATTGATAAAGATAAGCGCCGACTTTGTCCTTTTTAGCTGATGTGCTTACAGTCCTCCGTAGGTACCAGAAGCAGCTGCGAGGAGACAGGATCACCATCCTTGATCTAGAGAAGTTGGCAGCATTACTAAAATAAAAGCTAACGGTACGGAAAGAACATTACTTGTTGTCCTAACGTTTCGCTCCTAAACCATGAGAAGCATTATGAAAGGTGCAGCAACTTGCTGTCTGCTCTAGTTCGTCTTAGCCTTACCTTCTAGGCAAGACCTCCCCTGAGACCTGAGTTCAAGAGAGGAAACGGAAGACTCCTGTGAGGTGATCCTGCTTCAGTTTGCTGAAGACTGTTTTGCCCTCATTCATTTGGATGCCCCTCCATCAGGGGTGAAGGTGCCACACACCTTTTTTGTTGTGGGGCTGGTCTCACAATAGCAGGGTTGGGAACTGAACCAAAAAAGCAAATCAATATATCATAGTCAGCCCCACAGCAGCTAGCCTTTAACTATGTACCGGAAAGACAGATACAGAGAAAAATCCTGAAGAAGAAAAGGAGCTTGTAATGGTGCACTCTCACCCCCTCTGTTGGGCCTTGTCTCGTTACCTTATCTAGAAACGTTGGGAGAGGACCCAGTTGAGGGTTCTTTTTAAATACTTTGACCTCAGATGATCCAGCAACAATATGATGCTGATCCGTAAGAAACCAATACATGCATGACTACATGTTTATTTGGTAAACAATCAGACTACATGTTTTGCCTTTGCAAAAAGGCAGGCAGGACGTGCTTGCCAGGAAAAGAGACTTGGTTCAAACTCCTGGCTTTGTTTCACAGTCTATTTTTTCCTCCAGTAGAGGGCTGCAGACACTGGGTCATAAGAGAGAAAGACATGGAAGTCGCCCCATAAATCTTCCATATTTGTCACAGTGAGAAGTTGTTACGACAAACTTTTTTATCAGCTAATGCTGAACAGGTTTTTGAGAAAAGGTCTTTTTAAAAATGTATTTACAGGAATCAAATATTTTTGCATGTGGCACAGGTTGGTTTTTGCATCACTTGGCCCATCTAGTCTCTCTCTCTCTCTCTCTCTCACACACACACACCATAGTCATTTGCACCCCGTAGTCATCTGCAGATGCTGCTGGTTTTTTCTCCAGCACAGCTGAACAAGCAGGTTGGCAGCCCCACAGAGAAACAGCTGGAATGACACTGGTCACTGCTGCCAGGCATGTGATGGGCTTCCCTTGTGGGTCTGCACATCTGGGCGAGTTGAAGATCCTGGGTCCCCCACGCGCCCCAGTTCATAGTCTTTCTGACCAGCGAGGCTGCACTGCAGCGAGATATAACGTTGCACACCGCGCTACGTGAATGGTTGTGGAGAGAGCGTTCGGGATTGTTTCAGCGCTTTCGCTGTCTCCACCTGACCGGGGGCCGTCTGATGTGGACAGCCAATAAGGCCGCCAATCTGTTTGCGGTGTGTGCCATGCTCCACAACCTTTGCCTACGGCGGAATACCCCATTTGTCGGGCGGAGGGGGCGGGGCAGGCAGCCATGGAGGTGGAGGCCGCAGAGGAGGAGCCAGCGCGGCGGCCAGGGCAGTACCCTAGGGGCATTGCGTGTCGTCAACAGGTCACCACCGAATTCTTTGGCCCATGATGTCCAGGTCAGTTAGCAACCAGTAGGGGGGGCCGGGCCAGTCGCAGGGCACCGCCACAAGGGCCACACCCTTAACCGTGGCCATACCCCTCCCTCCCCAGGGACCTGGCACCACTGCATCTAGATGGCAGCGCCCCCTGCCCACCACCGAGGCTGACGCCACCACCACCAGCACCAGCACCACCCCCGGACCAGAGGACCCGCACCATGGCATGCACCCACGGACGAAGAGACTAGAGACATTGTGGCCAATATAAAATGTATGTTTTTTTACTTTAAAATATACTTAAAAAAACATATTAAAACCATGGCCTCACAAATCAGCCTGAACAGGCCCAGACCCCAACAGGGGGCACAGGGCAGTAACACAGGACGGGGTGGTGGAGGGGGGAGGGAAACATCAACGGTTGCAGAGGGGGGCTCATTGGGGGGGCGAAGGGACACAATGCCCAGGCTGACCAGGAGGACGGAGTGGGCTGCCAGCAGCTCACTTTGCCTGGCCAGGGCCTCCTCCATGTGGCCCAAAATGAGGCCTGCCAGTGGCAGGGTTGGCCGGTGGCGCAATGCCTGGATGTCGCGTCGGACCTCCTGGATGTGGCCGTGGAGGGCCCAAGCAGAACCCTCCACGGTGCGTAGGCGACGGTGCACTTCAGCCTGATGGCTGGCTGCCTCCTGCGGCCTCAGCACCATGTTGCGCAGGACCTGCCGCATTGTGCCATGGAGCCGTGGGGCCATTGCTGAGCCTGTGGGATGAGAGAGAGAGAGAGAGAGAGAAAAAAAAAGAGGGGGGTGTTATAGGTGTCACCCCCAGCCAAGCTGTTGTCAGGGCCCCCCTCCCAGGACACCTTCCTGCCCCCCCCCCCCGGGCAGCCACCCTAGACGTCAGCTGGAGGCTGGACTTCTCACAGCAAACTTGCCAGGCCATGACAGATGGCCACTGTTTTGCCAGGCTGCGGCTCCTCCTCCCCTCACCCTTCTGCCACCCCAGGATGTGGCACCACCACCCCCTGACCCTGCACTGTGCCAGCCCGACCACTGTGGGCCTTGGCCCTGGGATGTGGCAGCTCCGCTGGGCACAGGCAGGTTGTCGTGGCCTCACCACACAGGATTCCACCCCTGCCAGCCATCCCTCTGGCCGCCAGCCGCCTGGCATCCACCGTGCCACTACGAGACCCTGGCTGGGGCACTGGCCTGGGGTGTAAGTGCATCCTGGCCTCTGAACCCAGTTCCCAGCCTAGTGTGCGTGTGGGGGGATGGTGGTCACTTACAGTGGCATCGGGCCCTGGCAGCTTGGCACTGGCGGTCTCCGCAGCACCCTGTCTGGGTGGCCTGCTCACGCTGCCCAGGGGGCTCTGCTGGTGGTTCTCCTGCTGCTGCCTCCGCCATCGCCTCCTCAGCTGCCGCAGAGGTTTTGGGCCGCTGCTCCTCCTCCTCCGCCGCCTCCACTATGACGTCATCTGCCGCAGGTAGGTCCTCCGGGGGCCTTTGGAATGGCAGGGGAGGGGGGCCCAGATAGGTGGGCCACCGCAGCTCCCTCTGGCCCCTCCCTGGAGGATGGAGACGAGGATGAGGACACCACCCGCCGCACACGACGCCGCGGTAGCGGGGTGGGTGACGCGGGTGGTGGTGGTGGTACTGCTTCATGCTGCCCCTCTGCCTGGCGTATGGCCGCTGTGGGGGAGAAAACTCATGCGGTTAGTGCCACCATGTTCGGGGCACCCATACCCCCCCGGGCCACCCCATGTGACATTGGCACCCTCTTCCACTCCCTCCTGCCCCCTGTACGGCTACCAGGGCATCTGACCCAGCGTTGGCAACCCCCCCCACCTCCCCAGGGCCGTGCAGGCCCAGCTTCCCAGGCTGGTACTCTTCTGCCTCAGCCCATCAGCTTCCCATGGACCCCCGGAGGCCAGCCATGTGCCTAGCTGTCAGGTGCTGGAGGGGGGCCCAGACAGACTGGCAGCCTGCATGGGATGGAGCACCTGGGTCACAGTTGGCGCCGTGCCCTCACAGACAGACACAGAACCAGGCCGGCTGCACCCGGCAGGAGAGGACCGAGAGGCAGGCCTGACATCAGGAGCGAAGGCAGCACGCAGCATGGCCTTTGCCTATGGAACTCCCTGCCACGGTATGTAGGTGCGGAAGGCTCCAGGGACAGGGTCCTGTAGGCGGGGGCCTGGACAGTTGCATGGCATGCCCGACCCTCTGGGTCTGATCTGTCTACGTGCCGAAGCAAAGGGGGTGAGAAGGGGGCCGGGACCCCGTCCTCCCATGCCCTCCTGGAGCCCTCTGGTGGTTCCGCTGCCAGATAGGGGAAAGAACCCAGAGGTTGGGCCGGGGGGTCAGCAGGCACAGGCATCTGGCCAGAGACGAGGGGTCAAACTACATGTTACCAACAAAAAGAAGGCTGAAAGAGCAGCAAGCCAGACCACTTCAAACAGGGCTGGGGGGGGGGGGGGTTCAGCCCACCTGAACTCATGACTTTGAAAGTGAACCTAGAGAAAATTCAGCTCAACCCTACAAACTTCAATCATTTTATATCATTTTGACTTACATGGATGTATAAGAGCTCTAGATTGTCAAGCCGTTTTCAATAACATTGCCTCAATCAATTCCATGCATAATTTCCAGCAGCCAAAACCTATCTTTGAGAAGAGGAAAAAAACTACTAACCCAGCTTTATGTGACTCACCTTCTGGGGCAGCTCAAATTCACGGACACGTTCACAGGTAGCTAGGAGATGCTGGGAAGCAATGAGGTGTTCCAGGAGATGTTTGCTGATGATGGGTCTCATTCTGGCGACTGTGCAGGAATGAGCAAAAATAACCAAAATATCATTTCAGATGAAGCAAAACAGCTCCTCGTATGTTCAAACTGTTCAAACTGTTCCTGGACTCTACCACTTCAAACAGCAGGTGGGGGATTTCATGCCTGAATGTTCCCCTACAAAAAGATCATCCTGCACATTAACAAGCGTGGAGAATGCTAGGAGGGAACCGACATCCTTGTCATCTAGTCATCCCACCTCTTTGGGCCCCAAAGAAGCCCACCCTAACTTCCAACAGGCCAATAGCTGTGGCAAGTTTTGAGTGTTCCTCTCCATGATCTTAATCATCCTCCAACAGCCCTGCAAGGGAGGCCAGCAGGATTCCTTTCCAGGACAGGAGGGGGGGGGTTGAGAGGGACTGAAGAATGGGCTTGGCACAGCCCCCCCCCCTCTTTTCCTCAGAGAAGAGGAAAAAACTACTAACCCAGCTTTATGTGACTCTTCTTCTGGGGCTTCGCAAATCTACTGACATTTTCAAAGGTATCTACGCGATTCCGGATTTCATTTAGTTCCTGATGGACAGCAGTGATGTCTTTCTGGAGACGTTGCTGAAGGGCCTCATTCTGGCGACTGTGCAGGAATGAGCAAAAATAACCAAAATATCATTTCAGATATCATTTCCTCTTATATTTAGCAAGGGGAGAGTAACTGCCCCCCTCTCACCCCAGCACAGTGTCTTTTCTGGTGGCTGTTTGTTTGCTGGTGCTGTTCTGCATCTTCAGCCCTTTTGGGAAAGGGAGTCATTTAATCATTTGATTTTGTCTGTAAACTACTTTGCGAACTTTTTGTTGAAAAGCGGCATATAAGTACTGTTGTTAATAATAATAATAATGATGATAATCATTTGTTTTTAAATACAACATTTAAACATTTGTTTAAATAAAACCTCTCTCCCTTCTGCAGTCCCCTCTCCCTGTCGCTCTCTCCCTTCTTTGACGCAGTGCTGCCTCGCTATTTCTCCCTCACTCCGCCTTCCTCCCTAAGGCGTTGCGCTGTTGGCATCAAGGCTTCATTGTCACAAGCACAATACAATCTCAGCTAAGCTTGTGAGACTTCTCAGCAACATTTTTTTTTCTATTTTCTGGAGACAAGACTGGAGTCAATTCTTGACCTGTGGGGGTTTATCCTCGCCTTACCCGCAGACTTCAGAGCAAGATCTTCCTTCCGGATGTATCCGCTGCTCCCAGCCGTGGAGCCACCCAGTTGCGGGAAACGATCCTGTCAGGGAAATACAAAGTCTAGGGGTGTGTTGACAAGTGGTTTGCAGGAACTAAATCAATACTCCAACACAAAAACAGGATTCCATCCACCATCCAATTGTATTTGTGCAGAGATATATTACAGTGAGTTACAGCCAAAGTTGTCAGAATGCAGAGGTACTCAATATAGGTACACCAGACTCGATTGATTGATATTTCTTGCTTGTTTGCTTGCTCATTCTCATGCGAGACTGTATGCCTGCTTTTATACATCAGAGAGGAGGGCTGTTTTGCTCTTAGGTACACACCCAAGCTCAGCTGTAGAAGTTTGGGTGATTAGAAACAAGTAAGTTTGTGCTTAAGAGAAAAGAGCAGTGACTCAGCACTTCTTATCTTACATAACAAGACCTGAGGATTTCTAGTCCTTCAGACCTCAACACCCCTCCAAATCCTTCAAGTCTTGCTTCATAGTACATTCTTTAATGCCCAGTTCGCGGCAGATGTACTCATGCTTGGTTACAGTTAATGGCTTTGTGAAGATATCTGCCAATTGTGCCTCTGTGGGACAATAGCGTAACATTAGACAATTTCATACTGCCTCTCTCACATTAGCATGTCTCAGGTCTATATGTTTGGTTCTATTTTTGAGTCGGTCAGAAGTGGCCATACTTATACAGGCCTCATTGTCTTCGAGGACCGGAATAGGTGAACTCATATCTAGACCTAGGTCCATCAGAGAACGCAGCATGTTTTCTCGTAGAGTCCATCTCTGCTTTCAATTTCATGGCTTGCTCCCAACGTATCCTGTCAGCTTTAGGGAGCTTTAAAACTTGGGAATAATCCCGTGGTTCCTAGCCTATAGCTTGACACACAGAAAATGACTGTGGTACATAATGATCAGGAGGTTTTGTTTCACGTGCAGATCTGCGTAGGACAGGCAAAACTGGACTCTCTGGGGTTATTCCACCTTCCTGACTAGCTTCAGTTTTGGGCTGACGTAGCCCCTCCTTTCTGCTACTTTGTTGTACCTGCTGCCTAGGTGACTCTTGACCAGTCACATGAGAACCAACATCTCTTTCAGTAATCTCTGGTGTGAGAGGCAAAAATACGGATGGAGCTCTTTGTACAGATTTCCAATTGGGGTCATAGAATTTTACAGACCTGGAAATTACAAGTTTACCTGTCTTGGTAATGAGTCTGTACCCTTTACTCCCAGGCTCATACCCTGACAGGGTGACAGGCTGAGATCTGGAAGATTGCTTTCTGGCTCTTCTCTTCCCCACAAATACCAAAAGGACACAACTGTTTTAGAGAAGGAGGTTTCCCATGTAACATCTGATAGGGAGTCATCCCAACAACAGAGGAAAATGTGCGGTTAAACAGATAACATGCACACTTAGCAGCTTCAGCCCAGTAACCAAAAGAAAGTTGGCTATCTGCTAAGAGAGCACGCATTTTGGTCTGCAGAGACCTTCCATAACTTTCTGCAACACCATTTTCCTGGGGACAGTAAGGGTTTGATAAATGGTGATGTATCCCTCTCTTTTCTAACCAAGCCACAAAAGGTTTGTTCAGAGACTCAGTACCATGGTCAGGCTGCAGACTAACCAGTTTATGTCCAAACCTACATTCAGCATAAGCTGCCCACCTTTTGAACATGGAGAAAACTTGGGTCTTAGACCTCAGTGGAAAACAAAACATATATTTGGAAAATCTATCCATGATAATCAGTAAAAATCTAGCACCACCAATCGATTTAGGATCCATAGGGCCAATCAGATCAGAATCAATGAGCACTAGGGGTTTGGTTATTTCCCTGTCACTTCTATGTGCTACAGGACCTGCTGTAACTTTGACCTTTTTACAGACAGCACAATCTAGACATTCTTTACAGGGAGTTAAATTTAAACCTTTTGAATGCTTTACTGTTTGCAGCACAGCCTTAAAACTTGGATGACCTAAGGATCTATGTAAAGCATGAATACAGTTACAAAGTTTAGGGGTGACAGCATGGGTAACATGTCCCTAGGCTGGACAACAAACTGCCCATCTTGTTCCAACCCCATCATACACACTTTCCCTTGTTTGGACACTGTGCAACGCTGCCCAGCAAAAACAACTTGATAGCCCTTTCTACATAGAGCTGAAACACTGAGCAAGCTATGTTGCAAGGCTGGAGCATATAGGACTCCTTCTAAAGGTTCACATAGTTCTGGCAAATGAACCACCCCACATCCTTCCACAGGAGAAGATAGACCATCTGCCAATAACATATAAGACCTAATAGGAGATCCCAAGGTAGAGAAAACACTCTCAGAGTTTGCTACATGTTCAGTTGCACCACTGTCCAAAATCCACACAGTGGAGCCCATCTCAGCAGACTGTACCAGAGAAACTTCTGGCCTATGTTTGCTGCGTGGACCTTGCTTCCGAGGTCTCCTGGAGTCTCTCCTTGCAGGGCAGGACCTTTGCAGATGTTCCACTGAGCCACAAGCATAGCACCTCTTGACATAATGAAGTGCAAGTGCTGTAGGGGACACACCCACACTGCAGGAAGAACCTAAAGATACAGAATTTAATGCATTCCTTCCTCTGGAGACATTATCCAAACGTCGCTCCTGTTACTGCTGCAACCGACCAGTAATGTAGGCAAGAGTCAGCTGAGCCTCTGCAGTGACCAAATGGTCAAAGGTCTCATCCAGACTAGACAACACAATATAGGCCTTTTGTACCTCTGGAAAGACCATATTTTGCTCCTGCAGTCTCATGAACAGGTTTATCACATGGAGCATATGCTCTGTAATGCTGGTGCCTGGCTGCATCCGAGCACGATACAGCTGCCGAGTCAGAGAGATTTTTGAGGCCACAGTTGTTTGTACATGAATCTGTTTCAAAGTCTCCCAACAAACAGCTGCAGAGGTTAGTCCACGTACATGAACTATCCGGCTCTCTCCCACACATAACACGATGGTAGCCAGTGCCCATTCCACCAACCTTCTTTTAGCAGCATCTGGATGAGCTGGGGGATGTTCAACAACAGACCGTAGTCCCTCTCTGCGTAGTAACATCTCTACAAACAGGAAACGAAAACAAACCTTGAAGACATCAAAGTTGTGCTGGGCCCATAACCTGTTGACGAGTGGTTTGCAGGAACTAAATAAATACTCCAACACAAAAACAGGATTCCATCCACCATCCAATTGTATTTGTGCAGAGATATGTTACAGTGAGTTACAGCCAAAGTTGTCAGAATGCAGAGGTACTCAATATAGGTACACCAGACTCGATTGATTGATTGATTGATATTTCTTGCTTGTTTGCTTGCTCGCTCTCATGTGAGACTGTATGCCTGCTTTTATACATCAATCAGAGAGGAGGGCTGTTTTCCTCTTAGGTACACACCCAAGCTCAACTGTAGACGTTTGGGTGATTAGAAACAAGTAAGTTTGTGCTGAAGAGAAAAGAGCAGTGACTCAGCACTTTTTATCTTATATAACAAGACCTGAGGATTTCTAGTCCTTCAGACCTCAACAGGGTGAGACCCAACCACACCTCTGCAAACACATATCAGTTATTGCTGTATCGAGAAATAATAACGCTAGTTTGTCCCCAAAGACCTGTCACAGTCACCCAACCACAGCGTTACTGGGGGGAGGTATGTGCGGGGTCTCACCTGACAAAGCCGTGGCGACATCCAAGATGTCTGGCTCCACGATTTCAACTTCCTCCGAAGAGGGGGCCTGCCCGGCAGCCGCCACACCGGGGGGGGGGGTGCCCGCACTCATCCGACGTTTAAAGATTCTTGTCTTCCCCAACTCCATACAAGTTACAAGAGAATGGATCTGAGGGTTCTTTCCTACTTGGGGTTGAATATTTAAGACTTACCATTGTTTCTACATTCCAAATAACAACATGTGTTCATGGAGTACATTCTTTTACTTCAGATGTTCCATCAACGATATCTGTTTGTATGATGCTGATCCGTAAGAAACCAATAAATGCATGATATTTTGAAGAAAGAGAATAGACCCGAGACCCTGTAGACCCGAGGCTTTCCCCAGCGAAAAAATATGCCAGGCCTGAGTCAGCATGTAGGCCAGAGGCCTTCCTCATGTAGTAGCACAGTGAGAAAACATGCCCAGGCCTAAGTCAGCCTGTAGTTTGCAGGCCACCCTCATGCAGTAGCATGGGGAAAAGGTTCTTACAGACCACTGCCATGGCTGTAGAAGCCTGCTGACAGCCGCCACAGCAGGGGGGGGGGGTGCCTGCACTCATCCGACGTTTAAAGATTCTTGTCTTGTCTTCCCCAACTCCATACAAGTTGCAAGAGAATGGATCTGAGGGTTGATAATACTGAGCTAGATGGTATAAGGCAGCTTCCAACATCCGTGCTGATTGGTAGCACCCTCCAAGGTTTCAGACAGGGGTCTTTGACATCCCTACGTGGAAATGCCATCCTGAATTCAAATACTGAATTCAATCAATCATCATACAAACGTCAGTATGTGATTAAACTAAAGATTCTTGTCTTGTCTTCCCCAACTCCATACAAGTTGCAAGAGAATGGATCTGAGGGTTGATAATACTGAGCTAGATGGTATAAGGCAGCTTCCAACATCCGTGCTGATTGGTAGCACCCTCCAAGGTTTCAGACAGGGGTCTTTGACATCCCTACGTGGAAATGCCATCCTGAATTCAAATACTGAATTCAATCAATCATCATACAAACGTCAGTATGTGATTAAACGCAAACCATGTATTAGGCAGCTTCTCGGTGTAAGAAAGAGAGAGGCGGGTGTTCTGATAAATAGGAGGAAGTTACTCACATACGAAGCTCTACACGTTGGAGCTGTATATAAAACCATGTCTTGAGCTGGCGCGTTATCTCGCTGAAAACCAAACACACCATTTTATTTATTTATTTATTTTAAAAAAATTATATCCCGCTTTATCCTATGCCGAAGGCAAATGCCCAAGGCGGCTTACAATTATCCTAGAAGAGAGGTGAATCAAAGGGTGACTTTTCCTAACTGCGGACAAAACGGCATTAGCACTTAGCAGAATGAGGCGTTGCTAAAGACCATCGACATTTAAACTCCATTCATGAAATCTAGACAGAGCCAACTTCCTCCTTACTGTGCCACATTCAGCCTGAGGGGGCTACAAATACTACAATTCAAACCTCATTCGACGTTTAAAGTAAATGAAGTAAATTCTTTTACCTCAGATGATCCAACAACAATATCTGTTTGTATGATCTTGTTCCGTAAGAAACCAATAAATGTATGATATTTTGAAGAAACAGATTGAGCAAATTGTACAGCTGACCTGGAGGGAAACACGAACTGCATTTTATTACTTTCTGAATCAGTCATAAGATCGATGCACCATGTATCATACCATGTATCACACACTCCGTTGAACAATGCACTGTCCATGTTCTAATTTGCGACCCCACCGAAAACATGTTTACCTAGTGTAGCAACTGTTATAATTTAGACACATCCTGATAGGAACATAGGAGTTTGGAGAAAATTCCTAGAGCAGCGGTTCCCATCCAGTGGTCCACAGACCACACGTGGTCCACAAGTACCTGAAAAGTGGTCCATGGGGTCTCACAAAAAAAAAGATCGTCCTTCAGTCATTTTAATAATAACTTTGAGCACCAGTATCTACCCAAGAATTTCTCAGCTAGTGAAGCAAATGCAAGCGCAAACATCACATTAAGATACCTACCCCATTAAGTTTTGATTTTTCTTTTTTTAAAATCACAATACAAATAATACATAATTTATGTATCAATGTAAGTGCGAAACCTAATAAATCTTCTCTAATTACAGGTTGATTACCCCTTTAGATTTGGTTCCCATCCCCAAGATATATCATTATATGTATGCGAATATTCCAAAATCCAGACAACTTCCCATCCCAAGCAATCTGGATAAGGGATACTTAACCTTTATTACAAATTCAATTGTATTTTTTGTGTACAGGGGGGTTGGATGTGTTCCATGACGATTCCAATTTTTGCCTCAGTGGTCTGCAGTCTCCTAAAGGTTGGGAACCACTGCTCTCGAGACTTCCAAGCGACAGCGCTTGACAACAGGGCGAGTGGATCTTCACCTAGCAGCTTGTTTCTGCTTGGCAATCCATTTCCATATTTACTTCTTTGTCAATGTGGTCTTCATATGTTTTGAACCCCTAACTTATCACATCCACTGAACTTATCAAGACATACTTCTGGAAGAGGAGCAAAACTTCCAAGTTTCAATTCGTCAGGAAAAAAAAACTAGATTCATGTCACGGCTATCCAATATGCATCTGAGAAGTTAATCTGATTTCTGAATTAAATCCAGGTCTATTCTAAACCTGGGCAGTGCTAAACCTCAAAAGAAGACTTAAGGCTCTGATGCAAGATGATGATATCGTTGTTGCATGGTCAGCTGTAGAGGCTTCAGATCGTGCTATGGCAACCATACCATGTATCTCCCCCACCCCCTACCCAAACTTTGTGTTACCTGTCAGAGGAGAATGGGTAGACAGAAGCACCCATGCATAAGGTGCTGGTTGCGGGTGTTTCACAGCCCAGGCATGCCAAACTCGGCTGCCTGCACTGGCACTGGCAGGGGTAGGCATCCATGCAGGATGGCAATTTCTGGATCACACACGAGGGGTCAAACTACATGTTACATGAGTTGCGTGAAAACTGGCAGGCCTTGCTTGTCCCATGGTTGACTGCAAGTAGTTCTTAATGAGTTTCAGCTTTGAGAAGCTCCTCTCACATGAGGCCACAGATACACAAGAGTCAGTGTTATGACACAGGGTATGTTCCAGTTCTGTATTCTGCCTGGGATTCCAGAGAAAGGCAAGAGGCCTTGGAGAAATTGCTCCTTCAGCTTAAGCCAGTAGCCTCTTTACCATTTCTCCCTAATATGTACCATCATCAGCTGCTAGCTTCTTAGCCATTTTCTCAGTTATAAAAATAGGAAGAATCAGAAATAGTCCTTTTTTGTATCGATGCATGTAACTGCCAGACTCCATACTGAGTTTTATGCCTGTCTTCAATTTGTTGCCTGATAGATAGATGTAGCTTCCCCCGCCAAGGTGTTTTGTGCTCATTTAATGTCTACTATGACCTTGACATATTAGCAGTTGCCCTAAATTAAAATAATCCTTGTTTACATAATCAGGGAAAGATATACTGTATGAAGGCAACTTCTAGCATTGGGGCAGATAAAAATATGTATTTCTGGGTCATTTTGAATCTGATTTACATAATACATAATGAAAAGTCAGCATGTAAACGTTCAGTATTAATTTTTGAGAAATTAACACAAACAGGTCACCAAAAGTCCTGCAGCTGTTGGACACCCTGCACATAGGATAGGATTGGGCTGTAAGTCTAACAATTGCTAAAATGTGCCCATTACTTTTGGACATTTGAGCTTTGTGGCTACCATTGTTCTGATAATTATGTGCGTTGCACATTATATTGTCTAGTGTCCTGTAATGCCAGTGTTGCAACTTCCGGCCCAATCCTGTGGGCCTTTTACGACAGGGTGCCTGCCTGCTTAAAGGCCAAGCAGGCACCCACTCAACACGTTTTAGGCAGTTAGTCAAACCCTGGCTATTCAGGCAAGCATTTACGATTTGCTCTTGAGCTTGTTTTGTTGCTGTCATGGTTTTCATTATATTGATGACTTTTATCTGGTTGATTTTTAGATTGATTAGATTTAATGTTATTGTTTTGTTGAGTAGATCCTGCTGGGTCCCTTGGGAGAAGGGTGGTGTAAAAGCTTTTCAAAAATAAATAAATGGATCCAGTATTGCTTGCCACATGAGATTTAAACTGCCTGGCTCTGCCTAAAACCGCCTGCTAGAATTTCTCAGAAGTCCTTTTAATACATTTCTTCCCACACCTCATTCTGTCATGCTGTGGTTTGTATGTATTGCATCTTGGGCTCATACATTTCTTTCAGGAACATATAACAGGGATTGATTTTGCAATGGGAAGATAGAAGCTAATGTAAGATGTGTTGACTAGAGTCAGACTTCCTTAATCTGGCTTCTCACTGTATTGAATTTTAACCTCTTACTCACAGCTTACTGAAATGTTAGTATTCATTTTAAGTGAAAAGCAATCAATGTCCCTTCCTTCTCTGAACATGTTTGCTGGTGTCTGGAACCTTAAGGTCTATTCACATGTTCTACCGTACCCAAGTTCAGAATGGCTGTTCCTGAATGCACATTTCTGGTTACGGAGTGTTAAAGGGCAGGGTAGGGTGGTCATCTGAGACCTAGAGAGTCAATTCCCACTCTTTTTACAATTGCCTCCGTTTATTTATTAATTAAGAGTACAGGGTGCTCTCCCCCCCCTTGCCCTGGATGCTAATTTCCCTTGTTATGGAACAGCTGGGTTGAGCAGCAGAATCTACTCAACAAAACAATAACAATAACATTAACAAATAATTTAGATGACACTGAAGTTCATCTACAATGATTTTTTTTTTTTTTTTGCTATCGGCCTTGACTGCAGAAAGCTTTAGAGAAATACCCATAAAAATGCATTGTGAAGAGGCTGGAGAAACAATATGTTTAAAGTCTAGTATGGCAAGATCTTCTTTTCATAGGGAAAGAAGTAATTTGATCCTATACAAAAGAGTGGGCACGATGGAAAGGCCAAGCCTTTCATTTCACTTCAATCATTTTGTATCATTTTGACTTACATGGATGTATAAGAGCTCTAGATTGTCAAGCCACTTTCAATAACATTGCCTCAATCAATTCCATGCATAATTTCCAGCAGCCAAAACCTATCTTTGAGAAGAAGAAAAAAACTACTAACCCAGCTTTATGTGACTCACCTTCTGGGGCTCCTCAAAATGGTCACATGTGTCTTTGACATTCTTCCACCTAAGTTTTTGTTCTTTGAGACTTTCAAGAATGGCGTCATTCTGGAGTCTGTGCAGGAATGAGCAAAAATAACCAAAATATCATTTCAGATGAAGCAAAACAGCTCCTCGTATGTTCAAACTGTTCCTGGACTCTACCACTTCAAACAGCAGGTGGGGGATTTCATGCCTGAATGTTCCCCTACAAAAAGATCATCCTGCACATTAACAAGCGTGGAGAATGCTAGGAGGGAACCGAAATCCTTGCCATCTATCCCAGGTGGTATTGCTAACACAGGGGTAACCTTCAGGCAGGTAATCCCTTCCCCTGCTGCAGTTTTCAGTGGTTTAGTCCAGGAACAGTTTTAACACCTGGAAAGGCTGCAGACGAGGCACATATGAAATGGCACAGTGGCCCATCTAGGCCAGTAGTACAGGGGAGGGTGGCTATAGCAGGTTTTCTCCTGCAAATGTGAGGAGGAAGGAAAAATTGGACTTACAATTCAAGATTCATACACCATGGGAATTTCTATCTGGTTTTCCAGATCTGCACTTGAAAGTATTTTTGATGCTCTTTTTACCTGTGCCAACAGCCTCAGAGGCCCCCACAAAGACTGGTGGCATCTTTAAATTACTTGCTTGTCCATCCATGTTCTCACACCTTCCGACATCCTTCATTGTAAGCCAGGGAGACGGGCTTCCTCCACAAGGGAAAACAAACCTGTTTTCTCCTTCATTCAGTTTCCACAGGAAGGAGGTCAGTGTTAAAATATTCTTTCCATGCACAGCCTGCCACAGATAGCAGACACATCAATCTCCCTGGCTCCTATAGTTTAGAAAGGCTTTCCGTTCGTGGTGTCAAGAACATTAGATTGTGAGTCACAGGCAAGGACCTGCATAGCATCCTAGAAGAGAGGTGAATCAAGGCAAGGGTGGCTTTTCCTAACTGGGGACAAAACGGCATTAGCACTTAGCAGAATGAGGCGTTGCTAAAGACCATCGACATTTAAACTCCATTCATGAAATCTAGACAGAGCCAACTTCCTCCTTACTGTGCCACATTCAGCCTGAGGGGGCTACAAATACTACAATTCAAAACTCATTCGACATTTAAAGATTGTCTTTTCTTCCTTAACTCCATAGAAGTTGCAAGAGAATGGATCTGAGGGTTGTTTCCTCCTTGGGGTTGAAAAATTAAGACTTACCATTGTTTCTACATTCCAAATAACAATTTGCAATGTGTTCATGGAGTAAGTTCTTTTACCTCAGCTGTAACTTCATCAGATGCTTGTAGGTATGTAAAGGCGCACGCAAACCACACTGCATCCCTAGAAGGTTTGTGGATTGCACTTGTGGATTGCATCTTCCTCAGTGTTGGGGTGCTGGATCATGCCCACTGACTGTGGCACTTCTTTGGGGCCCACCTCTTTGGGCCCCAAAGAAGCCCACCCTAACTTCCGACAGGCCAATAGCTGTGGCAAGTTTTGGGTGTTCCTCTCCATGATCTTAATCATCCTCCAACAGCCCTGCAAGGGAGGTCAGCAGGATTCCTTTCCAGGAGAGGAGGGGGGGTTGAGAGGGACTGAAGAATGGGCTTGGCACAGCCCCCCCCCCCCCGGGAGCTCGTGGCTGAGGGTGGAGAATTGAACCTTGGCTGCACCACCTCTTGTGAGGAGGTTCTGCGTCCTTCTCTTAGGAACCTTCTGCAGCACCTCTAGGTAGTCGAGTTTCCTACCAAGCATAATTGACGAGGACTTTGAAAAGTAGAGTCTGAACAATGTTGCAGAGAGACAAGACTCACCTCCTCTCCTCTCCCAGTGTCAGTCAGGAGTGGACCACAGGCTGGTGATGCATCATGTTGCCTATGGCTGTCTCCATGGCAACCCTGGGGATGGTTAGGAGCCGGCCAAAAGGCTGTGATGAAAGATGATGTCATTCCAGGAGGGGGACAAGTGGAGCAGAGCCCCCCAGTGAGAGTGGGGCTGGAGGGAGGGAGGGAAGAGAGTATGTTGTGTTGTGGTTGCTTTCCAAGCCTGTAACTTAGTGATTTGAAGTTCAAGTTGAATCAGGTTGAAAATAGGGTGTTCTGTGGGTTGCATTTGGTGAAACAAATAAATTTGACTCACACACCCCGGGTGCTTACAACAATTTGTAAACTTACAACAAAATCAAGGCTGACCTCCACCGCACAAATTCCGGCGTGTGCGGAGCTATGTGGCTTCCTTGTTATCTGATTGCATCAGAACGCTGTGCTCTCCCGAGTTCCGTTGCAATGGGCCGTGGACCAGGTTCATACGCGGAGCCACTTATTTGACCAATGGGATGAGATGGAGTTTTCAGCCAATCGGAGCGCACTTGTGTTTCAGTCAATCACCGCTGAGCTTTATTAGAAGACTGGACAATCAGGAGGGACTATTTGCATGAAGAAACTGGTGGAGACAAGGACAGCGTTTGGGGCGGGGCGTCCTGTCCCCTACACTCGCGCGCCTCCAGACACAAGCGCACTGGAATTCGTGCGGTGGAGGTCAGCTTTTAAACACTTGAGTGCCCCACACAACACACACGCTTCTTTTTCAAGTTCACAGGCGCTTGTAAACACGCGGGCTGTAGGCTTTCGACTAGTTTGGAGTTAAACAGAAAGGGGTTGTTAGTCGGAAGCAAAGCCACTGAGCCGAGCTCATGGGACCTAGTTTCATCCTAAACACAACGTTTATGCGGTTGGAAGTCCCAAGGAAATTCAATGCACCTACAGACAATGCTAGACATGCTAAGCTGGGAGCAAGTCCTACTGAATATACAGTACATAGTAGACTTCTGAGTAGGCCTGCAGATTGTGCTCTAACTAAGGCGGTGCTACTAAAAGTGGTAGTTCGTGGACTGGTTCAAGTCCACGAGCCATCGACTGTCTGTCCGCAAATTTTCAGGAAAAGAAGCAATAGTAATACGGCATAGATGTGGTTCGGTACCTAGCAGATGGGGGGGGGGGGAGGAAGAAATTCCCAATCCACCACATCAGATATTTTGAGAAGCATTGGTCTAAGGTTGCAAGTGTAACATTAGCAAGTGTTAGTTATAGGGACAGATCCTTAGAACCCATTTCCTCCCAGCCCACAGGGGTACACACATTTAACTCCTGTTGTGTATATACACCCTTGGGTAAAAATGCCTAAGGATGTAATACAGCGATGCCCATCCATTAGCTGAGGCGATGCAGGTTGCATCAGTGGGGGGGGGAGGGTGGCAGATTTGGGGTGCCCCACCACCTCCCTCCAGCCTGCCACAGATGCATCCTGCACTGCACCTCCACAACAGGCTGTTATGAAATAGCATACATATGTATGAAAGCATACATAACGTGGAAATGGCGCCGTGGGAAACACCACCACCGCTCCTCTGCTGTCTCATGCAACTGTCCAAGGTATACAAAGTAACGTTTATTGTTGTGAGCTGCCCTGGTGGCCTCCCTAGGGGCAGAATAAAGGCACAGGAGCCAAAGCATCTGTGGCTTTGTTTCAGAACCTATATAATTTTTGAGGCTGTTCAATAAAGATGTTCACAAAGTCAGCAGAGAAGGATCCCGCCCCTCTCCAATTTTACCTCAGCTGGTATTAGAATGGGACTTCAAATAAGAGAGGGGGCAGCAATTCTCTGCTACCAGGACTCAGGATCAGTGACCCCTCTACTCCCTGTTCACTTGGGCTTCAGTGAAAGGCAGGGCTGGCCCAGACTTTCTGCCACCAGAAATAGTGTGCCAGATGCTGCCCCTCTTACACACCTGGTGTTGTGCCAGCCTCTGCTCCTCTGACACGCTAGTCGTCCACTGCTCTACTTTGTGATGAGGAAGATCCGTGAAGGCGAGCAGGTGGATGGATGTGGATGCCTCGAGCCAGCCTGCTGCCTGAGGTGACCGCTTCAGTTGGCCTCTTGGGATGTGCCAGTCCTGGGGACAGGCCTCTCAGAGCTCCCAAATGGACTGGTCACTCCTGCCATGATGAATGAGGCCATCAGTTGGTAGAAGGGAAGAGAAGACATCAAGTCCTGCAGGGCCAGTGACTGGCAAAACAGGGACCTCCTGTTATAGAAGCTGGGACCTCCTGGTTATAGAACTGTTCCACAGGGCTACTGTTCCTCATGCAGCTCTCATGTTCATAATATAAACATAACTAAGGCCTGTAGGCTGGAGGATGAGAAAAGGCTCATAGTATGACCATCTCCTGTCTGCTGCTCTGGCAGAGTGTGCTAGAGAGCTGGACTCTGGATTGAGTCCTGCCTGCGTGTGCATGTGGAAAGTGCAGGATCACTTCTATAAACTGCCCCCTCACCATCCTCATCATAGCAAGGGACAGGTACATTTGTGGTGGGTTAGAATACAGTCTTAAAACAGATTTGATAGGATACACCACCAGATTGCATGGCTTTGCATATATGGCTTGCTCACTATTGTACTACAGTTCTCATAGTTTCCTCTATCAAAGGCTAATGGGTATGTTTAAGTGGTAAATAGAACTGGAACAAAAACGTTGAGTTTGTTACAGCTGAGCTATGAAAAGAACATGTCCAGAGAACATGTGGTGCAGATGGAGGAGGGAGAGATTACAGAATGAGCAGTAGGGCTCAAAAAGCTCAAAATGAAAACGGTGTTTGTTCTATGGAGCCATAGAGTATTGAAATAAATGAACCCAATTATATTGTCTGTCGTTGCAGTTTTGGGAGTAAAAGACAGATCTTTCCAAATTAGAAGCCTCTGGTATTGTGGGGTTGAAACTTCGTTTTCCCTCCATTTTAGATACCATATAACTTCCTACATTCATTTTAAATATTTATTACTATTCATTTTAAATCACCCATTTCCAGAAAAAAAAGTCAGTTTTAGAAGGATCCTTGAGCTTTTCTTATATTCCAGAAAGAGCAATCAAAATGCCACAAAACACTACGATCATTCAATTAATACAACCAGCTCACAATAGTAAATGCAACAAAATAGATTCTTTTATTAGTCTTCTTAACAATTAAATTATAATCTGATACATAATGCAGCACATTATGTGCAGCAATTTTTTTTGTACAAAATTAATGTTACAGAGCATGTAATACTTTAAAGAGTGCTACACAAGATAATATGATTACAGCTTCCAATAGCTTTTGGCCTAATCCTCTTCAAATTCTCTCCAAACAAAGATATATTCTCTCTTGCAATCCCAGTATTAGGATGATTGAAGCATGAACTATCATCTTTGTGAAGCTGTCTAGTCATAGTCAGAATTATGGCTGATTGTCTGAGCATATCCACGTTGCAGGGACCCACTGAGGTTCATCCTGTGCTCGACCGACAGCAGACAATAGCTGCATGCAGGCCTCCTGCAAGTTATCGTTCACAATCACTTGATCAAAGAACTGACCAAACTGAGTTTCCATTTTTTTCGCCGACTCTTCCATCTCCTGCAGGTCTTCTTCCTGTAGAGAGCAGAGTAACGAGAGGCTGAAGGAGTCTACTGAAGTGTCTGACATATTCCTAAGTTTATAGAAACGGAACTAATAACAGCCTGATCCTGCCTAAGATGCGGCAGCTGGCCTAAGAGCCAGCCGCTGCATCCTAGGCAGATTGCGGGCCACGCCTGTCCAGAGTGTAAGTGGTAACAGGTGTCCTTAATTAACATTATACTGAATTACCTTGTGGATGTACTGGGCATGTCAAGGTATTTAAGTAAGAGGAAACTTTTTGCATTTGGGGTATTCAGCCAGCTCTGCAGTCAGGAGCCATGATAGTTATTGGAGCACCAGTAAAGCATGGAACTTTTAGGTATTTAGATAATGTTTGTTATTTTCTCTGCTGTCTTTGTTATTATGTAACCTTTTCTGAAAGCCCTCTTGTAATTGCCTTCTTTGAAGCTAGAGGAACTTCTATAAGATATTAATTTACTTTGTTTTAATCATAACCTCTTTTAATGTTTATGAACTATATTGGCTGATTCTGTGGACATGGGGGAGAATTGCCTCAAAGAACCTGAAAGATTATCAGAGAATAGTTTGTTATTAAATTACTCTGGAGCTATCTGTTTGGCAGTCCTGAGTTGTAAGCAGCAGGGAGGTGCAGTTCAGAGATAGCTGAAGGGAGAAAGGAATAAATGCGCTTGTGGCAGAGAGCAAGCGGACCATGGATTTGCAAAAGTGAAGAGCTCAGACCAGGCTCAAATGGACCAGGCTCAAACGCAAATACCATGACACAAGGGTTTACAAAAACGTGTTACACTTGAACCGATGAAATATCCGCATGGTGACTATGACCCAGATGTGAAAACCAGTTGCTCTTCCCAAACCTCACCTTAAATTTCATGTCCACATAATAGTCTGTCATCATCCTTGCATTTTTCCGAGACTGCCTCATGCAGCTCACACTTGACGGCTTAATCAATATAATGTAGGGCTTTAATTCATGAGTGCGAGCCAGTGGAATACTCTGCAAGACAAAAACAGCAGGGTTGAAGCTTTCAAGCGCGAGTTTATTTTTATTTGTTTTAAAAAATTATATCCCGCCTTATCCTATGCCAAAGGCAAATGCCCAAGGCAGCTTACAACAAAAATTAAAATACATAATTTAAAATACATAAAATAAGTTTAAACAATACATAACAAAATTTAAAAACAATAAAATCCACTGGGGGGGGGGGGAGACAGTATGGGACAGAGAAGCAGCATGGCAGAGCATCTTGAGACACAGGAGGCAGACCGCAACCCATCACCCAAACGCTAGACGAAACAAAAACGTTTTGAGCCCCCGCCGAAAAGTCATGAGGTAACACAAGAACACTTGAGACAATAGATTATCACTGATCCTCGTCCAGATATAGTAAGTATGGCACAGTTACAGAAGAAACTAATTTGGTAAAAATATTAAATTGCAGTTAACTGTTTAATACATAAAACCCTTACACGAATATTACTTTCTACCAGCCTCAATATATTTGAACCTCTTTGCCCTGATCACCTACGCTTGACAAACACCAAGTAAATTTCATTCCAATCTTCCCTAGCATTCAAGAGTGAAACAACTTAGTCCATGAAATAGTAATGCTTTTCTCATCATGACTCACCTGAGGCTCTAAATCCACTATACAGATCTTTCCTTCATCAAGTACAGTACGTACAGCATCAATACTTGTACCATACAGATTTCCCTTGTACTCTCCATACTCCAACATTCTGCAAATGTGGTTAGCAGAGATGAACAAGATAAAAAGTGAAATGTTCCAATGAGACAGGTAGATTTAAAATCAAACATTCCAAGATATGACCCATGTTTAAATCGCTTTTAAATCATGTCAATATATGAATTTTGCTACACAATCAAATCCTGTGCAGAGGAGCAGCCATCCATATGTCTGCTCCATTCAAATATAAAATATAAGTGGGTGTATGTCATGGGTGCCACTGGGAGGGGGTGGGGAGGTGGACTGCCCCAGGGAGGGATGACACCAAAATGACTATCTATTCTATTCATTACCGGTGGTGCGAAAACACACCACTGATAGAAAATGGGTTTTTCCTGCTCCCCGCAGAAACTTGCACGGGGATCGCATTTCCCAGGAGGTCTCCACATCGTGGGAGGAGGTCCATGGGCGTGACACCCTAGTGACACCCCAGGTATTTGTTGACATGAAATTGTATAGCAAAATCCTTCCCCAGCATGTTGATGGCACACATTTCCCGTTAGCACGTTACATTTTTATTCCAGCAAAGCAAACACCAGTAGAAAACCAATGCGTCCAGGCTGCCAAATATAAACATGACATGGCTCTTACATGACAAACAGGAAATCTATGGTAGAAATCAGTATCTAATTCCACTAACCAGCAGTCCTGTGGCTTGATCACACATTCACTGTTTTCAAATAAAAAGAAGATGTAGGGAAAGGAAGGAGAGCAATCTGAATCTAAGAACTACCTGTGAGTGTAGACCATATTTTCAAATGTATCCTTTGATACATAATGATATTCTCGACCATTCTCTTCATAGCTCTTTTGAGCACGGGTTGTATCTGTTTAACATGAATAAGAATGTTAGCCTTATAGTGTATTTTAATTCATGCATATATGATTGCTAGGAGAGAACTTTTCTGCAAGTTAATTCTTTCTTGTATTTGACTGCCTAAGGAAACCTACACCAAAAGTCCTCATCAGGATTCAAAGGCCTTCAGGGAAGCCTTCTCTTTACATTCTCCAAAAGCCTGGTGTGAAAGAAAAATCTGACCACTCACCTTTCCCAACTTCACTGTGTGTGGGTCAGATAATTCAGGGAAAGCAACTACAAATAATGTCAGGCTCCTAACACCTGTCAAACGTAGTGGTCTTCTGGCTTGCCCTCTCACTTCCACTACAAAAATAAAACACGTACGTGGCACTGCGCTTTGAAAGTGGTGGGGGTTTATACCGATAATCCGCCGCCGTAGCTCATTCACTCCAACCCCTGAAGGACCTGAATATTTCAAGAAAGGCACAGATAACTACAGAATGAAAACACCACAGCCCCTGGTACAATGTTTGAAAACATGCATTTCAGTTGAACAAACCCAATCCTCCTTCCTTGGGTTGAGTAGTGAATTTATGTTCCCCATAATCTCATTTCATCCCGATACGCCAGAATACTGTACTGTGAAGTTGTTGTTGTTCTTACTTACCCACAAGCACAATTAGTCTGTTTCGATCACCAGAATCTCTCTGGTATCTCACCACTTCTTCATAAGGTGCTGCTACAGCGCTGTAGCAGCCACTGGGACATTGGGCATAACATGGTAGGTGGCTGTTGCGCGCTTTCCTGCGACACAGGCGCATACTTCTACGGAAACCGGCTGCGGAAGTAAAACAGATACATTTGAGAGTAGGAGAGAGGTACAGTTGATTAGGAACATCAGTCTGAAACATTTTTGGCACATCAGGTGCCAAGCACATCATTCTCCTCCCTTCTGCATCAGACCCTTTAACTCCTGATACTAGCAGGCCAATTAGTCCTTATGGTGCTTGGCCCTTTAACCTCTTGAGCCCCAATTGGGGCAGTCTTCATTCTCCCCATTTCTGCAGTTGTGCCACAATCCCTTTCATGCCATTCAGCAAAACTTGGAGCTTGATGGAAAACTTCTTTTAAAAACACAAAGAATTGTCCTGCTGGAATAGACCACGGTCCATCTAGTCTACCATTCCGTTTTTGACACCAGCCAGCGAGGCAGCTTGTAAGCCAGGCATGAAGATGATGGCCAGTTCTTGTTTTATTCAGAGCATCTGGTATTCAGAGGTATGCCTTCTCTTAGCATAGAGGTTCTATTTAGAGCTTCCATGGCTAGTAGCCACTGGCCTAGTTCCCACTTAGGTGATAATAAACACTGTCTGGTTTGTACCACTTGAAGGAGTGCAGGTGGACACACATAACTGAACGCTCCCTCCCTACAGTCCTGCCTATAGAAAATAGGGAGAAGGGCTATACCAAAGTCTTCTGCCTAACATTTCGTTTTCCATGTGAATGATTTTTTTGTGTGACGGAACATTCAGTAAAGTGAAGCCCCCCCCCCTTGCAGCTTCATCTTCATGAATTGGTGTAATACTCTATTTTGATCAACCAATCCACAACTCCTACTCGGCCTAGTACCAGTTTTTATTGGATCCATGTCTTGCGTCTAATGCTCATCTCTCCTACAGCATCAGACCCGCTGTCCGTCCTTTACCTCTGGCTGCTCCTGAGCCCCAGAAGAATACGACACACTACTAAGCCAGGGATTTCTGCTGCATAAATCTGCAGCGAAAGATTTGCAGTCTCTCTCCACAAGTCCTGCCTTAATGAAACACCTGTCTAGGGTAAGCTGAGTAAACTTACTAAAGATTTCCCTTTGAGACACTTTCTTTAGGTTACCATTCAATGGTTTTATAGAGACGAAGTGATAGATGCTACTACTTGTTTAAATAAGAGACACAACTCAGAAACCATTTCTGAACATACATACTGTAAAATCAGAAATGAATGTACTTTGTAAAATGGTACAAGCTCGAATAGTCATCCATCTCTCTTGGCTGAATCCACATGTCCTTCTGAACGGTTTCTCTAATGGTCTTTCTTTAGCAATTCAGAAGTCAAAAAGATTTTAAAGTCAATGGAAATGCCATCATTTTCATGCTAGCAGGGGAGAAGAGATTCACCAGAAAAGATGATTGACAAGCAACAGACGCATTAGAGAAGGGTGGTGCTTTGGAGGCCTGGTGGACAGTAGCAAAGGGGGGGGGGTAAAAGAATACTCGGACATGAACCACAGGACGAAAGCATTTCAGGTAAAATTACAAGGAACTATTTTGGCAGCCCAGCAACAGTGTAACCCAGTTCTTCAGCCTCTCACAAAAGAACTACGTACTAATGAAGACCTGCTGGCCAGATCCACTGAATTCTTCCTCTTCTGTAATGCGAAAAACACATACATATGAATGAGGAAGGTTAATGAAAAAGGAGAGCAATATCAAAACTCTAGGCTGGCATGGGTTTTTGTCATATAATAGATGTGAGAGTAGTTTTCAATGAATGTCAAAAAAATAGGTAGAAGCCAACAGCAAAGCAAAACAAAACAAAAAACCAACCCAAACACCTAGTTTATTTATTTATTTGCAATTTTTTATCCCGCCTTTCTCCCCAAAGGGACCCAAGGCAGCTTACAAAAAGTTTCAGAAAAGGATCATAACTAGAGGTGGGAGAAAATGGTTTGTTTTTGCAGATTTCGGTTTAACCCAAATGAAATAGCAGAAAGCGGTTATGTGTTTTTATTCCAAATTTTCCCCATTTTTATCAATTGTAACAGCTTTAAAAGTGTACTAGGTAGGTGGTATAGGTTGTACAGTGTCAGCAGATGAAGAATGTTGCAAAATTACATGGTTTTATTTTAATTTTATCGCAGATTTTTTTTAGCAGAAAACGGTGTTATGTGTTTTTGTTGCATTAACACCATTTTCTCCTGCCCCTAAATCATAACAAAAAGAGGGAACTATGCTCACAAGAGTACATTTTAATTTCTTTCCCTCTTTTACAGCTATGATGCTTAGTTATATTAAATTAAGATATAGCCTTCTCTTGCTAGGTTCATTTTTACTTTGCTAATTGGTGGTGAATAATACGTTTCCCTTATGACTCATCAGACTAGTCAAAAGACAGACAAGGTGTGTTTGCCTGCACAGGAGGAAAATGACAGTGAAATTGGTTTGCTCAGCCCAGAGACTAACAGCCCAATCCTAACCAACTTTCCAGCGCTGATGCAGCCACAATGCAGCGCCGAGGTAAGGGAACAAACGTCCCCTTACCTTGAGGTGACCTCCATGACTTTCCCCTGACTGCAGGATGCAGCGTCTGCCGGAAAGTTAGTTAGGATTGCGCTGTAAAGAATGATAGCTGAATTTAGCTAGAAAAAGAGAAGGCAGTACTAGTTTTTGTTTTTAAGATGGCTGGTAGAAGCCACATGGGTTCCAATTCTGCTTTGGGATTAGCATTGCCCGTTGTTTATATCTGTAAACAACCAGAGAGCATCATAAATCTTCAGTATTCCCTCCTCCCCAGGACAAAGACCTTTGTAAGTTGCCCTGGAACACCCCCTGCTTGAGAAACTAGGAAACACATAAATACATTTAAATAGCCCCAGATTGGTCTGGGCTTGTATGTATTCTCTAACCACACATCAAAACATACCAAAATAGCAGCCAGGTGGCAAACACGTTGCTCCGTAAAAACGAGCAATCACAATCTGCCATTTTATTTGCTTCTTAACGTGTTTGCCATGTAGTTAGTGAATCTGTAAGTTAGCGAACAGTATGAAATCTACTCCAACGTGTTCAAATAGATTGTTGCAATTAGAATGGCTAGCTAGTAAATTATGCAAGTGCGTTATTTAGTAAACATACATTTGGCTTCAGAAACATCCATGTTCGTCCTATACATTTGTCTCCCTGTACATGTGTTTGAACTGGCTAGAAGGAACACATAAAAAGGGCCATCCTCTCCAATTTCTAATGCAACACAACCCTTCATATTTCTGCCTGTAAAGAAATTAACAACCTACTCTTTAAAACCTGGCAGACAAACAAAACGTTAAGGTTACCTTCTTTAAGCTCCTCTGGTGTGTTGCACAAAAAATGTAAGAATAGGAAGACTCACATTAAAAATTAGTGTCCTGGGACATCAAGTCCACATCTGGGTGGACAAATATTGCAAGATGTGGCATAGTATGATATATAGATATTTCAATATATCTACAGCAGGCTTTGTACAAAGCCTGACAAATTCTACTAGTGCATTCAAAATTTTGAGCAGCCACACATATCCATCTTTCCCAAAAACAGCTGATTCTGCATCCTGGCTACAAACAACATCCCAATGCCAGTATGCTACATCCTGAATACCCAGCCTCTCCCTCCCACCCAAAACCTCATGACGGTCTTTCTCTGACCTTCTTTTATGCCCATTACTCTCAACCTTGGCTTCTAGTCTACCACCATCCTTAAAGCTGACACGGGCAAACTCGTGTCTGTTTTCAGTTTCAGACATTTAGGTCTTGCAAGCCTTTTGAGAAACACACCATTTGGTGAATTCCATTCCAGTGTATCAACACCACTACATACACATTGGAGCAAGTGCAGTGGTTCTCAGACTTTTACAGGCGAGTAAAGGAGCCGCGGACTCAGCAGCAACGTCACTTCCAGGGTGTTTTGCAGAGCTCTGCAGAGGAAAAAAAGGTGTTTTTTTAACTTACTGGAGTCGCGCCGGCCCTCTGGGGGTTGGGGGGGGGCTCTGCCCCCCGCGCCTCAGAAGAGCTTCCAATCGCATTTGGGAGCTCTTCTGAGGCATGGAGGTCCTATAGAGGGCTCCAGAAGACCGGCGAGCCCCCTGGTAAGTGAAAATACCCCTTTTTTTACACCACTGCAGGACCCTAAAAGTGCTGTTGCCGCATGTCGCCATGCCCCTTAGGAGGTAGTGAGCGACTGCTTCCAGCCGGCGTGATGGGTCACGACCCACCAGTTTGAGAACCACCGAGCTAGTGGATGGAGGTGTATCACCTATCACCTATCAGTCTGAACTATCTGGAAAAAAACATTCAGACAGGAAAAGGAATGTGTGTGGAAAGCATTTAGAAAATAATGTTCTAAATAATAAACAACTAAATAATGTTCTAAATAATAAACAACTCAGTAGAAATGACTACTTTTATGAGGTGACTATTGACACCTCATAATTGTTGGTATTATTTATATACCTGATAAATCTTATACCTCATCTGCTCAGTTTACTGAATTCAGATATTATAGTAAGTCTGACGAGCCCCACTTTTGTTTCTAAGGTGCAGTTCACCCTGGTATCCAAGGGTGAATGAATCCTTCCGCATCATCAAGAGTAATACAAAGATACCATGGAGGAGATTAGCCTGTCAATTACCCTTATGTAATGTAATCTCATTATCTTCCAGCTGTCCTCTCTCCGACACCTGCCTACCGCTTCACATTTTCAACTATAGGTATATAGCAATCATTCAAAACCAAATGAACACCTCTGTTGACAAGAGGAGAACCCAAATATTTCAGAGCAGCATCCCAAGTCGCACTTTCTGTTATTGGAGGAAGTTTCTGATGGTGAAAGTGCTTGTTGCGAAGCTACCCTCAAATCCTCTTTATTTTCGTTAAATCAAATTTCTAAAATCTGGCTCAGAAGACACAAAGGCGGCAGTGACAAAATGAGTTTCCAAAAGCAACCCTCCCATAGAATACACTTTCAAGATTAAACTGTTTAACTCCCTCTAGTACAGGGTGGGTGTTTTTTTTTTTTTGAGACTCTTGTCATTTGAAAAAAAGATGGTTGACAACTAAAATTGCAGAAACAATTATACTTACCAGACTCAAAAGTCTCCTCATCTTTTAAGTCATCCAGGGAGCAAAAATAGCAAATACATTTCATTTCAGTATTATCCTAATATTATTATCCAATATTATCCTAGAATAGGATAATATCCTGTTATGTTATCATGACAAAAGAGATTTCTTCTCTCCACAGTATCAGGACACTATTAAGCTGTAATCCTGTACACACTTACCTATGAGCAAGTCCCACTGAACTCAATGGGGCTTACTTTTGAGTAGGCATGCATAGGATTGAGCAGTTAGATTCTCATTTCCTCCCTTGCTACTTCTACAATTTAACTGCTTAAGGGTCAGACTATGCTGCATAGCAGATCTACAATTGGATTTCCCTTTTTTTAAAAAAAAAAACTTCCATACTACACAGTACGTAGCTACACAAGGGATGGGAGACAGGTGGGATCCAAGTTAGATCAAAACAGCGGTGTTGGGGAAGGGAGGGTTTAACCCTTTCCCCCCATACTTTTTTCCTATCAAGGCTGAGTTCTCAGATTCGGCATACTGGGTAAAAGTTACAGTCCCAGAAGTCCAGGTCACATGGCAACTCCCAAGAATCTGATTGTTTCCAGTTTGAGTTATCCTCAACTCAAAGAATCAGTCCTCCATTTATGAGAAATAGGCCAAAGGCCATCTATTTGACATGAAGCCACTTTCACAAGAGACAGATTTTATTTTCCATGCCTGCATGATAAATTAAATGTGGTTACTAAACCCACATTATGCATATTTAATTGTCCATGTATTCTCAGAAACACCATTTTTAGCATAGGAAAAGGCATCTTCTGGAGAAGAACTATGCTGCTGTTTAACAACATGGTCATTGGTGACCAATCATGTGCCTCTTTTGGTCTGCATCATACCCTACCTCACCCTACCTGCTGGGCGGACAAAAGGAGGGTGCATGGACACTGCCATATAACTCCTTGGAAGAAGGGCAGTATATAAAATGTAAATAAATTAAAGCGCTCATCTATCAGTCCACTTGAATCAAATAGCTACATTTCCAGGGCCTACAATTTAATTTTATAATGCTGTTTCCATGCTACATGTCACACCAATACAAGTTTAAAAAAGTAGCTTAAGGGCAAAATGAACTGTTAGCATCACTCGTGAAACTGCTGAAATAAAGACTCAAACCCACAATGTTGCAGTCAAGTGTTTCAACAAGGACTAGCTGGGTAGCCAACAGTCGTCCTTTCCTGCTAGTTCTCTTACTACAGTATAAGCACCAGTTGCTGATAAACAACCAGAATTACAGCATACCGTATATAGACCTCAAAGTTTTTTTTACACTCTGTTTTGCATACTCACACAGATTTAGCATACCACATATCTTTAACAGGCTACTTCACTTATAAATGGATTTCAGGTCCCTGTCTCACTACAATAATGCAAAATAAAAGAACAAACCCCACCCCAGTAACAAAAACCAGAATCAATTACCTGTTTCTACACACTTTTCGTCAATCTGCATGTCATCTTCTATACATTGTGAGGTAATGAAAACAAGAAAACACACACCAGGTTGAACTCCTTAAAAAAACGTTTAAAATGTTTTGTACAACGACAGAAACAATCACTAATCCACTCCAGAGACCCAAATTCTATAGCTTCTCTCAATATTGTGCCAGGGTGTAATGCACTACAGAACTGCTTTCTTTCTGTTACAAGCATAACTAAGCAGTGACACAAGTTCCCAGATTGCTACTAAGAGGCAGCCAAAAATGCCTTTTCCAGATACCTGCAATGCATGACAGCTACTTCCTTTTGGTGCAGTCTCACTACCATGGGGGAGTGTTTGTGCGCGAATGAAGCACTGGGCAGGGAAAAGCCCATGTGACTGAAGCAGCCACACAGACAGAGCCAGTAGGGGAGGGCTATCGCCCTCATGCCCTGCTTGTAGGTTTCCCATATAGTCAATCTGGTTGGTCACTGTGGAAGACAGAATGCTAGACCTCAGTCTGATCCAGCAAGGCGCTTCTTATGTTCCTAAGTGGCTTCCAGGAGGCTATGGCTGCAAGTGAAAGGCGGCTCCAATTTGCCACTGGAAGTGATAAAGAAAAAAAATCACATTTGTTTTCCTATATTGCAAATAATGACACTGGGTGTCATGTTTTAGGGGGTACACGTTTGTGGCATTCTAAGTTGAAATGAGTAAGTTTTGTGTGTGTGTGTGTGTGTGTGTGTGTGTGTGTGTGTGTGGAAGGGTGGCCTGTTCCTGTCTAATGGGTTGGCGCAGGGGTGTGGGGAGGGCAGGCCGGGGTGGCAAGGGAGGGGCCTTTTGCCGGGCTGGCCTGGGAGGGGGCGGGGATATTAACGCTGGGTTGCAGGCCGGGTTGGCCTTACATGGCCTCCCCTTGGGGCCTCCAGCACTTACACCAGGGGAAGGCGACAAATATCCCCTTCCCCCGAGGTGAGCGCACAGGATGCAGCAGTTGGCCATTTAGGCCGGCCGCTGCAACTTGCACAGGATTGCGCTGTGAATCTCTTAAGCGTGAGAATAGACAGGCTTGTGAGTTACACTCTGCCAGGCAGAATGAACAAGTCGCTAATTCTCAGGTAGAAAGCAAGATTACTACATGCACATACTAACTTTTAAAAGACAGTGGTGTAACTAAAAAAACAGGACAACACAGCAACGCACTAGAGTGTGGGTAGGGGGAGATCACTAAGTACACACATTGCTCTCGCTTAAGACCTTAAGGCATTTTGTCTTCTAGATTGAAATCTAGTCCTCACAGAGGTGGTAGATCTGTGTCTGGGCTGTACTACTTCAGGCTGCAGTGGGGCTTCTCGGGAATTAGTCTTCTCTTCATATAAAACATTTCACATGGAAAACTAGATGTCTGAGGAAGAAAACCTTAGAAACCTTCTCCCTGACATCTAGTTTTCTATGCGCAGGTACTTTAAATAGAGGCACATTCCATCATGAGAAGCTACTCCCTGTCACACCTGCACACTGAAGTGGTACAGCCCACTGGTTTACCACCCCTGAGAATCAGGCTTGAGAATTCAGCCTGTGTGGGATATGTAAGTAGACACATGAGTTCTGAAAGGAAATTTATTAACTGCAGATACCACTGCTTACCTTCTTCCACAGTACTCACTACTCACAACAAATCCGTGGAAGAAGTTAAAAAGAAAACAGAGTTAGAGACTGCCAGCATTATTGTTAGAATGCCTCCTCGCCACCCACCGCTATAAGATGATTTCTAATAAGATGAAAATACAAGGCAGTACTATGACTCAACATTATTATAGCCAAGTAAAAGACAGAACCACTGCTGACAAGATGCCTTGTACCTTTTAGCATGTGAAAGGCAATAGCCATGTACAGCCACCTCTCGTTTTACGCGGGGGTTATGTTTTTGAAAAGTAGCATGTATCTCAAATGCGAAAAGGAAGAATATGATTACCATACGAATGTATGCAAATAGTACAGGTTAGGGAACATCAGTGAATCAGCACTGAATCAATGGAGAATCAATCTGTGGAACTCCTTGCCACAGGATGTGGTGATGGCACCTGGCCTAGATGCCTTTAAAAGGGGTTTGGATAGATTCATGGAGGAAAAGACCATCACAGGTTACAAGCCATAAGCAACCTCCTGGCTTTAGAAGTAGGTTTTCTCTGTGCCAGGTGCAGGGGAGTGGCAGCAGGAAACAGGTTATCTTGTTGGCTGTGTGCTCCCTGAGGCATCTGGTGGGGCCACTGTGTGATGCAGGAAGCTGGACTAGATGGGCCTTTGGCCTGATCCAGCAAGGCTCTTCTTATGTTCTTATGAGGGGGAAAGGGGCATTCCCACCGCACAGCAGTCAACGTAAACAGCATCTTATGTGCTGGGCTCACACCAATGCGTGCAGAAGTGCTGTGAAAAAGACCAGCAAACTGAATGCAGCCTTGGACAAGGCGTTACATGAACCCTTGTGCACAAAGTCTCGCGCTGGCCAGCCAGTCACATGAGACAAAACCTTGCACAGGATGCAGACAATTTTCTCTGTACTCAGAGCCTTACACAAGGAGGTAGATACAGAGGGGCAGAGGCTCACGGCTCTCTCAGGCAACAAACAAGAGTGCAACCCAGAGCACCAAAGGCAGGGCTTAACCCTCTTCTCCAGCCCCCTCCCACTATTGCCCGTACAGATGCAAATGGAGCATGAACCACCATCTCAGAGTCAGACCGAGGAATGTGGGTTAGGCTGGCTGGCTGGCTAGAAGTGGCCCCTTCCCTAGCCCTCCCTCCACTGTAACCAGCTGGGAGGGCGAAGAAGCAGCTGCTTGCCAATGATGGCTCAGTCCCTCCAGCTGCTGCTGGGGCCGTTCCCCCAAAAGGCAGATAGACAGACAGGTGTGCCCGCCACGCTTCCCTGTGCCTCATCTCTGTCCCTCCCCCCACAGAGCCGGTCTTCTTCTGGTATCTCCCCCTCTGGCACAGCCAAGCCACAGCTATTGGAACAGGTTAGGGGAATATCAGTGCTATTTGTGCATTGAATCAATGTGCCCACACACCAGCCCACATAAGCAGCACCCCTCTGCTCTGTCCCTCCCTCTCTTAACCTGTCTGATTAGTCTGCCTTCCTTGGGCTCCTCCTCAATACTTGCCCTTAAGGCACACCTTCCCTCAAACATGCAAAAGCGCACATTATTTCAAAGATTTGCAAGCATAACGTTTCGATATTAAACAAGCATGCTATTCCAAAAATGTCTAAATCGAACATGTGTAAAACGAGAGGTACCTGTATCAACTGAACCATGTGTGTCCCCCCCCCCCCCCCGCCAGTAAACAGATAATATAATTCCTAAGCTATTCTGTGCAAACAGGTCTAGCTGATCCTGCTAAGATTCACTTCTTAAGGGTGATGTGTTTTGTTGCCAAACTTTGGAATCAGAACTGTCACATTTTCCTTATAAAAACAAACAGGTGGATAGACACACTTGCTGGAAACAAACAGCAGGCAGAAAGTGGGGGTGCTTAACCCTTCTCCTGCCTACCGATCCTCCCCTGAAGGTGCCCCTTCAGCCCATTTTGAATTGTTTCTACCATCCCAAACTAGCTCTGAAACTAAAAAAAAGATTAACTGGAGAGGACATGGCTGGAGAGGAGCATCTGAAAGGAACAATCAGTGGAAGGAGAAAGATGAAGAACTCTTCCGCCACTCACCAATTCTCCCCTACAGATGGTCCCTCTGCGACCTCAGTTGTCTTACCTCATCAAGTGTGAAAGGCTTGAAAACCTACATTTCTTGAGGCAGGGGTGTCACTAGGGATGGTGACACCCAGGGTGAGATCTCGTGGTGTCACCCCCATGGACCTTCTCCAATACCAGACCACAAGATATGGAGGCCTCCTGGTAAATGCGATCCCTGCCTGAGTTGCGGTGGGGATCGGGAAAACCCCATTTTCTACCAATGGTGCGTTTTTGTACCACTGGTAACACGTAGAATAGAAAGTCATTTTGGTGTCACTGGGGTGACACCCGTGGTGGTCCACCCCCCAGTGATGCCTCTGGGATGTAACACCATTATGCCCCGAGGAGCCAACACAATTGCTAAATACCATCACCTGTTGAAGAGGCATTTAAAAAAAACCAATTAGATCCTAAGTCCAGGGTATTTTGTAAGCATCCACACATTTGCAATTTTAATTCTACACACCAGTCCATTTTTCACAAGCCTGAAGTGAGTTGTATCCTGATTTCAGATTCAGATTTCCAAAGAAAAAAATGCACCCCAGTACACAGTTGTTTGCCTTTTCAGAACATTTGCACAAAAACAGATTTATGCATTTAGAAGCAGCATCTCATGGCAGATGTTGCCCATTTGCTCTTCTTGCAAGCAAAGGAGAAGCACTCTCACCCACTACTGGCAATCAGAAAACCTCTGTACTCACATATTGTGGATTTGAGACAAGTATGGGGCTGGAAGGGCTGAGACCACCAGAATTCCCGCTGCTTCCTAGATAAAAGAGAATGTATTGCAGTCATAAAACAGATTTTCAATAGATCCTAGTTATTTTTACCCCACTTTTTTTACATGATAATTACGTTAGCTGCTTTACAGCCTAACAGTATACTGGTAAAACAAAAGCAAAATATAACTACCAATTAGGGATAAACCTGCTGATCTATCATGATTCAGAAATAGATCGTTTTTTAAAGTAATGGAATATATTTATAGCTTACTGGAATTTACTACATAGCCAGATGAAATTGGACAAAATGCCCCTAATTTAACATTTATCCCCCCCCTTTATTACTGATATAACAAAAAAAAATTATTTTTCATTCCTTTTTTGTAGAATAGCATCAATTGTGTTTATTTAACTCTTACTCTAAAACAGAGGTTCTCAACCTGTGGTACGGGTACCCCTAGGGGTATGCGGACCTCTTCCTGGTGGTACGCCAAGCCCTGCCCCTTATCTGCCCCATCAGCAGCTAATTAAGTGTTAATTAACATGGATTTTAAATTGTAATTATTTTTGGTGCCCTTCGGTCTCTCTGATTTTGGTTTTGGGCTTATTTTTGTACTTTGGAAAATGTACTTTGGTGGGGGAGGGAGGAGCTCATTTTGGGAAGTGTGACTTAGAGGAAAAAAGAGATCCTTTCATGTGTGTCTCTCTCCCTCACACACAGACACAGAGTTAAATAAGACAGATACAATTGTAGACTCTCACGACGTGACCATATTTTCGAGTTAAAAACCCACATATCTCCGGGTAAGACTACGTCGTTTCCAAACTTTTTATTACAAAAGCAAGATGTTACAAGTAACTTCACGTTTCACCCCTGACATTTGGGGTATCATCAGAAGATTAACGCTGTTGGAAAGACACTCAGTATATACTCACGCTACTCAATCTAATTGACATTAGGTGTCCTAACAGTGACCCAGATGTAATTAGCGTCAGCTGTCAGACATTTTTCACATTTAAAATTGTTAGTACTTTTTATTTAATGATTAATTACCTAATTAATTAATTGATTAATCCAATTAATTAGCAGTTAATTAACAGGGAGTACTTCAGAAAATTGGACCGTGATAGGGGGTACCCGGGCTTCTAAAGGTTGAGAACCCCTGCTCTAAAATGATTGTACTTGTACTTTTTTTCTTCTGGAATTTAAGAAATTTTTAAATACTGTATCATAACCATTATTCACTTTATTATATGTTATATTCAATAAAGTTTAATTTTTAAAAAATAGAATTACCTTAAAAATAAAATTACCATAAAAGCCAATCAACAGGACATAATAAAATTGCGACACCCCATCTAGTCAGGCCAGATGAGAGGCACAACAAAAAAAGCTACATGTTCCCCAGATGCCAAAACGCCAGGAGGGAACGGTCAGTTCAAATTCCTCTGCAGAAGGAGTTACAGAATTTAAGCTATAAAGAATGCCCAGAGTAGGACTTTGTCAAGTCCCGCCCTACAAAGTAATAGAAGACCACCTAACATATCTGCCACCCTACAATTTAAAGCACCAGGAACAGAAGCTTAGCAAGTTGCCTGTTACCCCTTCAGAGTGTTAGAAAGTGGTCATGATTCTGTTAGACTACTCTGAATGTAAGTATCCAGTATAAAACAGTGACCTGACACGTCCTTGCTGTATCAACACAGGTGACTGCGGGAAGAAAAAAAAATATGTTGGTCTGATCCTCTCTTTGTTCTGATTTGCATGGCCAATTCTACTTGCTTGGATAATTACCTGAGGGGGTTGTTTCTAGTCCCTTCCCCTCTGAAATAGGTATAGCAATCATGTATGGCTGAAACATTTAATTCATCAATTGGTTGGGATTAATACATTAAAACCATGATGATGATCAATTAAATGGGTGCCCCTCCCTTTAAGAGGGCAGCAGATTTTATTTTTAAAACGTCTTGTAATATACCATATTTGCCCGAGTATAAGACTCACTTTTATCCCCTAAGGCAAGTCTTTAAAGTAGGGGGCGCGCCCTACAATCAAAGCCTAGCGTTTCTGCCTAATGTTTTATGCAAAGTGCTTTCAAACCAAGATTCTCTTTTCAAAGGTAAAAGGGGGCTTTTTTTCTCTCTCTCTCTTTTTGAACTGCAAAGCACTGTGTTTTCAAGCCTTTCCTTGCAGTTCTTAATCACTTGCTAAATGGCTGAATACCATGAGAGATCATTATCTCTCAGCAGCCTCTGGAAGCATTTGAAAAAATTAACCCTTAAGTTTCAACCCCAGGACTCTGTGGAAACTAAGATATTTATTGATCTTGCAGTTTAAAAGTTGAGAGTACAGTTTGAAAGTTGAGAGCAAGAGCTCCTGCATAGGCTTACCACATCCAAAGGGGGACACAGTGCCTACCTTTAGGCTGCAATCCTATGCACACTTTCCTGGGAGTAAGCCCCATTGAATGCAATATGCATAGGATTGTGCTGTTCATTGAAATTTGGGCAGGTGCAGCTCATCATCATGGAAGGGTGTAACAAACTACACCTGCCCAAATTCCAAAGGTTAAAAGGTAGGCACTCTGTCCCCCTTTGGATCTGGGAAGGCTACTAATACTAGAGTGCCCAGATTCAATAAGGGACAGGGTGCCTATGCCTTTAACTGTACTAAAGCTGTACTGTTCTACTAATGTGTATATTTAAGTTAAAAAAAAGTTAAAAATGTATTCTTTAAAAAATAGCACCAAACTTTAAGGGTGCGACTTATAATCAGGAGCGTCCAATACTCGGGGCAATACGGTAAGTACTCACAAAAGTTGACATCCCCTCACCTCATGCATGCTTGTGCGTGCTCTCACTCACTCACTCACTCACTCACTCACATGGAAGGAGTACCTGCTAAGATGGTGTCTGTTGCAATACAGTATCTGTATGAATCATCACACAGTGCCAGTGGGTAGCAGGGAGAAATCTTAGGAGAGGGGATGTGGGTGTGTGAGAGAGTAAGATGGATTGTGTCTTCTAAGAAGGTGCCTGCTGGATGTACATGATATTGCAGAGCAAGTTGGGGTCTTTTTTGCCTTCACCATGACAGTCAATTTCAGGCCCCATATAAAGGAGACCTGCAATGCCCTTGCCAACGCACACAGCTCTCTTCCACCGAGGTGGTCACTTGACGCTCACTCACCTGGCACCACAGAACTCAAGAGAACAGGAGGGAGGGCATACTAAGGGAACGGAGCGCAGGCCAATATGTTGTCCCCATCCCCCCCTCCAAACTGATCTTGGACTCTGCTGATATGCAACATGTTAGTCTGAACTGCTCATTGCCAAACAACTAAAAGTTGCAGCGCTGAGCTTCTGAGTTTAACGCTTTCCAGAAACAAAAATCTCTTTGCATGGTGCCTGGGGAACTTTGGAGCTGGCTATCCTGACGACAACAGAGGATAAGGATGGCTGGCTCTGCTTTTTTTTCTTCAAAACAGTTGTTTTTCCACTAATGTACATATTTAATTGATTGAATTGCCGAAGATTCCTTTAACTGGGTAAAGTATTTCAATCAATCAATCAATCAATCAATCAATCAATCAATCAATCAATCAAATACCTTTATTGGCATAACGGGTAAAGTATTTTAATGATGACCTACATACGTATGTTTCCCTTGGTCACATCACCCGTGATAATATCCATCCAGTTCTGTTATGGGAGGCCTTCATTTCTCTTGCCTTTTTATTTTGCAATCATGATGTTTGGATTCCTTGCAATTAATTCCCTCCTTCAGATCCATTCCAAATACTGTACTGCTATTCTGCAACAGGGTTGCATGATAAAAGAGGGATCTTCTAAGAGACTTCAGGGAATTGGCTTACTATCTGGCCTGAATTCAAGAACACTGGCTTCTTTTTTTTCTTTTTTTTACCTCTTCAGAAGATGATTTGAAGGAATGAGTCCAGCACAGGCACTGAGGTCTGAGACTTTCCTCGCCTGCCACCAGAGGGCATCATTCTGGTCCACAATTTGAAGAATGTCTCCCTTTTTAAATGGCAGTCCAGCATCAGCACACGGAATGGCAGGGTCCTGAAGAGGCCAGTAATCTGCCATTGCTCGCACATAGAGCTAATACAACAATATACAAGGTATAAAAGGATATATAAGATAACTTCTGGATTGCCTGCCAATGTATATTTATAAACACTACATAAATGTATATTTACTACAAATAATAACATATGTGGCAACAGTGATACTTCAGTAAGAATATAACTACATCCAAAATTATCTTTCCCTACTAAATTAAAGAAGAGTGTCCACTTTAATCAATAAGACCACTCCCTATTGATTGATTTTATGCAAGCTGGATGCATACAAACCAGCAGCTAATCTGTGATCCCCTAGCAGTGTTTCCCAAACTTTTCCAACCTGCGGCTCCCTTGACCATTGGCGACCATTGGCCGCGGCTCCCCATTACATTATGTTGATCCTGCCAATTGGCGCTGCACTGTTTTCCGAGAAGATTCCGTGGCACTCCATGGCAGACCTGGCTGGTTTCCACGGCCCCCCTGGGAGCTGTGCCTCCCAGTTAGGGAACCACTGCCCTACAGCATCAGTTCAGCTTGGGCCAGCCCTGTAAAGGTCTTAGGCCAAGTTGAACTGATGCTTACATCCTGTCATCGTTCCCCCTTTTTGAGTGGTGGTGCACACCCATAGATCCACTGATACCACATCTGAGCTGGCTGGCTGGGGGGCGTGGGCGAGAGGGTTCACCTCATTGGATCCTCCCTACTTGCCCAGACTGGAAGCAGCAGCAGCAGCAGCAGAGGACAGCAGGTAGTGACATTACAGCCACTACCTCTTTCTCCAGCTCTGCCACTATGATCTTTGGCCACAGTGCTGAAGGCAGTCCCACCCACCCCACCCCCGTCTCTTTCTTCCCTACCTTTTTTCTCCTGTTCACGCTGCTGCTCTACATTTTGGGGGGAAAAGCAGCAGAACAGGACTGGAACAAGAAAGCTAGGAAAAGCACCACCTCACTTCCAAAAAGGGGGAAATTATATATATTTGAAGAGGGTCGATGCTTCTCCTGGCTTCCTTGTTCCTGCCCTGCTCTGGTTTGAAAACACAAAGCAGCAGAATAAGAAGGAAGAGGTACAGGGCAAATGGAGACAAAGTGAGGTAACTGCAGAGATGGTTAATAGCTGTCCTGCCACTTAAATCAGCCCCTTAATCTTGTCTTATGGGTGGGCCGGGGGGGGGGGCTGTAAGGGAGAAGCATGTCCCTTACAGCGCAATCCGACTTAACTTTTGTGCCGGTTTAACCAGTGGCGCAGCGAGAACGGGAGGCCCCAGAACAGAAAAGGGATTCAAATCCCCTCCAAAAGAGGAATTCAAAGGGGATTTGAATCCCTTTTCCGTTCTGGGGCCTCCCGTTCTCACTGTGTCGCTGGTTAAAACGGCACAAAAGTTAAGTCGGATTGCACTGTTAAGAATCATGGGCCCAGACCTTGTGAATAATAGCTAGCATATTGAATTGGGTGCAAAATAGTACAGTACGGATACTGTATATGTTAAAGCCATCCCTAATTTCTTTAAGTGCAGTGTATTTATTTACCAAACTATCTGTGTTGTCAAAATTAAGTCATTAGAAATTGCTATGAGCTGAACTGGCAGTTGTAAGTCTTCATACTGCTGAACATCATTGCATGAATTGTCTGCAACAACAGAGATCTGAAGAAATAAACACGTCTTACTGTTGTCTGATTGCTGACTGGTCGATCGGAAACTGGAATCAGCTTGAACATAATTGTTCCGTGTGACAGTGCCTACAAGAATTCAGAAAGAGAACACCCAGCTATGTTTAACTGTTGTTGTCGCAAACTAAAACATTGCTCATCGAGATTTTGGGAGCCCTTGTTTAAATACCCTCAGTGGGCCTGGTACAAAGCCAAAGGCAAGAGTCCGTCCAGCCCCCCCCCCCCCCGCAAAGGGCTTGAAAGGGGTGGTTTTCTCTTTGTGCTAAGCATCTCTGGAAGTCAGAAGCAATGCATGAAGCTACTGCGGCTCAGACACTTTCCAAAATCTAGCACAGGGGTGGCCAACCTTTCAACCTGAATGCTCCTTGCCCTTTAATACTTGTATAGGTGAGGGCATTTCAGCAGGTGCATCAGCAATTGCAGCTGCCAAGATTCTGTCTTCTACACAACTCTAAAGAATGCCGAGGTCCTAATGGTGGAAGGCTGGACACCTTTGGTCTAGCACAGTGGTGGGGAACCTCTGGCCCCAGGGCCGGATCAGGCCCCCGTGGCCATCCGGTCCGGCCCCCGGAGAGATTGCCGGGAGGCCGCCCAACCGGGCGGGTCACCTCCGGAGGCCGGGAGAGGGCCTTTGCATGTCCTCCCCGGATGCCGCCTCGACCCCTTCTCACCAGGCCGTTGGCCATTTTGCATATGCGTACCACGCCGGTGAGGGCAAGCTCTTGCCCTCTTGCCCTCATCGGCATGGTACGCCGGAGGTGACGCGCGGACCTGGCGGCGGCTTCGGACGGTGAGCGCGGAGCCTCCGGAGGCCGAAGGGGGGCGGGGGCAAAAATTAAATAAATAAATAAAAATGCCGCCCGGCCTTGCGGCCGGCCCTCAAGCAAATGTCTAATATTTAAAACGACCCTCGCCAGGGAAAAGGTTCCCCGCCCCTCTAGCACAACATGAGAAATTCTGCCTCTCTCTCTCTCTGAAGTTCTTGGTACAGCTCCACAGAGAACTCAGGGAAGGTTCTCTCACTTTGTGCCAGGGCCCATGCACATCAGAGACCCCACCTGGCAGGGCTACTCCTTGAACCCTCAAGTACTGACCAGTGGTAGTCTCCAATGCAGCACAACAGGAGGGGGCTTCTCCCTTTTGCATATTTAAATTCCTCTTACCACTTCTATTGGCTAATCCGCCATGAATTACTCTTGCCACAGTAATATCTCCTGTTAGTTCATAGCGTTTAATAGTGGCACCCTAGAAAGGGGGGCCAACCTAGCAGTTCTCTTGCCAACCTAGCAGTTCCAAAGCATGTTAATGCGAGTAGATAAATAGGTACCACTTGCGGGAAGGTAAACTGCGCTCCGTGTTCCAGCCGCATGCTACGCGCTGCGGCAAGGAGAGTCATGCCGCCCACATGGCCACGGAGGCGTCTTCGGACAACGCTGGCTCTTCGGCTTTGAAATGGGGATGAGCACCACACCCTAGAGCCGGACACGACTGGTCTTAATTGTCAGGGGTCACCTTTACCTTAGAAAGGGGAAACAATTAAAAAGGACCATTACTGATTATTTCAGTTTCACCCACTTCAAGGACACATTTGGTAGGCAAATCAGAGATTATTGGAAGTAATTGTTGAGAGATGGCCTATGCTATGAACATTAAAATAGAGAGCTGGTGTACCATAGTGGCTGACAGAGTGGCAAATCAGGGTTTCCTCAGTTCAGATCTCATCCCGGCCATGATTCTTACTAGGTGGTCTTAGGGAACTCACTGCCTCTCAATCTCAGCTGCAGTATGGGGATAATACTTACAGCAGGGCGGCCAACCTTTCAACATGAAAGCTCCTGGACCTTTAATGGCTGTATAGGTGAGGGCATTTCAGCAGGTGCAGCTGCTTTAGCAGCACCATCAGCAATTGCAGCTGCCCAGATTCTGTCTTCTACACAATTTAAGATCACAGAGGCCCTAATGGTGGAAGGTTGGCCACCCCTGACTTACAGGTAGGCTTACCAGATCTCCAACCGGGACAGAGTGCTAGACCGTTAGGAGAAGGAATATGGGCAGGTGAACACAATGAGGCTTGCTTCTGAGTAGACATGCCTAGGATTGTGGTCTAAGGGTTTAACAAGCTACACCTGCCCACATTCCTTCTCCTAAAGGTCTCGGTTGGAGATCTGGTAAGCCTACCACAGGGATGCCCTGGGGGGAGAAAAGAAGATGGCGTGCCAAGGCCAGAGGGAGCTTATAACATCAGTCTTATGGAGACAAGCATTGACCTGAGATGTTTATTATTTTATTGTTCTACTTTTTAAAATGTTGTAAGCCGCCTGAGCCGCCTTCAGAGAGAAAGGTGGGATATAAATACCCAAATAAATAAATGTTGCAAGGACACCATCAAGTGCAATGCACACTCAAATAGTGCTATATAAAATGTCAAATATTGTTATTATGAAGGCTGGAATTCTTTCTACATGCACCTCCCTCCCAAAGCATTATATATTGCTCCCTTCTCCTCACACTACAGAGGTCAATAGAATTACTATAGTGTACAGTGCCATACTGTACGTCAGTAAAATATTTACTGCAACTGCATAAAAGGGGTTCCCAGGTCTTTTTCTTAAGGGAAGAACACAGGATAGTGAAGATCACATGGGTTACTTTCATTAATATCTCTGACTCTTACGACGTGTAATCTTTTATCACTCTGTGTCAAAGTGTATCAGTCTCCGTCTCTAACATACTACTACAGTATATCTCTAAAGCTCAGGGTAGAACACCTCTTCTCAGAGCACCCTCCATCCCACATTTCAAAGGAGCTCCATGGGGCTCTAAACCATGCAGGGAGATCCTAAACCAAGTTTTCCCGTATCACTTTATTTTGGCACTAAATCCAAAAGCAAAAGACAACAAAAGACAACCTTGATCACCGAGATGCCCAAACCCCTCTGTTACGTTTTTTTTATATTCACATATAATATAAACCTGGGTGTTTTATTTATGTATACATTCCTGAGTATTTTATTTATATATAAAGAAATTCCTATGTGATGAAATCTCAGGTTCACAGAACCCGACACATTTTTAGGAGCATTATATTGTACAGTACTTACATCCAAGTCCTTCTATATACTTTTAAATGCAAAGGTTAATGAGCAAAAGAAACACTAATTGTCGAGTGAGATAATCCCTAACTAATGTAAAGCATTTCTTTTAACTTGGAAAAAAATGTACTGCACAAATGTAAAATTAAAATGCAATGTTACAAGGGGTTGCTTGTTTTTCACCAGGCAGACAATCCTCATAGCCTCCTCATTTTCAGGGATGTTATCTGGCAGAGGTGGAAGAATTGGTTCATAATCCTTCTGGGCCACAGTATCATGAGCAGACAATAAGGCCTGTGACACACACAAAAAGAATCAGGATAAGCAAAGTTTAGGTCATCTTTGAATGTGACTGTTTGGGAGTCGGATGTAACAATCAATAGTCAAATGCTTCCATTTGCTGAGTTTGTTCCAAAAGAAAATAGGTGCCTCAGAGTTAGGTCCTAATACAGCGCATGAATCTTGTTTGTCCTCAAAATAGGCTTACCATATCCAAGGGGGGACAGGGTGCCTACACCTTTAACCATTGTAAAAAGAGGGAATTTGGGCAGGTGCAGCTCATAATGGAAGGGTGCAACAAGCTGCACCTGCCCAAATTCCCTCTTTTTACAATGGTTAAAGGTGTAGGCACCCTGTCCCCCTTTGGATATGGTAAGCCTACCTCACAATAGATCAGTGAGATCACAATTATCACTCTTTTCCAGCCTGAGAACCAACTGATAATGAATGAATTAATGAATAAACCGCCTGAACAGGGCTTTGAGCCAAGTTTCCCAGCTTCAAATATCATCTGCTTGATCAAAGAACAGGTATGACAGATGAGTACTGCTAAAAAATAACCCCCTCCTTTGGCAATTACATTTAGGTAGCTAGCTTCCATATGCTAGGACAACTCTCATAGTGATTTTACATACTGGGATGCAAGGAGGATATTAAGGATCCTTTCTTTTAGAAACCAGATATACATACCCCAAATAAGTCAAACAAAAATAGGACCACAGGAGCTATCTAACTGCAATATCTGGAACTTAGAAGAAAGTCTCTGTCAGTCAGGTTAAACTGACTAGCAACTTAATACCAGTTAATATATTCAGAAAAAATATGTAACTTCTGGAGCTGGGAGATTATATGCTTCAGTGTTACCTGCTATCAAAATTCCCTGTACATAGAAAGCTAACATGTCAAGACGATGACAAACATAACTCTTTATTCCAATAAAGTGTCTTCGCATGTGTCTTTTATACTGTATCCACTATTTTCCTCTCTGTATAGCTCTCCCAACCATGCAAATATCTGGTGTGAAATGGCTAGAGACACTTTTCACTGGCACAGGATATGGATGCACTGCTTTGCATACAAGTCTCTCTGTAAGGTAGAAAGTCTCACGGGGGGGGGGGGAAGCAGCATATTAAACACCATACGTTCTATAAGGTTCTTGGTTGTTTCCCATCTGATTTCTTTTGTGGCATACTATAGTGAGTAGATCCTCACAAGCTTCATTCTTCTAATATAGGGGTGGCCGAACTTGCTTAATATAAGAGCCACATATGATAAACTTCAGATGTTTGAAAGTCATAAGATAGATGTTTGAGAGCTGCAATATTTGAGAAGCTTTTAAATTCTTAAATATATTTACTCACCGTGAACATTAAACTTATGTTTTAATCCCGTTTATACCCGGTAAATAATTATAAAACTTGAAAATGTCTTATTTACCTTTTATATTAATTGCTCAGCCAGCATATTTCGAAGAGCCGCACATTATGTCAATGAGGCACATGTGGCTCTAGAGCCGCAGTTTGGCCACCCCAATATATGAGTAATGAATTGGGAATGTTTGACTATAGAATTGATGATTCTGTCTCAATACAGGGTGTTCAGCATTAAAGTCTCTTCTAGTGCCACATCCCATCAATTCTTTCACTGTCAATAACCTGTTGGAACCAAGAAGGTCTCTATGTACCAAATACTGATTTTTAACTAGGTATTTTAATCATTTAACCATCTTCTGCTCCTGAATTTTCTCAGTACTGAGTAAGTTCTGCGGCCAGTACTTGCCTTGAAGTGTGGACCTCGTAGAAGTCTCCTGAGCTCTCTTGCCTCCGGAGACTGTTGGCATCCACGCAACACTTCCACCACCTGAGAATGCACAAGGAAGACTAACTGAATCTTGAAAATCTATAAGGTAAAGGTGACCCCTGACAATTAGGTCCAGTCGTTTCTGACTCTAGGGTGTGGTGCTCATCCCCATTTCAAAGCCGTAGAGCCAGCGTTGTCCGAAGACGCCTCCGTGGTCATGTGGCCGGCATGACTCTCCTTGCCGCAGCGCGTATCATGCAGCTGGAACACGGAGCGCTGTTTACCTTCCCACAAGCGGTACCTATTTATCTACTCACATTAACATGCCTTGGAACTGCTAGGTTGGCAGGAGCTGGCCAAGCAACGAGAGCTCACCCCGTCGCAGATTCGAACCGCCGACCTTTCGATCAACAGCTCATGGTTCAGCCGTTTAACCCATTGCTAATATTGCTTATTAAAAGGAAGTACAAGCCACACATTTAAACATAGTTGAATAACAGAAAAAGATTCAATAAGGGATACAGGGGAATACAAAATGAAATCAATAAAATACTTGTATGGAGATCATAACAGTGCAAATTGGAAACGATGAAGACTGAATCTAGAAGTCCAAAACATTATTTATTTATTTATTTATTTATTTATTTATTTATTTATTTATTTAAAGCATTTATACCCCACCTTTCTCCCGAGGGCACTCAAGGCAGCTTACAACACATTAAAATACATATATACACATTAAAATAATTAATTAAAACAATTTAAAATAAACAACCCCAGTGGGTCACCTGAGTTTACATATGTTAAAAGCCATTTGTTAAAAGGTTAAAAGGTCAGCCCACCATGTCAGACATCAAAAGCTGTCCTAAATAAAAACGTCTTATGGTCCCGCTGAAAGGTCTCTAAAGAGGGAGTCGTTCTTAATTTCAGGGGGAGGGAATTCCATAATTGGGGCGCCACAGCCGTGAAGGCCCTATTCCGAGCCGCCATCCCCCTCACTTCCGTCAATGGCGGCACGGTTAACAGGGCTCCCCCTGATGACCTCAGAGTACGGGTCGGATTATAAGGAAGGAGGCGGTCACTCAAATACCCTGGACCCGAGCCGTTAAGGGCTTTAAAAGTCAAAACTAGCACTTTGAATTGTGCCCGGAAACGAACTGGCAGCCAGTGTAGCCGCCGAAGCAACGGTCCGACTGAGTCGAATCTACAGGCCCCGGCAACCACCCGGGCCGCCGCATTCTGCACTAGTTGCAATTTCCGAACAGTCTTCAAAGGCAGCCCCACGTAGAGCGCATTGCAGTAATTTAGTCTAGATGTCACTAGGGCATGGGTCACTGTGGCCAGGTCTGCACGATCCAAGTACGGTCGCAGCTGGCGCACCAGCCGAAGCTGGGCAACCCCCCCCCCGGCCACAGCCGCCACTTGAGAATCAGGGAGCAGCTGCGCATCCAGGAGAACCCCCAAGCTGCGGACCTGCTCCTTCAGCGGGAGTACAACCCCATTCATTCAGAGCAGGACGATGATCCAGTACCCGAGTCGTAGACTTCTGGACCAGAAGAACCTCTGTCTTATCAGGATTTAATCTCAGCTTGTTTGCCCCCATCCAGCTCCCAACTGCCTCCAGACAACGATTCAGGACATCGACCGCCCCCTTGGAGTCGGGTGGAAAGGAGAGAAAGAGCTGGGTGTCATCCGCATACTGATGACTCCCTACCCCAAACCCCCGGATGACCTCTCCCAGCGGTTTCATATAGATATTGAACAGCATGGGGGATAGAATTGACCCTTGTGGCACCCCACACCTCAAGGGCAAGGGTGCCGAACAAGCATCCCCCAGCACCACCTCCTCTCTCTTCCCATAATGCACTCTTCCCTCTTTATAAGTACTTTCACTATACAGATTTTCACTTATATGTACACTGCACATATTAAGACCATCCTTCTTTATCCATACCAAGATTGGTATTGGTGGGGGTTGGTGGACAGGGCCTTTAAGAAAGTATTTACTAATTTTGCTGCTGGGAAACACAAGATCCTAGCAAACGTCTCAAAGAAATTGCATCTGAGTTGACCCACTGTCCATCTCACTGATTTCATTATTTCAGAAAAAAAAAAACACCAAACCCAGTTTCTATTGAGCTTCCAAGGTATTTTCTGTTACAGATGTTCAGCCTGAATCTGGTCTAACAATCTTACCTCATGAGTCAATGCTCTTGCCTGCAGTGTGAGAGGAACCGGTCTCCTTTTAATGTACTGATGAAGGCACTCATAAACCTACGAGCAGAAGTGTGAAAGTTAAGACAATATGGCCCTAGGGACCAAATTATCATGCAAACACATGTCACTCACATGTCCTGAGCTTCTCTCGAGGCGATAATTTCCATTGGGCTAGAAAGCTAGTCCAATTTCTCCACCCCATGGGCTTCAGACTCAAAGGTCTATGCGTGGTTGATAGATAACCAGAGATACCTGGTTGGTCACTCTGGGAAACAGGATGCTGGCCTAGATAAGCCTTTGACCTGATGCAGTAGGACTTTTCTTGTGTTCTAACTTCAAGACTCATCCTCATTCCATACACATGTGCACACATGTTTACTCACTCCTTTCCTGAATTTGGCTTCTCTTAAGCATACTTCAATCATACATTTGGAAAGCATTCCAGAACTATACTGGGGCATAAAAAAATGCACATTGTGGAACAGCAGCTGATGACTAAGTGAAGTTATCAACCATTTCCCATTCCAATACTGGAAGAAGGACTGAGGAATCCCAACAAATAGAGTAGTCTATGCCCAAGACAAAAACAGGGAGCTGGTTGCCATTTCAGTATTGGAACATTGCATCACAGAGGATTACTAGAAACTCGCCTCTCCCCGGAAGTAAAAGCAGTTAATAGCTATAGCAAAGCCTTACAGTCCAATCCTATGGTGCCTGGCAGCTGGCGGAACGCACGTTGTGCTGTGGATGACTGCTTTACAGCTGTTGTAAAGCAGCTGCCAATGGCCCACACTGTCAGGCCACCGGCGGAAAGGTCAGAGCGGCCTCCCATGTGCCAGCAGACGACTGAAGATCCATCGCGTAAGGTAGGCCGGCAGAATGGGGTAGGGGTAGGTGGTACGGGGGAGGGGTGGGCAGAACAGGGCGGTGATAGGGACAGGGAGGAGGGAAGATCGGGCTGAGGAAGGGGGTGAGTTTGTTGGTAGCAGCGCCCGCTGAATCCTAACCCCCTTCCTGATAGGCCTGATATGCCTACATGGCTCAATGTGGACTTGCGCCAGCTATTGAGCTGGCACAGGTCCAAGTTGACCCAGCTTGGTGTCTCTTCTGTGTATTTTTTTTTAGATTGTGAGCCCTTGGCGGACAGGGAGCCATTTATTATTTATTTTACTGCGTAAACTGCTTTGTGAACTACTCCTGTTGAAAAGCAGAATATAAATATTCATCATCATCATCATCATAGTGGTTGCTAGGGCTTACCCTGGTGCAAGAGAACAAATGTTCCCTTGCCCCAAGGAGGCCTCCAGAGGTCAAAACTCCCCCGGGGAGGGATCTGTCGTTTATGCTTTATGAAGCTCTGTGAAATGCCTTGTGTGTTGATGGTGCTGTGTGAATATGAAAAATAAAAACAAACAATAAAATACTGTATAAAAATAGTATTATTGAGGATTTTTTTTCAGAAAGGGGAGAAACAGGAACAGACCATTCCATCAGATAACACACTCATGATATCTGTCTGAATGTCTACGGTGCCACAAGGGTAGAGATTGAACAACAGGGAGAAAGAAGCAGCAGCCTTAACACTTTTGAAATGCCTGGGTTTGGAATTTGATGGAAACAGGAAGCTGGTCTGGATGGTTCATTGCCTGGACTAACCAGGCCAGTTTTGTCTGACTTATACATTATTCACATTTTATAATCAGACAAAATTAACATACACATACAGCGCAATCCTATCCAACTTACAGCACCGGTGTAACCAGCGGTGCAGCAAGAACGGGAGGCCCCAGAACGGAAAGGGGATTCAAATCCCCTCCAAAGGGGGATTCAAAGGGGATTTAATTCTCCCTCGCTTCCAAAGCCTCCTGACCTGCCCTCCCCTGCTGGTCACACTGGTGGTGTAAGTTGGATAGGATTACACTGTTATAGTATTATGAATATGTATACACTGGTGACACTTCAGTTCACAAGGGTCTTCACCAAGATGGGTTTTGCTGAGATACCTACTCTTAAAAGGACTCGCCCTGCTTCTTCATCTCTGAGGTACCCTATAACTCCTTCTAAACACGCAAGAGCACTTTGTGATCTGTATACAATCTAAAATGGCAAATACTGTATCCTTGATCTCTCTCTATTGTATTGGTATGCTTATCTCTACACATTTGGTCACCATGTTCATGTTCAGCCTCACACACGCTATGAATACCAAACGTGAAATACAAAATGTACAGAAATTTTGAATGTGACATAGAGGCTCATTTCTGTTTGGGAAAATTGTAATATGTGAGACAAAGCTTGCCGTCATCCCCAACCCCCCAATCTTCTCTGCCCACTCTATAATGTCTGCTGGTGCATCTTAAGAGTGTCGCAACCAATCACAACTAGCAGGTGCAAATCGACAGCAGGTGCAAATCGACAGTGCAAATCGACTTGGGTCACCCCAGGCAGCAAATGGGCAGAGGTGATAAAGCTGCAGAGGCTGGCATGCCACCAGCCATGGGGTGGGTGGCATTTGGCATGCTTCCTCAGGCACCAGAAGGACTTGGAACAGTCCTGCCAATTGGTGTAAATTAAACAAGTCCTGGAAGGCTCCATGGGTCCCCTCTATATTTTACACACATTTGGCACCTAGGGTTAGATGTTGCTTTTAGTTGAGTTGCTATTTGGTTGCATGGCAAGTCAACTATACCACCACCATTTTGAAACTTGGGTGTTACAAAGGGCCCAATCATCCTATCCAACATTCCTGCACTGATGCAGCCATGCCAATGGGGTGTGTGCTGCATCCTGTGGTGGGAGAACAGGCATGGAGGTCTTCTCAAGGTAAGGGAGCATTTGTTCCCTTACTTTGGGGATGCATTGTGGTGACTGCATTGGCCCTGGAAAGTTGGGTAGAATTTGGCCCAAAGAGAAGTTTGCTTTTGGTGCCACCAAAAGCACCGTGTCACGCACACACTTCTGCTTCACTTGACTTCCAGTTCATACTTTCATGACAAATAAGCAAGTACAACTGAGCTGCGATCCTTTGTGTACTGGGCCCTTTGCATCCGAGGCCTTCAATTCAATTCAATGTGCAGGTTTATTTGGTAAACAATCAGACTACATGTGCCTTTGCAAAAAGGCAGGCAGGACTTGCTTGCCAGGAAAAGAGACTTGGTTCAAACTTTGTTTCACAGTCTATTTTTCCTCCTGTAGAGGGCTGCAGACACTGGGACATAAGAGAGAAAGATATGGAACTCACCCCATAAATGTTCCATATTTGTCACAGTGAGAATTTGTTATGACAAACTTTTTTTATCAGCTAATACGTAACAGGTTTTTGAGAAAGGGTCTTTTTAAAAATGTCTTTACAGGAATCAAATATTTTTGCATGTGGCACAGGTTGTTTTTTGCATCACTTGGCCCATCTAGTCTCTCTCTCTCTCTCACACACACACACAAACACACACACACACACACACACACACACACACACACACACACACACACACACACACACACCATAGTCATTTGCACCCCATAGTCATCTGCAGATGCTGCTGGTTTTCCCTCCAGCACACCTGCTCTATCCTGCCCTCCCTTCCCCACCGACTACCCCATTCTTCCTGGCAGCAACAACTAGGCTGCTTGTGAGGCCTAAGGGGCTGACCCCCCCCCCATGAGCCCATGGGAGCAGAGAGGTGAGATAATGCAGACCCTGAGCTTGGTATCACCTGAAGTAAGAACACAGATGGGGAGAAGGGCTCCCTGTCTGCTAACTCCTGGGAATAAAGTCACAACAATTGTGATAAAAGCCAAAGCTTTTATTGAACAGTATCAGAAACGAAGCAGCCTCTGGAAGACCCATGAGTGGAGTTGCCAACCACCCCGTCCCAGGAGGCATGTGGTGCCTTTGCCAGTTGTGCAACAGCAGAGTATCAGGCATCTGTAGGGTCTGGCTGCACCAGTGATATCATTATCATGGACTTTGCAAAGTGACAGCAAAGTGACAGACGTCTGGAACAAGCAGGTCAGCAGCCCCACAGAGAAACAGCTGGAATGACACTGGTCAGTGCTGCCAGGCATGTGGTGGGCTTCCCTTGTGGGTCTGCACAGCTGGGCGAGTGGAAGATCCTGGGTCCTCTTCCCCTTTGGACAGCTGCCTGTGGAGAACAAAGAGAGAGTAGCAAGGTATAGACAGCAGCTTGGTCTCTGGATGTTCAGTGTTCATGATTGAGAGTGGGGCCACCTGAGTGCACATGGATAGCGCCCTGTTGGGGGAGCGGGTGTAGTACATGGGGTGCTATCTTTCCCTCCTGCGTGGGGAGTTGCAGTGGAACTGGGTGTGTAGTGACTACTCTGCTCTATGTGACCAGACTGGAATCCTGAAACACAAAAGGATCATAACCCCTACTACTAACTGGGCAAAGAGGCAGCTTTTAATGTGGTGTCCTCTGACATTTAGTGGGGGGGGGGGAGAGCAACACTGTCTTTTCCAGTGGCTGTTGCTGGAGTCTCTTCTGCATCTTTTTTAGACTGTGTGACCTTTAGGGACAGGGAACCATTTATTGATATATTTTGCTAAGTACACTGCTTTGCGGACTACTTTTTCTTGAAAAGTGGTACAGTATTAGTATTAGTATTAGTATTAGTATTAGTATTAACAACAACAACAACAACAACAACAACAACAACAAGTGTCTGGCCAGCAGAGGCCATGGTTGGAGTACCTGGCATTCACCAAGAGACTGATTATATTGATTATACTGATTTCTTCTAAACGTCTACATACTCATTCACTATACACACGAAAACCATAGATACAGGTGTAGTCTGGATGGCCCCAGTTGTCCAAAATCCTAAATCGCAGGTATTTAAATCTCTCTGAATTTTCCTCCTGTAAATAAATTGGGGGAGGGGGGAGAGAGAATAGAAGTTTTTTAGGGTTCTTTTTTTCACTCCTGTACAACATATTTTATTACAATAAAAGAATATTGTCCCTAAAGTCTGCAAGTATTTGAATCCAGGATGGCATTTCCACCTAGGGATGTCAAAGACCCCTGTCTGAAACCTTGGAGGGTGCTACCAATCAGCACGGATTTTGGAAGCTGCCTTATACCATCTAGCTCAGCCTTATCAACACTGACGGTGGCTTTCCAGGGCTGTAGATGGGAACCTTTTTCTGCATGACCTGGAAACGCCAGTGATTGAGCCTGGGATCTTTTGTGTACAAAGTATCTGGGGCTTTTGACTAGAATTTGATTTTAATGCTGGTTTTGTCTGTTTCATTTACTGGCTTTAAACTTACCCGTTTAAAATTCCATAAATTCCTTTTGTTTACTCTTTTGGTGTACGTATTCCCTTTTGGGGAATCTTCGACGGAGAGGCAAGATATAAACGATTTAACAAACATTTGAGGTTTACTGGTTTTTCAGGCCCCAAGACCTGAAAACCTGACAGGAAATACTGGCCAGCTGGCAACCATAATTTTGTGTCATCACAAATTACATTTCTGATGTGTGTATTACAAGGCAATGCCAACTTAGCACCTGGACTCCAATTCAGTCCAGACTGTCAGGAAAAGTCCCCAAGAATGAACGGGTGGTGAAGTGAGGGGACGGATTCCTCCTTCAAGTTAGCCTTCCAATCCTTTGGGACTTCTTTCTAGACAAGGATACAGCCTACCTCCAACCTGAAGGTCTGCGTAGCGGAACCCTCATTTCGGTACGTAAATGTTCCTAGGAAGGTTCCTTCCTGCTTTTCAAAGTCATCATTCAATCCCTGAAAGAAGACACAGGGGGGAAGGTAGAATAGGGTCTTCCAAAAGACCCCTAACAATCAATCATCATACAAACATCAGTATGTGATTAAACACAAGCCATATATCAGGCAGCTTTTCGGTATAAGAAAGAGAGAGGCGGGTGCTCTGATAAATAGGAGGAAGTTACTCACGTAGACAGAGAAATACTTTGGAGCACTAGATCTCTCTTCAGTGAACGAAATCATCTTTGAAATATGATCCAGCGTCACAGCCACTGGGCGGATTGGTTTGGACAATTTGATGACCACGTATCCTTGAGCTCCTTTCATGGCCCAACAATTCCCAGGCGCGTTATCTCGCTGAAAACCAAACACACCATGGCTATCAGGGAAGGGAGGGAGTAAGTCTGGAGCATTCAGAAAACAATATTTTCTTTTTGAACTCAGTAACTCTTAACACCCAGCCATTACATGGTAGTGGGAAAATAACATCTTGTCCATATTTTAGCAAGGCTACACCTGAACGAGGGAAATCTAGCCCATTTTAATTGACTTTAATCCAAATCTTGCTGAATTTTCCAGTAAGTACTTGGGACATCCATAAGGTTCCTCGCTGAATGCACCTCTCCCCTCCCTCCCCCCCCCGGTTTTTCAACCCTTCTAATCCCCCAGAGGCTTCCGTGATGATAAGCCCAGCACATTTTGTGTTTTATTGTAGGCTACCAACCCAAAAAAACGCCTTCAGAATTACCCTTTCAGTGATGGTCTGACAGCAGGACCTGTAGTCCTCAGGTCATTTTTGCTTCTGAATTACCCTTTCATTTATAATATGCAAGCCAGACGTTGGCATGAAATGCCTGCATGGGCAAATCAGGTCCTGTATATTTGACCATGAAAGGCCACCTTTAGCTGCCATCATCAACTTGCTTAGTCCGACCATGGCGAACTGAAGACCGTGGGGCTGCACAGCAGTTCAATTTCTCTGATAGATGCTCGAAAGGTGTGCAAGAAGAAGGGCAGAATGCTGATTTGCCAAGATTCCTACCTCTAGGATCACATCTGGTGATCGGGAGTATTCCCAGCAGAATATCCCGAACATGCAAATTTGTGCTCCTGTAAGGAAGCTTTCGCTGGTCTTCACAACGGAGGCACCTGCAGGTATTAGTGCATGCAGAAGAATCAAATCAGAATGAGGGGCTCAGAACTAGCAAGTGCTAAGCAAAAAACCAGCAAGTGTGTGTCCAGCTTTCACCGTTCATCACATACCCCCTGCTATGAACTAATGTCATTATTTCCATTTATTTCTAAAATTAACTACCGGTAATGAACCATAAGCTGTCAATCAAAAGGTCGGCAGTTCGATTCCTGCGACGGGGTGAGCTCTCGTTGCTTGTCCAGCTCCTGCCAAACTAGCAGTTCCAAAGCATGGGAATGCGAGTAGATAAATAGGTACCGCTTGCGGGAAGGTAAACAGCACTCCGTGTTCCAGCTGCATGCTACGCGCTGCGGCAAGGAGAGTCATGCCGGCCACATGACCACGGAGGCGTCTTTGGACAAAGCTGGCTCTTCGGCTTTGAAATGGGGATGAGCACCACACTCTAGAGTCGGACACGACTGGACTTAATTGTCAGGGGTCACCTTTACCTTTTTAATGGGCTAACGTATGTTGTGTTCTCCAGTGTTTGCTAAGCTTGCTTAAGGAGGCATGTACCCCTGCTAACTGAGCAAGAGGCACTTTTTCAATTGGTGCTCCTCTTACATTTAGCAGGGGGAGAGTTACTGCCCCCCTCTCTCCCCAGCACAGTGTCTTTTCGGGTGGCTGTTTGTTTGCTGGTGCTGTTCTGCATCTTCAGCCCTTTTGGGAAAGGGAGCCATGTAATCATTTGATTTTTTTCAGTAAACTACTTTGCGAACTTTTTGTTGAAAAGCGGCATATAAGTACTGTTGTTAATAATAATGATGATAATCATTTGATTTTAAATACAACATTTAAACGTTTGTTTAAATAAAACCCCTCTCCCTTCTGCAGTCCCCTCTCCCTGTCGCTCTCTCCCTTCTTTGACGCAGTGCTGCCTCGCTATTTCTCCCTCACTCCGCCTTCCTCCCTAAGGCGTTGCGCTGTTGGCATCAAGGCTTCATTGTCACAAGCACAATACAATCTCAGCTAAGCTTGTGAGACTTCTCAGCAACATTTTTTTTTCTATTTTCCATTCCCAAAGCCCAGGAAAGGAGTGGGCAGAGTCAATTCTGGAGACAAGACTGGAGTCAATTCTTGACCTGTGTGGGTTTATCCTCGCCTTACCCGAAGACTTCAGAGCAAGGTCTTCCTTCGCCATTGAGACACCCAGTTGCGGGAAACGATCCTGTCAGGGAAGTACAAAGTCTAGGGGTGAGACCCAACCGCACCTCGGCAAACACAGGTCAGTTATTGCTGTATCGAGAAATAATAACGCTAGTTTGTCCCCAAAGACCTGTCACAGTCACCCAACCAAACAAAGACATTCAGAATGTGTGGAAAGGAAGGACCTTGAGAAGGAATCTTTGAGAAGAGGAAAAAACTACTAACCCAGCTTTATGTGACTCACCTGCTGGGGCTCCTCAAATCCTCCGCAATCTTTAAGTAGATGCTGGATCATACTGTGTTGCTGTAGAACGTCCTCAATCTGGCGACTGTGCAGGAATGAGCAAAAATAACCAAAATATCATTTCAGATGAAGCAAAACAGCTCCTCGTATTTTCAAACTGTTCCTGGACTCTACCACTTCAAACAGCAGGTGGGGGATTTCATGCCTGAATGTTCCCCTACAAAAAGATCATCCTGCACATTAACAAGCATGGAGAATGCTAGGAGGGAACCCAAATCCTTACCATCTAGTTTCCCAGGTGGTATTGCTAGCACAGGGGTAACCTTCAGGCAGGTAATCCCTTCCCCTGCTGCAGTTTTCAGTGGTTTAGTCCAGGAACCGTTGTGTTCATGGAGTAAGTTTTTTTTACCTCAGCTGTAACTCCATCGGTTGTTTCTGTTGAGGTTTGTGGAGCAACAAACCTATATTTACAAACAAATATGTCTGTGTCCTGGACATGTCTGGACAAGCCTGGACAAAGTAAGCAGGATCTGCTTTGTCACTCCCCAGCAGAGACCGTGGAGAAGCACCTGACATGAGTTGAGGTAGGCAGCACGAGATGAGAAATGAGATCACCTCTAATCTAATTGGACAGGAGATAGCCAGCTGTGGTATAAAACAGAAGTGGTAGCAATGCCTAGGTGTGGGTTCGGAGGAGAAAGTTTGACTATTTGTATTTCGTGCCAAAGTTGCTTAAATTACTGGAGTGCTGTATCTCGTCCAGCTGCTGCTGTATTCTTCAGTGAGCTTATCATCTGTACCGCTTCATATCTGTACATATTGTAAATAGACGGCTTCAACTGACCTTGGCTCAGCGTTTTTCTCCAGTCCTAACGCTTCTGTGGGCAAACCAGAGGAACTATCCAGCCCAGCGAAAAAAACCTCTGACAGTTTCCAGGTTTGAAAAGGCCCACACATACCACACTGAATTCCTAGAGGGAAACACGAACCGCATTTATTACTTTCTGAATCAGTCAGAAAATCGATGCACCATGTATCATGTATCACACACTCCGTTGAACAATGCACTGTCCATGTTCTAATTTGCAACCCCATCGAAAACATGTTTACCTAGTGTAGCAACTGTTATTTCTCTCTCTGGGTGGCATGGTGGGAAATATTGCGCTCTGTAGCACTGGCCAGAGAGAGAGGGCAATCCTGCCCATACACTGCCCCCCCTCTCTGCATGGGATAACAGGAAGCCGCCACACTTTGTGGAACTCCTTGCCACAGGAGGTGGTGATGGCACCTGGCCTGGATGCCTTTAAAAGGGGATTGGACAGATTTATGGAAGAAAAGTCCATCACAGCTTACAAGCCATGATGGGGATAAGCAACCACCTGGTTGTAGGAGTAGGTTTTCTCTGTGCCAGCTGCAAGGGAGTGGCGACAGGATACAAGTATCTTGTTGTCTTGTGCTCCCTGAGGCATCTGGTGGGGCCACTGTGTGATACAGGAAGCTGGACTAGATGGACCTTTGGCCTGATCCAGCAGGGCTCTTCTTATGTTCTTATGCAGCACCCAGAGGAGGAGCATGCAAGTAGGCAAAGATGGCTGCTAAAGCACAGAGAAGCCACCTCCTCCTCCTGCCCTGCCCGCTCGCTCGCTGGCACTCTCCCTTGGGGGTCAAAGTGATTGACATGCTAGGATCCAAACAGCTTCTCATGGACAAGTATCCTTAGTGCAGTTAGCATTCCACACAGAAAGCCGTGAGATCCTCTTACCATGTCATCTAGAGAGATGCAGCCATACTGGTATAGTGGTGAAGCAGAAGAAGAAATGAAGCCCATTCTTCTGGGCTTTCAAGAGAACCAAACCCAGTTCAATAAGCATGAGTTAGCGGTCAAAGCCCCAAAGTATTCCTGGCTTTGGTAGCCTAAACTCACAACCATATTTTGAGATGCTGAAAAAAACTCTATCTTCTGGAGATTTTAGAAGTAAAACAAACATGTGCACCTTTGAAAAACTCACCAAACAAGATGGCCAGCATTATAAGCACCATAAAAATCCAGCTCTTCTTTGTAGGCCTAGACTGCTCCACTGAGAAGAGACAAACAAATTCAAATGGAAATTACTGGAACATACAATACATTAGTCATGTTACCTGGAAGTTGTGTACTCCTGCAAGAGACCAACATTAGCAGGCCCCAGACAGATAGGGAGCTGTGAGCGTTCTCTGCCTGTTGACAACACTGTGGCGGCCACAGAATGTAGAAAGTAGTCGTATGGAATTCAACGTGCTGCCAACGGGGTCTCTCTGAGTTTTAAAAATCAAGTTGCTGAGAAAGACATTCCAGGAGGCAGAGGGCTGGTGCTCCAGGTCCCCTGACAGCTCCTAGGCCCTTCCACATGGTCAAAGATGCCCCCGAGGTTGGCTGGCTGCAGCCCCTGGCACCGCCTCCAGCCACAGGTCTGGCGTGGGCCCTAGCCATGCCCCTGCCAACACAAGGAAGGGATACGGAGCACTCTCTCAGGTGGTGCACCTGCAGCGCCCCAGACATCCCCGTCACCATGCTGACAGAGACGCCTCATCTGGGGGGCCCCGAGGGGGGTGGGAAGAATCAGAAGGGATGGCGACAAGGCCCCACAGCAGGGCATAAAAGACTCATTGCTGACCAATGATGGGGCAAGAGAACAGGAACTAGGCCAGAGGGTGAGCAGTGGATCGCCACCCCTTCTTCCCTGATGGATTAGAGACAGCCTGAAAACCCAGTGACCCCAGCCTGCCCTGTTTGAACCTCCCCCCATGGCACTTCTGAGGCCCCTGTGCCAGAAACCCAGGGAAAGCAGAAAGGGAAACACCACCACCGCAGCTTACCCTCTGGCCCTGACACTGGAACAATGGCCACGGTGCGCCTCCTCCTGCGGATTCTTTTGAAAACCCTGAGAAGAGAAGATTCCAACATGTGTGGCCAGGCAGGAACTCTCAAGATCCTGCTTATCTACTGCTTATCCTGGAATGCACATCTTCTAAGCCTACCCTATTGAGGCCAAAAGTGAATGGTCCCAAAGCCATTTAAGGGATAGAGGGGAGAATTTGGACGAAAGAGAGCAGAGAGAGAGAGACGAGAGCATGGATGCTGGCTTCTGGCTAGGAACCTGTGAGAAGAAAAGCCTGAGGGAAACCCTTGCTCAGGGGAGCTTAAGCCAGGCCGGTCTGTCCATGAGGCAATGTGAAACTGTTGTGTAGAGCGGCTAATTTGGAAGGGCAGTGAACTGATGAGCCATCTGTCATTGTCTGCCACCCTCTCCCCCCTCCCCCCATCACTGATTGCAATTTGGAAGAAGACTGCGGTGGCAGCAGCCCCCATCTCCCTCTAGTGCTACTGGTGGATGAAGGGGGGGGGGGGAAGGTGCAGCAGCTCCAGATTGCCTCTCCTGCTTACGAAGCATCAAGGGGGCAAGGACCATTCTACCACGTGCTCAGCTCCACCACAGGCAGGGTGTCATGGCTTGTGACAGCCTGTACAGCTGTACTATGGTGTGGCAGTCATGAAGGCAGCAGGGTCAGCACTGAACAAGTCTTCTTCCCATACAAGGTAGTGGGGACCTGGAAGTCAGCAGATGGGGAAGTGTCTGCTGGCCAGCTAAGGCCCAACAGCCGAGCCAGCAGCATTCAGTACCAATCTCCCACAGAGGGGACATATCAGGAATGCCAATGCTGATGTTCCACACTTGCAGCAGCAGTATGAAGAGGTTTCCTGACGAAAGAAAAAATCTTCTGCGCAGAAGTGGGAGACCTTGGCTCAAGACCCAGAGCCCACCTGAGATGGGGACTGAGGAAAGCCCCAAGCCCAGATGATAGGCAATTGCTGAGATCAGGGGTGGCATCAAGGGTCAGCCAGGCTGGGGCTGGGCATTGGGCCAAGGATCCACACCAACCAGCCAGTAGGACAACCCCAAGCCCTCCTTACTAGTGGCAATGGTCCCATCGGGGCAGGGGGCGCCATGGGGCACTCAGTGCAAGGCTCCCAGCAACATGGGGCTGGCACTGGTTGGGAAAGTGGTTGGGACTGGTCTAGCTGCAGCAGGAGCTTCTAGGTTCAGTGGTGATGGGCGTCAATTGTCAGCTGAGTGATCGTTGGTATGATCTGTCATTTCTCTAAAATGTATCGGGTATACGGGCAAGGACGCCATGTCAAAAAAGAAAGAAAAACTCTTTGAAGTTCAACGAACCTGCAAAACCGAGCGCAGGTTTCCTATACAGGCAGCCGCGCGCAGGCTGAAACATTAAAATCCAAAGGTAAAGTAGCACCCCAACATTTCGTTCTGTTTTACACTCGGAACCTCTTCATGGGAGATCATACAGATGAAGATGGTATAGCCGTATGATCTCTCATGAAGAGGTTCCGAGTGTAAAACGGAACGAAACGTTGGGGTGCTACTTTACCTTTGGATTTTAATGTTTCAGCCCGTGCGCGGCTGCCTGTATAGGAAACCCGCGCTCGGTTTTGCAGGTTCGTTGAACTTCAAAGACTTTTTCTTTCTTTATTGACATGGCGTCCTTGCCCGTATACCCGATACATTTTGGAGTAACTGCTGGCCATGAAACATTTCGCAACGATCTGTCATTTCTTTAAACAAGCAGAGGCCTGCCCAGCCACCTTCACTCATTCTAAAGGGATGTGGAAAGGAAGATTCCCTTAAAAAGCTGCCTAGCACATTTATGAGGTGCCTTTAGGGGTTCCAGTGGGAACCTCCCCACACATTCCAAAGGGGCAGAAAGAGCCTGATTGGACCCTTCAACCAGTGGTGTTGCGATGCGGCCCCTTGTGACATCACCACTGGAAGTGACGTCACCACCGCCGCAAATCTCTTCAGAGGCGCAGGGCAAGAGGGTGGCCCAAACCAATCGCCATCTGCGCCACCCGCTGGTCCCGCTACCAAAACGGTGCGGTTGTCGCCCCTCGCAGCACTTGGTCAACCCCTCCCCCGCTTGTCACCCGGGGGCACACCGCCCCCCCCCCGCGACGCTTCTTCCTGCAACTTTAATAGAGACGACCACGATCCACCAGCTGGCAGTGCTCACTTCCTCTATTCTCCCCCCCCCCCACTTTCTCAAAACATTCTCCGAGATTTTATGAAGGATTGCAAAATAGCATTTGCTGTGGTGAACTAAACCGAATTCTGAGCAAAACATGAAAGATAGCAAGTCCTTTCAGAGCAATTGAAAGAGCACAGATCGATTCAACATAAATTGAAAGGAGTGCCTACAGCATGCTATTCATACATAACCCAGGCCAATAAATTAAGAACGCTCCCCTGTACCTCTTCACTCTTGTTTCTCGATATGAAATGGGGGGATTCAACCTTTGCAGGTTGGCCAACCTTTCACTGCGCCGCTCCATGGCAATGTCTGCAAGAAAGCTGCAAATAGGACAGATGTTGCTCAACTTTTGCTATAGAATTTGAGTACAGCAAGTCCTCACTTCAAGTTGTCGATAGGTTCTTCTTGGCAACGACAACTTCAAGTGAAACGACTCATAATGAAACCAATTTTCCCGCAGGCTGATTGATAAATGTAAACGTTCCTATGGCATTTTCCCATCAACTTGAAAACGAAACGACTTTAAGCTTTACTGCACCTACATTCTGGCATTATGGGGAAGAAGCTGATTACTCCCCCCCCTCCATATTTATCCAGTTGGGTTAAATGATTTTGGTTCACATATGCTTGTTCATCCCTGATGAGTGTCAGAGTGAGTAAGGCTTGCATGTCCAAATGGACCATCAAAATATAGCACGCACGGCCATATCTCTGCCTGTCATCTCCAATTTTCATATGATTTCATACACAATGCTTTTCAGCTACCAATCAAGTGTAAAGAAATAGGGGAGCCGTCATACACCTGTGAATCAAGCCTTAGTTTCAGAATCTCTTCTTCCTCTAGAGTTGTCAGCTCCTCAAAAATGTCTGTGGGCTCAATCCTATCCAACTTTACTGCACTGATGCATCCATGCCAACGGAGCATGCGCAGCACCCTGCGGTGGGGGGAAAGTCATGAAGGCCTCTTCAAAGCAAGCTGCATTGTGGCTGCATCGGTGCTGGAAAGTTGGATAAGACTGGGCCCTGTTTCTCTGTTTCCCTTCCCCCCCTTCAGCTGAACTACACCATTTGGGGTCACTGCCAGCCCTGCCCCTTTATCGCCAGGCCCCCTCCCTTTACATGCGGTTCCACCCCTTTCCCATATCAGAATTTGTTTCTATCATTTTCAAGGGTGGGCAGTCTTGTGACATCACCAAGCCCCGCCTCAGAATTCTCAGGGCTGTGGATGTATCTGACATGGCAACCATACCTGTCTGTCCTTAGTATCAAAAGTCTATCCTATCAGATTTGCTGCTCTCCTTCTCTCTCTTTATACACCTTTTCACATTGGCACTTGGATATGTCATTAGGCTGAAGAAATTTTATTATTATTATTATTATTATTATTATTATTATTATTATTATTATTATTATTATATACTGCTTTTCAACAAGGTCACAAACTGATTTACAGAGAAAGTCAAATAACAGCCCAATTCTATCTGGCAATAGTGCATAGGATGCAGGGCTCCAGGGCAGCCGCTGCTGCATCCTACATGCCGTCCCACAAAGAGGCCTGTCAAGAGGTATAAGGGGGAAAGACTTGCTGTACTTTCCTGCCAGCTGCATGGTCCCCTATGGGACTCCTCAAAGTTACACCAGCTCTGTTGCTGGCGTAACTCTGAGGAGCCTGCTGGGATCATGCCCAGCCTGGGACGGAGGTTTGGGGTCTGGTGACTGCTGGATCTGCCTTGTCCCACCTGTGTCCTGCCCCAATCCCACCACCCCTTTTCCACCTCTCTGCTGGCGGAACCCTCCCCGGTGGTCAGTCTCCCCGGTGGTCAGTCTCCACTGAACTGCTGGCGGAGTGCGGCTTTACAGCCGCTGCATCTGTGGCTGTGCAGCAGCCACTGGCAGAGGCGGTACACCAGCCCAATCCAAGGATAGGATTGGGCCGTTAATGACTCCCTGTCCCCCAAAGGGCTCGCAATCTTAAAAGATGCAGAAGAACACTAGCAAACAGCCACTAGAAAAGACACTGCACTGGGGTGAGGCATGTAGGGACAGTCGCTCTCCCCTTGCTAAATATAAGAGGAGCACCACTTGAAAAATGTTACACACAATGCTACAAAAAGTCATACTGACCTTGCAGTATGCCTAAACTCCTGACCTCAATGACAACAATTTGTATTACTGGCAATACGAACTGGTATGAATTTCAGCCTTCAGAGGCAAGATATGCACCCTATGAAACAGTCTCAAGTCAAAAAGTATTTTGATGACCTCATGAGTGAATGCACAAAGGTAGCACTGCACCAGGTGGGAGGTCACACAAAGACTCAGGATGCTGCAACATATCAGTGTTGCACTGAAAGGAAATCCTTGTTATGTACAGCTGGAACTAATACTTTCTTTTTGGCTCCTCTTCAGGAGCTACCTGCCCTGGATACATAATAGGTGGATTTCTTTCCAGCATTCAGTGGGCGTCTTCTGAGTGTCCTGATGCTGTGAATGTATTTATTCCCATTTCTGTTCTGCTTTCCAGACCCACATGGCAAACAACAGCTTCAGATCAGAGAAGTCTACTCTGAACAGCATAGCTCATTATGTGTACATAACACAGAAACCAAAATTACTGCTAACCTGCTGAAACCTAGCTGTTAAAAACCAGATCATTCCAGAAATACTCACAATGCTTCCAGAACTTTGATGGACTACTAAGGAAAAGGAGCTTCAGAATTAAGAAACAGCCCGCTGAGAATGCCTTTCTAGAGCATTCTATACGCATGTTATGCTGTACCCAGGTACAGAAAGGCTGTATCTGGATACGCAATTTCGTGTGAATGACTGTAACCAGGTTCATTTTTCATATCATTCATTTTATGTGCACTGTACACAGATTGTACCTCCATTGAATGGTACGTGTGACCAACTGAATCTTGGAACAGCATAACAATTTCTGTACCTAGGCAGTGGCGTCGCCTGATATGGGGCGGTGGTGCGGTGGGCCCCAGGGCGTAGGGACGGAAAGGCTCAGGGAGGGAGGGCGCGAGCCTCCTTAAGTTTTGTTTTTTCTTTTTTTCTGTTTTTTTAAAGGTTTTAGGGTATTTTTAGCGCTAGCTAGGCTTCTAATAGTTTATGTATGCTTTGCGCAACTTATCTTGTGTATAGGACCCTCCCGCGACGATCTCCAGGGGCGCAGACGATCTTCCGGGGCGCAGATCGTTCCTCTGCTCCCGGGCGTGAACTCTGTAAAGCGCCCAGGAGCGCTTTGCAGAGTTCACACATGCGCAAAGCGACGATGTTTCCAATCGACGTTCTGCGCATGCGTGAACTCTGCAAAGTGCTCCTGGGCGCTTTACAGAGTTCGCGCCAGGGGCGGCAGAGCAGCAGAGGAGCGATCTGCGCCCCGAAAGATCATCTGCGCCCCTGGAGATCATCACGGGATGGTCACAGTACACAAGATAAGTTGCGCAAAGCATACATAAACTATTAGAAGCCCCGCTAGTGCTAAAAATACCCTTTAAAAAAGCGAAAAAAGGAAAAAAAACCCGAAACTCATTATGCAAATTAATTATGCAAATGAGTTTGGGGCGTCGGGCTTTTCCGCACCAGTAGCAGGGGCGCCTGGCGACGCCACTGTACCTAGGTACACAGATGCACCGAGGAGCAGTTTAATATGTGAACAGCCCTTCGCTGTTTGAATGTGTTGCATGGGATGTATGGTTGAGAAGATGCTATTGGTTGACCATCAAGGTCAGGGTGGCATCTAAGAGAGAGGATGGTGGCTTCTGTAGAATGGAGGGCCCAAGCGAAAAGTGTCGTCTCAATAAAGACATTAGTACATCTGTACAGCATGATGCTATTGCTGCTGCGACTATTTCTATAAGGTTCTTTAGAGCATAAGGGCCTCATGGGACAGGGCAAAAGTCCACCTTGTCCAACATTTTGTTTCCCTCAGTAGCTGGCCAGATGCCTCTGAGAAACCCCAAAGTGGAACATGGAGGCAAACACCCTTCCCTGCCATTCCTCTCCTGCAACTGGTATTGAAAGACACACCGTCTTGGAAACTAGAAGTAGCACAGAGCCATCACAGTTGCATAGCTAAGCCGGGGCCGGGGTGTGTGTGCTGTGTTTCCTGGGTGCCGCGCACGGTCTCCTCATGAGGAGCAACTGCAGCGGCAGTTGTGAGCTGCTTTCACAGTTGCGGCTGCAACGGTTGCAGCAGCCATTTTGGCCGATTTTTGGTCGGGAAATGGTCCCCTCCCACCTGCCCTCGCTCCTGGAAGGCTCCAAATAGAGCCTTTCCAGGAGCGCCGTAGCAACGCGGGGGTGGGGTGATGACGTGAAATGTGTCGTCAACCAGCCCCCAGCCAGCAACACCACTGCAGCAAAAAGAACAAAGCGGCTTATAGCCGCTTAAAAGCTCCATGTATTTCAGCATAAGGTTTTGCAGACTACACTTCACTTCATCAGATGTGTGCATCAGATGTGTGCATCCGGTGCTTAAAGGTGCTACCAGACTCTTTATTTGTTTTCCTTATTCTTTTTTCTGCATTGCCAGATACATCTGCCTCAAGTTGCTGTCAGGAGTGTTTGACAGTGGTGGGGAGGCGGGGGGGGGGGAGCATGTAATGATCCCAATAGAGATGCCCTGTGGAGCAGCAGAGTTAGTTTGAAGCAGCTCCCACGTGATGGCTATATTGTGTGAAGCTACCCCTAATCAGAAGCAGGAAAGTGAAAAGCTTTAAAAATGAGGACTAGAACCTTGAGGCAAGAAGCCAACACAAAGATACTTCTAGCAAACGTTTTCTGGGAAGAGACTGGTGACAAGAGGAAGGAGCAGTGAGGAGGGTGCTCAAGTACTGCAGATGCGCAATCGTAAGAACATGGGTGAGGATTTTTCATGATAAAGAAAAGACTTAGCAAAGAGGACACAATCCAGCAACAAACGTCCTACCAAGTAGAGAGTGCAGGATTGTAACAGTACAGCACATTTGTTTGAAAAACCTGTCATTTGTTTTTGCTTTGGCTAGCCTTTCAGGCAACAGTATAAAGACCACTCTTTTGATTATACTGCAATGTTTAAAAAGAAAAGAGCCATTATCTCTGTAGGACAGTGGTTCCCAAACTGGGAGGCGTGGCTCCCAGGGGAGCCTTGGAAACCAGACAGGGGAGCCGCGGAGTGCCACGGAATCCTCTTGGAAAACAGGGCGATGCCAATTGGCAGTCATCAACACGATGTCATGGGAAGCCGCGGCCAATGTTCGCCAATGGTCAAGGGAGCCGCAGGTCAAAAAAGTTTGGGAAACACTGCTGTAGTTCTCTCTCACTGCGTATCAGTGAACAACTTTCTGTGTAATAAGATTGTTTTTTAAACTATGTGTTCCCAGACTGTCACACTGAAAGGATCAAAATTATAAATACGTAAATTATCTCTTAACGAATTTATTGCCTCTTCTTTTTTTGCCTCTCCTGACAATAGTGCTGCTGTGAAGCCATGATTCCGACACAGAGCCTTGTAATGAGAACAGAGAAATCTAGAGAAATCTCATCAGAAACACCCCAAAGAACAGCTGCAACCGGATTATGCCTCAAAGCTCATTTCAGGCGTTAATTAAGGGCACACTTATTTAATGTTTCACGGTCTCAAATGTTCAGCCTTTCCTAATATGCCGTATTGTCCCGAGTATAAGATGCACCTGATTATAAGACGCACCCTTAAAGTTTGGTGCTATTAAAAATTTTAATTAAATCACTGGCATTAAATTGCAACAGCCTAATTATAAGACGCACCCCTAGTTTAAAAACTTAAATTAGGAGAAAAAAGTGAGTCTTATACTCAGATCAATATGGTATATTTATATTTTATTGATATATTAAAACATAAAAACAATACATATTTCATAAAGTTATAGCAAGCACGAAGCAATACATCCTACTAGCATACTATTCACTATTTTCTACATATAATATCCAACTAAGCCAAAATAACACCCACATTCTATTCATTAAATCCGCACATCATCACATCGTTCTTCTCTCTCTCTCTTAAAAAATCGATAAATGGTTTCCAGTTATACACGAAAAGGTTAACTGACTTTTCCTTAATTAAAATTGTAAGTTTATCCATTTCAGCATAGTCCAAAACTTTCAGCCACCAATCTTCCAGCGAAGGTATCTCCGAATTCTTCCAGTATTGTGCATATAAAATTCTTGCCGCAGCTATCATTTATAAAAACAAAGTTTGACATTCTTCGCCTACATGATCATCCCTCATAGCCAACAAAAAGGTTTCCGGTTTCATTTGAACCTTAATCTTTAAAATCAACTCAATCTGTTTATGAATCTGAGTCCAATACTTCTTTGCTTGGGGGCATGTCCACCACATATGGTAAAAAGTTCCTTCTTGCTTTTTACATTTCCAACAGCTATTCGTCACCTTCTCATACATTTTTGCTAATTTGCTTGGGGTTATATACCATCTATACATCATTTTATACATATTTTTTATCATTAATATTAACGTTTAACGTAAATTTCAACTGTTTTAACCATAGTTGTTCCCATTGGTCCATTAAAATAACATGACCTACATTTTTCGTCCAATGAATCGTACATTCTTTAACCTGTTCTTCTTCTGTCTCAAACTTCAAAAGCAATTTAAACATTTTTGATATTACCTGGTCTTCAGATTTTAATTGTACCTCCAATATTGATTCTTCTTCTACAAATCCATATGCCTTCTTGTCCACTTTAAATCTCTCCAAAATTTGAGCATTTACAGTACAAACCATTGGTAATTAAAGTCTTCTTCCATTAATTTTTCTCTTGACTTCATTGTACAGTCTCCTTGTGAAAAGTTTCATAAATTTCTATATAGTAGTCCTTTCTCTTTTGGCACGCTACTTCCACCAAAGTGCGCTTCATATGGTGCAACCATATGCTCAGCTGCTCAGCCTTTCCAATCTAAGAGGAAAAACCTTTGTTTAGAACCCAATAAGCAAGATAGTCAGAAGTCGCCAGGAAGCCCGACAGGCTTGTGCTGTGTGGTCTCCAGGATGACTCTGAACCCCATCTGGTGGGTTGACTTTGGATGTATCTATGCGTCCATCCTAGGAGGTTTCTAGGTCAGCCTTCACCACGAAGCACAAAGACTGAGTTCAAACCACATGGTGAATTCTGGGGTGGGTGGGTGGGTGTGTTTCAATTTTCTGCATGTTTAAAGCCAACTCAGTGAGGCAAGTTGCAAGATTATGGTACGTCTTTGTAAGCAAGAAGACTATTGGAGTGATGGGCCAGGGACGGTCACAAGCAGGCACAGGGTGCAAGACACCCCATGCCAGTTCAGCCCACTACGTGAAGCAGCCGCTTCACCCAGTCTCATAGGTGGGCCAGCTCTCGGTACAAGGCAGTTATGGGCACAGCACATTTGTTTGAAAAACCATGCGAATGGGGTAAAGGGCCGTCATTTGTTCCCCGGGCCAGGGTCCAAAGGGCGGCCTGGGAGGCAAAGGAGCCCCCCCCCGGAAGTTTCCTATCTGCAGGAGGGGTGCACACTCACTCTGTAGCGGAAAAAAAAGGATCCCTGCTGCAGACAGTCCTCACTGGCTCCGACGACGACAACAACCTAGTCCTGGCCTCCAAGTCCCACAAGGCAAAGTGGTGCAGCGCTACTACGGGGGTCTGCGCACTGTGAGGGAGGGGCCTGAGCTCTGTCCCTGTGGCTGCTGGGAATTCTGGCACTCTGGTGGCAAATACGGGCCCTAAACATTTGAAAAAAACCATTTGTGTGGCAAGGCTGGGCTCCTAACAAAGGCTAGACTGGTCTAGGTAGGTTTATTTGTCCGATAGTTATTCAAAAGAAGGTTCAAAAGAAGGCCAGGAAAACTCTTTTTGTGAAAATAGCAAGTTTATCAGTACGGTGAATTCTTTCTCCTAAGCATAAACAAAGATGTTCCAAAAAAGGGGGGGGGGAGGAAAGCTCTTTTTGTAAAGAGTAAGTTTATCTGTATTGTGAATTCTTAGCATAAACAAAGATGTTCAAATAATCAAATGTGCTTTCTTATTTCTGATCCTCTTTTAGTTTATTTATTTAAAGGCTGCCAATCCCACCCCCTTCCGGGCCCGACCTGCCCCCGTTGCAGCCCTCCCCCACCCCATTTTGCCCTGTCCCCCTTTGGAAAAGGGCCCCAAAGAAACTTTGTACCCCCTGATAAAATTCCTCTCAGAGGCCCTGGTTATGGAAATTCCATATATCTTTCCTTCCACAGGTGAAAAAGCAGGTGGGGGAGATGATTTTGAGGAGAAAAATGACCAGAGGGGAAAGGGTTAAGCCTCTCCCCATTCATCTCTGCCTGCCCTGGCTCCACCCCAACTAGTTAATGGTAAATGTCTGATCTTGTTGTTGTCATTTTTCTCCAGGTCCCTAAAGTCTTAAATATTGTCAGTAAATGCCAACATTCACCACATTTCTGATGTTTACCATAACATCTACAGTTGAGCTTGCACATATAAACAGGCACCATCTTCCAGTTATCCAACAACGTTTGTCTTTAACAGGCATAAAGAAATGAAAAGAGAAAATGACGGTTGGAGTGGGAGACAGAAAATAGTTCGCATGAGTGTTCTGTTTTGGCAGGAGGTTGGTGCAGACCCCCTAGTCGGGATCACAGGAAACTGGGCTGTAACGTATTGGAGGGCAGCACCACACCCCAGAGCGCGTCTAATAACTCATCTATTTATTGCTAAGAACTCACTGGAAATCCCCAGTCGCTAATACCTGTGGGCGGCGTGCCTAAAACGAGTGAAAAGCAAAACAACTCAGCACATCTTATCTGTAGACAATCTCTAGTTATTAGACCATTTGGTCGTAGAACTGTTCAGGCCTCTGAGGAGCTCATACAAGCCTACCACTCAGTACACATAAACACAGCAAAACTGAACCTACATCCTCCAGTGTCTTTACCTCCAGTACTATGTTCCCACCTATAGCAAGGCTGTGCAGAGAGAAGCAGCGTTGGAGAGGAAATATGATGGGAGCAGGCCAGTGACTGAGGAGAGAAGGAAGATAGTAGAGCAAAGAAGGTGGGGATGGAGTGGGTAGGTGGGTGATGTAGGAGCAGAATTTGAGGGTAGTAAGTGGGACAGGGGCCAAGGAGTAAATGGAGACTGGGGCTGGGGCTGGAGCCCTTCCATGACTACCCTGCTTGTGAAATGTCACAGGCATTTTCCTAATGTCTTAATAAATGTGACTAACCTGAGGCATACTGTTGGTATTCAAATTGTATGGCCTTCCCTTTTGATCCGTCTCTGATGTGTTGTCCTGCGCAGAAAATTGCCCACTCTAATGCCAGAAATCCTTTTGCAAAGGTTGCTTCTCAGAAGACGGTCTCTGAGTAGAAAGTGTGTTCTGTATTTGAAGTAGTGATTCAAGATCATGGCAAAAATCAGTTCCAGTCTTTTGAATGGAAAAAGTCAAATGTTTTTGATACTTGTTAGTTCAAATTAGTGTATAATTGGGGTGCTGGTGGTTGATTTGTTTGTTTTTCAACATTCAGGTTGTGTATAGAGGGATAAGACTTTTACATGTGAGTCCAAGTCAGACAAATTATGCTTTAAATGGAATGCACTCCAAAGCTGGGGCCTGAAAATGCCTTGAATGAGAGTTGTAGGAGCAATAACCAGTCCCACATAAGCTACTACGACTTATTTTCTTTGTAACTGGGACAGCTCCATGAAAACAGAAATTCTTTGGGCTTTTGCTGCTTATGCCTTGACAATTCTGTTGTTGCAAGTTCTCCAGCCAAAGATACTGTTAACCATATCTATTTCACACTAAAACCACTTCAGAATATAGTTCTGGAGAATTAAGACCTTTAGACAGGTCTTGAAGGATGCATTTCCTTAATCAATGCATACCTTAAGTACATGGGGGTAACGAAGAAGCAAAGGACTTTCCGTACAAGGCTAGTTTACTGAGTACGAGTCTTCTCCTTGATTTTTGGTCTCTTCAGCTTGTTCAGCTTTCATCCTATTTTCAACCTGTTTGAAAGAAAACACAATGTTCCTGAAAATGCATCTTTCCTACCACTTTAACTCTGTCTGGATATTGTGTAGTGTGACTTTATCACAGCAGTTCATTGCCAGTGGCATGTGATGTATTTCCCTTCCTTGGTCACCTTCTCTGGCTAGAGACTGGCTGTCCGGATCTATGCCAGTCGTAGGGGCAAAGACATTGAAAAATCTATACCGAATTTGATAAACTCTATGGCTACGTGCTATATTTGCAAAGGACAATGTTTGGGTGTGTAAGATTTAAAAAAGAAATCTTTTTCCTCTCAATGCACACCAGTGTGTTTGGGCATTTCTTGTTTTTCTATTGTTTTTATTTTAATGACTGATGTAAGACCGATGTCTACAAGAAATTTTATTGAATTTTTTTACAAAAATGTTTTACTCACCTTTATGGGACTTGCACACTTTCAATAAATATTTCAGTCTTAGACTTGTCTCTTTTTTTAAAAAAACCACCCTATTTATTTATTTATTTATTTATTTATTTATTTATTTATTTATTTATTTAAAAGCAGTAAGTTCATAACAAAACAGGAGATCCAACGAACATGTGAGGCCAAAGTTTAGAGTGATAATAAACTACTCCTCAACTTCCCAGACCACGTCTGGCAAGCTAAGATGGCTCAACCCTGCTAAATGTATCCAATGCAATACACTTCTGGAACAAAACTGGAGGAAATGGGAATTTACAGGTAAGGGCAACTTCATTTTTTCCATTGTATCTGGGATGTAGAAAAGCAGTGTCATCCTTAGACTATGCTGCATAACCAGCCACTCACCGATGAGATGGGCACCAGTCTCTATTGCTACACCTTCCTGCCCGATGCATTTGCCAAGGCGATCTCTGTTTAGAGTCTTGTAAAGGTGTGCACTTGCATACTTGTTGTTGTTGTTGTTAAAAATACTTATATACTGCTTGTAGTTCACAAAGCAGTTTACCATAGTAAAATAAATCAAGAAATGATTCTCTGTCCCCAAAGGGCTCACAATCTTTAAAAAATATATATAGAAGAGACAGCAGCAGCAGCAGCAGCCGCCACTGGAAAAGACGCGATGCTGGGGTGAAGAGGAACAGTTGCTCTCTCCTTGCTAAATGTAAGAAGACGCCACTTTAAAAGGTGGCTCTTTGCCCAGTTAGCAGGGGTTTCGAGTTGCCCTACACATGTCCTCCTCAAAAGGGAAAGCCTCCCTAAATGGCACAGGTATTGGCACTTCTGGTGCGTAGGTGTTGTTCACCTGAGGATGAATACCCGAAAAACATGCCATGCTGTTGCTGATAGGTTTAAAAAAGGGAGAAGGCTGCATAAAACCCTTCTGGAGAAGTACTTAACAGTGTGATGTCAGATGTCTGAATGTATCACCTAATTCAGGCCCATAGCAAGGATTCTAGAGGAGGGTGGGCGACTGTTTTTTCAGGGTGGGCAATTATGTACTGGTGTGCAAAATTAAAGGATAAGTATGGAGAAACATCAAAGACCCGTAACTCACCCACAGTTCATGAAGTTCTCTGAGATCCCTGAGAGCCAAGAAGCACCACAGACCTGGTTCCATGCTTTCTCCCACCAGAAAAAGATCTCCCTAGCCAGCCCCCAAACAACAGCCATTAATTTAAAAAAATCTGAAAGGCAACCCCCCCACCATGATTTCTCCAAATTGAAACTCCCCACCCCCAGCAGCAATACCTTTGTACTAACTAGCATGTTCCTCCGCAGCAGATGTAGAAGAAATAGCACCCTCCCACTCCGGCCCCCAGCCAGCACAAGTAGAAATCTCTCCCGACCTTCCTTGTAGCTGCTCTCAGTCAGCCCTGCTCTCCATGTGCTCTGGATGGGGCCCTCTGGACTGTGTTCTGCCTCTGCACCGGCCTCACCGGCCCCCAGAACTCCTTTTCCCCGCCATTTCCCCCCCCCCAAATACTAGGGGTGGGCAAACTGCTGACTCAAGATCGGCAATGCCCCCCCTGGCCCCCCCTCTAGCTGTCTCTGGTGGCACCTTAAGAGGCCAGGACACGGAGACAACAGGCCTCCTTGAAGAAAAGCCTGGCTGTGTGTGGAGAGAAGGGGGCTGCTCCCCCACCTCCTTGCTAGCCTAGGCAGCCCCTTGACTCTCCCTTCCCTGAGGGTTTCCAGGTGTTGCAGCAGCCATGATTCCAGGGAGGGGGAGTTGCAGTGGTCTATCGGGAATCCATCTCCCTGCCAGGTGCTCTGTTAAGCAGTTCACTGGGTTCGAGTGCCTGCTTGTCTTGTTGAGAGGGCCAGACAGGATTGGGATTCTGTTGGTGTACCACCCGCCTTGCTACCCAACAGTCTCCCTGCCTGAGCTGACAGGGTTGATCTCGACAGTGGCGTTGGAGTCCCCCCACCTATTAGTGCTAGGGGACTTCAATGTCCATGCCGAGGTAGGTGCGGCTCAGGACTTCATGACCGCCATGACAACCATGGGCCTGTCCCTGAAGATCTTGACCCCAACGCACAAGACGGGACACATGCTGAACCTGGTGTTTACAGCTGGACAGGGAGATATGGATGTGGAGGAGATTAAGATCACTCCGTTGTCATGGACAGAACATTTCTGGGTAAGTTTTAGGGCTTGTTGCAGCTTCCTTCCTCTGCAGAGGCGGAGGACTGCATTCTATGGTCTGCCTCCAGAGGCTAATGGATCCAGAAGGTTTCCTGGGGGCGTTTGTCAAGATTGGTGACTCATCTGAGGCCCTGGTTGACCTCTGGAATGGGGAAATGGCCAGGGCGGTGATGAGATCGCTCCTGAGCGAGACTTGGAGTGGCTCCTTGGTTTACTGAGGAGCTGCAAATGATGAAGCGACATGGTAGACGTCTGGAGCAACTGTGGCAGAAAACGTGTGCCGAGTCCAACCGGACACAGATCAGAGCTCATTATAGAACCTCTTTTGTGGCGATGATGGGAGCGAAGTGACTTTTCTTCTCTGCCACCATTGTGTCTGCAGTGAAGCGTCCAGCAGAATTGTTCTGTGTTTTGCGAGGCTTACTCCATCAGGCCCCTCCAATAGATCCGGAGGAACACGCGGTCACCCATTGTGACATGTTTGCGAAGCATTTTGCAAATAAAATTGCTCGTATTCACCACGACCTGGATGCCACAGTGACAATGTCTGAGAAGGTCCCCCTGGTGTCTGCTAGATCAGTTTTGTGGGATTCTTTTCAGCTTGTACAGCCTGAGGATGTGGACAGGCTCCTTTATAGTGTGAGACCATCTGCCTGCATGCTTGATCCTTGCCCAGCCTGGCTTATTTGAGCTGCCTGGGAGAGGCTGGCTGAGTGGACAGGGAGGGTGGTTAATTCCTCTCTGGTGGAGGAGGTGCTGCCTCTAGCTTTGAAGCGGGTGGTGGTTCGCCCCCTTCTGAAGAGGCCCTCCCTGGATTCCACAGTATTGGACAACTATCGGCCAGTCTCAAACCTCCCGTTTCAGGATTGTGCTCAGCCATGCAGTCTTTGAGTAAGGCCAAGAGTGGTGTCTACTGAATCTCCCGTTTCTGGGCAAGGTAGTGAGCAGGTGTTGGCTTTGCAACTCCAGAGGGTCCTGGATGAAACAGATTATCTGGATCCCTTTCAGTCTGGCTTCAGGTCGGGCTTTGGGACATAGACTGCCTTGGTTGCCCTGGTAGATATATGCCGGGGACTGGACAGGAGGAGTGTGTCCCTGTTGGTCCTGCTGGACTTCTCAGCGGCTTTCGACACCATCAATCATGGTGTCCTTCTGGGCTGATTGGCTGAGTTGGGGCACCATTTTGCAGTGGTTCTGCTCCTACTTGGCCGATAGGTCCCAGATGGTGATGCTGGGAGATGCCTGTTCGACACCCTGGCCCTGGAGATGTGGGGTGCCACAAGGTTCAACCCCATGCTATTTAACATCTACATTAAACCACTGGGAGAGGTCATCTGGGGATTTGGAGTGGGGTGCCATCAGTATGCTGATGACCCCCAGCTCTATCTCTCCTTTCCACCAGATACCAGGGTGGCTGTTGAGGTCCTGGAATCATTGAGCCTATAGGAAAAAATGGGTTAGGTTCCAGGGGACCCTCATTGCCATTCACTATATGAACTTTGTGAACCTGACTCTTACTTTGAAGTCTATAGGCTGGGTGATAGCAGGGGTACCATCCAGTATACCACATTTGCTCTTTGTTATGAAACAATTCCTAACTCTAGCAAATTATTATTCCTTCCTAACAACATTATGGAAATATAAAAGCTATTGTTGTCTTGCAAGTGGCATTCAACAGAAAACACACCCACACAATAACTCCAGAAGAGACAGATTACCCTTTACAATAAATGCAGCAAGGCAGGGAAATTTGTTCCCTGCCTTGCTGCCTTTATTTGTTCCCGAGCAATGGGGAGACAAGCGTAAAAAAGCTAAGAGAACAGTGGCCCTGATGAGATAGCAGATAATGAGAACAGACCCTGGACACAGAGAGAGAGGTGGCAATTCTGCCCCTTGCAGATAGCAAATTCACATATAAAGAGAATATAATTTTATGATTTATGTATCAATATTGTAAGCTGCTTTCGGTCCCCCTCTATGGAGGGAAAAAGTGTGGGATATAAATCCAATAAATAAGTTTTGACCTTTTTTCCCGTTTGAAGATGATTTTTTCTTGTAATATAGTTGCAGGGCATAACAATTTCCGCTCTTTTTTAGGAAAACAAATGTTTTTGCAGACTTCTTAAACATCCTGTTTTTGGAAATAATGGTGGAAGAAAAGTTCTTAAAAACCATTTCATACATTCAATAGAATTCAGTGATAAAGCTTTCCTGGACTGTACCAGGCTGCAGGGGGGAGATTGCGGGTCTGAAATTTCTCCCATAGTTTGTGGAGGGGGGGCATTCCTTGCACCTAGACAGCTAGCATGGCCTAAGATGAACCTACACAACTGATCGGCAATCCAGTTTCCATGAATTCAGAAGACAGCAAGTTCTCAGTCTCTCATCAAAAATGACTTACGCGAGCCACCATGGCAGATAAGAGGCTCGCTTCACTTATCCTAGCCATCAACAATGGCATTCAATTCAACTATTCAATTTGAGAAGACAAAGTGTTTATTCAGTGTTTCTGAGAACAGACAAAGATTTAACCATGAAGCAATACAAATAAGCAGACGAAAAAACCAAGATCTCATGAACAGACAACATGAACTGTCCTTCATAGATAAAATCTGACTTCTCATATTACATAAGAAAGAGCACTCCTAGCAGTTACAGCATGGCCTCAGGCACCTCTGAGCTACATCCTTGCAGGGTTATTTCAGGTCACCACCAAGATTCCATTCTTCTGTTACTGTTTGACAGTTAAAGCCTTCTTCAGTGGCACCCAGTGCATTTTACATCTTGCTAGCACGGTGCTGCTGTACACCAGAAGACGTCCACAGAAGTGGACGAAACGTTGTGTGTTGTTTTGTGTTAGATACATTTTCTAACATGTCATCTAAACCCGTGTTCCCTATTTCTTACAAAATTGTTGTGGCCATGAAAGCTATCGCTATTTATTAACAATGGCATTGTTCAAAATGTTGCTCTTGCAGCCTCAGTGCTACAGTTAGCCCAAGCCAGAGCTCAAAAAGCCACAATGGCCACAAAAACCTAAAAAAAAAAAAATGCTTCTATATGTAGATGATGTTTTTGCAATTTGGGACTATGAAGATCAAAAACTGGACAGCTTCCTGGAACATCTAAATCAACAACACCCTTTGATAAAGTTTACACTGGAAAAAGAAAAAGATGGGAAACTACCTTTCTTGACGTGCTGGTCCCCCCAAAAAATGATGGTACATTAGGCTATCAGGTCTATAGAAAACCAACCCACACCAATAGATACTTGCATAAGGAATCAAATGACCATCCAGCCCAAAAGAACAGCCTAATTAATACCTTACTTCATAGATCTGAGAAAATAAGTGAACCAGAGCATGTGCAGAGTGAGAAACAATACGTGGAAAGAGCCTTACAAGCTAATGGTTACAAAAGAAAATGAATTAGAAGGATAGATTTAAAAAGGAAGACACCAAAGGAAGTGAAAGATCTACAGTTGGAATAATTAGGCAACGTTAGGAACAACAGACAAAATTGGGAGAATGCTAAATAAGTTTAACATCAGAACTTGTTATGCTCCAACCACCAAAATTAGCAATTTTTTTAAGGAACCCAAAAGACAGACTACGTCCACGGACATATGCAGGAGTTTATAGAATCCCATGCAGCTGTGAAAAAATGTTACATCGAGACCACAAAAAGAAGTGTAAATCAGCTATTGTGGACCATGCATTAAAAACTGGACACCAGATTAACTTTGAGCACACCCCAGTTTTAGTTAAAACCAAACAATATCATTTCCATCTGAACAGGGAAGCAATCAAAATAAAACATTCAACTGCAATAAATAGGAAGGGGGAATCTATAGAGATGAGCGATGGTTGGCTTCCAATCAGCAAAAGGTCTCGCACTTTGACAGATCGCAGATCAACAAAAACAGAGAGAAAGTCTGATTTAATATCGCAGATAATTTAGCACCTCACTAAGTAGTTTTCACAGTGCACAGCTGTTTAAGTTCTCAACGAGCGGCTACACGAGGGAGGGCTGTTGTGTTTTCCTGCCCCATTTTATATCTGAAAAACCTTTGTAGAACTTGGGCCTTGGTTATGAAAATGGTGGTCTGACTTTAAGGAACCTTGGCAGAAGCAGCAGTTAATCTTCCAACTGTCAACCTGGGCTAAGACGTTCTTCCTCAGGCTGCATGAATGTGGATAGGATTGCAGCCTTAAATACCCTTTCAGATAAAACTTAAAAAATACATATAAATTAAAGAAATAGCTGTCCTTTTATGGATATGAACATGATGGGATCCAGTGATGTGAAGAACTTGTTAGAAACTGGCCAATTTTCTGACACATCTAAAAGTACTGGATCTTTTCCTGAAACATCTAAAAGGAATGGAAATTACATCCATTTAAATAAATAGCTTGCACTTGTACTTGCTGTAACGGAATATTTGAACTAATACCATTGAAGGGTGTTTGTGTGTGTCTGTATTTGTGTGTGTGTTTCATGAATGTCCTCCATTTTGGGGTGCCTTGTCCTCCTTTGCGGTTAGGACATCTGGTCACCCTGCAGGTGGACAAGCTTTTCCTTCTCACGAGTAGTACAGTCAGCCCTGGTGTCCTGGCATTCCTTAGTTCTCTACAAGAAGTCTGAGAAGGCACATGGATTCCTTGCAGTCCTCACTGATAAAGATAAGCGCCGACTTCGTCCTTTTTAGCTGATGTGCTTACAGTCCTCTGTAGGTACCAGAAGCAGCTGCGAGGAGACAGGATCACCATCCTTGACCTAGAGAAGTTGGCAGCATTACTAAAATAAAAGCTAATGGCACAAAAAGAACATTATTTGCATGGTGACAGTCAGGCACAGTCCTAAAAGGTGTTCAGTTGGCAACAAGGGGCATGGATAGATTCAAGGAACACCACCAGCATGCATCTGGCAGGAGAGATGTTGGTGCTGCCTTTAACAAAGCTGTTCTTGAACAAGAACTAGTTCAGTTCTTGATTCAGCGCTTTGAAAGTGATGCTGATCCGTTGCTGAATATGAAACCATTTGCTTCATTGTAAACTTCAGTAAACCTGGAAGCAGTCCACAAGGTTCAGACCTCGACCTTTTTGTTGTGGGGCTGATCTCACAATAGTAGGGTAGGGAACTGAACCGAAAAAGAAAATCAATATATCATAGTCAGCCCCACAGCAGCTAGCCTTTAACTACGTATGTACAGGAAAGAAAGATACAGAGGAAAATCCTGAAGAAGAAAAGGAGCTTTTAATGGTGCACTTCTCACCCCCACTGTGGATGGTATAGTGGTTTGGGAGTCGGACTTAGACCTGGAAGATCCAGGTTCAAATCCCCGCTCAGCCACAAAGCTTCCTGGGTGACTTTGGGCCAGTCACTATCTCTCAGCCTCACAGGGTTGTTGTGAGGACAAAAAGGAGGGGAGGAAATATGTACACCACTCTGAGCTCCTTGGAGGAAGGGTGGTATAGAAATGTGAAAATTAAATTAAAATGCATATCCTACCTTTTCTTTGCCAAAGGCAAATGCCCAAGGCGGCTAACAAGTTTCACAAAAAAACAATGAGGCTTATACCCCTGCTAACTGGGCAAGAGGCGCTTTTTCAATTGGTGGGAAACACGAACTGCATTTTATTACTTTCTGAATCAGTCATAAAATCGATGCACCATGTATCATACCATGTATCACACACTCGGTTGAACAATGCACTGTCCATGTTCTAATTTGCGCCCCCACCGAAAACATGTTTACCTAGTGTAGCAACTGTTATAAATTAGACACATCCTGATAGGAACATGGTACATAGGAGTTTGGAGAAAATTCCTAGAGCAGCGGTTCCCATCCAGTGGTCCACAGACCACACGTGGTCCACAAGTACCTGAAAAGTGGTCCATGGGGGTCTCACACAAAAAAAGAACGTCCTTCAGTCATTTTAATAATAACTTTGAGCAGCAGTATCTACCCAAGAATTTCTCAGCTAGTGAAATTTGCGCCACCCAAAGAATAAGCGGTGGATGGACGCAGTGGCGGAGAAGCGAGTCTCTGCGGCGTGGTGGGGGGAGGGTGGAACATGATGATTCAGGGGGGTGGGATTGGTCGGCAAGGCCCAGGAAGGGGGAGGGACCAGCAGCGGCCTTTTCCGCCATATCCTATCCCCCTTCCTGGGCCTGGATGGCGTTTTACACAGCTGGTTTGAATGTGCACCACCAAAATAGCTGGCACACATTCGAGTAGACCCATAGGGATGACCAGGGCTCTACTCAGGGTAAAGAAGCAAATGTCCCTTTACCCAAGGTGGAGGCCCCATGTTACACAGGATGTGCCAGGCGCCTTATTTTTGCCACCGCGTCCTCCTAGACAGGATTGGGCTGCCCGTTGTTCTCATAGGCAACTATTGAACTTGATATCTCTTACATAAGAATTGTAGCAAAGCAGTTTCTGTTTTAGTGCAAAAAGTAATATCACTGGATTCAAGACTGTGCACCAAACTTTATTTTCCAAAGAATGTTCAAATGTTTCAAGAACACAGTATTACAAAAAAAAGTACAAAATAAGATGGCTTGGGGGTGCAATATAACGAGTATATAGAATGACCACTGAAGTGGTGTGAAAAAACTCACAGCCCAATCCTGCCTAAGGATCCGCCGGGTGGCCGAGACCGCCTGCCGGATTCCATGCTCCGCCGAGGGCAGTCTCCCACCCGGCGGAAAGTCTCCACGGGGAAGGGGACGCTCGTCCCCTTCCCCAAGTGTAGAGGGTGCTGGGGCTGATCGGCCTCCTCAGAATTCCGCCAGCTATTTTGCAGAAGCCGTCCCCCCTCCTTTTGCCCCCGATCATCCAATGTCACTGTCAAGCATTATGCTTTTCAACAGTTCACACATTTAGCTGAGAACGAATGCCTGGTGAAACAGGTTATGATGATGACAATCATGCGTGTCTCTGGGCCAGCCCAACCCTACTGCTAACTCCTTTTCATTTCCCCTCCTTGATGTAAATCTCAAATGTTCTTCAATGTCTCTGAACGCTTACGCTTTTTAGCTGTGCTTAGGAACATCAGAGACTGCCTTGAACTGAGTCAGAACATTGGTCCATCTCATGACAAGTTGTTGTGGGGAGGGGTTGTGGCTCTGTGGTAGAGCAGATGCTTTGTACACAAAAGATCCCAGGCTCAATCACTGGCGTTTCCAGGTCACGCAGAGAAAGGTTCCCATCTACAGCCCTGGAAAGCCACCGCCAGTGTTGATAAGACTGAGCTAGATGGTATAAGGCAGCTTCCAAAATCCGTCCTGATTGGTAGCACCCTCCAAGGTTTCAGACAGGGGTCTTTGACATCCCTACGTGGAAATGCCATCCTGAATTCAAATACTGAATTCAATCAATCATCATACAAACGTCAGTATGTCATTAAAGGCAAACTATGTATCAGGCAGCTTCTCGGTGTAAGAAAGAGAGAGGTGGGTGTTCTGATAAATAGGAGGAAGTTACTCACGTAGACAGAGACATATTTAGGAGCACTAGATCTCTCTTTGTTGAAAGAAACCATCTCTGAAATATGTTCGAGTTACTCACATACGAAGCTCTACTACACGTTGGAGCTGTGTATAAAACCATGTCTTGAGCCGGCACGTTATCTCGCTGAAAACCAAACACACCATTTATTTATTTATTAAAAATTATATCCCACCTTATCCTATGCCGAAGGCAAATGCCCAAGGCGGCTTACAATTATCCTAGAAGAGAGGTGAATCAAGGGTGGCTTCCCCAGGGAAAAAATATGCCAGGCCTGAGTCAGCATGTAGGTTGCAGGCCACCCTCATGCAGTAACATGGGGAAAAGGTTCTTACAGACCACTGCCATGGCTTTAGAAGCCTGCTGACAGCCTCCACAGCAGGGGGGGGGGGTGCCCGCACTCATCCGACGTTTAAAGATTCTTGTCTTGTCTTCCCCAACTCCATACAAGTTGCAAGAGAATGGATCTGAGGGTTGTTTCCTCCTTGGGGTTGAATATTTAAGACTTACCATTGTTTCTACATTCCAAATAACAATTTGCAATGTGTTCATGGAGTACATTCTTTTACTTCAGATGTTCCATTAACGATATCTGTTTGTAAGATGTTGATCCGTAAGAAACTAATACATGCATGATATTTTGAAGAAAGAGAATGATCAAATCAATCAGATACGTTGGGAAAAGATTGGTGATCACGAGTACAGAGTATTCAGGCATAGTACGTAGGTCCGTTTTAGAGGGTGAGGTAGTAGTGTATTTAGAGTCTATAGGTAGCTAAGTCCAAGCCTAGAGAGCGGGGCGTGGCCCGGTCTCGCCTTGCACATGGCTAGCTGTGCCAGGCCAGTCTTCTTCCGCTGATGGCAGCCTTCGGTCATGGATCCCTCAGCTGTAACTTCATCAGATGCTTGTAGGCGCACGCAAACCACACTGAATTCCTAGAAGGCTTGTGAATTGCACTTGTGGATTGTACCTTCCTCAGTGTTTGGGTGCTGGATCATGCCAACTGACTGTGGCACTTCTTTGGGGCCCACCTCTTTGGGCCCCAAAGAAGCCCACCCTAACTTCCGACAGGCCAATAGCTGTGGCAAGTTTTGAGTGTTCCTCTCCATGATCTTAATCATCCTCCAACAGCTCTGCAGGGGAGGTCAGCAGGATTCCTTTCCAGGAGAGGAGGGGGGGTGTGAGAGCGACTGAAGAATGGGCTTGGCACAGCCCCCCCCCCCGGGAGCTCGTGGCTGAGGGTGGAGAGTTGAACCTTGGCTGCACCACCTCTTGTGAGGAGGAGGTTCTGCGCCCTTCTCTTAGGACCCTTCTGCAGCACCTCTAGGTGGCTGAGTTTCCTACCAAGCATAATTGACGAGGACTTTGAAAGTAGAGTCTGAACAATGTTGCAGAGAGAGAAGACTCACCTCCTCTCCTATCCCACTGTCAGTCAGGAGTGGACCACAGGCTGGTGATACATCAATTGACCTATGACCGTCTCCGTGGCAACCCTGGGGATGGTTAGGAGCTGGCCAAAAGGCTGTGATGAAAGATGATGTCATTCCAGGAGGGGGACAAGTGGAGCAGAGCCCCCCAGTGAGAGTGGGGCTGGAGGGAGGGAGGGAAGAGAGTATGTTGTGTTGCGGTTGCTTTCCAAGCCTGTAACTTAGTGATTTGAAGTTCAAGTTGAATCAGGTTGAAAATAGGGTGTTCTGTGGGTTGCATTCGGTGAAACAAATAAATTTGACACACACACCCTGGGTGCTTACAACAATTTGTAAACTTACAACAAAATCAAGGCTGACCTCCACCGCACAAATTCCGGCGTGTGCGGAGCAATGTGGCTTCCTTGTTATCTGATTGCATCAGAACGCTTATCTGATTGCATCTGATTGCATCAGAACCCAATAAGGCCGCCAATCTGTTTGCGGTGTGTGCCATGCTCCACAACCTTTGCCTACGGCGGAATACCCCATTTGTCGGGCGGAGGGGGCGGGGCAGGCAGCCATGGAGGTGGAGGCCGCAGAGGAGGAGCCAGCGCGGCGGCCAGGGCAGTACCCTAGGGGCATTGCGTGTCATCAACAGGTCACCGCCGAATTCTTTGGCCCATGATGTCCAGATCAGTTGGCAACCAGTAGGGGGGGGCAGGTCAGTTGGCAACCAGTAGGGGGGCCAGGCCAGTCGCAGGGCACCGCCACAAGGGCCACCCCCTTAACCGTGGCCATACCCCTCCCTCCCCGGGGACCTGGCACCACTGCATCTAGATGGCAGCGACCCCTGCCCACCACCCAGGCTGACGCCACCACCACCAGCACCAGCACCACCCCCGGACCAGAGGACCCGCACCATGGCATGCACCCACGGACAAAGAGACTAGAGACATTGTGGCCAATATAAAATGTATGTTTTTTTATATACTTAAAAAAATGTATTAAAACCATGGCCTCACAAATCGGCCTGAACAGGCCCAGACCCCAACAGGGGGCACAGGGCAGTAACACAGGACGGGGTGGTGGAGGGGGGAGGGAAACATCAACGCTTGCAGAGGGGGGGCTCATTGGGGGGGCGAAGGGACACAATGCCCAGGCTGACCAGGAGGACGGAGTGGGCTGCCAGCAGCTCACTTTGCCTGGCCAGGGCCTCCTCCATGTGGCCCAAAATGAGGCCTGCCAGTGGCAGGGTTGGCCGGTGGCGCAATGCCTGCATGTCGCGTCGGACCTCCTGGATGTGGCCGTGGAGGGCCCAAGCAGAACCCTCCACGGTGCGTAGGCGACGGTGCACGTCAGCCTGATGGCTGGCTGCCTCCTGCGGCCTCAGCACCAAGTTGCGCAGGACCTGCCGCATTGTGCCATGGAGCCGTGGGGCCATTGCTGAGCCTGTGTGATGAGAGAGAAGAGGGGGATGTTATAGGTGTCGCCCCCAGCCAAGCTGTTGTCAGGGCCCCCCTCCCAGGACACCTTCCTGCCCCCCCCCCGGGCAGCCACCCTAGACGTCAGCTGGAGGCTGGCCTTCTCACAGCCAACCTGCCAGGCCATGACAGACGGCCACTGTTTTGCCAGGCTGCGGCTGCTCCTCCCCTCACCCTTCTGCCACCCCAGGATGTGGCACCACCACCCCCTGACCCTGCACTGTGCCAGCCCGACCACTGTGGGCCTTGGCAGCTCTGCTGGGCACAGGCAGGCTGTCGTGGCCTCACCACACAGGATTCCACCCCTGCCAGCCATCCCTCTGGCCGCCGGCCGCCTGGCACCCACCGTGCCACTATGAGACCCTGGCTGGGGCACTGGCCTGGGGGGTAGGTGCATCCTGGCCTCTGAACCCAGTTCCCAGCCTAGTGTGTGTGTGGGGGGGGGATGGTGGTCACTTACAGTGGCATCGGGCCCTGGCAGCTTGGCACTGGCGGTCTCCGCAGCACCCTGTCTGGGTGGCCTGCTCACGCTGCCCAGGGGGCTCTGCTGGTGGTTCTCCTGCTGCTGCCTCCGCCATCGCCTCCTCAACTGCCGCAGAGGTTGTGGGCCGCTGCTCCTCCGCTGCCGCCGCCTCCACCATGACGTCATCTGCCGCAGTTAGGTCCTCCGGGGGCCTTCGGAATGGCAGGGGAGGGGGGCCCAGATGGGTGGGCCACCGCAGCTCCCTCTGCCCCCTCCCTGGAGGAGGGAAACGAGGATGAGGACACCACCCGCCGCACACGACGACGCGGTAACCCAGCTTTATGTGACTCACCTTCTGGGGCTCCTCAAATCTACCGCAACCTTTACTGTTAACTAGGAGATGCTGGATCAGAGTTTGTTTCTCTAGAATGGCCTCATTCTGGAGACTATGCAGGAATGAACATCAAAACTATGGAAATGGTCACAGGTGTCTTTGAGATTCTTCAACTCAATTTGTTGTTCATCCGGGGGGGGGGGGGGCTTAGCTACGCCACTGTGTTTCTCACCTGCCGTTTTCCTGCTGATCGATGGTGGTCTCGGGGGGGAAACGGCTATAAGAGGGTAGCCGCACTCTCTTCATCCTGGCCGCGGGTGTACTCATATAGGAAGCGATACACTTTGGAGCAGTAGATATGCCACTGTATTCAACCATCTTTGAAATTTGATCTAGTGACACAGCATCTGGGGAGATTTGTTTTGACAATACGATGAGCGCAAAGCCTTGAGCATCTTCAAAGCCCTTCAGCATCTGAGAGGAAAGAATTGCAAGGAATTGTTCCGGTTTGTGCCCCTCTGTCCAACTGCACCAATCGATGGACAAACTCTGGGTACATTGACCGCACAAATCGTTGTACCAATTCATGCAAGCAGCCTCTCCCTCTCTGGGGCCAGGCTGAGTGGCGGTAGGAGCAGAGGCCCCTCCCACTCCAGATAGACGCTGGCTGGACCCGCCCTTGCCCAGTGCCTGCATGTGACTGGACACTGGCTAGTATTGGGGGCATCCGGAGAAGGGCTCCAGGGGGCTGCCACCCTGAAGGTTTCTCTGCAGATACGTACCTGGTCCAGGGGAAAGAGTGGGGAGGCGGCACGATTGTCCTTTTCTTCCTCCTCCACCCATGTCATTGAGTCTGCTACTCATGTTTTAAGCTGGAGAAAAACAGAAAGTAGCCAGGGATTAACCTGGTGCCTGCAATCAGCAGTATCCCTCTGTCATCCTGCAGGCCGTCATCCTGCAGGGGGGGGGGTAGAAGAGGGGGCCCTGGTCCAGGCTGGCCAACCAAGTGACCTTCCAAATCCCCAACAGCCCTAAAGACCCACCTGCCAACACTGAGAACTTGCTTTGGGGCAATCTGCAGCACCGCGGGCCCTTTCCAACCGCTTCAGCTACCAAAGGGAGGGCTGCAGGAGATGAGCTGATCTGCCCTGGCCCTGGGACCACCTCCAACCTGAAGGTCTGCGTAGCGGAACCCTCATTTCTGTACGTAAAAGTTCCTAAGAAGGTTCCTTCCTGGTTTTCAAAGTCATCATTCAATCTCTGAAAGAAGACACGGGAGGGAAGTTATTGGGGTTGGATATTTAAGACTTGGGGTTGAATATTTAAGACTTACCATTGTTTCTACATTCCAAATAACAATTTGCAATGTGTTCATGGAGTAAGTTCTTTTACCTCAGCTGTAACTTCATCAGATGCTTGTAGGTATGTAAAGGCGCACGCAAACCACACTGAATCCCTAGGTGGTTTGTGGATTGCACTTGTGGATTGCACCTTCCTCAGTGTTTGGGTGCTGGATCATGCCCACTGACTGTGGCACTTCTTTGGGGCCCACCTCTTTGGGCCCCAAAGAAGCCCACCCTAACTTCCGACAGGCCAATAGCTGTGGCAAGTTTTGAGTGTTCCTCTCCATGATCTTAATCATCCTCCAACAGCTCTGCAAGGGAGGTCAGCAGGATTCCTTTCCAGGAGAGGAGGGGGGGGTGAGAGCGACTGAAGAATGGGCTTGGCACAGCCCCCTCCCCCATGGAGCTCGTGGCTGAGGGTGGAGAGTTGAACCTTGGCTGCACCACCTCTTGTGAGGAGGAGGTTCTGCGCCCTTCTCTTAGGACCCTTCTGCAGCACCTCTAGGTGGCTGAGTTTCCTACCAAGCATAATTGACGAGGACTTTGAAAGTAGAGTCTGAACAATGTTGCAGAGAGAGAAGACTCACCTCCTCTCCTATCCCACTGTCAGTCAGGAGTGGACCACAGGCTGGTGATACATCAATTGACCTATGACCGTCTCCGTGGCAACCCTGGGGATGGTTAGGAGCTGGCCAAAAGGCTGTGATGAAAGATGATGTCATTCCAGGAGGGGGACAAGTGGAGCAGAGCCCCCCAGTGAGAGTGGGGCTGGAGGGAGGGAGGGAAGAGAGTATGTTGTGTTGCGGTTGCTTTCCAAGCCTGTAACTTAGTGATTTGAAGTTCAAGTTGAATCAGGTTGAAAATAGGGTGTTCTGTGGGTTGCATTCGGTGAAACAAATAAATTTGACACACACACCCTGGGTGCTTACAACAATTTGTAAACTTACAACAAAATCAAGGCTGACCTCCACCGCACAAATTCCGGCGTGTGCGGAGCAATGTGGCTTCCTTGTTATCTGATTGCATCAGAACGCTGTGCTCTCCAGAGTTCCGTTGCAATGGGCCGTGGACCAGGCTCATACGCGGAGCCACTTATTTGACCAATGGGATGAGATGGAGTTTTCAGCCAATCGGAGCGCACTTGTGTTTCACACAATCACCGTTGAGCTTTATTAGAAGACTGGACAATCAGGAGGGACTATTTGCATGAAGAAACTGGTGGAAACAAGGACAGCATTTCGGGCGGGGCGTCCTGTCCCCTACACTCGCGCGCCTCCAGACACAAGCGCACTGGAATTCGTACGGTGGAGGTCAGCTTTTAAACACTTGAGTGCCCCACAAAACACACGCGCTTCTTTTTCAAGTTCACAGGCGCTTGTAAACGCGCGGGCTGTAGGCTTTCGACTAGTTTGGAGTTAAACAGGCAGAGAAAGGGGTTGTTAGTCGGAAGCAAAGCCACTGAGCCGAGCTCATGGGACCTAGTTTCATCCTAAACACAACGTTTACGCGGTTGGAAGTCCCAAGGAAATTCGATGCACCTACAGACGGCAATGCTAGACATGCTAAGCTGGGAGCAAGTCCTACTGAATATACAGTACATAGTAGACTTCTGAGTAGGCCTGCAGATTGTGCTCTAACTAAGGCGGTGCTACTAAAAGTGGTAGTTCGTGGACTGGTTCAAGTCCACGAGCCATCGACTGCCTGTCCACAAATTTTCAGGAAAAGAAGCAATAGTAATACGGCATAGATGTGGGGGGGATGGGGGGGGGAGGAAGAAATTCCCAATCCACCACATCAGATATTTTGAGAAGCATTGATCTAAGGTTGCAAGTATAACATTAGCAAGTGTTAGTTATAGGGACAGATCCTTAGAACCCATTTCCTCCCAGCCCACAGGGGTACACACATTTAACTCCTGTTGACTGAACTATATACACCCTTGGGTAAAAATGCCTAAGGATGTAATACAGCGATGCCCATCCATTAGCTGAGGCGATGCAGGTTGCATCAGTGGGGGGGGGAGGGTGGCAGATTTGGGGTGCCCCACCGCCTCCCTCCAGCCTGCCACAGATGCATCCTGCACTGCACCTCCACAACAGGCTGTTATGAAATAGCATACATATGTATGAAAGCATACATAACGTGGAAATGGCGCCGTGGGAAACACCACCACCGCTCCTCTGCTGTCTCATGCAACTGTCCAAGGTATACAAATCAAAGTAACGTTTATTGTTGTGAGCTGCCCTGGTGGCCTCCCTAGGGGCAGAATAAAGGCACAGGAGCCAAAGCATCTGTGGCTTTGTTTCAGAACCTATATAATTTTTGAGGCTGTTCAATAAAGATGTTCACAAAGTCAGCAGGGAAGGATCCCGCCCCTCTCCAATTTTACCTCAGCTGGTATTAGAATGGGACTTCAAATAAGAGAGGGGGCAGCAATTCTCTGCTACCAGGACTCAGGATCAGTGACCCCTCTACTCCCTGTTCACTTGGGCTTCAGTGAAAGGCAGGGCTGGCCCAGACTTTCTGCCACCAGAAATAGTGTGCCAGATGCTGCCCCTCTTACACACCTGGTGTTGTGCCAGCCTCTGCTCCTCTGACACGCTAGTCGTCCACTGCTCTCCTTTGTGATGAGGAAGATCCGTGAAGGCGAGCAGGTGGATGGATGTGGATGCCTCGAGCCAGCCTGCTGCCTGAGGTGACCGCTTCAGTTGGCCTCTTGGGATGTGCCAGTCCTGGGGACAGGCCTCTCAGAGCTCCCAAATGGACTGGTCACTCCTGCCATGATGAATGAGGCCATCAGTTGGTAGAAGGGAAGAGAAGACATCAAGTCCTGCAGGGCCAGTGACTGGCAAAACAGCATCGTCAGGCAGAGTGGTCACATAATACTCCCACTGATTGACTCTGCTGCCAGCATATATGTACTGGGAGGGCCCTCCCAGTACTGGGACGGACTGCCCTCCCAGTGGGCAGTCACATCCAGGAGTTGAGCTGGGACCTCCTGGTTATAGAACTGTTCCACAGGGCTACTGTTCCTAATGCAGCTCTCATGTTCATAATATAAACATAACTAAGGCCTGTAGGCTGGAGGATGAGAAAAGGCTCATAGTATGACCGTCTCCTGTCTGCTGCTCTGGCAGGGTGTGCTAGAGAGCTGGACTCTGGATTGAGTCCTGCCTGCGTGTGCGTGTGGAAAGTGCAGGATCACTTCTATAAACTGCCCCCTCACCATCCTCATCATAGCAAGGGACAGGTACATTTGTGGTGGGTTAGAATACAGTCTTAAAACAGATTTGATAGGATACACCACCAGATTGCATGGCTTTGCATATATGGCTTGCTCACTATTGTACTACAGTTCTCATAGTTTCCTCTATCAAAGGCTAATGGGTATGTTTAAGTGGTAAATGGAACCAAAACGTTGAGTTTGTTACAGCTGAGCTATGAAAAGGACATGTCCAGAGAACATGTGGTGCAGATGGAGGAGGGAGAGATTACAGAATGAGCAGTAGGGCTCAAAATGAAAACGGTGTTTGTTCTATGGAGCCATAGAGTATTGAAATAAATGAACCCAATTATATTGTCTGTCGTTGCAGTTTTGGGAGTAAAAGACAGATCTTTCCAAATTAGAAGCCTCTGGTATTGTGGGGTTGAAACTTCGTTTTCCCTCCATTTTAGATACCATATAACTTCCTACATTCATTTTAAATATTTATTACTATTCATTTTAAATCACCCATTTCCAGAAAAAAAAGTCAGTTTTAGAAGGATCCTTGAGCTTTTCTTATATTCCAGAAAGAGCAATCAAAATGCCACAAAACACTACGATCATTCAATTAATACAACCAGCTCACAATAGTAAATGCAACAAAATAGATTCTTTTATTAGTCTTCTTAACAATTAAATTATAATCTGATACATAATGCAGCACATTATATATGTGCAGCAATTTTTTTTTGTACAAAATTAATGTTACCAAGCATGTAATACTTTAAAGAGTGCTACACAAGATAATATGATTACAGCTTCCAATAGCTTTTGGCCTAATCCTCTTCAAATTCTCTCCAAACAAAGATATATTCTCTCTTGCAATCCCAGTATTAGGATGATTGAAGCATGAACTATCATCTTTGTGAAGCTGTCTAGTCATAGTCAGAATTATGGCTGATTGTCTGAGCATATCCACATTGCAGGGACCCACTGAGGTTCATCCTGTGCTCGACCGACAGCAGACAATAGCTGCATGCAGGCCTCCTGCAAGTTATCGTTCACAATCACTTGATCAAAGAACTGACCAAACTGAGTTTCCATTTTTTTCGCCGACTCTTCCATCTCCTGCAGGTCTTCTTCCTGTAGAGAGCAGAGTAACGAGAGGCTGAAGGAGTCTACTGAAGTGTCTGACATATTCCTAAGTTTATAGAAACGGAACTAATAACAGCCTGATCCTGCCTAAGATGCGGCGGCTGGCCTAAGAGCCAGCCGCTGCATCCTAGGCAGATTGCGGGCCACGCCTGTCCAGAGTGTAAGTGGTAACAGGTGTCCTTAATTAACATTATACTGAATTACCTTGTGGATGTACTGGGCATGTCAAGGTATTTAAGTAAGAGGAAACTTTTTGCATTTGGGGTATTCAGCCAGCTCTGCAGTCAGGAGCCATGATAGTTATTGGAGCACCAGTAAAGCATGGAACTTTTAGGTATTTAGATAATGTTTGTTATTTTCTCTGCTGTCTTTGTTATTATGTAACCTTTTCTGAAAGCCCTCTTGTAATTGCCTTCTTTGAAGCTAGAGGAACTTCTATAAGATATTAATTTACTTTGTTTTAATCATAACCTCTTTTAATGTTTATGAACTGTATTGGCTGATTCTGTGGACATGGGGGAGAATTGCCTCAAAGAACCTGAAAGATTATCGGAGAATAGTTTGTTATTAAATTACTCTGGAGCTATCTGTTTGGCAGTCCTGAGTTGTAAGCAGCAGGGAGGTGCAGTTCAGAGATAGCTGAAGGGAGAAAGGAATAAATGCGCTTGTGGCAGAGAGCAAGTGGACCATGGATTTGCAAATGAACTGTTAAGTGAAGAGCTCAGACCAGGCTCAAATGGACCAGGCTCAAACGCAAATACCATGACACAAGGGTTTACAAAAACGTGTTACATTTGAACCGAAGAAATATCCGCATGGTGACTATGACCCAGATCTGAAAACCAGTTGCTCTTCCCAAACCTCACCTTAAATTTCATGTCCACATAATAGTCTGTCATCATCCTTGCATTTTTCCGAGACTGCCTCATGCAGCTCACACTTGACGGCTTAATCAATATAATATAGGGCTTTAATTCATGAGTGCGAGCCAGTGGAATACTCTGCAAGACAAAAACAGCAGGGTTGAAGCTTTCAAGCACGAGTTTATTTTTATTTATTTTAAAAAATTATATCCCGCCTTATCCTATGCCAAAGGCAAATGCCCAAGGCAGCTTACAACAAAAATTAAAATACATAATTTAAAATACATAAAATAAGTTTAAACAATACATAACAATTTAAAAACAATAAAATCCACTGGGGGGGAGAGACAGTATGGGACAGAGAAGCAGCATGGCAGAGCATCTTGAGACACAGGAGGCAGACCGCAACCCATCACCCAAACGCTAGACGAAACAAAAACGTTTTGAGCCCCCGCCGAAAAGTCATGAGGTAACACAAGAACACTTGAGACAATAGATTATCACTGATCCTCGTCCTGATATAGTAAGTATGGCACAGTTACAGAAGAAACTAATTTGGTAAAAATATTAAATTGCAGTTAACTGTTTAATACATAAAACCCTTACACGAATATTACTTTCTACCAGCCTCAATATATTTGAACCTCCTTGCCCTGATCACCTACGCTTGACAAACACCAAGTAAATTTCATTCCAATCTTCCCTAGCATTCAAGAGTGAAACAGCTTAGTCCATGAAATAGTAATGCTTTTCTCATCATGACTCACCTGAGGCTCTAAATCCACTATACAGATCTTTCCTTCATCAAGTACAGTACGTACAGCATCAATACTTGTACCATACAGATTTCCCTTGTACTCTCCATACTCCAACATTCTGCAAATGTGGTTAGCAGAGATGAACAAGATAAAAAGTGAAATGTTCCAATGAGACAGGTAGATTTAAAATCAAACATTCCAAGATATTTCCCATGTTTAAATCGCTTTTAAATCATGTCAATATATGAATTTTGCTACACAATCAAATCCTGTGCAGAGGAGCAGCCATCCATGTGTCTGCTCCATTCAAATATAAAATATAAGTGGGTGTATGTCATGGGTGCCACTAGGAGGGGGTGGGGAGGTGGACTGCCCCAGGGAGGGATGACACCAAAATGACTATCTATTCTATTCATTACCGGTGGTGTGAAAACACACCACTGATAGAAAGTGGGTTTTTCCTGCTCCCCGCAGAAACCTGCACGGGGATCGCATTTCCCAGGAGGTCTCCCACATCATGGGAGGAGGTCCATGGGCATGACACCCTAGTGACACCCCAGGTATTTGTTGACATGAAATTGTATAGCAAAATCCTTCCCCAGCATGTTGATGGCACACATTTCCCGTTAGCACGTTACATTTTTATTCCAGCAAAGCAAACACCAGTAGAAAACCAATGCGTCCAGGCTGCCAAATATAAACATGACATGGCTCTTACATGACAAACAGGAAATCTATGGTAGAAATCAGTATCTAATTCCACTAACCAGCAGTCCTGTGGCTTGATCACACATTCACTGTTTTCAAATAAAAAGAAGATGTAGGGAAAGGAAGATGTAGGGAAAGGAAGGAAAGCAATCTGAATCTAAGAACTACCTGTGAGTGTAGACCATATTTTCAAATGTATCCTTTGATACATAATGATATTCTCGACCATTCTCTTCATAGCTCTTTTGAGCACGGGTTGTATCTGTTCAACATGAATAAGAATGTTAGCCTTATAGTGTATTTTAATTCATGTATATATGATTGCTAGGAGAGAACTTTTCTGCAAGGTAATTCTTTCTTGTATTTGACTGCCCCTAAGGAAACCTACACCAAAAGTCCTCATCAGGATTCAAAGGCCTTCAGGGAAGCTTTTACATTCTCCAAAAGCCTGGTGTGAAAGAAAAATCTGACCACTCACCTTTCCCAACTTCACTGTGTGTGGGTCAGATAATTCAGGGAAAGCAACTACAAATAATGTCAGGCTCCTAACACCTGTCAAACGTAGTGGTCTTCTGGCTTGCCCTCTCACTTCCACTACAAAAATAAAACACGTACGTGGCACTGCACTTTGAAAGTGGTGGGGGTTTATACCGATAATCCGCCGCCGTAGCTCATTCACTCCAACCCCTGAAGGACCTGAATATTTCAAGAAAGGCACAGATAACTACAGAATGAAAACACCACAGCCCCTGGTACAATGTTTGAAAACATGCATTTCAGTTGAACAAACCCAGTCCTCCTTCCTTGGGTTGAGTAGTGAATTTATGTTCCCCATAATCTCATTTCATCCCGATACGCCAGAATACTGTACTGTGAAGTTGTTGTTGTTGTTCTTACTTACCCACAAGCACAATTAGTCTGTTTCGATCACCAGAATCTCTCTGGTATCTCACCACTTCTTCATAAGGTGCTGCTATAGCGCTGTAGCAGCCACTGGGACATTGGGCATAACATGGTAGGTGGCTGTTGCGCGCTTTCCTGCGACACAGGCGCATACTTCTACGGAAACCGGCTGCGGAAGTAAAACAGATACATTTGAGAGTAGGAGAGAGGTACAGTTGATTAGGAACATCAGTCTGAAACATTTTTGGCACATCAGGTGCCAAGCACATCATTCTCCTCCCTTCTGCATCAGACCCTTTAACTCCTGATACTAGCAGACCAATTAGTCCTTATGGTGCTTGGCCCCTTAACCTCTTGAGCCCCAATTGGGGCAGCCTTCATTCTCCCCATTTCCGCAGTTGTGCCACAATCCCTTTCATGCCATTCAGCAAACCTTGGAGCTTGATGGAAAACTTCTTTTAAAAACACAAAGAATTGTCCTGCTGGAATAGACCACAGTCCATCTAGTCTACCATTCCGTTTTTGACACCAGCCAGCGAGGCAGCTTGTAAGCCAGGCATGAAGATGATGGCCAGTTCTTGTTTTATTCAGAGCATCTGGTATTCAGAGGTATGCCTTCTCTTAGCATAGAGGTTCTATTTAGAGCTTCCATGGCTAGTAGCCACTGGCCTAGTTCCCACTTAGGTGATAATAAACACTGTCTGGTTTGTACCACTTGCAGGAGTGCAGGTGGACACACATAACTGAACGCTCCCTCCCTACAGCCCTGCCTATAGAAAATATCAGGGAGAAGGGCTATACCAAAAGTCTTCTGCCTAACATTTCGTTTTCCATGTGAATGATTTTTTTGTGTGACGGAACATTCAGTAAAGTGAAGCCCCCCCCCCCTTTGCAGCTTCATCTTCATGAATTGGTGTAATACTCTATTTTGATCAACCAATCCACAACTCCTACTCGGCCTAGTACCAGTTTTTATTGGATCCATGTCTTGCGTCTAATGCTCATCTCTCCCACAGCATCAGACCCGCTGTCCGTCCTTTAACTCTGGCTGCTCCTGAGCCCCAGAAGAATACGACACACTACTAAGCCAGGGATTTCTGCTGCATAAATCTGCAGCGAAAGATTTGCAGTCTCTCTCCACAAGTCCTGCCTTAATGAAACACCTGTCTAGGGTAAGCTGAGTAAACTTACTAAAGATTTCCCTTTGAGACACTTTCTTTAGGTTACCATTCAATGGTTTTATAGAGACTAAGTGATAGATGCTACTACTTGTTTAAATAAGAGACACAACTCAGAAACCATTTCTGAACATACATACTGTAAAATCAGAAATGAATGTACAGTACTTTGTAAAATGGTACAAGCTCGAATAGTCATCCATCTCTCTTGGCTGAATCCACATGTCCTTCTGAACGGTTTCTCTAATGGTCTTTCTTTAGCAATTCAGAAGTCAAAAAGATTTTAAAGTCAATGGAAATGCCATCATTTTCATGCTAGCAGGGGAGAAGAGATTCACCAGAAAAGATGACTGACAAGCAACAGACGCATTAGAGAAGGGTGGTGCTTTGGAGGCCTGGTGGACAGTAGCAAAGGGGGGGGGGGTAAAAGAATACTCGGACATGAACCACAGGACGAAAGCATTTCAGGTAAAATTACAAGGAACTATTTTGGCAGCCCAGCAACAGTGTAACCCAGTTCTTCAGCCTCTCACAAAAGAACTACGTACTAATGAAGACCTGCTGGCCAGATCCACTGAATTCTTCCTCTTCTGTAATGCGAAAAAAACACACATATGAATGAGGAAGGTTAATGAAAAAGGAGAGCAATATCAAAACTCTAGGCTGGCGTGGGTTTTTGTCATATAATAGATGTGAGAGTAGTTTTCAGTGAATGTCAAAAGAATAGGTAGAAGCCAACAGCAAAGCAAAACAAAACAAAAAACCAACCCAAACACCTAGTTTATTTTATTTATTTGAAATTTTTTATCCCGCCTTTCTTCCCAAAGGGACCCAAGGCAGCTTACAAAAAGTTTCAGAAAAGGATCATAACTAGAGGTGGGAGAAAATGGTTTGTTTTTGCAGATTTCGGTTTAACCCAAATGAAATAGCAGAAAGCGGTTATGTGTTTTTATTCCAAATTTTCCCCATTTTTATCAATTGTAACAGCTTTAAAAGTGTACTAGGTAGGTGGTATAGGTTGTACAGTGTCAGCAGGTGAAGAATGATGCAAAATTACATGGTTTTATTTTAATTTTATCGCAGATTTTTTTTAGCAGAAAACGGTGTTATGTGTTTTTGTTGCATTAACACCATTTTCTCCTGCCCCTAAATCATAACAAAAAGAGGGAACAATGCTCACAAGAGTACATTTTAATTTCTTTCCCTCTTTTATAGCTATGATGCTTAGTTATATTAAATTAAGATATAGCCTTCTCTTGCTAGGTTCATTTTTACTTTGCTAATTGGTGGTGAATAATATGTTTCCCTTATGACTCATCAGACTAGTCAAAAGACAGACAAGGTGTGTTTGCCTGCACAGGAGGAAAATGACAGTGAAATTGGATTGCCCAGCCCAGAGACTAACAGCCCAATCCTAACCAACTTTCCAGCGCTGATGCAGCCACAATGCAGCCCCGAGGTAAGGGAACAAACGTCCCCTTACCTTGAGGTGACCGCCATGACTTCCCCCTAACTGCAGGATGCAGCGTCTGCCCTATTGGCACGGCTGCATCAGCGCTGGAAAGTTAGTTAGGATTGCGCTGTAAAGAATGATAGCTGAATTTAGCTAGAAAAAGAGAAGGCAGTACTAGTTTTTGTTTTTAAGATGGCTGATAGAAGCCACATGGGTTCCAATTCTGCTTTGGGATTAGCATTGCCCGTTGTTTATATCTGTAAACAACCAGAGAGCATCATAAATCTCCAGTATTCCCTCCTCCCCAGGACAAAGACCTTTGTAAGTTGCCCTGGAACACCCCCTGCTTGAGAAACTAGGAAACACATAAATACATTTAAATAGCCCCAGATTGGTCTGGGCTTGTATGTATTCTCTAACCACACATCAAAACATACCAAAATAGCAGCCAGGTAGCAAACATGTTGCTCCATAAAAATGAGCAATCACAATCTGCCATTTTATTTGCTTCTTACTGTGTTTGCCATGTAGTTAGTGAATCTGTAAGTTAGCGAACAGTATAAAATCTACTCCAACATGTTCAAATAGATTGTTGCAATTAGAATGGCTAGCTAGTAAATTATGCAAGTGCGTTATTTAGTAAACATACATTTGGCTTCAGAAACATCCAAGTTCGTCCTATACATTTGTCTCCCTGTACGTGTGTTTGAACTGGCTAGAAGGAACACATAAAAAGGGCCATCCTCTCCAATTTCTAATGCAACACAACCCTTCATATTTCTGGCTGTAAAGAAATTAACAACCTACTCTTTAAAACTTGGCAGACAAACAAAACGTTAAGGTTACCTTCTTTAAGCTCCTCTGGTGTGTTGCACAAAAAATGTAAGAATAGGAAGACTCACATTAAAAATTAGTGTCCTGGGACATCAAGTCCACATCTGGGTGGACGAATATTGCAAGATGTGGCATAGTATGATATATAGATATTTCAATATAGCTACAGCAGGCTTTGTACAAAGCCTGACAAATTCTACTAGTGCATTCAAAATTTTGAGTAGCCACACATATCCATCTTTCCCAAAAACAGCTGATTCTGCATCCTGGCTACAAACAACATCCCAATGCCAGTATACTACATCCTGAATACCCAGCCTCTCCCTCCCACCCAAAACCTCATGACGGTCTTTCTCTGACCTTCTTTTATGCCCATTACTCTCAACCTTGGCCTCTAGTCTACCACCATCCTTAAAACTGACACGGGCAAACTAGTGTCTGTTTTCAGTTTCAGACATTTAGGTCTTGCAAGCCTTTTGAGAAACACACCGTTTGGTGAATTCCATTCCAGTGTATCAACACCACTACATACACATTGGAGCAAGTGCAGTGGTTCTCAAACTTTTACAGCGAGTAAAGGAGCCTGTAAATTGTTACGGACTCAGCAGCAACGTCACTTCCAGGGTGTTTTGCAGAGCTCTGCAGAGGAAAAAAAAGGTGTTTTTTTAACTTACTGGAGTCGCGCCGGCCCTCTGGGGGTTGGGGGGGGCCTCTGCCCCCCGCGCCTCAGAAGAGCTTCCAATCGCATTTGGGAGCTCTTCTGAGGCATGGAGGTCCTATAGAGGGCTCCAGAAGACCGGCGAGCGCCAGGGGCGTCCCCTGACGTGGTGCCCTGGGGCGGTGGGCCCCAGGGCGCAAGGGCGGGAGGTGGTGCGGGGGGGCGGGAGGCTCCGGAGGAGAGCGGGAAAAATCCCGCTTTTTTCGGCGATTTTTAAGGGGTATTTTTAAAGTATGTCTGCTTTGCGGCACTTAACTTTGTTATAGGAGCCTCCAGCGAAGCGATCGGCTCTCTCCAGCGACGTTCTCTTCCAGGGGCGCAGCAGATCGGCGATCTGAGATCGCTCCTCTGCAGCCCCTGACCCGAACTGCTCATCGTAAGCTCATCGTTTGAGTTCGCGCATGCGCATAGCAAACAGCCATTCACGCATGCGCGAACTCAAACGATGAGCTTACGATGAGCAGTTCGGGTCAGGGGCTGCAGAGGAGCGATCTCAGATCGCCGATCTGCGCCCCTGGAAGAGAACGTCGCTGGAGAGAGCCGATCGCTTCGCTGGAGGCTCCTATAACAAAGTTAAGTGCCGCAAAGCAGACATACTTTAAAAATACCCCTTAAAAATCGCTGGAGGCTCCTATACCAAAGTTAAGTGCCGCAAAGCATACACACTTTAAAAATACCCGAAAAAATCGCCCGAAAAAATTAGCATAATTTATGCTAATTAGTTTTAGGGGCGGGGCCGAGGACCGGGCCCCACCCGCAAAATCGGCTGGGTACGGCACTGGCGAGCGCCCTGGTAAGTGAAAATACCCCTTTTTTTACACCACTGCAGGACCCTAAAAGTGCTGTTGCCGCATGTCGCCATGCCCCTTAGGAGGTAGCGAGCGATTGCTTCCAGCCGGCGTGATGGGTCACGACCCACCAGTTTGAGAACCACCGAGCTAGTGGATGGAGGTGTATCACCTATTCTACCAGTCTGAACTATCTGGAAAAAAACATTCAGACAGGAAAAGGAATGTGTGTGGAAAGCATTTAGAAAATAATGTTCTAAATAATAAACAACTAAATAATGTTCTAAATAATAAACAACTCTGTAGAAATGACTACATTTATGAGGTGACTATTGACACCTCATAATTGCTGGTATTATTTATATACCTGATAAATCTTATACCTCGTCTGCTCAGTTTACTGAATTCAGATATTATAGTAAGTCTGACGAGCCCCACTTTTGTTTCTAAGGTGCAGTTCACCCTGGTATCCAAGGGTGAATGAATCCTTCCGCATCATCAAGAGTAATACAAAGATACCATGGAGGAGATTAGCCTGTCAATTACCCTTATGTAATGTAATCTCATTATCTTCCAGCTGTCCTCTCTCCGACACCTGCCTACCGCTTCACATTTTCACCTATAGGTATATAGCAATCATTCAAAACCAAATGAACACCTCTGTTGACAAGAGGAGAACCCAAATATTTCAAAGCAGCATCCCAAGTCGCACTTTCTGTTATTGGAGGAAGTTTCTGATGGTGAAAGTGCTTGTTGGGAAGCTACCCTCAAATCCTCTTTATTTTCGTTAAATCAAATTTCTAAAATCTGGCTCAGAAGACACAAAGGCGGCAGTGACAAAATGAGTTTCCAAAAGCAACCCTCCCATAGAATACACTTTCAAGATTAAACTGTTTAACTCCCTCTAGTACAGGGTGGGTTTGTTTTTTTTTTAGACTCTTGTCATTTGAAAAAAAGATGGTTGACAACCAAAATTGCAGAAACAATTATACTTACCAGACTCAAAAGTCTCCTCATCTTTTAAGTCATCCAGGGAGCAAAAATAGCAAATACATTTCATTTCAGTATTATCCTAATATTATTATCCAATATTATCCTATAATAGGATAATATCCTGTTATGTTATCATGACAAAAGAGATTTCTTCTCTCCACAGTATCAGGACTATTAAGCTATAATCCTATACACACTTACCTGTGAGCAAGTCCCACTGAACTCAATGGGGCTTACTTTTGAGTAGGCATGCATAGGATTGAGCAGTTAGATTCTCATTTCCTCCCTTGCTACTTCTACAATTTAACTGCTTAAGGGTCAGACTATGCTGCATAGCACACACTGGCGTCACTACAGGGGGGGGGCGGAGCTCTAAGTGCTGCTGAAATCTGAGCCTCCTTTACACGGACGAAGGAAGCGGCCCCGCCCCCTCACCCTTGGAGCCTTTCAGGGAAGCGAAAGCAACGAGCAGGAGACTCCCTGCGCATTGCTTTCGCTTCCCTGAAAGGCTCCGAAGGTGAGGGGGCGGGGCTGCTTTGTTTCTCTGTGTAAGGGAGGCTCCGATTTCAGCAGCACTTACAGCTCCGCCCCCCCTGTAGTGACGCCAGTGCATAGCAGATCTACAATTGGATTTCCCTTTTTTTAAAAAAACTTCCATACGACATAGTAAGTAGCTACACAAGGGATGGGAGACAGGTGGGATCCAAGTTAGATCAAAACAGCGGTGTTGGGGAAGGGAGGGTTTAACCCTTTCCCCCATACTTTTTTCATCAAGGCTGAGTTCTCAGACTCGGCATACTGGGTAAAAGTTACAGTCCCAGAAGTCCAGGTCACATGGCAACTCCCAAGAATCTGATTGTTTCCAGTTTGAGTTATCCTCAACTCAAAGAATCAGTCCTCCAATTATGAGAAAGAGGCCAAAGGCCATCTATTTGACATGAAGCCACTTTCAGAAGAGACAGATTTTATTTTCCATGCCTGCATGATAAATTAAATGTGGTTACTAAACCCACATTATGCATATTTAATTGTCCATGTATTCTCAGAAACACCATTTTTAGCATAGGAAAAGGCATCTTCTGGAGAAGAACTATGCTGCTGTTTAACAACATGGTCATTGGTGACCAATCATGTGCCTCTTTTGGTCTGCCATATAACTCCTTGGAAGAAGGGCAGTATATAAAATGTAAATAAATTAAAACGCTCATCTATCAGTCCACTTGAATCAAATAGCTACATTTCCAGGTCCTACAATTTAATTTTATAATGCTGTTTCCATGCTACATGTCATACCAATACAAGTTTAAAAAATTAGCTTAAGGGCAAAATGAACTGTTAGCATCACTCGTGAAACTGCTGAAATAAAGACTCAAACCCACAATGTTGCAGTCAAGTGTTCCAACAAGGACTAGCTGGGTAGCCAACAGTCGTCCTTTCCTGCTAGTTCTGTTACTACAGTATAAGCACCAGTTGCTGATAAACAACCAGAATTACAGCATACTGTATATAGACCTCAATGTTTTTTTTTACACTCTGTTTTGCATACTCACACAGATTTAGCATACCACATATCTTTAACAGGCTACTTCACTTATAAATGGATTTCAGGTCCCTGTCTCACTACAATAATGCAAAATAAAAGAACAAACCCCACCCCAGTAACAAAAACCAGAATCAATTACCTGTTTCTACACACTTTTCGTCAATCTGCATGTCATCTTCTATACATTGTAAGGTAATGAAAACAAGAAAACACACACCAGGTTGAACTCCTTAAAAAACGTTAAAAATGTTTTGTACAACGACAGAAACAATCACTAATCCACTCCAGAGACCCAAATTCTATAGCTTCTCTCAATATTGTGCCAGGGTGTAATGCACTACAGAACTACTTTCTTTCTGTTACAAGCATAACTAAGCAGTGACACAAGTTCCCAGATTGCTACTAAGAGGCAGCCAAAAATGCCTTTCCCAGATACCTGCAATGCATGACAGCTACTTCCTTTTGGTGCAGTCTCACTACCATGGGGAGTGTTTATGTGCGAATGAAGCACTGGGCAGGGAAAAGCCCATGTGACTGAAGCAGCCACACAGACAAAGCCACACAGACAGAGCCAGTAGGGGAGGGCTATCGCCCTCATGCCCTGCTTGTAGGCTTCCCATATAGTCAATCTGGTTGCTCACTGTGGAAGACAGAATGCTAGACCTCAGTCTGATCCAGCAAGGCGCTTCTTATGTTCCTAAGTGGCTTCCAGGAGGCTATGGCTGCAAGTGAAAGGCGGCTCCAATATGCCACTGGAAGTGATAAAGAAAAAAAATCACATTTGTTTTCCTATATTGCAATAATGACACTGGGTGTCATGTTTTAGGGGGTACACGTTTGTGGCATTCTAAGTTAAAATGAGTAAGTTTTTTTTTTTTTTAGTGGAAGGGTGGCCCGATCCTGTCTAATGGGTTGGCGCAGGGGTGTGGGGAGGGCAGGCCGGGGTGGCAAGGGAGGGGCCTTTTGCCGGGCTGGCCTGGGAGGGGGTGGGGATATTAACACTGGGTTGCAGGCCGGGTTGGCCTTACATGGCCTCCCCTTGGGGCCTCCAGCACTTACACCAGGGGAAGGTGACAAATATCCCCTTCCCCCGAGGTGAGCGCACAGGATGCAGCAGTTGGCCATTTAGGCCGGCCACTGCAACTTGCACAGGATTGCGCTGTGAATCTCTTAAGCGTGAGAATAGACAGGCTTGTGAGTTACACTCTGCCAGGAAGAATGAACAAGTAGCTAATTCTCAGGTAGAAAGCAAGATTACAACATGCACATACTAACTTTTAAAAGACAGTGGTGTAACTAAAAAAACAGGACAACACAGCAATACACTAGAGTGTGGGTAGGGGGAGATCACTAAGTACACATTGCTCTCGCTTAAGACCTTAAGGCATTTTGTCTTCTAGATTGAAATCTAGTCCTCACAGAGGTGGTAGATCTGTGTCTGGGCTGTACTACTTCAGGCTGCAGTGGGGCTTCTTGGGAATTAGTCTTCTCTTCATACAAAACATTTCACATGGAAAACTAGGTGTCGGAGGAAGGAAACCTTCTCCCTGACATCTAGTTTTCTATGCGCAGGTACTTTAAATAGAGGCACATTCCATCATGAGAAACTACTCCCTGTCACACCTGCACCCTGAAGTGGTACAGCCCACTGGTTTACCACCTCTGGTAATTCCACTGGTTTACCACCCCTGAGAATCAGGCTTGAGAATTCAGCCTGTGTGGGATATGTAAGTAGACACATGAGTTCTGAAAGGAAATATATTAACTGCAGATACCACTGCTTACCTTCTTCCACAGTACTCACTACTCACAACAAATCCATGGAAGAAGTTAAAAAGAAAACAGAGTTAGGGACTGCCAGCATTATTGTTAGAATGCCCCCTCGCCACCCACCACTATAAGATGATTTCTAATAAGATGACAATACAAGGCAGTGCTATGACTCAACATTATTATAGCCAAGTAAAAGACAGAACCACTGCGGACAAGATGCCTTGTACCTTTTAGCATGTGAAAGGCAATAGCCATGTACAGCCACCTCTCGTTTTACGCGGGGGTTATGTTTCTGAAAAGTAGCATGTATCTCAAATAGGAAGAATATGATTACCATACGAATGTATGCAAATAGTACAGGTTAGGGAACATCAGTGAATCAGCACTGAATCAATGGAGAATCAATCTGTGGAACTCCTTGCCACAGGATGTGGTGATGGCACCTGGCCTAGATGCCTTTAAAAGGGGTTTGGACAGATTCATGGAGGAAAAGACCATCACAGGTTACAAGCCATAAGCAACCTCCTGGCTTTAGAAGTAGGTTTTCTCTGTGCCAGGTGCAGGGGAGTGGCAGCAGGAAACAGGTTATCTTGTTGGGTGTGTGCTCCCTGAGGCATCTGGTGGGGCCACTGTGTGATGCAGGAAGCTGGACTAGATGGGCCTTTGGCCTGATCCAGCAAGGCTCTTCTTATGTTCTTATGAGGGGGAAAGGGGCATTCCCACCGCACAGCAGTCAACGTAAACAGCATCTTATGTGCTGGGCTCACACCAATGCGTGCAGAAGTGCTGTGAAAAAGACCAGCAAACTGAATGCAGCCTTGGACAAGGCGTTACATGAACCCTTGTGCACAAAGTCTCGCGCTGGCCAGCCAGTCACATGAGACAAAACCTTGCACAGGATGCAGACAATTTTCTCTGTACTCAGAGCCTTACACAAGTAGGTAGATACAGAGGGGCAGAGGCTCACGGCTCTCTCAGGCAATAAAGAAGAGGGCAACCCAGAGCACCAAAGGCAGGGCTTAACCCTCTTCTCCAGCCCCCTCCCACTATTGCCGGTACAGATGCAAATGGAGCATGAACCACCATCTCAGAGTGAGACCGAGGAATGTGAGTTAGGCTGGCTGGCTGGCTAGAAGTGGCCCCTTCCCTAGCCCTCCCTCTACTGTAACCAGCTGGGAGGGCGAAGAAGCAGCTGCTTGCCAATGATGGCTCATTCCCTCCAGCTGCTGCTGGGGCCGTTCCCCCAAAAGGCAGATAGACAGACAGGTGTGCCCGCCACGCTTCCCTTTGCCTCATCTCTGTCCCTCCCCCCACAGAGCCGGCCTTCTGGTATCTCCCCCTCTGGCACAGCCAAGCCACAGCTATTGGAACAGGTTAGGGGAATAGCAGTGCTATTTGTGCATTGAATCAATGTGCCCACACAGCAGCCAACATAAGCAGCACCCCTCTGCTCTGTCCCTCCCTCTCTTAACCTGTCTGATTAGTCTGCCTTCCTTGGGCTCCTCCTCAATACTTGCCCTTAAGGCACAGCTTCCCTCAAACATGCAAAAGCGCACATTATTTCAAAGATTTGCAAGCATAACGTTTCAATATTAAACAAGCATGCTATTCCAAAAATGTCTAAATCGAACATGTGTAAAACGAGAGGTACCTGTATCCACTGAACCATGTGTGTCCCCCCCCCAGTAAACAGATAATATAATTCCTAAGCTATTCTGTGCAAACTGTCTAGCTGATCCTGCTAAGATTCACTTCTTAAGGGTGATGTGTTTTGTTGCCAAACTTTGGAATCAGAACCGTCACATTTTCCTTATAAAAACAAACAGGTGGATAGACACGCTTGCTGGAAACAAACAGCAGGCAGAAAGTGGGGGTGCTTAATCCTTCTCCTGCCTACCGATCCTCCCCTGAAGGTGCCCCTTCAGCCCATTTTGAATTGTTTTTACCATCCCAAACTAGCTCTGAAACTAAAAGAAAGAGTAACTGGAGAGGACATGGCTGGAGAGGTGCATCTGAAAGGAACACTCAGTGGAAGGAGAAAGATGAAGAACTCTTCCACCACTCACCAATTCTCCCCTACAGATGGTCCCTCTGCGACCTCAGTTGTCTTACCTCAGCAAGTGTGGGCTTGAAAATCTACATTTCCTGAGGCAGGGGTATCACTAGGGATGGTGACACCCAGGGTGAGATCTCGTGGTGTCACCCCCATGAACCTTCTCCAATACCAGACCACAAGATATGGAGGCCTCCTGGTAAATGCGATCCCTGCATGGTGGGGATCGGGAAAACCCCATTTTCTACCAATGGTACGTTTTTGTACCACTGGTAACAAGTAGAATAGAAAGTCATTTTGGTGTCACTGGGGTGACACCCGTGGTGGTCCACCCCCCCTCCCCAGTGATGCCTCTGGGATGTAATACCATTATGCCCCGAGGAGCCAACACAATTGCTAAATACCATCACCTGTTGAAGAGGCATTTTAAAAAACAATTAGATCCTAAGTCCAGGGTATTTTGTAAGGATCCACACATTTGCAATTTTAATTCTACACACCAGTCCATTTTTCACAAGCCTGAAGTGAGTTGTATCCTAATTTCAGATTCAGATTTCCAAAGAAAAAATTGCACCCCAGTACACAGTTGTTTGCCTTCTCAGAACATTTGCACAAAAACAGATTTATGCATTTAGAAGCAGCATCTCATGGCAGATTTGTCCATTTGCTCTTCTTGCAGGCAAAGGAGAAGCACTCTCACCCACTACTGGCAATCAGAAAACCTCTGTACTCACATATTGTGGATTTGAGACAAGTATGGGGCTGGAAGGGCTGAGACCACCAGAATTCCCGCTGCTTCCTAGATAAAAGAGAATGTATTGCAGTCATAAAACAGATTTTCAATAGATCCTAGTTATTTTACTTTTTTTACATGATAATTATGTTAGCTGCTTTACAGGCTAACAGCATACTGGTAAAACAAAAGCAAAATATAACTACCAATTAGGGATAAACTTGCTGATCTATCATGATTCAGAAATAGATCGTTCTTTAAAGTAATGGAATATATTTATAGCTTACTGGAATTTACTACATAGCCAAATGAAATTGGACAAAATGCCCCTAATTTAGCATTTATCCCCCCCTTTATTACTGATATAACAAAAAAAGAGATCTTTTTCATTCCTTTTTTATAGAATAGCATCAATTGTGTTTATTTAACTCTTACTCTAAAACAGAGGTTCTCAACCTGTGGTACGGGTACCCCTAGGACCTCTTCCAGGTGGTACGCCAAGCCCTGCCCCTTATCTTCCCCATCAGCAGCTAATTAAGTTTTAATTAACATGGATTTTAAATTGTAATTATTTTTGGTGCCCTTCTGTCTCTCTGATTTTGGTTTTGGGTTTATTTTTGTACTTTGAAAAATGTACTTTGGTGGGGGAGGAAGGAGCTCATTTTGGGAAGTGTGACTTGGAGGAAAAAAGAGATCCTTGCATGTGTGTCTCTCTCCCTCACACACAGACACAGACACAGAGTTAAATAAGACAGATACAATTGTAGACTCTCACGACGTGACCATATTTTCGAGTTAAAAACCCACATATTTCCGGGTACGACTACGTCGTTTCCAAACTTTTTATTACAAAAACAAGATGTTACAAGTAACTTTACGTTTCACCCCTGACATTCGGGGCATCATCAGAAGATTAACACTGTTGGAAAGACACTCAGTATATACTCACACTACTCAATCTAATTGACATCAGGTGTCCTAACAGTGACCCAGATGTAATTAGCGTCAGCTGTCAGACATTTTTCACATTTAAAATTGTTAGTACTTTTTATTTAATGATTAATTACCTAATTAATTAATTGATTAAACCAATTAATTAGCAGTTAATTAGCAGGGGGTACTTCAGAAAATTGGACCGTGATAGAGGGTAACCGGGCTTCTAAAGGTTGAGTACCCCTGCTCTAAAATGATTATACTTGTACTTTTTTTCTTCTGGAATTTAAGAAATTTTTAAATACTTGTATCATAACCATTATTCATTTTATTATACGTTATATTCAATAAAGTTTTAAAAAATAAAATTACCTTAAAAAAATAAAATTACCATAAAAGCCAATCAACAGGACATAATAAAATTGCGACACCCCATCTAGTCAGGCCAGATGAGAGGCACAACAAAAAAAGCTACATGTTCCCCAGATGCCAAAACGCCAGGAGGGAACGGTCAGTTCAAATTCCTCTGCAGAAGGAGTTACAGAATTTAAGCTATAAAGAATGCCCAGAGTAGAACTTTGTCAAGTCCCGCCCTACAAAGTAATAGAAGACCACCTAACATATCTGCCACCCTACAATTTAAAGCACCAGGAACAGAAGCTTAGCAAGTTGCCTGTTACCCCTTCAGAGTGTTAGAAAGTGGTCATGATTCTGTTAGACTACTCTGAATGTAAGTATCCAGTATAAAACAGTGACCTGACACGTCCTTGCTGTATCAACACAGGTGACTGCGGGAAGAAAAAAAAATATGTTGGTCTGATCCTCTCTTTGTTCTGATTTGCATGGCCAATTCTACTTGCTTGGATTTTTTTTCCTGAGGGACTAGAAACAATCCCCTGAGGGGGTTGTTTCTAGTCCCTTCCCCTCTGAAATAGGTATAGCAATCATGTATGGCTGAAACATTTAATTCATCAATTGGTTGGGATTAATACATTAAAACCATGATGATGATCAATTAAATGCCAGGATGGTGTAGTGGTTTGGGAGTCGGACTTAGACCTGGAAGATCCAGGTTCAAATCCCCGCTCAGCCACGAAGCTTCCTGGGTGACCTTGGGCCAGTCACTATCTCTCAGCCCCACCTACCTCACAGGGTTGTTGTGAGGACAAAAAGGAGGGGAGGAAATATATACACCACTCTGAGCTCCTTGGAGGAAGGGTGGTATAAAAATTTGAAAAAAAAATGGGTGCCCCTCCCTTTAATAGGGCAGCAGATTTTATTTTTTAAACGTCTTGTAATATAAGTACTCACAAAAAGTGACATCCCCCTCACCTCATGCATGCTTGTGCGTGCTCTCACTCACTCACTCACTCACTCACTCACATGGAAGGAGTACCTGCTAAGATGGTGTCTGTTGCAATACAGTATCTGTATGAATCATCACACAGTGCCAGTGGGTAGCAGGGAGAAATCTTAGGAGAAGGGATGTGGGTGTGTGAGAGAGTAAGATGGATTGTGTCTTCTAAGAAGGTGCCTGCTGGATGTACATGATATTGCAGAGCAAGTTGGGGTCCTTTTTGCCTTCACCATGACAGTCAATTTCAGGCCCCATATAAAGAGACCTGCAATGTCCTTGCCAACGCACACAGCTCTCTTCCACCGAGGTGGTCACTTGACACTCACTCACCTGGCACCACAGAACTCAAGAGAACAGGAGGGAGGGCATACTAAGGGAACGGAGCGCAGGCCAATATGTTGTCCCCATCCCCCCCTCCAAACAGATCTTGGACTCTGCTGATATGCAACATGTTAGTCTGAACTGCTAATTGCCAAACAACTAAAAGTTGCAGCGCTGAGCTTCTGAGTTTAACGCTCTCCAGAAACAAAAATCTCTTTGCATGGGGCCTGGGGAACTTTGGAGCTGGCTATCCTGACGACATTTTCCTGGCAAATAGAAGGGGCAGAAATGGAAGCAGTAACAGATTTTACTTTTCTGGGCTCCAAGATCACTGCAGACGGAGACAGCAGCCATGAAATTAAAAGACGCTTACTCCTTGGAAGGAAAGCTATGGCAAACTTAGACAGCATAATAAAAAGCAGAGATATCACCATGCCAACAAAAGTTCGCATAGTCAGGGCGATGGTGTTCCCAGTAGCAATGTATGGTTGCGAGAGTTGGACCATAAGGAAGGCTGAGCGCCGAAGAATAGATGCTTTTGAACTGTGGTGCTGGAGAAGACTCCTGAGAGTCCCTTGGACTGCTAGGAGATCAAATCAGTCAATCCTAAATGAAATCAACCCTGACTGTTCCCTGGAAGGACAGATACTAAGGCTGAAACTCAAATATTTTGGCCACCTAATGCGAAGAGAGGACTCTCTGGAGAAGACTCTGATGCTGGGAAAAATTGAAGGCAAAAGGAGAAGGGGAAGGCAAAGGATGAGATGGTTAGACAGCATCACCGATGCAACGAACATGAAAATGAGCGAACTCAGGAAGATAGTGGAGGACAGGAAGGCCTGGCGGGATATGGTTCATGGGATCACGAAGGGTCGGACACGACTTAACGACTGAACAACAACAACAACATCCTGATGACAACAGAGGATAAGGATGGCTGGCTCTGCTTTTTTTTCTTCAGAACAGTTGTTTTTCCACTAATGTACATATTTAATTGATTGAATTGCCGAAGATTCCTTTAACTGGGTAAAGTATTTCAATCAATCAAATACCTTTATTGGCATAAGGGGTAAAGTATTTTAATTATGACCTACATACGTATGTTTCCCTTGGTCACATCACCCGTGATAATATCCATCCAGTTCTGTTATGGGAGGTCTTCATTTCTCTTGCCTTTTTATTTTGCAATCATGTTGTTTGGATTCCTTGCAATTAATTCCCTCCTTCAGATCCATTCCAAATACTGTACTGCTATTCTGCAACAGGGTTGCATCATAAAAGAGGGATCTTCTAAGAGACTTCAGGGAACTGGCTTACTATCTGGCCTGAATTCAAGAACAGTGGCTTCTTTTTTTTCTTTTTTTTACCTCTTCAGAAGATGATTTGAAGGAATGAGTCCAGCACAGGCACTGAGGTCTGAGACTTTCCTCGCCTGCCACCAGAGGGCATCATTCTGGTCCACAATTTGAAGAATGTCTCCCTTTTTAAATGGCAGTCCAGCATCAGCACACGGAATGGCAGGGTCCTGAAGAGGCCAGTAATCTGCCATTGCTCGCACATAGAGCTAATACAACAATATACAAGGTATAAAAGGATATATAAGATAACTTCTGGATTGCCTGCCAATGTATATTTATAAACACTACATAAATGTACATTTACTACAAATAATACATATGTGGCAACAGTAAGTGATACTTTAGTAAGAATATAACTAAATCCAAAATTATCTTTCCCTACTAAATTAAAGAAGAGTGTCCACTTTAATCAATAAGACCACTCCCTATTGATTGATTATATGCAAGCTGGATGCATACAAACCAGCAGCTAATCTGTGATCCCCTAGCAGTGTTTCCCAAACGTTTCCAACCTGCGGCTCCCTTGACCATTGGCGACCATTGGCCGCGGCTCCCCATTACATTATGTTGATCCTGCCAATTGGCGCTGCACTGTTTTCCGAGAAGATTCCGTGGCACTCCAAGGCAGACCTGGCTGGTTTCCACGGCCCCCCTGGGAGCCGTGCCTCCCAGTTAGGGAACCACTGCCCTACAGCATCAATTCAGTTTGGGTGAGCCCTGTAAAGGTCTTAGCCCAAGTTGAACTGATGCTTACATCCTGTCATCGTTCCCCCTTTTTGAGTGGTGGTGCACACCCATACATCCACTGATACCACATCTGAGCTGGCTGGCTGGGGGGCGGGGGCGAGAGGGTTCACCTCATTGGATCCTCCCTACTTGCCCAGACTGGAAGCAGCAGCAGCAGCAGCAGCAGCAGCAGCAGAGGACAGCAGGTAGTGACATTACAGCCACTACCTCTTTCTCCAGCATATTGAATTGGGTGCAAAATAGTACAGTACGGATACTGTATATGTTAAAAGCCATCCCTAATTTCTTTAAGTGCAGTGTATTTATTTATCTATCTGTGTTGTCAAAATTAAGTCATTATAAATTGCTATGAGCTGAACTGACAGTCGTAAGTCTTCATACTGCTGAACATCATTGCATGAACTGTCTGCAACATCATTGCATGAACTGTCTGCAACAACAGAGATCTGAAGAAATAAACACATCTTACAGTTGTCTGATTGCTGACTGGTCGATCGGAAACTGGAATCAGCTTGAACATAATTGTTCCGCGTGACAGTGCCTACAAGAATTCAGAAAGAGAACACCCAGCTATGTTTAACTGTTGTTGTCGCAAACTGAAAGATCGATCATCAAGACCAAAAGACGATCAGTTCTAGGCTGTTTAAAACGTCCTTCTGTGTAGGCAGAATAAGTAAAAGTCTACAGTAGTCATTTTAAGTGTGCGTTTAAAGAAAGACCTTCTTGAGGCCTTTGATATTTGTGCAACTTGCTTGCTTGGTAAAATTCATGTAGATGTTAAGTCTAGTTCAACAAAGCACCCATTTAGAAGGTTCTTGCACAAATAATTAAAAAATAATGTTACTGGAATTAACACACAGTTCTGTTCAACTCAAGTGTGGGCATGTTTATGAAACCTCCAAGGGCATTTGTTTTTTAAATCATATTTTAGTTTAAAGATAACATTTCATATAATCACTCAGATGTCTTATGCTCACGTTAAGTGCTCTCCTTGAACAAGACAAGCAGCAAAAACATAGGAAAATGTAAAAAAGGAGGGAGGGGAAAAGCAGGTTAGCTGCATGAGAGCACTGTGTAAGCTTGACTGCATGCTCCCCAAACAGACATGAGTTGTAGGGAAGAAGAAAAAAGAGGTGAACTAAAAGAAGTGGAAGAAAGAAAATTGCTCCTCCTTGGACCACCTAAGAAAGTACAGTCACAATTCAGTTTATATGAGGTAAGGTTATGTAATAACTCTTTGATATCAAAATTCCGAGGAATTATATACAGGTATGCCCTGCTTAGCAAATGGGATATGTTCGAATTCAGCCTCCGAGGGCCACTTACGGTCATCCCCCCCCCCCCGGGAAACCCCATGCACTTTTTGAAGTTCATTTAGAAGTCCATTGATGAAAGAGGCTACTGCCACATTGTGCCAAACCAGCAACCCCCTCCATAGGCCTCCATGGGCCTCAGAATGCTTATCTGAAGTGACAGGAAGTGGAAGATGTGAACCCAGAAGTAAACCACGAGTCATTTCCCGTTGCTTCAGGGAAGCGTTCTGAGGCCTGTGGAGGTCTATGAAGGGGATTGCCAGCTCGGTGCGCTGTGGCAGGGGCCTCTTTCATTAGCGGACTTCTAAAAGAACTTTAAAAGGTGCTTGGGGTTCTGGGGGGGGGACCGCTAAGAAGGGGATACCTGTTTTGCAAGAAGAAACAAATACCACCAGAGTTTGTTTGGACACCTGACAATGTTGTGTGAACAGCCCAAACTAGTCTTGAGGAAAAATAGCAACAAATTATGAAAAAAGCACCTGATGAAAAGAAATGGCACCCCCAGTCAAACTCAATCTCATGAAAACACCAAAGAAAAAGAGGAGTTTGCTTCATCAGTCCTAAACCCCCTCTCTCTATATGGTTTCTAGCAAGGTTTAAGAATATTTCATTTGACTTTCAAGGAGGGAGGACGCTCCTAGGGACCCCCTTTTCAATCAGTGTGTACAGGTTTTGTTACTCTGCTGTTTTTATGGTTTTATTGCTGTTTTTAGTCAGTTTTTATCTGCTCCTGTATTTTTAATTTTTTTATTCTATTGTGCTTATGTTTTTAAACTAGTTTTATTGTTATATTGTACACAGCTCTGAGCTCCTGGAAAAGTGGCATATAATCTTTTAAATAAATAAATAAAACACTGGGTTAACACAAACAGTATGTAGCAAGGAAAACACATCAAAAAGTCTACAAACTGTGCATACATAAATATTTAAGTGAGAGAGATCACAAAGAACTTACAACACCCACCCTTCCTTAGGGACGTTTCTTGTACAGTTGTATAGCCATAGCTATGCAGGGCATATTTCTGTATATAGAGATGCTGGTATTTGCATTGACTACATGTTATCATTGGGTGCTATTAAAAGAGTACAGGGCTTATCATCATACCAGAATGTGGATTACTTGCTCTGGCTCCAGTCCCTCCACTGGAACCCCATTCACCTCTACCAGTTTATCTCCAGCATATAACAAACCTATAAGAAAAAAAAAAAGGAGAACATTGAGAGTTTCATCTGGAAACAGGTGCACAAAAGCATGCAGAACTTCCGAAGTACCCACCTCATCATTCTTTTCCATAATACCAGACAAAAATATTCAGTGATCATTTTAGATGTGGCCCATATTACACTCATTCATATAAGGCACATAAACCAGAGCAGTAGACTCAGCTACGGACCACCCCATGCATTTTATCCTATCTGTCAGAATTATTTGAACTCCATTTCAATGTCAGCCCCAGGATTTTGGGAGCCCTTGTTTAAATACCCTCAGTAGGCCTGGTACAAAGCCAAAGGCAAGAGTCCGTCCAGCCCCCCCCCCCATGTTAAATGTGTGCATTGCAAAGGGCTTGAAAGGGGTGGTTTTCTCTTTGTGCTAAGCATCTCTGGAAGTCAGAAGCAATGCATGAAGCTACTGTGGCTCAGACCCTTTCCAAAGTCTAGCACAGGGGTGGCCAACTTTTCAACCTGAATGTTCCTGGCCCTTTAATACTTGTATAGGTGAGGGCATTTCAGCAGGTGCATCAGCAATTGCAGCTGCCAAGATTCTGTCTTCTACACAACTCTAAAGAATGCCGAGGTCCTAATGGTGGAAGGTTGGACACCTTTGGTCTAGCACAACATGAGAAATTCTGCCTCTCTCTCTGAAGTTCTTGGTACAGCTCCACAGAGAACTGAGGGAAGATTCTCTCACTTTGTGCCAGGGCCCATGCCGCCCATGCACACCACCTGGCAGGGCTACTCCTTGAACCCTCAAGTACTGACCAGTGGTAGTCTCCAATGCAGCACAATGGGAGGGGGCTTCTCCCTTTTGCATATTTAAATTCCTCTTACCACTTCTATCGGCTAATCCGCCATGAATTACTCTTGCCACAGTAATATCTCCTGTTAGTTCATGGCGTTTAATAGTGGCACCCTAGAAAGGGGAAACAATTAAAAAGGACCATTACTGATTATTTCAATTACACCCACTTCAAGGACATTTTTTGGTAGGCAAATCAGAGATTATTGGAAGTAACTATTGAGAGATGGCCTATGCTATGAACATTAAAAGAGAGAGCTGGTGTACCATACTGGCTGACAGAGTGGCAAATCAGGGTTTCCTCAGTTCAAATCTCATCCCTCCCTGCCATGATTCTTACTAGGTGGTCTTAGGGAACTCACTGCCTCTCAATCTCAGCTGCAGTATGGGGATAATACTTACAGCAGGGCGGCCAACCTTTCAACATGAAAGCTCCTGGACCTTTAATGGCTGTATAGGTGAGGGCATTTCAGCAGATGCAGCTGCTCTAGCAGCACCATCAGCAATTGCAGCTGCCCAGATTCTGTCTTCTACACAACTTAAGATCACAGAGGCCCTAATGGTGGAAGGTTGGCTACCCCTGACTTACAGGGATGCACTGGGGGGAGAAAAGAAGATGGCGTGCCAAGGCCAGAGAGAGCTTATCAGTCTTATGGAGACAAGCATTGACCTGAGATGTTTATTATTTTATTGTTCTACTTTTTAAAATGTAAGCCACTTTGAGTGCCTCTTCAGAGAGAAAGGTGGGATATAAATACCCAAATAAATAAATGTTGCAAGGACACCATCAAGACGTGAAGCGCAATGCACACTCAAATAGTGCTATATAAAATGTCAAATATTGTTATTATGAAGGCTGGAATTCTTTCTACATGCACCTCCCTCCCAAAGCATTATATATTGCTCCCTTCTCCTCACACTACAGAGGTCAATAGAATTACTATAGTGTAAAGTGCCATACTGTACGTCAGTAAAATATTTACTGCAACTGCATAAAAGGGGTTCCCAGGTCTTTTTCTTAAGGGAAGAACACACGATAGTGAAGATCACGTGGTTTACTTTCATTAATATCTCTGACTCTTACGTGTAATCTTTTATCACTCTGTGTCAAAGTGTATCAGTCTCCGTCTCTAACATACTACTACAGTATATCTCTAAAGCTCAGGGTAGAACACCTCTTCTCAGAGCACCCTCCATCCCACATTTCAAAGGAGCTCCATGGGGCTCTAAACCATGCAGGGAGATCCTAAACCAAGTTTTCCCGTATCACTTTATTTTGGCACTAAATCCAAAAGCAAAAGACAACCTTGATCACAGAGATGCCCAAACCCCTCTGTTACATTCTTTTTACAGTATATTCACATATAATAATAACCTGAGTATTTTATTTATGTATAAATTCCTGAGTATTTTATTTATATATAAAGAAATTCCTATGTGATGAAATCTCAGGTTCACAGAACCCGACACATTTTTAGCAGCATTATATTGTACAGTACTTACATCCAAGACCTTCTATATACTTTTAAATGCAAAAGTTAATGAGCAAAAGAAACACTAATTGTCGAGTGAGATAATCCCTAACGAAAGTAAAGCATTTCTTTTAACTTGGGGAAAAAATGTACTGCACAAATGTAAAATTAAAATGCAACATTACAAGGGGTTGCTTGTTTTTCACCAGGCAGACAATCCTCATAGCCTCCTCATTTTCAGGGATGTTATCTGGCAGAGGTGGAAGAATTGGTTCATAATCCTTCTGGGCCACAGTATCATGAGCAGACAATAAGGCCTGTGGCACACACAAAAAGAATCAGGATAAGCAAAGTTTAGGTCATCGTTGAATGTGACTGTTTGGGAGTCGGATGTAACAATCAATAGTCAAATGCTTCCATTTGCTGAGTTTGTTACAAAAGAAAATAGGTGCCTCAGAGTTAGGTCGTAATACGGTGCATGAATCTTGTTTGTCCTCACAATAGATCAGTTAGATCACAATTATCACTCTTTCCCAGCCTGAGAACCAACTGATAATGAATGAATTAATGAATAAACTGCCTGAGCAGGGCTTTGAGCCAAGTTTCCCAGCTTCAAATATTATCTGCTTGATAATATAACAGGTATGACAAATGAGTGCTAAAAAAAAATCTCATTTGGTGATTACATTTAGGTAGCTTCCATATGCTAGGACAACCCTCATAGCGATTTTACATACTGGGATGTTAAGGATCCTTTCTTTTAGAAACCAGATATACATACCCCAAATAAGTCAAACAAAAATAGGACCACAGGAGCTATCTAACTGCAATATCTGGAACTTAGAAGAAAGTCTCCATCAGGTTAAACTGACTAGCAACTTAATACCAGTTAAAATATTCAGAAAAATATGCAACTTCTGGAGCTGGGAGATTATATGCTTCAGTGTTACCTGCTATCAAAATTCCCTGTACATAGAAAGCTAATGTCAAGACGATGACAAATAACTTTTTTTCCAATAAAGTATCTTCGCATGTGTCTTAAAATACTGTATCCACTATTTTCCTCTCTGTATAGCTCTCCCAACCATGCAAATATCTGGTGTGAAATGGCTAGAGACACTTTTCACTGGCACAGGATATGGATGCACTGCTTTGCATACAAGTCTCTCTGTAAGGTAGAAAGTCTCACTCGGGGGGGGGGGGGGAAGCAGCATATTAAACACCATACGTTCTATAAGGTTCTTGGTTGTTCCTCATCTGATTTCTGTTGTAGCATACTATAGTGAGTAGATCCTCACAAGCTTCATTCTTCTAATATAGAGGTGGCCAAACTTGCTTAATATAAGAGCCACATATGATAAACTTCAGATGTTTGAAAGTCATAAGATTAAACACCTTTGAGAGCTGCAATATTTGAGAAGCTTTTAAATTCTTAAATATATTTACTCACCGTGAACATTAAACTTATGTTTTAATCCAGTGGACTCTCAGTTTATACCCGGTAAATAATTATAAAACTTGAAAATGTCTTATTTACCTTTTATATTAATTGCTCAGCCAACATATTTCGAAGAGCCGCACATTATATGTCAATGAGGCACATGTGGCTCTAGAGCCGCAGTTTGGCCACCCCAATATATGAGTAATCAATTGGGAATGTTTGACTATAGAATTGATGATTCTGTCTCAATACAGGGTGTTCAGCATTAAAGCCTCTTCTAGTGCCACATTCCATCAATTCTTTCACTGTCAATAACCTGTTGGAACCAAGAAGGTCTCTATGTACCAAATACTGATTTTTAACTAGGTATTTTAATCATTTAACCATCTTCTGCTCCTGAATTTTCTCAGTGCTGAGTAAGTTCTGCAGCCAGTACTTGCCTTGAAGTGTGGACCTCGTAGAAGTCTCCTGAGCTCTCTTGCCTCCGGAGACTGTTGGCATCCACGCAACACTTCCACCACCTGAGAATGCACAAGGAAGACTAACTGAATCTTGAAAATCTATAGTTAAACGTAATTTTTATTGCTAATGTTGCTTATTAAAAAGAAGTACAAGCCACATATTTAAACATAGTTGAATGATAACAGAAAAATATTCAATAAGGGATACAGGGGAATACAAAATGAAGTCAATAAAATACTTGTATGGAGATCATAACAGTGCAAATTGGAAACGATGAAGGTTGAATCTAGAATTCCAGAACATAATGCACTCCTCCCTCTTTATACTGTAAGTACTTTCACTATACAGATTTTCACTTCGGTACACTTTTCAGTACACTGCACACATCAGTACACTGCACATCAGTACACATCAGTACATGGCACACATTAAGACCATCCTTCTTTATCCATACCAAGATTGGTATTGGTGGGGGTTGGTGGACAGGGCCTTTAAGCAAGTATTTAATTTTGCTGCTGGGAAACACAAGATCCTAGCAAACGTCTCAAAGAAATGGCATCTGAGTTGACCCACTGTCCATCTCACTGATTTCATTATTTCAGAAAAAACCCAGTTTCTATTGAGCTTCCAAGGTATTTTCTGTTACAGATGTTCAGCCTGAATCTGGTCTAACAATCTTACCTCATGAGTCAATGCTCTTGCCTGCGGTGTGAGAGGAACCGGTCTCCTTTTAATGTACTGATGAAGGCACTCATAAACCTACGAGCAGAAGTGTGAAAGTTAGGACAATATGGCCCTAGGGACCAAATTATCATGCACTCACATGTCCTGAGCTTCTCTCGAGGAGATAATTTCCATTGGGCTAGAAAGCTAGTCCAATTTCTCCACCCCATGGGCTTTAGACTCAAAGGTCTATGCGTGGTTGATAGATAACCAGAGATACCTGGTTGGACACTCTGGGAAACAGGATGCTGGCCTAGATAAGCCTTTGACCTGATGTAGTAGGACTTTTCTTGTGTTCTAACTTCAAGACTCATCCTCATCCCATACACATGTGCACACATGTTTACTCACTCCTTTCCTGAATTTGGCTTCTCTTAAGCATACTTCAATCATACATTTGGAAAGCATTCTAGAACTATACTGGGGCTGTATTTTACATTAAAAAAATGCACACTGGAACAGCAGCTGATGACTGAGTGAAGTTATCAACCATTTCCCATTCCAATACTGGAAGAAGGACTGAGGAATCCCAACAAATAGAGTAGTCTATGCCCAAGAAAAAAAACAGGGAGCTGGTTGCCATTTCAGTATTGGAACATTGCATCACAGAGGATTACTAGAAACTCGCCTCTCCCCGGAAGTAAAAGCAGTTAATAGCTATAGCAAAGCCTTACAGTCCAATCCTATGGTGCCTGGCAGCTGGCGGAACGCACGTTGTGCTGTGGATGACTGCTTTACAGCTGTTGTAAAGCAGCTGCCAATGGCCCACACTGTCAGGCCACCGGTGGAAAGGTCAGAGCGGCCTCCCATGTGCCAGCAGACGGCTGAAGATCCATCGCGTAAGGTAGGCCGGCAGAATGGGGTAGGGGTAGGTGGTACGGGGGAGGGGTGGGCGGAACAGGGCGGTGATGGGGACAGGGAGGAGGGAAGATCGGGCTGAGGAAGGGGGTGAGTTTGTTGGTAGCAGCGCCCGCTGAATCCTAACCCCCTTCCTGATATGCCTGATACGCCTACATGGCTCAATGTGGACTTGCAACAGCTATTGAGCTGGCACAGGTCCAAGTTGACCCAGCTTGGTGTCTCTTCTGTGTATTTTTTTTAGATTGTGAGCCCTTTGCGGACAGGGAACCATTTATTATTTTACTGTGTAAACTGCTTTGTGAACTAGTCCTGTTGAAAAGCAGAATATAAATATTCATCATCATCATCATCGTGGTTGCTAGGGCTTACCCTGGTGCAAGGGAACAAATGTTCCCTTGCCCCAAGGAGGCCTCCAGAGGTCAAAACTCCCCCGGGGAGGGATCTGTCGTTTATGCTTTATGAAGCTCTGTGAAATGCCTTGTGTGTTGATTGTGCTGTGTGAATATGAAAAATAAAAACAAACAAAATACAGGTGGGCCCCCATATCCACGGATTCGCTATCCACGGTTTCAGTTATCCACGGATTGCGGGGACCCCCCCCCCCCAGGCTTTTACTTTTTCCCAGTAAGCATTGTTTCTTCCTTAAACAAACAGGAGAAGCAGCCTCTGGCTGCTTATTGCAGGCAAGTAGAACGAGACTAAGTCCTAGAGAGGCTCTGCAAGGTTAACAGAAATCTTGCAGAGACTCTCTAGGACTTAGTCTCGTTCTACTTGCCTGGAATGGAGGCTGCTTCTCTGTTTGTTTTAAGGAAGAAACAAAGCTTGCTGAAAGAAAAATAAGAGCTGGGGGGGGCGCGAACCGCTGCCCACAGGGGAGGCAGGGCGGGGGGCCCTCAGGAAACCATGGAGGGGGTGTTCGCTCCTATCCACGGTTTCAAGTATCCACGGAGGGGCCTGGAACATATCCCCAGCGGATATGGGGGGGAGTACTGTATAAAAATAGTATTATTGAGGATTTTTTTCAGAAAGGGGAGAAACAGGAACAGACCATTCCATCAGATAACACACTCATGATATCTGTCTGAATGTCTACGGTGCCACAAGGGTAGAGATTGAACAACAGGGAGAAGCAGCAGCCTTAACACTTTTGAAATGCCTGGATTTGGCATTTGATGGAGACAGGAAGCTGGTCTGGATGGTTCATTGCCTGGACTAACCAGGCCAGTTTTGTCTGACTTATACATTATTCACATTTTATAATCAGACAAAATTAACATACATATACAGCGCAATCCTATCCAACTTACAGCACCGGTGTAACCAGCGGTGCAGCGAGAACGGGAGGCCCCAGAACGGAAAGGGGGCCCCAGAACTCCAAAGGGGGATTCAAAGGGGATTTAATTCTCCCTCGCTTCCAAAGCCTCCTGCCCTGCCCTCCCCTGCTGGTTACACTGGTGGTGTAAGTTGGATAGGATTACACTGTTACAGTATTTTGAATATGTATATACCTCTATTACCTAAAGCAGGGAACTGTGATAATTAGCCATCATTGGTAAGAATGAGAGGAGAAGACTTTCTTTCCAAAAGCCTTTGCTCACCGCCATCCCACATTACTAAGAATAAAAGTGAGTACTTTTTGAAGATATAGTCAGATGCCTATTCTGTGCACTGCAAGGTGAGGCATAACAACTGCCAAATGGGTTTGTTCTCATCAGAAGAGACCTTACCTTTAGGAGGCCCTGTAGCCATGGAGATTTGAGCAGGTTGTATAACACGCCAACCCCGTTAGCATCTCTCTTATAGAAGAGGCTCAGTTCTTGCAGGACGAGGGACAGGACATGAGTCAAACCTAATCCCCCCAACCCACACACAATACAGGTTAATATGTAGCATTTCATTTCCTAAGTACAGTTTTTAAAGTTATTACATAGATTTTTTGTTGTTGGTGGTAGATTTTTTTGTTGTGGTTGGTATAAGGATCAAGAGGGGGAAGAAATTCTACAGAAATTCTACCATTCCCATTGGGATCATGGTTCTGTCGTGTCTGCTGCTGTTGACAATTTGTGAGACACACTGCACAGAAACTGTATGGTATTCTTGAAATGTAATCACTGTAGCATCTTCACAGAATTAGTATTTTCCACACAAGATTTTAAAGTCATCTATTTAAAAAAAACATGTAGAAAGAGGAAACAAAACAATTTACTGCACCGTTTTCATGGCTGTGCAAGAGTGCAGCCTTCTCCATCTTCTCCTTCATTCTTGGAGATTCTCCTCGTTTCTCGGAGTGGATCATCTGTTGCATACAAATCAGAAGCCTAAGTGGCAAACAAAGCACAATAATAATTTATGGTACTTTAGCCAAGTTAGTAAAGAAGATGCCATGGAATCAAGAAAGTATGGAAAGCAGGGGGAAATATCACCTCTGATTTAATCTTAAATATCCTCTCAGGAGGTTTTTACAGAGTAGATGGGTAAAATTCCAGAACCCTCTCCCAGAGGGAGCATTCAGGATCTTTCATCAGGATTCAAGACAGATTAGGATGTATTTATGAAGGATATTGCATAATTTATTTTCTGAGTTGAAGCCAACTGAAATCAGGAAGGATTTTTTCCCCCTGCATGTTTTTGGGGGGTTGTTTGCCCTCAGAAAATACCAAAACAGAAGAAAGGGTGTTTTGGAATGGGGCATACAGATGCACCTAGTTAGACTTTGAAATGATGCGGGTGAGTTTTGCTTACACTCAGAGTGTTTCACAAAATACTGTAATTGGAACTGGGAAGGAATTTTCTTCCAGGTCAGTGTGGTATTGATTCTAGAAGACCTTACACCGCTGGAAAAGATAAATTCTGGTCTGTTTACAATCAGCAGCAGATGGGGGGGGGGGAGAGGGCAGCACATTCAGGGTAGCCGTCACCTTAAGTCTTCTGCTGCCACGACCTGCCTCCAGTCTGCCACACGGATCGGCTTTCCACTTGCTACCTTGCTCCTCGTGTGGTTTTTTTTTTTACAGACACAGAAGTGCTGAACTTCCAGCTTGACAGGCACCATTCACTATTTCTTGCCAGGGAAGGATTCATCCCTATTATTCGTGCAGTCTCTTTAAATCAAAACGAGAAGTGCTGCACTTCTGCAATTGAAGAAACCGCGTGAGGAGGAGCATGGTAAACACCTGCTGTTTGTGTTTTTTGTAACTGTGCAGATGGATCTGAGGTGGCATCAGGCAGGGTTCCAGGTTGCACCGCGGCCAAGCATCCTGAGGCCTTTGGAGCTGCGGGTCTGAGGGAAGACTTTAGGAAGGAAGGAAGTTCCAGGGTCCTTAGGCTGCCTGAAGCACACAGCCAGCCTGGTTTCCAGGGAAGCCCTTCAGCGTGAGAGCGTGACTGGGAAGGAGACAGGAACGGTTTATTGGCTAGAGCTATCTAAATCACCAGTCATACGGTTTAGTCATGTTCTCAGAGCTGGTTTTAGAGAAATCTCATAAGTAATGAAGTATCTAAGCAAATCAAGGAGGCTGTTTATTATTTTTCTAAATAAAGTTTGTTTTGTGGGTTCAATTTAAGATTGAGTTGTTGTGTGATCTCTTCATCTCACCCTGGTTACTAAAGAGAAAGGTTTTTTAGTACATGGTGGCAGCTAGTGGTTAGGAAAGGGGTCTATTATGGGGAAGAAAGGGGAGAGATTTTTGTAGAAGTTCCACTCTACTATTAAAAAAAAGAATTTCCTTACATGTGAGGAAAAGTGGGTGGGATTTTAGAATCCTCTCATAGTGTCGTTTAAAGAACAGTGCAAGGAGGTTAACAGGAACGAGAGGTGGCGTTCCACCATCCACACATCACAGTACACATGACACTAACAAACAAATGTGAAAAGGCACTAGAGTGCAAGCAGGTTTTCCCAGCAAGAAATATGGAAAATTCAACTCCAAATAAGGAGTTGGAGGACCCTCAGGAGCAGATTTGCTGAGGAAGGGGCACAATGGGCTGCAGAAGAAGGGAAAATTAACCAACATGAACCCTGCTCTCTTGTGTAAATAAAACTTATTCCATGATAAGAAGTACTTAGAATACAATCCAAAATTCCTGTATAGATAAAATACTACCTTGAGGGAAAGTGGTCTGCATCCCCTGGAACCAGATCAGGAACTATGTGCAAACAAAACCTAAAGGCAGGTTCACCTCCCTATATGTGAGAACATCTTGTTTATGTTATCTTAATACCAATAAAAATAATTTATGTGTCTGTTTCACAACAGGCATGTGTGAAAATACCAAATACAGAAAACAATAAGCTACAATAGTCATTACTGCAAAAGGTGTGAACTGCAAAAGGGGAAATTGAATGCAGAAATCATACAAGGCAATGATCAGAAATGTATCTTGATTTTTTTTTCTGTAATACAGAAGAGATAATCAATCCCTATTTTGCTGTGAAAATGCTACCATGTATACAAAAGTGTGTGTGTGTGTGTGTGTGTGTGTGTGTGTGTGTGTGTGTGTGTGTGTGTGTGTGTGTGTGTGTGTGTGTGTGTGTGTGTGTCGTTTTAAGATCCTTTATGAGCAGGAATGGATTAAAAAATTGAATAAAATTTTAAAAATAAACATTTCAGAAAAATCAAGCCCCATTAAGATGGTTGCATTCCTGGTATAGATTTTGGACAGCCTATAGTTCTGACTATACTGGATGAATCAGTCTCTGCAGACAAGTTTATTATGGTCAATTTGTTCAATTATTGCTGCTTTTATTTTTAGTTTTATCTGAGATTGTTACTGTATTGTTTTTAAATTCAATTCTTTTTAGTGTCATGCATTTCTTGTTGGATACATCATACCATGTTGGGCATCATTGGGTAGATGGAAAGATGGGATATAAAGGCTAAAAACAAATATTTACTAAGCATTCTGGTTCTTCATGAAATGTCTTGCTACCTCAGGAGTGCAAGAAAATTTATTTGCTTCTAGTTATACAAGCTGTCTGTGAACTGATGACTTGCTTGGTATGAAAGTCTCTCATCTCACAATAATATACTATTAAAATCAGAAATAAGATACCAAGAAAAATGTAACAACCTAAACATTTTGACGAAACAGCCAAAAGTGTGTGTGTGTGTGTGTGGGGGGAATTCACATGTGCCATAAAAAAACAAACCCCAAACACAAGCAGTAACATACCATACCAACCTGCAATAAAATGTGTTGTAATTTCTTATCTTCAGGTTTACAAGAGCAAAGCTGCAGTCATTTTCCTTGGATTGTTCTGCAGATGGGAAACTTGTAGAGTACAGCAGTAGATGTATTACTTCAATCTTCTTATCAGGCAAAGGAATTACTGTCACTTTTACTGCCCTTCTTAGGGCCTATATTTAGAACTTGCTTCCTTTCTTCTGCTGAAGTAGATACTGACATGAGGAGGTAGCGAAGAAGAAGAGAGACAGAAAAAAAGAAATAGACATGCCTAATTAGGGCCCATGAAGAAAGAATCCCTCTAATGTCTAAAAAGTGAATAATATAGGAGGCAAATCAGAGCAGATAGGAAGGAAAGGGAGGCATGTGACCTCAGGGGGGAAATGGGAGTGGTTTGATATGCAAATATGCATACGGCATAAAGGCGGAAGCCAATCCTTTTCGGATGCCCTCATGACGACGGCCATCAAAATATGCTGCTGAACTGTGTTCAACACTACTGTGTCATATACTTGAGTCTAACAAATGTGACTGAGAAAATCAATTTGCTGAAATAATTATGACTGATGAAAGTTGTAAAACAGAATGATTATGGGTAGAAACAATCGGACTTGGCCAGGCATAAAACCTCAGTTTTAAATTGCAAATCAAACAAAACCACATCCCAATCCCCCCCACATCACCCCCCCCCCCAAGATTGGAATCATCCATACCTAGCATGTAGTGAGCATTCACGCACTTGCACAACAGAGAGAATTGAAGTATTTACAGTGTTACCATTTTTAGTCAGAACATAGGGGGCTATGTTTTCAAATGCCTCCCTGTTTAATGAATAGCAGAATGGGCAGGTTTGAGAGCTGGAATATCCTTCATTGTATACAAAAAAATGTACAAAACTATTGCTGTCTCGTGCTCCTATATCTTGAAAGCATTTGATGGTACTGTATGGTCCATATGGACTGTGGAGAAACAGCTGGATGGGGATTAGTCTATAACAGGAAACTAGACAAGGAGTACAGCTGCACCTTAAGACACACTGGGTTTTTGGGCCATGAGCTTCGGTTGGCAAAAACCCACGTCCTGAGAGGCAAGTTGTGAACAGAGAAATTAGTAAATTTAATACACACTGCGGTCTGTGGGACAGGGAACTTTGGGCTGGTTCATGTGCACTTATCATTTCCCAATCCCCCTGCAACTCATGCGGGAATCATCTTTGCCTAGCCTCCACATTCTGTGAGACTTAGCATGTAATCCCCTGGTTGGCCATGCGCAGCAGAGGCGGGGCCAGGCCTTACATAGGCAGCCTCGCCTCGCACAGTGTCTTGAACTTTCTTGTGGGTAAGCACACCTATAGGATCAGGCAACATGGCCATTTTTATCTGTCCATAAGAACTGAACAGAATAGGCTTCAGAACATAAATTACATTGCCCTCTGACTTTCCCTTAGTTGATAGAAGCCATTAGTTTTGTTAGCATAACATATGCTTTTTAAACCTCACATTAATATCGTGCAGACCTGACCACGGTGATCCATGCCATGGCGACATCGCGACTAGATTATTGTAATGCGCTCTACGTGGGACTGCCCTTGAAGATGATTTGGAAACTGCAATTAGTACAGAATGCAGCGGCCTGTGTAGTCACTGGAGGTAGGCGGTTCGACTCTGTCGAGCCGCTCCTCCGACAGCTGCACTGGCTTCCGATTCGTTTCCGGGCCCAATTCAAAGAGCTGGTTTTGACCTTTAGAGCCCTATACGGTTTGGGGTCAGGATATTTGAGAGACCGCCTACTTCTATATAGTCTGGCTTGTCTCCTTAGATAATCAGAGAAGGCCCTTTTGCGGGTACCGTCGCCCAGGGAGGTGCGAGGGGTGGCGGCCAGAAACAGGGCCTTCTCAGTAGTGGCACCAACCTTATGGAATTCCCTCCCCTTTGATTTACGAACTGCTCCCTCCTTGGACACTTTCCGGCGAGGCCTAAAAACCTTCTTGTTCAAAGAAGCCTTCTGAGCCTTTGCCTTTTTAACATCTTGCTGGTACAGGTGGGGTGCTGCTGTTTTTATGGTCTTGTTTTAAATGTAATCTTTTTTAAAGTAATTTTTAGATGTTTTATTGTTAGTGTTTTTTACTTTTTTAAAAAGTAATTATAGGTATTTTTTGTATTTTTTGTTCTGTTGTGAGCCGTCTTGGGTCCCTTTGGGGAGAAAGGCGGGATACAAATATTGTAAATAAAATAAATAAATTAATTAACACTTGCCGATATCCGCAAATCATCATGACTCTGCTTTCTTCCTTGGTTAAGGATGGAAAGCCTTTAAGCCTTGTTGAAATCAAGCAAGCACTCAGAAGAGTCATCTTAGTTGCTTTTTTGATAATGGGGCCAGACGTGTCGCCAGGCGCCTCCCGACCTGGGGCCGCCCCCCCAGAGCCCCCCAATAAAACTGTCAACATTTTTAGGTTTCGTTTTCGAAACCTTTTTTTGACAGTTTTTGGTTTTTTTTCTGTTTTGAAAGTGTATGTATGCTTTCGCGGGACTTATCTGTGTAATATGGGGCGTTCCAGGACGTTCCATTGGCACAGCTTCTCCTGCTGGGGGTGCGGACTCCGTACCGCCCCCAGCAACGGTTTCCGGAGTTTGCGCATGTGCAGACCCACGGAGTGTCCAGGGACGATCTGGGCATGCGCAAACTCCGGAAACCGCTGCTGGGGGCGGTACGGAGTCCGCGCCCGGGTGCAGGAGAAGCTGTGCCTGGGAGCAGGAGGAAGATCGCCGATGGAACGTCCTGGAACGCCCCATATTACAAAGATAAGTCCTGCGAAAGCACACATACACTAGTTTAACGCATATGTTTTAACACTTTTAAAAGGCTGAAAGAAAAAAAGGCTGAAAAATTTAAAATTTCAGGAGGCTCCCGCCCCACCCCCGAGCCTCAACGCCCCTACGCCCTGGGGCCCACCGCACCACCGCCCCATATCAGCCGACGCCATTGAATGGGGCTTATGTTAAGCAAGTGCAGCTGAGTTTTATTTAAACTTGTCCTTATATGAACCTGATGTGGGGGAGGGTGCCACTTTGTCCTTTTTCCTCAGGCAGCAAAATGCCTTGGGCTGCTCTTGACTTTGCCTGCTGTATACAGTATACAACAATGAATAGAATACATAATAATCAAAATAGGAAAAACTTTTTGTGGTGAATAGAATACATAATCATTTGATTTTGTCTGTAAACCGCTTTGTGAACTTTTTGTTAAAAAGCGGTATATACTGTAAATACTGTTAATAATAATTAATAATAATAATCAAAATAGGAAAAAAATTGTGGTGAAACATCCATGTACATATTCAACTGCTAAATAATGCAAATAAATGTCTTAATGAATTTTGATTATGTAGCTAGTATGATGCAACTGCTTTCTTAAAATGAATCAAAGTACACATACTGTAGATCCAATGGTCAGAGATAGAATGCCTTATGACATGAAGGACCAATTTACACATCATTATGTAAAACATATAGTTTGGGCCTGCATGCTGGCGGTGGGGAGAGGATAAAACATGATCAGGAACACGACTGAACACGAACCTTTCTCCTGCGGTCGGGTCTGATCCAGGCTGGGCCCTGCTAAGGCTGCCATTTCCCATGGGAGGAAAACTCCCCTCAGTGCCAATAGGAGCTGCTCGCCTGGGGACAATATAGCCACTAGGAATCTAATCCAGAGTTGGATTGCAATAGAGAATTAAAGCCCACTGCAATCCCAAAACTGATCAATCCTCTTCCCTTTCCATAGCTATTTAAATTAACACACACGTGGGACCAAACTACATGCTTGTTGTAACATGGAGTTTGGCCTTAAAATCCTACCGGCTTCTGCATATTTCTATTTTTAATACCAGTATATCAGATTTATTTATTTATTTTTCACATTTTTATACCGCCCTTCCTCCAAGGAGCTCAGAGTGGTGTACATATTTCCTCCCCTCCTTTTGTCCTCACAACAACCCTGTGAGGTAGGTGGGGCTGAGAGATAGTGACTGGCTCAAGGTCACCCAGGAAGCTTCGTGGCTGAGCGGGGATTTGAACCTGGATCTTCCAGGTCTAAGTCCGACTCCCAAACCACTACACCATCCTGGCTCCAGATCTGTACATATTTGTTGTCTTATGTAAGGACAGTTCCATTTTGCTGATGTAAACTACTAAAGGGTAAGGAGTGATAGAATAAAACATGACTGAATGTTTATTCAGGTGAATGATAAAAGAACAAAAAATTATTTTTAACATTTTGGTCTGGAAATAATATTTCATTATTCATTTTTGTCACTTCAGCTGACTGGGAAGAAATTCACTACCACCAATTAAAGTCAATTCTCAGTATCTGCAAGATTCAAAATGGCAGCACTGGATGCTGAAATCGCTTCAAGATGGCTGCGGGATGCTGCAGATAGCTTCAGAATGGCCACAGATAGGCGAGAAGAACAGTCTGCAAATGGCACAACGTAAGTCACACTCTTCATTTTCATGGATAAGCAAGTCCGTGGGAACGGAGTGTGCGGATACCGAGAATTGACTGTATTTGACTTAAAGCAGAATGAATGTGGCCTACCCTAATCACTTCTAAGCTGTTTGCAACCATGTTCCATTCAAAAATAATTGGTTTTGAATTTTCCTTTGTTTTTTCAGCATGCACTGCAGTTAGGAAAAAGAGATTTCGTACCATTTCCAATTCATCCCTACTCAGACAAGAAGGAAACAAAAGACATAAATTGGATGTTCACAGTTCTGAATGTTTGCTTTGTTTCTGATATATAAAACCTTGGGGTCTGGCAGGGGCAAAGAGTCACTTTTTCAAGAGGTACTTCTCTTATATTTAAAGCAGGGGAAGAGTTACTGCCCCTTTTCACCCCAGCACAGTGTCTTTTCTGTAGCTGTCTGCTGGTGCTTCTTCTGCATCTTTCTAGATTGTGAGACCTTTTGGGACATGGAGCCATTCAGTTATTTTCTCTGTAAATTGCTTTGTGAACTTTTTTTTGTTTGAAAAGCAGTATATACATCTTCTTAGTAATAACTAAAGCAGCTTCTTACAAAGCTCACCCAGGCTCACAGCCACCTGCAGCACAGAGACGTGCAGGACATGTGTGCATTTCTGGGTCTAAGAGATTGTGCTGCATACATGTGCACTGGTTTAATGCTTCTCTTTCTGCCTATCACCCTCTTAATCTGACCACTCATGTTCGCTTCCACGGGATGCTGTAATGGAGCTTAGGCTGTTGACTCCACCTCACGTCAGAGTTACGTCCCTAAGTAATCCAGCCACCACTACCTGGTCTAGGACAGGCAGTCAGTACGTGCCTTTACATCCATTTCACAGGTACAAGGTCATCTGCACCCCAAGCCGCCTTGGGTCCCTTCGGGGAGAAAGGCGGGATATAAATATTGTAAATAAATAAATAAAATAAATAAATTTTGAGGATTTCAGAAAGATGGCAGATCTGTCTTCTGCCATCCATGGTGCCCAGGTAATCAAATTCCCTTCAAGTACATAACTGCTCTTATACATATTGCTACCAACCGCATACTACTATAGCAGGGGGGTGGCCAAACTGCAGCTCCTGAGCCACATACAGCTCTTTGACGTATAATGTGCGGCTCTCGGAAATATATTGGCTGAGCTCCATTTTGCATCACAATTAATATAAAAAGGTAAATTAGACATTTTCAAGTTTTATAATTATTTACCAGGTATAAACTGAGAGTCCACTGAATTAAAGCATACATTTAATGTTCAAGGTGAGTAAATATATTTAAGAATTTAAATGCTTCTTAAATATTGCAGCTCTCAAACATCTCTCTTACGGCTCTAAAACATCTGAAGTTTATCATATGTGGCTCTTGCAGTAAGCACGTTTGACCATCCTTGTACTCTAGTCACGCTGAATTCACCTTCCGATTCAGCGTTTGTGACGTTATTGATAGTAATAATCATCTTCAACTTCGGTAACAGAAAAGCAGCCTGACACATGAATACACGCTGTTACAGACATACATCCCCTCAAGACTTGAAACACACATGCATGCACGCACACACACACACACACACACACACACACACACACACACACACACACACACACACACAGGTATAGTTTTTATATTTAACCTTTTGTCCCTACAATTCAGAATCATTTAAAATCGAGTTCAGATGATCATACTTTAAAGCAAAAATTTTCCTAATTAAGAACTCTGAACCTTTTAAAATAAAAAATCTAGCAAATGAATGGATATTGTTAATCATCAGTTCTTAAAAGAAGAAAAAAAACCCAATTAGCTTACCTGGTATTAAGTTACAGTCATATTACACAATTGTTGGTGAGAAACTCTTCGACCTCATTTATTATAAAAGGAAGCAGGATTTCTTATCAGAAGCTACAGCAGCGTCCAATCTCTAACAATTGACTAGGAAAATATCAGTAGGATATTAGTAGCCTAAGTCACCTCACTGCTCTAGCTAATCTAGGGACATCCTTTCCTTTTTAATCCGTAGAAACAAACATCGCCTCATTACCAGGATCAAAGCTTCTTAACCATTTTCCTCACATCAAAATTACAATCAGCTTGGAAAAAAATGTTACTTGATTAAATTGTACCTCCTTCACTTGGAACTTTGATTCTGACTCCTGCTCTACAGCTGCCTTATTTGCGAATAAGAAATATATATATGAATTATTTCAAACTGTATATATTCAAGCAGCAATTCTTGAAAGATATACCGGTAACCAGTTAGGTAAATGAGAGAGATTTAAGTTGAGACACTCAAAGAGAAGAAAATCAATTTTTTTAGCCATGAAACACTTACCATCAAAGCTGCTCTGCATAGCTTTTCAATGTAGCTCTTATTGAGACAAATCTATGCCCATTTAATTATGCGATCCTCTTCAGCTAATAATTACCTCACAATAAGATGGACTGGAAACAAGCCACTCAGAAATTCAAAGCATTTCCAGCAATTAGTGACTAAAACAATTACAGCATAGAGATATATAAAAGGATTATGAAAACTAAAATCAAATATTCTAGTTGACATAATCAGTAAATGATCATTGCTGACTGCTTCTGATTTACTTGCTCATGAACACCTAAAAGTTAGGGGAGAAAGATATACACAGCTTGATCCTAGAGATGTATTTACTATTCCACAGAGTTCAAAAATACTTTCTCCTCCATTTTCCTGAATAAGCTATATTTTTCCACTCTACATTTTCCACTTTTCTGTAGCAGTGATGAGAAACATATGAACAAAATATGAAATAGTTAACTTGGTAAGTGCTAAATATGAAATAGTTAACTTGGTAAGCACTATCTTATAAAATGTATCATGAATAGCTTTCAATCCTCTTTCTGCCATAAGCCTATATTTTTCATTGTGGTATGCAAGGAGGATGTAAGGATTCTCTCTTTTAGAAACCAGATTGTGGTATCTGTAGAATATTCAGAAGTGCCATTGCAGCAAACTATGGAAGTTTGCATATACAGTACAAATAGTTCAGGAGCTAAATGAATAACTTTTTGCATTAAATTTTCACTTTAAGTACTGTAGAACTTTAAGTTGCAGATTTTTTTTTCTTCCTGTAACGTGACATGGACATTTAAATATTTAACGCTTCAAGACATAAAAAGAGTGCCAACAGCTGAGTGGCTACTTTGAAAAGTCCTGGTACATCAGACATGGTTTTGTTTTGGCTGATCGTTCTATACTTTGACTGAACGGAGATTCAGATTCACAAATTCCACTCACCTAAATGGTATTTGTTTTCCACTGGTGCCAACTCAGTTTTCATGAACTTTTCACAGAATCATAGGTTTAGAACAACTCAGAAATTGTGTACCTTTCCGCCTCAAGTGGGGAGATAATGTTCATTGTACCCAAAGATCGAGACACGCCACCGACAAAAAGCTGTGAAAAAGCTGTGAAAAAGCTTCCGTGAGGAGAGAGAAGAGCTCCCAGCTGTGTTGGTCGAGTGTGGGAGGCAACGGACAGCAGAAAAACAAGACTGCAAAAGGATACCACCTGGAATGTAGCTGTTCACGAAAGATTGGACATTTGTATATTGTAAAAAAAACCATTAGGGGTTAGGAAAGTCTGCCCATGTACACCGCCTTGGATTAAAGTTGGAGGAGAAATCCAATGACCAAGAAAGGCGGTATATAAATACTGTAATAATAATAATAATAATAATAATACAGAGAGCAGCATCCAGTTCGGTGTACAAGGCTAAAGAACTTGCACAACAAACAACATGTTTGGTTAAACCCAACCACTCCCTTGATGAATCTGGCTAGAAAGTCTTGAAAAACCAAAACTCAAGAATACAAATAAAGCATCACCATCCAGTCTTACCTAGGAAAATGAAAGTGTCTTTTATGTAAGTTACTGCTGCTGATGCAATACTCTTTTCATCCAGTTCCAGTGGACTGCTTTACAGAACTGATATTCAGTCCTTGGTTCTAACTAGACAATTCCTTGATTCTCCCCCACAAAGCTCCTTGTGGCATGCCGAGTGCCTGACATGATGTAAGACTAGAAGAACCACCAAGATCTTTGCAAGTTCATGCTCCTAATGGAATGGAATGATTTCTTCTTTGCATGATCATGCTTTCATTTTCTCAGCATTTCTTAGTCCCATTTCTAACACTTCAGGGAAAGATAACTTTCCAAAACGTCTTGAGGGAAAAATAAAGAACTTTAAATAAATAAATGGTTACTATTAAAGCATGAAATTAAAACTCACACAACGTTCTTAATAAATCTGTTCCAATTTCAAGCTAACATGGGGCTAGCCTTTTCTTTTAGAGAAAGGTATTCCATTGATCTTGAAAGTGTGAGTAAAATTCTGGATCTTAAAGCCTTTGCATTTATTTTCAGATAATTCTGAACAAACCTTTCACTAAGTAATGCGCAGAACAAATTTTGTCAGGTATTAAGACTTGTTGGACTTGATATTTATTAGAGATATTGGATCAGTGTTTCCTTTCCAATTATCCTACTTTTGGTTTTATGGTTTGGAATTATGCAAAAAAAATTGTACACCTTCCATATCATCATCATTTATCACTCAGCTTCCAGCTATTAAACTGTCACATGTGTCTAAAGGCAAAAATGGAATATTTTCTAGTGACAGCAACATTAGAGCAAAGTTTTACCAAAATCAGTCAACATGTTTAATATTAAATTTGTAAGATACCTACTGTGGAGGCTAACAGAATCCAACTTCTTATTTTGTTCATAGCCATTCAACTTTTACTATTACCATAGACACCTTACCGTACAGTGACTGTATTTAGTAGGAAATATCAACCTAAATGTGCTTAGAATTGCAACTTTAGAGCCAGACTGTGTTCCAATATCTGTGCAATCTGTAGCCTAAAAGCTTCTCCCTAAAATGATTCTAGAGACCATTCAAGAAGAATGGTGGGCTGGCTTTTTAACAAATGGCTTTTAACAAATGTAAATATAGGTGACCCACTGGGGCTGTTTGTTTTAATTGTTTTAATTACTTGTTTTTAATCATTTTTAATGTATATATGTATTTTAACGTTTTTATCTGTAAGCCGCCTTGATTGCCCTTGTTAGGAGAAAGGCGGGGTAGAAATTCTTTAAATAAAATAAATAAATAAGAAATGCGTTAGATAAGTAAATTATTCTAAATCAGGAAGTGATGTCTTTCTAATGAGAGTTAAACTGAAACATTCTTTAACAGCGCAATCCTGCGTAGGATGCACTGGCCGCCCTAAATGGCTGGCTGTTGCATCCTAAACAGGATGTGGCCTGCGCCGGCGGAGCTGGGGCACACCTCGGGGGAAAGGGACGTTTGTTCCTTTCTCCCGGTGTAAGCCCCAGCGACCCCAATGGGCCTACTTGGATGTGTGCCAGCTATTTTGCTGGCGCACATCTGGGCAGGCTGTGCGCACTGTCCGGGTCCAGCGGCAGAGTGAGAACATATATTAAATTGCAGCAAAATTAATGAATGCCCTCTTTACAAAAGAACCACTCAAAGTGATTAGGAAACTTAACAAGATGAGATTTGAATTGATTTCCACAAAAGAATCACAGAATTAGTAATATTTTTTATTATGAAAACTGCTCCATATACAGTCAAAACTCCCATCAATATTATTTTTTAAATAAAGGAGCTACATATAAGCCATGATTCAAATAACCAGAAGTGTTTTGCATTGGCTATACTAACTCAAGTTAATCTTCGCCAATATAATAGTTTCCATACCTCCTACCCATCTGTGACATAGTAAAGAACAGCACCTGTTTATCCAAGATGTCAGTTAACAATATCCATATAAACCAAGAAAGGTTCACAAGACGACACACAAAAATAGTGACAGGAACGTTTTGTGTTTGTTTACAATACTTTGACAAAAATAGCATTTAAAAGATGTTCCTCTTGCCAAAAGGCATAAGCAGAAGACAGGAGCTCAGTGTCTTGGCATACTAAGCCAATATCAAAATTTGACCTAGCACACACTTATTCCCACGCTTCTGTGACCTTGGCTTCACACAAGGAAACCGCTCCATTTAATAACTTGTATGTTTTGTTCATTTTGAGTCTTGGGTTGCCAAACAAAGAAGCATGAAAACCGTGACTTCTGTAAACATATTCAATACCAAATTCAGTGCTGTTCACAATGGACAGTGCCCTGAAGTTAAACAGTTAGCAAACAAAACAAAAAAGTGTCAGTCAGTCCGTACATTCTTACCACTCTAGAAACAACAAATCCACAACACAGTATTTTGATCACCTTCCACAGCAGCATGTGTGGCTGCTATCTCCAACCCTAATTGCACGAAGGATTCCACAGAACCTTTAGAGTGAAATGTGCAGTAGTTGACTTACGACAACTTTTCTCTTAGTAAGACACTAACCTAGGCAGTTGAGTTTAGAAAGACAACGAGTGGTTCTTATAGTGCATTTCAGTCCTTCAAAAGTGCAAAGTTGACAGCCCCCTCAATGTACGCAGCAGCATATTCTCCGACTCTGCTTTTATATGATTTCCATGTGGATACCATGCCATGCCATTTGGGAAAGAACAAATGAATCTTGCCACTTAAACCAATAACATTTTCCTTGCCAGCTGTCCTGCGAAGTCTTTTGCTTCTTCTGTCTTTTCTCTTGTCAGTTGGTTGTAGGGCTTTGGTTTGCTGTCCTTGAAGGTGATCTAGGAATAGTATTCACAGCATGATGGTATTCTCTCTTCTTTGATTGCCATGTCAGGAAGAAGGATCAAAGTCACTTCAGAAGTCTTCCATGTTTAGGTGAATGGTTTAGGTCAGTTTCTCATGTTGAATCTGGTAATAGCATGCCTGTGCATAAATTAAAATCAGATTTAGTTTAAAGCATTAGTTTCTGTGAAAACAGACAGGAGAAAAAAAATCAAGTTAAGGACTAGGCCGCTTAAACAAACAGAACAGATAACTAAAGTCTATGGACCTTGGATATACGATTCACGATGGCGAGAAGTTTGGATGAAACTTCTTCCAGCCTAACATGTAAACATTGTTATATAAAGGATAAATGTGAGATGACATTTTCAGGTATCATGCAATTATTTTAAGACTTGCCTTCAGAGTAGTGAACATAATGCCTTGCTCCCCATGCTGGAGATAGGGATCCATGAGGTCCTCAATCAAGTGCACTTCAGACCCCAAATTCCTTATCCTGCCACAAAAGAAAACATGCTGAATTTTAATGCTTAAAAGATCACAGACTCTCTTTTAGCCAACGGCTATACCCTCTCAAAAATTAATAGAGCTTGGTCCCAATGGTTAAAAAATAGTGGAAAAGAAGGAGACAAAGAAACAAACAGAGGAGGAGGAGGAAAGGAATACCATTTTGTGCCTGCCTTACATACTAGGCACCACGGATAAAATTGCAAGAGTAACGAGACCATATAACATCAGAACAGTGTTTAAACCCACAAGGAAACTGTCTTAACTTCTGAGGAACCCCCAAAAAACCAGACCGGCATTATCTACTCTAGGGTGTATCGAATACCTTGCCAGTGTGGTAAGGTATACGTGGGAACTACCAAGCGCTCGATTGCCACTCGCATTAAAGAGCATCAGTGAGCCTGCCGGTTGGGACACCAAGATCATTCTGCCCTGGCTGAGCAGAGCATGCGATTTCCACCGGGCATGTTATTAACTTTGATGGAGCTGAGAGATTAGTGCATGAGTACGACTACAGACAAAGATGACACCATGAAGCAATTCAGATCTTTAAAACACAGGAATATTTTAATGAACTGGAAACAAGAACTGGCATTTATTAATAAGATTTGGACACCCTCGCTAAATAGCTGTAGCTTTAAATGGCAGTTAGAATGTTCTTCATATGCTGTTGTGGAGCTCACTCCATTAACATATTTTGCTGACTGCCTCTGTTTCTTCTGCTTGAAAAAGTTCATGAGAATGAACGAAACATTGCAGTATTAACTGTGTTTTTTAATTGTTTTCATTGTATACTTTTGTATGGCCTTTAATCCCGAAGAAATGCTACGTTCGTGCTATCTTGTTGCTGGCCATAAAAGCTTTAGATTTTACTTTTCATGCTTAATCCTTTCACAAGAAAAAGAAATATTTGGAAAGTCAAATTTCCCCCGAGGTGTGCCCCAGCTTTAATGGTGCGGGCCTGATCCTGCTTAAGGGTTGGACTGCCCAGCTGTGAAGAGCCAAATACCAACTTTATAATTATATAATGAAGGTATAAGCTTGCGGCACAATCCTATTGATTTCTTAAGTCACTGCAGCAATCGCTGTGCCAGTGCATGTTGCGACAATGAAGGGGCGCCAGCGGGATGGCCTGCGCTGTCGTGCTGGCACCAGTGCAGTCCTCAATGTGCACTGGAGCAGGTGAAAGCTGCTCCGAGCAGCGTGGGGGAACGGGTTTAATGGGGTGGGGGAGAGCGGACATGGGGGCGGATCAGGCCCAGGAGGGTGTGGGATTGGTGGCACTCGTACACGCCGAATCCTATCCCCCTTTCGAGGCCTGAAAACCCAACACGAGGCAGCTCGGACTTGCACCGGCTATTTAGCAGGCACAGATCCGAGTTGCCCCATTGATCAGGCTGGGGTTTTACTCAGGGTAAGGGGATGAATGTCCCCTTACCTCAAGGAGACTCCCACCTGCTCAATCTGCACATTGGATGCAGTGCAGCTGCGCTGGCCCCGCTGCATCGGCGCAGATTAGGATTGGGCTGCCCGTGTCTGCAGAGATTGCTTCCATTTCCTATGTTTACTATATGCAGCCTGTTCCAAGTTTTTAGACTTTTACAGCTTTTCTGCATGCTAACATTTTGGAGTAATACAATACTTTTGTTTTACACAGTCTCCATGCTTTTTATCGAAGTTGTGCTTCTGTTGCAGGGATATCAAAGATTCTCACTACTACATGCGCTAGAGATGTATACCTAGCAAAATGCAATGCTATTCCCGAACAGGGTATCTTCCCTGCTAACTGGGCAAAAAGGCCTTTTTGAAAGTGGCTTTCCTCTTATACCGTATTTAGCAGAGGGAGAGCAACTGTCCCCAGCATGGTGCCTTTTCTAGTGGCAGTTTGCTGATGTTACTTCTGCATTGTGAGCTCTTTTGGGACAAGGAACCATTTATTGTCCTCTGTAAACTGTTTTGCAAACATCTGTTGAAAAGCAGTATACAGTATAAATATTCATAACAAAATAATAGTGTGGATACTTCAGTATTTAAAAGAATTTTATGCCGCTTTTCCATGGCTCATGTGATACTTCACAATTATCTATTGGATGTTGTGTGTGATCATTAGTGATGAATGACAAAGTGCCCCCTCCTTCCTTAGGTTCACCTCATCTAACTTGCACTTTTCTGTTATGCATTGAAGTGAATAAGAGTTGGGTTGCACGTCTTTAAATACTAAGAAAAAAAGGGGGGTATCAAGACACCAACTCCCAAAGCTGGGAGACAAATTGCTATGTAAAAGATAAGTATCATGTTACTGGCACTAGATCAAGCTCAATAGCACAAGATCATCCCAATGTAACAAATAGCAACTGCGCACACTTAAAAACAAAATAAAGACAAAAAAAATCAGGTGACAAGACGCTTAAGAATTTCAGGCAGCTCAAAAAACATCAACTTTATCCTAACCAACATCTTCTGGACTGAATAGTATTCAAATCGAGAGCTCCGTTTGATTCAACAATTAATCTGGAATATTCACCATGGTCATGAATTACAGAGTTGACTGCATTTTAAAATTTAAAAACGTTGCCCACCTGGCTCGCAGTACCACGTACAGAAAAACAGGAAACAAATCATCCATGGACCAAAGGAAATCTTCATGGAGAGTTTCAAGTACGTTCTGCGATATCTCCTCAAAGGTCTGCTGGATGACCTTAAGCTTGTCAGCAGGAGTAAAAGTTGTACTGTTTGAGGAAGGGGAGACAAAAAACAAAGGACAACATTAAGCGCTGGGTTATCTTCTGTTCTGCAGACTGAATCAACCCTGCTCCTGAACATTTTGGGCCTGTTAGATAATGCACCAAAATCAGTGAAAGCTAGCAATAGATGCATTGTTCTGGGACTGAGAAATACCCAGGAAAGAAAGAAAAAAATATAGCACAAAGCATTTTAAAAAAGCCTGAGAATTTTCTTTTCTTAAAACAAGAGAGGTCTTTAGCAATTTTGAGAGCTGTGAGATAGATAAAAGGTTTCCTAATGTACAGTATATAAATATGAGGGGGGGGGGGGAATCCCCTGAATAAAGATCCAATGACATTGCAAGTTTTACTATTACTCACAGTTTGTGCTAATCAAGTTCTACTGAATAGGAACTTTTTAACACATACAGAAATGTCCAATATATGTTCTTCTATTTGCAACTAAGGCCATTTGAAATAAGCCTGCCACCTCCAACCCCTTCACTGTTTACATATTTGTTAGATAAGCTGTCTTCTTGTTTTGCCAACTTCATTGTGTTGGAGAGCGACAGCGATCAAGAGAGGAGGCACTAGTTGCAAGCATAACTTTGTTTAACCTCATTGTTCATCATGATCCTCTCCAAAGTAGTAAGAAAATTATGAATGTAACTTATCTGACGTATTCTACTTAGATACATAGAAGGAGACGAGTTGAGTTTCTGACTTCTTGATAGGGACAGACCCATATATGCTTAGATAAAGTTGTTAAAAAGCAATAGAAGTCTCCAATCTTTAATTTAGCATGTAAGTAAAAAAAAAAAGGCGGACTGAAGAGTAGAATTCAAAGCTAAACAGTTACATCATTTCAGCAATACAAACATGACATACTAAGGCCACAATCTGCAGATCACTAAGCTTAAGTTATTGCATTAACTTATATACCACTGAAAAGGCAAAACAATAAAGAATCTAAATTTGAGATTACCTGATCTGTTGTAAACACTCCACTGCTGAAGCAAAACAGGCATCTTTTGAATTCGGCAATACCTAGAATATAAAAAGGAAAAGTATATAGTTATTGTCAAATTTGACAATAAAAATCTATTTAATCTGGAAGCATACACAAGCACACCAATTTTAAAAATTACAAATGCATGATTAAGATTGCCAGAAATCTCATCTTGCAGCCATTCTCAACCTTTTTTGGGGCTATGGTCTCTTAGGAGCTCTTCTCAGGTTCCAGCCCCCACCCCCACCCCCACCCCCAGTCAAACAAGGATACAACATGAACAAATAAACATAAAGTTCCCTTCTCTGTGGCCACTTTCAAATGTGCCAGGGCTCCCCAGGGGGCCATATGGCCACCATTGAGAATGGTTGTAAGAGCACCATGATGATTCATTTTCTACATTAATTCCAATTTTGAGAGATGACTTCAAATGGGAACTCCAATTTGTCCTGATCAGAACTGCAAGCAATATGTTTAACTGATAACTCAGCCAAGCTTTAGTTGATTAATGAGCGGGTCTATGCACTTTTTTATTAAGACTGTTTTGGTTCTAGTATCTTACTACAATAGGAGATAAACATTTTCTAAGATTTTAAAGACAATGTGTTAGTTTTTTATTATTGAACAGCAAGTTATCATACATATCTTCAATAAATCAAAAAGGCACTTAAATTGCTATTTGGTGATATGTGCATTTGATCCATTAAAAAACAGGTGATTAAGTTTACTTAATTGATTGAGAGCCCTACTGGCTGGGCTACAGATACAGACTGGCTAGGACCCAATGGAGCATTTCTGCTACCGTAAACATTGTCCACCTGCCCCCCCCCCGCTGCATGGCATATTTTTCCCCAGAGAGTTTCCTGACCTTTTGAAAGAAAGAAGGTGGTAAAACCAACGTTTCGTTCCAATTCTTGGAACTTCTTCTTGGGTACAACCCAGAGATTGAAGATGGAAAGAAAGAAAGAACGAGGGCTTCTAGTGGTCACCTATGGTCAGCGCAATTGAAAATCTGGATTCTGCTTCCGTTGCTAATTAGCATTTTAACTGAAGGCTCAATAGCAGTTCTTTTTTCCATCTTCAATCTCTGGGTTGTACCCAAGAAGAAGTTCCAAGAATTGGAACGAAACGTTGGTTTTACCACCTTCTTTCTTTCCTCGGACTTTAAATAGTATTCTTGGCTGTCAGTGAAGACCCTGCAAGCAAGTTTCCTCGGACAGTTTTGAATATTGTTTTAATACGTTCTGGAAGGATATTAAACATTACATGGCATCTTCACCCATATTCTGCAAATCTTTTCCTATAAACTACTTTTGGTCACTGTTATATGAAGACCACTGTCCTAGGATACAACCCTGAACATTATGCTGTGACATAACAGTGGCCAAATGTACATAGTCAGCAGTGTCCTGCTACAATCTCTTTGTGCATATACACCCTTTGCTGTCCTATGGTTGTTTGAAGCATAGTCCAATGTAGTAAGAAATAGTACGGCAATACAAGTATGCTACCTCCACCAGTGCTCACAAATGTGCAGTGACCCAGACTATTGCCCACCCTGCTATGCATTTGAGCTAAACTGCAAACTGCAAGAAGGCAGGGGCACCACCTTCATCAATACCAATGATCTGTCAGGTCATATCAGATAAAGCAAATAATCTAGGCATCATTTTACACCCACAAAAACAAAATAGAGAACGAGAAAAAAATATGCATTACGTGTTCTTGGAGCCATGCACCTAGAAATATGAATTAAACTGTCACTGGAAGCACTGTTTACAGCAAAAATGACAGCATATCAGTGATGCTTTCAAAAAATATCCAAATGAACAATACAGTGACACACATCCATGCATCCAGTCTTCCTTTATTCAATTCTCTCTCTCTCTCACTCACACAGAGTGACAAATACTGTCAATGAAACAATGAAAATAATGAAATACTGTAAATGAAATAATGTACCTTTTTATTTTCACCAAGGATAGATGCAGTTGTTGGCCAAAATTTCCTAAAAGAATCACCATAAATATAATTATAGTTATTTAAAATATTTATATTCCACTCTCCTCCCATAAAATGGGACACCCAAGGGGGCTAACGGCAATTTAAAATACAAAAATGCAATAAAATGGCTTTAATCTTTTTGTCAGGGTTCCCCCGCGGGCTCCCAGAGATCTCCCACGGGGGACCCCAGACTTACCCCATCCACAGGGGAGGAAGGCGAGCCCCCACAGGGGACGACGAGTCCCGAGGTGGCCGAGGAGCAACGGGCCGCGGAGCGCCGGGCAAACCGGGAGGAAGAGAGGGCGACAGAGCAGCGGGGCCTTCCAGGGACGCCGGCCCAAGCCCCGCCCAGAGCGGCCTCTGCAACAGCCTGCCCCGACTCGGGGACGCTGCCCGGCCCCTTTTCCAGGCCCGACGAGCCTCGCCGGCCGCTCGGGCGGACGGAGGGAGCGAAGCAGCTGCCCCCGGCCCGGGGAACGAGTCGGGCGCATGCGCCTGGCCCAGGAGAGGCTACAGGGCGGGCCCGACCTCGCGTCAGGCCGCCCTTTTCCCCGACATCTCCAGGCAATGAGCCAATAGGCTCATCCGCCTGTCAATCACCTAGGAGGGAGGGGGAAGGGGTATATAAGGAGCTGCCAGCCAAGGATGAGGCAGTCGGCTAGGAGGCCTCGAGGAAGCCGTGTCTCCTCTCGAGGCCTGGGATCAGCCAACTCCGGAGGAGAGGTGGAAGCCGGGTTGCGGAACCCCCACCCTCCTCGTGCTCTGAGGCCATAGCACGCTGCTCCTCTACCCCGGGGCCTTGCCTCTGGCTTCAGTCCACTGGCAAGGAGGGGGGGAGCATTAGTAGGAGCGAACACCAAGAGACCCCGAGATAGGGCAATCCATTGGCGGGGCAACTCTGGAGGACCTCGATACCCCTCTAGACATTCCCCTTCCGGACTCACCTCCCAGAAGGACCCCACACTTTTTTTCCTGTAATTGACGAAAATACCTTAAATATGCAATATATGCTCTATAAATTAAGTCAAGGCTTCTCAGCCTTCCCTCCAAGTACCACTTTTTGTGCTTTTTACAAGTACCTCTGCCTAAGGATGTCTACTTTGTAGAGGAGTGGATAGTCCACTAAACAAGTATTCCTGCAACAATAGAGTTTTCTTCAGCTGCTGTTACCTCCTGGTCTCTCCTCACCCAAATTGCATCTCTTTTGTAGGGCATGGTCTGGCCTGCTATACCACCACACCCTACTGCTGGCATACTACTGCCTCAGCCCTCTCCATTTATGGTGGGACTGCGCAAGGCAGACAGTGCCACATGGTCCCTGTGGCAGGGGTGATGCTTTACACATATGTCGTGCCAAGGCCTCCTTCTCCCACCTATATGCTCAGCTAGTATAAAAGAGAGTAAATGAAGAGACAGGGAGAACAAACATTAGCTATTTAATTCTATGCGAAGTCTAAAAGATACAAGGGGTTGACAGAGAATGGCAATGGGGAATGATGCTGGGGAAGAGATATCAGAACAGCAAATGGGCAATGTTGGGGAAGACGTTCTAAAGGGACAAGGTTTAAAAAAAAAAAACCAGAGGTGAGACAAGGAAAAGTAAAAAACCAGGTAGTGGGAGTAGAAAATGAAGCTGAAAAGGGGATTCCGATGAGAGAGAAATTGACTTGCTAAACACTTAACAGCCAGCAGTAAAATGAGACCCCACCACGTGGAACACTAAATTCCTTAATGAAAACCAAAACCTATCATGCTATTGTAATCCCTCTAATAGCAGTAAATGACATATCCAGACTTCAACTGCACCATATACACTTGCTCCCCGAGTTATGGACTTTTGTGCAGGTGCTGTATGTTCTATGAGGTGCTTTCGTGCAGGCACGATAGTGCTAGGTCAGCAAGAGCTAGCTGTTTTGACCTAAGCATAAGCAACCTCCTGGTTTTAGAAGTGGGTTTTCTCTGTGCCAGGTGCAGGGGAGTGGCAGCAGAAAACAGGTTATCTTGTTGGCTGTGTGCTCCCTGAGGCATCTGGTGGGGCCACTGTGTGATACAGGAAGCTGGACTAGATGGGCCTGTGGCCTGATCCAGCAGAGCTCTTCTTATGTTCTTATAAGTATGTTCCAACTTCCATACAGATTCAGAACCTTTATTGGCATAATTAAAACATACATAACATACAACATAGACATATAACAAGTAAGGGTGAAGAGTCCTAACCTAGCATACATTACCCATATGACTCGCACTGCGCCTCTTTACAATTAGCTTTAAGTAGGTTGCAACTTTTTCTGTTAATACAACATCTACACCCTGTAAAATAATCCGGATTTTTTCCTGATCCTCCCAACTCCACCTATTGGACAGGATCGGATATAAATATTTCTCACGTAGATCACTATACAGGGGGCAATAAAATAACATATGGTGCAGAGATTCCACACCTCCCACAGCACAAGAACAACGTCTCTCCCTAGAGAGAATCCCTCTAAATCTCCCATAAAGTAACTCTGATGGCATGACATTACACCTTGCCAATAAGAAGGCCCTACAATCAGATGGGCATTTTAGGTGGTATAAATACTCTGCCCGACCAACTTCCATACAGGCCTCCAGAATGGAACCAGTAAGTATGCAGGGACTTGCAGTCCAATTTGGTCTAGCAGAATGCTGCGGCACAAATAAGATGCCTGCCACATCCTAAGAAGTATTGGGTCTGCTCCGGTGCAGTCAGAGGCCTCCTCTGGGTAGAGGGACATTTGTCCCTTTATCCCGAGTAACGCGTCAACCACCCTGATGGGGCCAATTTGGATGTGCGCCAGCTATTTTGCTTCATGTAATGGCGGCCAGGCCTGGGAAGGGGACTAGGATATGGTGGAGGAGGCCACTGCCAATCCTTCCCCTGTCCTGGGCCCGACCAACCAATCCCAGCTCCCTGGAACACCCCATTCTGCCCTCCCCACGCCCCTCCGCCATCTGGCGGAGAACTTACCTTCCCTGGTGGGAGAAGTGGTGACTCCAGCATGAGCAGAGCAGTGCCAGCATCCGCACCTGCGCTGCTTACTCTCCAGGTGCCACAAATGTGCTTATTGCACATTATTGCAAATATTGCAAATATTGCAAATGTGCAATATGGCACATTTGCGACACTCTAGACCGGCGGAGTGGTTGCATTGTAAGTGTAGTTAAAGTAACCATCATATTTGCAAAAGCCCTGGAGTCTTGTTTTTCTGTTGGAATTCATGCAGTTCAACAACATTTTAAAGCATACTTACGTTTGCACTCCCAGAAAGCTCAACAGAGCTGTGTCTGGTTGTTTGTTCAGACGCAGAACACATTCCCAGTAAACATCTTCCTCTCGTTCGTTGTCTAAGGCATACAGCATAAACAAAGGAGGGTAGAGTCGTGGTAGCAACACAGGAAGTAGCAACCCAGAGCTTGTGACCACATAGCTTAAAAATATAAAAACAAAAGAAATCATGTTTTGGAAATTATACTGAAGTAGTGGAAGCCTCTGAAAATTCACAGAAAGGCGTATTGGTCCAGACCTCTTCACCGTTCCTATCAACAGCAGATGCTAAGGCATACAACAAAAACAGACTGGAAAGTGGGAGAATATGAAAAAATTAACCCCACCCTGCTTTTTGCACCACCTTCCACCAAGAGCACCCCACCCCTTCTCTTTCTAAGCACTTTGTGCTAACCGTTACTTCTGACATCCCAACACAGCATACAAAATGTGGGTAGGAGAAATTATTTCAATTTCAAAGGTACTGAAATAATATATTCCACAAGGGTGCAGTCTTAGTACATTAATCATGCTTTAGGTAAAAGCCCTGCTGGAAAGCCAGTAGGGACCGCATCATGCTTTAATATTAATTTAAAACCCATTTCCTTCCAGCCCACATGTGTACGCATTTAACTCCTGTTGCATATATACACCCTTGGGTAAAAATGCCTTAAAACCCCTTTTGCCCCAAGGTCAGATTTTCCAGAATTCCCAAATGTCAGTGTGTTCCACATGTTTAAGGGACCCCCAAAGAGATATAACCACCTGCAAAAAAATTCCAAGGTGTTCCATATACCTGTAGCATAGGCGTTGCAATCACTACTCATTGGGGTTTAAGGCATAACAAATTTGTCCATTCATTCCTACATAAAGCATAGACCTGACAACACAAGATCTCAAAAACACACATAGTTGTGTTGTGCACACAGCTTCTGTGCTTTAGGATTGTGTAGGGGGATGTCCCAGCAGTGTACCCCAAGTTACAAGTCACTATCTGCCAGGGTTTTTTTTTTATGACCCTTCAAATCCTTGAAATGCTGCAGCTTTAGTTGTGAGTTCAGCACAAAAACGCTCAAACGAACATAGTTGTATTGTGCACACAACTTCTGTGCTTTAGGGGTCTGTAGGGGTATGTCTCAGCACTGTGCACCCCAAGTTACAAGTCACTACCTGCCAGGGTTTTTTTTAATAGCTCTTAGAGTTAGTTTTTGCAAGATCGTCTTGGTTCTTGCCCTTTAATTTTTTTAAGAGACAGGTATTTAAATACCTCGGCCATCAAACGTAATGGCAGCAATCAGTTATACAGAGAGGCAGCTGTTCCCCATTTAGCTGCAGGCTAGTTCCTGACCTTTGAATGCACTTCTTAGTAGAAGAATGTCAGTTGAAAATTACTGTTTTACAATGATATATCTTAGCAATGAGCTCACCGTAGCAGTGTTGCTCAAAAGCAACAGGCACCTTGCAGTAGCTGCATGAGGCTGGAGACAGAATTCTGATTACTCCAACCTTCACCCCCTGTCCTCAGCATGCCCTGGGCTCAGTCTGGGGGGGGGGAATAACCCCCCCCCGAAATAAACAGCTAAACTGAGCTCCCTGCAACAATCCAGCTAAAAATCAGTATATAGCGACAGCTACCTGCAAGGTTCTTGCAAACACTCAGTTGAGGCTGGAGACATAATTCTGAGTAGCCCAGCCTTCAACCTTGCCCTGATGGGCTCAGCCTGATGAGGGGGGAAAGAAAAAAAAACCCTAGAAATAAACTACATTGAGCTGCCTGCAAAAATCCTGCTGAAAATCAGTATTAACACAGCCACCTGGCAGATCTCTGCAAACAGTCAGTTTGAGGCTGGAGACAGAATTCTTAGTACCCCAAACTTCACCCCCTGCTAGGCTCAGTCTGAGGGGGGAATAGAAAAAACAAACCCAGAAACAAAAAGCCAACTTACAGGAACAACATTAGATTACCCTCTAAGGACCAATGATTTGTTAGAGCAATGCCTTGTGTTGCTCCTACTTACAGCTCTGTAAAACTGATCACCTGTACCTGAAGTGTTGGAAACAAAGTGGATTCAAAAGCCAGGGCCCTGGTCATGAGAAAAAAGCCAGAAATCCACTCACAAAGTATAAGAAATGATGCAATATGATGAAAATGGCTGCATAGGTCTATTCTGTTACCCATATAACCCCAATGAGGGCTTTGAGCAACGCCTGGTGTTGCTCCTGCTTACAGCTGTGTACAGCTGAACACCTGCACCTGAGGTGCTCCAAACACAGTGGATTCAAAAGCCAGGGCCCTGGCCATGAAAAAAAAAGCCAAAGTTTCATTTCTAATTTCAGTGAGGAGGGGGTACCCTGCAACCAATTCCTGCACCTCATTTTCCCTAAAAACAGTTATCTTTGCTCTTCTGGGGGGGGGGTCCAGTGGGGTGACCCTAGAACTCTAAAAATTGTTTTAAAAATAGTTTCACCTGTCTAATTTCCACAAAAAAAATCCAGAAAAATTGGGGGAAGCCCTTTAAAAAAAACAAAACAAAAAAACAAAACTATTTTCTTTCAGGCATTGCTCTAAGCACTCATTGGGGTAAAATGGGAAGTGGGATGGAGACTGCAGTCCTCTGGAGTGAATTATTACTGTTCACATTTTTTTAACAGTGGGTACCAGGCTGTGATTAGTAATTTCTAGATGTAGCCCAAGGTACCAAATGCCACCTTACTTTGTCCCCTGCCCATCATCCCCCACCCTCTGGCAGTGCAGTGGCAACATGTTCTGTCCAGCCAGAAGACAGGTGAACAGGGGCACCTCCTCAAGCCGACTTTCAAGAGGAGGAGAAGGGAATGGAAAGTGCTGCACACAGAGTTGGTCTAGTGCTTCTCCAATCTTCAATGGTGACCTCCATAACTGAGTGGGCACATGTGTGCGTGGAGCAAAAATCTGCTACTTTAAGCAGCTCACTTCAGTTCACTGCATGGATGGGCCTACACTAGTAATTACCCATTTCTAAACAGAGCCCAGATATGAAAGTTGAAGCATCAGTGACTTGTAAGACTAGGTCCATATTGAAAATATATTTTAAATGTTAAACAGTACACAACATGATTACATACAATATCTTGCATTTAAATGTTAAAACGTCATGCTAGACCATGCAGGATAAAAACAAATGGTATCCTTATTGTGTTTATTCACCAGTGCACCCGGTCAAAAGAAAAGCCTATTTTGAGCTAACACAGCATTATCCTTATGTTTCCCTAATTTTTCTTTTCATAAGCTTTAGCATTGAAGTAATTCACTAAAATTTGGGCCCACATGAAATCTTGTCTCAACCACCAGCGGTGTTGCTGCCTGTGTTGTCACCTTTCCACGGCTGCTCTGAGTTGCTTTGGTGAAGGCAAAGGTGAATACGAAGAAGTGGTTCGCTCAGAGTGGTGGCAGATGGCTGAACAAGGGTGATACCCCTCAGGGAGGGGTGAACAGCCTTGCTTAGCCGTCTTCGGCTCCGGAATGCTTCCTGTTCTCACGAGTATGCTCGCGAGAACAGGAAATGGCTTGGAGTGGCCAAAGACTGCTGAGCCTGGGCAGTGGCGCCACCCAGTGCAGTCCGCACCCAACACACACCCCTTACAATGCCCCCGTTAACCACCTGAAAAAGATGTTGTAACTACAACATACCCTGGTTCTGGAGACTCTGGTCTTGAGTTGCTTTTTCCACTACAGAAGGATCTCCTTCCTTTGGTCTCAGTCACCTCAAGTGGAATTGTGCTGCCCTCTTCAGGAAGATCAGGAAACAGGAATCTAAAAACCAACACACATACTGTATATACTATACCACAATACATTAAGAATTCTTAGTGAGAGTTCCAACAATGCTGCCAAAGTTTTTTGTTTTTTTTTGCTATGCATAATAAGTAATGTTTCACAAGGAAACTTAATAATAGTTCAAATCAGCTACTGGATAGTAACTTCACCAGTCGCTTCTTACCTGACTAACTGGAAGATGCGTTTGAGGTAGGATTTAATTTCTCTGACTGCTTCCTGCAACAGCCGCCGATTAGCTCCCACTCCTACATAAGTCATTCGGTATACAGCTACAAGGGTCTCAACAAGCTTTCCCAGAGGATGCAGAGGAGTATCACACGCCTGGAAAGAAAGGGATATTGTCAGAAAACCAGACAGCTACATAAAGAAGTGAAATCTTGATTGCCAAACTCATATCATCATCATATAATATCTAAGGTCTTTAGCTCCCATGATGTAGATTGAACAGATAAAAGGTGAAATGCATAGCCCGAATGCCAAACAGAGTCTACTATTCAAAACTAACATTTTTTAAACATCAGCCAAAAATTGTATAAAACTATTGTAAGAATTTAAAGCTGGATTGGGGATAAATTGGAAATGATGTCATATAAAATTATTAATTTCCACAGTAAGTGGAATTTTAGCCAGAATATAACTTTTCAAAAAAAAAAATTGCCATAAAAATACCACAACTACCATGAAAATACATTGAGAAGGATTCTGCTTACTTAAGAAGGAAGGTTCCAGACATTTTTACAGACCTGCTGGTTCAAATCAGCGTGACAGGCGCAATTCAAAACAAGATGCTGGCAAAACTGTTCACACAGAATGTAGCAACCATTTGTTTTACCTGAAAACTGAGCAGTCGGCTCAGTGAAGAACAGCAGCAAGCTGTGAATGCTTATATCCTAGGCCAGTGATGGCGAACCATTTGGGCTTGGTGTGTCAAAATTTTTGAAAATGCCTAACTTGACTCTGCTGGTGTGTCGCCTCCCCCCCCCCCGAACTTTTAATAGTACTTTGCCTATTGCTACTTTTAATAGTAATTTTGAATTGAACTGAACTGAAAACTATAGAACACATTGCATTTAACATCAATTAGTGACTTTTTTGTTGCTGAATTTTACTAGATAATAATTTGAAAGAGGTCTGCCAAAACCCCTGCCCTAAATGTTCAAGACAAGCCTGTAAACTTTTGCGAAAATATAAGGTGCGTCGGGGCCCTGGGGGAAACGCTGGCGTGTCACCCAAAATGACCTTGCATGTCACCTGTGACATGCGTGTCATAGGTTCGCCATCACAGTCCTAGGCTTTATATAAGAAAGCAGTACTCAGTGAAGTGTCAGGATACCTTTACTAGATATTTCTTGATGTTGTCATATTTTTCCAGTGTGAAGGCACCAATATGTTGTGGAATGAACTCTAAACTTTCCAGCGTTTGCGTATGCGACCTACTCAAAAGTTCGGGGCTGCAATGACAAAAGGGACAAGATAAATTCTATACAGAAGTCTACATGGGCCAAGTATCTACCAAAAATGTCTCCTCAAAAATGGTCTACAACAAGCTAAATACAATGGAAGCCCATAGACAGGTAGAAAATGTTCTCAAAAATACATACATGTCTTAATTAAAAAGCTTAAACACAAAAAAGTACTACTACCTAGCAGAACTAGTCAATTCTTAATCCCGAACCACTTCCTTCTCCGCCTCCTAAGCTTGCAACTTTATAACTTCCACAGTACTTACTACTTTCACGCATTTGTTCTCCAGTGGAAGGCTATGTGCAGGGCGCATGTCTGGAACTCAGGCATTAGCCAGCCTGCCGCCCACTGATGATGCTATCACCATCCTTGCTCTCCCATTTGCCTGCACACACCAATGCTGTATGTGGGGAGTTTCTCCCCATGAGTGCCACGCTGGAATGTTCCAGTGTGGCACTTTTGGGGAGAAACGCTCCTTGCACTCAGCACTTGTCTTTGCAGGCAAATACTGAACATAGGGAAGGTGAGGGTGAGGCTAATGAAAGTATTCCTAACATGTCTCTCATGTGCTCGTCCCATAGGAAAGCAAACATGTGAACGGGGCTCCGCTCTCCAACAATTTACTCATAAGTCTTCTAAAACCCCAACAGTATAGTTTTCCAAGGATACAAAATTATACCTCTCCAACATGTCATTAAAGGCTGCTTCAGCTATCATATGGCCACTCATGTGAACTTCTTCTGTTTTCTGCATGCCACTGTATAACCTACTTTTCTGCAACTTCGGCCAACTAGCACAACCTCATTCTGTCCATTTGGTCTAATCTGCTAGTAATGTTCAGATCTCACCTGAATAATTTTCTCTTTGCTGCATCCACCTCCTCCTTTACCACTGTTTTTTCCCCCCCACACTGTATATTCCCTAATATATAAAACAATTCTGCAGAGGAAAAAAGTTTTCTAAATCTAGCCAGTCAGTCTTATGCGTGTTTGTTTAAAATAAGCCCCAATGAATTTAATAGGGCTTACTCCCTTGTAAGCATGCACAGGATTACAGCCTAAATTTCTATAAGAGCCTCTCATAAGCATATTTGTGTTCTCTATAGGTACCCAATGATTCATAACATATTAGAATTGCAAAGGCTTCCAGAAGAGTACATGGCAACTTATGAATGAACCAATGCATATATTCCAATATATCAGAAGTAAATTTCCAACAACATAAGGAACATGAACATGAAGCTAAATGCATGAACTGCTTGTTATGATGAAATCTTATGTGATGCTGTTCACACACGACTAACCTGTCTTTGTGTTGACGTCGATTTGTTGTCAGGGCAACAGCAATGTTATCCCAAGCCTTCCATCTATCCCCTTGGCCTGGTTGCTCACAGCCTAGCCGGTGCCAACATTCCTCAAAAATTGCCTTCCACTTTTCATCAGCAGGAACAGCAAGGATTCCAAGTTTCCGCCTGGTAACATTTTACAGTGATTACAACTCTCATAGACAAATCTCAAACAGTCCTAGATGACCAATCGCTCCCAAACACATGCGATTATAGAATGTCATAATGATGGATGGAATCTGAAAACTGGGGGGGGGGGGGGAAGCCATTCAGTTTCTTGATTCTCACTGAGCTCATGGACAAGGGGCAACATGTATTCAGCACCAAGAAAAAACACACACTCTGCAATGTGTATAAATTCTCTTCTCCCTTGCATCCAATCCCTCCCCCTGGCTTCTGAAATTCTAACTAGATGCTAGCCACATACTTTCAAACCTATCTGAGCCTTAAAGAGTATAAACATGCTGTGAAGCTCAGGATGTTGAATTCTGTGAGCAATGCCTTGTGTGTGCATGTGTGCATGCACAGTGGAAGCATCTTGTCTCAATTACAAAGTTCTTAGGCTTTGATCCTTTTCTACATACAAGGTTATTCAAAAAGGATGGTGCAAAAGTAAAGCTGATTTATTCTTAAATGAAGTGACATACCACAACTGTCATGACATGAAGACTGTCCAAGTTTCACATGCACGTGACAAATGTTCAATGTGGGCACTTGCATAGCTACAATGGCGCAAGGGGTGGCAAATGCCACGGGTGACAGCCACAGTCTTCTCGCGAGGAGACCGCAGCTGTCCACCCCCCATTATAGTTATGCAAGTGCCCACATTGAACATTTGTAATGTGCATGTGAAACGTGGACAGTTTTTCTGTCTTTTCATGTCATGACGGTTGTGGTATGTCACTCCATTTAGGAATAAATCAGCATTACTTTTGCACCATCCTTTTTGAATAACCCTGTATTTCTCACTACTGCATTTCAAGGTTGCCACTATAACCAGGACACCTTGGAAGAATTAACAAGACAGATTAGCCCATACTGATGTCTGACTGGCAAGAGATTAGCTAAGAGACTTTACATGGGACTGCTCCTGGAAGTATTCAGCTGATAGCTCACCTCCAGTAGGCGTGGGCTGATGGGATTATATAAGACCTAGTTTTGGGACAACTGCACTGACTGTTGTTTAGTATCTAGGTGCAATTCATGGTGCTGGTGTTTGTTTATTTGATGAATTTATGTCCTGCTTCTCATAACTCTGGGGTTGCACTCCCTCTGAAGGAGCAGGTCCGCAGCTTGGGGGTCCACCTGGATCCGCAGCTGCTCCTGGATTCCCAGGTGGCGGCTGTGGCCAGGGGGGCCTTTGCCCAGCTTCGGCTAGTGCACCAGCTGCGACTGTACTTCAATCGTGCAGACCTGACCATGGTGATCCATGCCATGGTGACATCGCGATTAGATTATTGTAACGCACTCTACGTGGGGCTGCATTAGAAGACTGTTCGGAAACTGCAATTAGTGCAGAATGCGGCGGCCCGTGTAGTCACTGGAAGTGACTGTCGGGCTGCTCCTCCGATGGCTGCACTGGCTGCCGATTCGTTTCCGGGCCCAATTCAAAGTGCTGGTTTTGACCTTTAAAGCCCTATACGGCTTGGTGCCAGGATATTTGAGAGACCGCCTACTTCTATATAGTCTGGCCCATCTCCTTAGGTCATCAGAAAAGGCCCTCTTGCAGATACCGTCACCCAGGGAGGTGCGAGGGGCAGTGGCCAGAAATAGGGCCTTCTCAGTAGTGGCACCAACTTTATGGAATTCCCTCCCTTTTGACTTACGAACTGCTCCCCTCTTTGGACACTTTCCGGCGAGGCCTAAAAACCTTCTTGTTCAAAGAAGCCTTCTTGCCTTTTTAACATCCTGCTGGTACAGGTGGGGTGCTGCTGTTTTTATGTTCTTGTTTTAATTGTAATCTTTTTGAACTGATTTTTAGATACTGTTTTTATTAATTTTCGTTAATTGTTTTTACTGTTTAAAATGTGACTATTTTTTTGTATTATACTTTTTGCACTGTATTTTCTTTTTGTTGTAAGCTGCCTTGGGTCCCTTTGGGGAGAAAGGCGGGGTAAAATACTGTAAATAAATAAATAAACTTCTTATTGCCTTAAGTTACTACCAATAAAAGTCTGGATCACGGGTCAGAGAGCAGACTGACAGTGCTACAGGAGGTGAGTTATATTGCATTCTGCATCAGCTGAATACTTTCAGGAGCAGTCCCATGTAAAGTGCACTGCAGCAACTTATCTTGGAAGTTACAGAAGAACAGACAATTGGTGCACTCAACTGTACATACATATACTGTATAGTCAAAAGCATTTTTGGCCACAGCCACCACCTGCTTTTCTAAAAGCAGTACTGGATCCAAAACTACATCTGTCTAACCAAAGTCCAAAGGCTACCACCCACCCTTGCCTCCATCTTGCCTGCGTATAGCTTCATTTTATTTGTTCTCTATAGTATCAAAAGTCAAAGTTCTATAGTAAGACAAGTAAGGTTGTCATTTCTCCGGTCAGAAACAAAAACGGCATCTGCTCAAATCTGAAAGCTCAATTGGAAAGGAAGTGTAGGCTTATGTCCAGAAGGTTAAAGATCTTTCTTTGCAGTAGAGAGTGTTTCTAAGTCTGTGCTTCCCTAGACGGGTAACCGCTAACTTTTTTTTAGATAAAAACTCCACACACCAATGCATTCTGAACTTAAGGGAGCCTAAAAAGGACAGCTGACAACTATTGCTTCATAGGCACCTACATACATTTATTCATAGACCCACCCCCCCGAGTGGGGTAAAAAGAAGTTCCTAAGAATCTGTGTTCAGTTCAGCAGGGAAGCTTGCTTCACACTGAGATTTAGGTGCCAGCAATGTCAAAGCTAATTAAACAAACCTGTTTTTGAGAACATATGGAAAAGCCAAGGGAAAAAAGGGGTTATGCTGTCCATAAAAATAAAATATACATGGATTGTTTAAAAATACAAAAGCTACCACAGCTGGGACTTATATTGACAGTCACTCCAAAGCTCCTCAGAGGTGACAAATTATGTATGGTGCATAGCTCTGACATGCTACCTACTTCACCAGCAAAAACATTTCTTTGACAATTTTTTAAAAACATCGAAAACCATCCCTTATCAAATGTGCTTCATTTTCAAGTCTCTTATATGTGCATTTCTAGTTCCGTTTACTGCACTTTTATTTGTATTTTCTTCATGAGAGAAGAGACCTTTCAGTCTTTAAGGACAAGACCAATCATATAACAAAAATATTTTTGCACTCCTCTGTCATTTAAGACATTTTCTGCCCTTAGCATTTTCTAAGACAGAAATATAATAATTATTTACATGAAAAAGTTCCACCTCTTCAACATCCTATCCTTTGTTTTCCAATTACTATAAAATTGCAGTGCCACTCCCAGATGAGTTCTGAATAAAATAAAATAAAAAAACTAGATTTGGACAACATGGCACAATAGGCTGCAATCTACAACCCGCTTACTCTACATCCGAGTCAATCGTAGCACTCAGGTGCCCTAGCTAATTACACAGAGAGAAGCAACAGTCTGAAATAAAGTCAACTTTCACCCACTCACAGTGCTTTGGGTCGGTCCTTCTCAAGATCATATAAACTGGGCTTGAAGTAGTTTCCAGTAATCTTTATCCCGGATCCCCACTCTCCACTGAAGGTGCCTTCAATAGTGTCCCCATTTGGCAAAGTCAGTATTCCCTTGGCGGGACAGCATAAAAAAGAAGTGTCAAAATAAAGATCTTACTCAACTTGTTCTTCTAAAAGTTAAGAGATTTCCCAACAATATAAACTACAACCTTCCCATTAAGGGTCCAATTATCTGAAAACTCCCCTTCATACACTGTGTCATCTTCAGAAAGCAGGACTCCAGTCCCCTGCACAAAGAAATATCACAATCAGTGAAACATATATCGGAGAGTTCTCATATAAACATTGATCGGCATTAGGGGGAAAAATGCAGAAAGATGTACATTGTTACAGGGGTTGCTACACAAAGCACTACAGAATAGTCACTACGAAGGCTGCAATCCTATACACGTTTACGTGAAAGTAAATACTATTTAATTCAACGGGGCTTATTTCAGAGTATACATGCATAGGATTGTGCTGTTAGTCACATTTATATTGAAATATTTTGCTATTCAAAAGGGAAAAAGAAGATTAAGGACAGCTAGCAATGCTTCTCAGTCACAATTTATTTATTTAATTTATTTAAATAATTTATATCCCACCTTTCTCCCAAAACGGCAACCAAGGTGGTTTACAAAATTAAAACAATGTTAAAATAGTTTAAAAAAAAAACAATTCAAGCCAGTCAAATGCCAATGGGTCACCTTAAAATTACATTTGATTGAAAATGTCAGCCCACCATGTCAGCAACTGAACGCCAACGTAAATAAAAACGTCTTGAGGCCCTGTCAAAAAGGTCTCCAAAGTAGGAGCCGTTCTTAATTCCAAGGAGAGGGAATTCCACAATCAGGGTGCCACCACGGTGAAGGTCCTATTCCTTGCCACCATCCCCCTCACCTCCATCAGTGGTGGCATGGTTAAAAGGGCCCCCCTTGATGACCTCAGAGGATGGGTTGGATTATAAGGAAGGAGATGGTCCCTCAAATACCCCCGTCCTGAGCCGTAAACATAACTGACTCATTTGCAACATACGGTACTGACTTGTTTGCAACTCACCATCATTTTATTGGTGTTAAAGGCTCCTTCATAATACAGCCCAAACTGTGTAACCACGACACCATTGCCTTGACAAAGGTCATCTTGCCACATTCCCATATATTTTTCTCCCCTGAAGAGACAGGAAGGCATTATTGTCAAAATTAAAATAAAAGGCTTGTTGCATCATATCCTCTTTGAGCTGCTCTGTGCAGGATTTAAGGCAATAATTTTTTGACCCGTCTGATCCATGATCTGTCGCATGGTGGACATTGCCCTAAGATAGGTTCTCTGCCAGTTCCAATCCTTCTATATGCAGATGATATGGTGCTAATTTCTCGAACCAGAATAGGCCTGAAACGTCTCATCCAAGGATGTATTAGCTATTTAAATACCAACCAACTGCAGCTTAATTTTGATAAATCCAAAATAATAGTTTTTGGGAAGTCTTGGAGGCCTTGCTCATGACAATTTGATGGAAGAGCCATACAACAAGTTCAGTTCTTCAGGTATTTGGGTATCCTTTACCATTATAAACATCAATGGTCTACTCACCGTATAACAGCATTAAGAACCGCCAAAACGACGACCCAGGCAATAATTAGGTTTTTTTTACACCCAGGGTGCTGCCTATATTCCAGCAGCTCTGCGAGTATTTAATGCCAAGGTAGTAAACCAGGTATTATATGGTTCCCAGATTTGGCTCTCCGCCTTTAATATTGATGTGGAGAGAATCCAATCTTCCTTTCTTTACAAAATATTTGGTCTTCCTCATTGTGTTCCCTATGCAGCATTATGTCTTGAGGCGGGCCAATATCGTTTGCAATTCTTGATATGGGTCAGGTTCTTTAAATTTTGGTTTCGTGTGTGCTCTTTGGTAGAGAGTGTTCCTTTTTTTAGAAGTATTCTAACTGATTTTTCTCACTGTGCGGAGTATATTCTTTTCATCCAGAAAATTCATTCTATTGGACTTTCGCCGGACCTTTTAGGCTCGGTTACTCTGTCAGCTGCTATTAAGATCTCCCTGAACAGATTACTTGACATTGAGAGACAGGAAGTTTTTGCTGCAGCAGCTAAATCCTGCTCACCTTTAAATCTGCAGCTTCCATGTATTCTCAGTAAAAGTCCTAGGTACCTCTTTACGATTGACAACCCACAGGCGAGGCGTGCATTCTCCCTAGCCAGATGTAACACCCTGCCCTCCAGCTTAATGGAATACAGATTTGATCGAGGCTCAGGGCCGTTGTTTTTGTAACCTGGCAGATACAGAATCCCTGGCACATATGCTTTTACATTGTGCCTGGTATAACGACCTCCGGCATAATATTCTTAACTCTCTGCTAGTAAATCTGCAAGGCAGGTTGGATTCTGACATTGTCCGGACCTTACTCTCGTCGACTAACAATTGGACCATCAACCAGTTAGTTAAATTTTTGCAACTTGCCTCAGAACGTAGGGTGGCTATAGTGGCCAACATCAGGGAACTTGGGTAAAGGATGTTAACTGTTTATTTCGGTATGCCTCCCTTTTACTCATAATTTTGGGTGTTTTTTCTCTGTTTGCTCATTGTATTATGTATAATTTATTATTGTTTTTAAGTTTTATGTTTGTCTGTTATGCCAATAAAGGTTTATTGATTGATTGATTGATTGATTGCATGGTGGAGCAATGTGTTCAGGAACTTTTGTTGTTGTTGTTCAGTCGTTAAGTCGTGTCCGACCCTTCGTGATCCCATGAACCATATCCCGCCAGGCCTTCCTGTCCTCCACTATCTTCCTGAGTTCACTCATTTTCATGTTTGTTGCATCGGTGATGCTGTCTAACCATCTCATCCTTGGCCTTCCCCTTCTCCTTTTGCCTTCAATTTTTCCCAGCATCAGAGTCTTCTCCAGAGAGTCCTCTCTTCGCATTAGGTGGCCAAAATATTTGAGTTTCAGCCTTAGTACCTGTCCTTCCAGGGAACAGTCAGGCTTGATTTCATTTAGAATTGACTGATTTGATCTCCTAGCAGTCCAAGGGACTCTCAGGAGTCTTCTCCAGCACCACAGTTCAAAAGCATCTATTCTTCGGCGCTCAGCCTTCCTTATGGTCCAACTCTCGCAACCATACATTGCTACTGGGAACACTATCGCCCTGACTATACGAACTTTTGTTGGCATGGTGATATCTCTGCTTTTTATTATGCTGTCTAAGTTTGCCATAGCTTTCCTTCCAAGGAGTAAGCGTCTTTTAATTTCATGGCTGCTGTCTCCGTCTGCAGTGATCTTGGAACCCAGAAAAGTAAAATCTGTTACTGCTTCCATTTCTGCCCCTTCTATTTGCCAGGAATTGATGGGACCAGATGCCATGATCTTAGTTTTATTAATGTTGAGTTTCAAGCCAACTTTTGCACTCTCCTCTTTCACTCTCATCAAGAGGCTCTTTAGTTCTTCTTCACTTTCTGCCATTAGGGTGGTATCGTCTGCATATCTGAGGTTGTTGATATTTCTCCCGGCAATCTTGATTCCGGCTTGTGATTCATTCAGCCCTGCATTTCTCATAATGTACTCTGCATATAAGTTAAATAAGCAGGGTGACAATATACAGCCTTGCCGTACTCCCTTCCCAATTTTGAACCAATCAGTTGTTCCATGACCGGTTCGAACTGTTGCTTCTTGACCCGCATACAGGTTTCTCAGGAGACAGGTAAGGTGGTCTGGTACCCCCATCTCTTTAAGAATTTGCCACAGTTTGTTGTGATCCACACAATCAAAGGCTTTTGCGTAGTCAATGAAGCAGAAGTAGGTGTTTTTTTGGAACTCTCGTGCTTTCTCCATGATCCACCGCATGTTGGCAATTTGATCTCTAGTTCCTCTGCCTCTTCGAAACCCAGCTTGTACGTCCGGTAGTTCTCGGTCCACATACTGCTGAATCCTAGCTTGTAGGATTTTGAGCATAACCTTGCTAGCATGTGAAATGAGTGCAATTGTACGGTAGTTTGAACACTCTTTGGCACTGCCCTTCTTTGGAATTGGAACGTAAACTGACCTTTTCCAATCCTTTGGCCACTGCTGAGTTTTCCAAATTTGTTGGCATATTGAATGCAGCACTTTCACAGCATCATCATTTAGGATTTTAAATAGCTCAGCTGGGATATTATCATCTCCACTAGCTTTGTTGTTAGTAATGCTACCTAAGGCCCACTTGACTTCACTCTCTAGGATGTCCGGCTCTGGGTCAGTGACCACACCAGCGTGGTCATCAGGAACATTCAGATCTTTCTTGTATAGTTCTTCTGTGTATTCTTGCCATCTCTTCTTAATCTCTTCTGCTTCTGTTAGGTCCTTGCCTTTTTTATCCTTTATCATGCCCATCTTTGCACAAAACGTTCCCTTGATATCTCCAATTTTCTTGAAGAGATCTCTAGTCCTCCCCATTCTGTTGTTTTCCTCGATTTCCTTGCATTGTTCATTTAAGAAGGCCTTCTTATCTCTCCTTGCTATTCTCTGGAACTCTGCATTCAGTTGTTTATATCTTTCCCTTTCACCCTTGCTTTTTGCATCCCTTCTTTCCACAGCTATTTGTAAAGCCCCATCTGACAGCCACTTTGCTTTCTTGCATTTCTTTTTCTTTGGGATGGTTTTCGTTGCTGCCTCCTGTACAATGTTACGAACTTCCGTCCATAGTTCTTCAGGCACTCTGTCTGCCAGGTCTAATGCCCTAAATCTATTCTTCACCTCCACTGTATACTCATAAGGGATATGGTTTAGGTCATATCTGACTGGTCTAGTGGTGTTCCCTACATTCTTCAGTTTAAGTCTGAATTTTGCAATAAGAAGCTCATGATCTGAGCCACAGTCAGCTCCAGGTCTTGTTTTTACTGACTGTATAGAGCTTCTCCATCTTTGGTTGCAAAGCACATAATCTATCTGGTTTCGGTATTGACCATCTGGTGATGTCCATGTGTAGAGTCGCCTCTTGTGTTGTTGGAAAAGAGTGTTTGCTATGACCAGCGTGTTCTCTTGACAGAACTCCGTTAGCCTTTGCCCTGCTTCATTTTGCGCTCCAAGGCCAAACTTGCCTGTTGTTCCGTTTATTTCTTGATTTCCTACTTTAGCATTCCAGTCTCCTATAATGTAAAGGACATCTTTTTTGGGTGCTAGTTCTAGAAGGTGTTGTAGGTCTTCATAGAACCGGTCAACTTCATCTTCTTTGGCATCAGTGGTTGGGGCATACACTTGGATTACTGTAATGTTGAATGGTTTGCCTTGGATTCGAACTGAAATCATTCTGTCGTTTTTGAGGTTGCACCCCAGTACTGCCTTTCCCACTCTTTTATTGACTATGAGGGCTACTCCATTTCTTCTAAGGGATTCATGCCCACAGTAGTAGATATGATGGTCACCTGACTTAAATTCGCCCATGCCCGTCCATTTTAGTTCGCTGATTCCCAAGATGTCAATGTTCAATCTTATCATCTCATTTTTGACCACATCCAGCTTGCCTTGATTCATAGACCTCACATTCCATGTTCCTAAGCAGTATTGCTCCTTGCAGCATTGGATTTTCCTTTCAACCTCAGACACATCCACAGCTGGACGTCCTATTGGCTTTGGCCCAGCCGCTTCACTCTTTCTGGGTCTACTTGGAATAGTCCTCCGCTCTTCCTCAGTAGCATATTGGACACCTTCCGACCTGAGGGGCTCATCTTCCGGCGTCATATCTTTTAGCCTTTTGGTACTGTTCATGGGATTTTCTTGGCAAGGTTACTGGAGTGGGTTGCCATTTCCTTCTCCAGTGGATCACTTTTAGTCAGAACTCTCTGCTACGACCTGTCCGTCTTGGGTGTCCCTGCACGGCATAGCTCATGGCTTCATTGAGTTACGCAAGCCCCTTCGCCACGACAAGGCAATGATCCATGAAGGAGGTTCAGGAACTACTAGCGTGATATCAGAAATCTATTATGACCCAGAGGGCCAGAAACCACCTTACTTTTTAACTGCATGCAAGCAAGCAGTTTGCTTGCTTCCCTAGATCGCCCCAGAATGCATTGCAATGCAATGCATTGCAATGCATTCTGGAACTATTTTGAGAAGGGGAGGGGGAGTCTCCCTTCTGGAGACTTCTGGAGCGTGATTTAAGCTTGTGCAAGCAAGAACACGCAGCGGTTTGCATCTAAAAGGTAAGGAAATAACTAACTGTTTTTTCTTTTTTTAGCCGTTTTACAGTGGATCCACATATCCGCGTTGAGATAAATCCGTGGATGCCAGATCCGCAGATAGTGGGGGTCCACTGTACAAGGTTTCTTTATTTATCAATGAAAGATTCTGAAAACATACACTCCTACAGGCTGATAGACCAACAGTGCAATCCTAGGCATGTCGACTCAGAAGCCAGTCCCACTGTGCTCTACTCCCAAGTAAACTAAATCTGTAGGATTTCAGCCCAAGTAACTAAATCTGTAGCTGATTGAATCAGCACTTGGAACTGGTAACAACAAATTTCAAATTGGTAGGGCTGCAAGTTAAAGACACACTTGTTTGCTCCTTGAGGCTGTTTCGGTTCTGGTTTGTTAATGAAATGGTGTGGAATGGAGAAAGAAATATCAAAGACAGACTTTTCTTTTAATAATGAGTGGTGGTTTGTTTATTAACTTCCTAGCTTTCTTAAATATCCCAAAAAAGCACCTAAGTTGACATTTTAACAACAGACACATTTAAATATAAAACAGATGAATGTTTAACAGCAGGTGATTAATTGGCCAACATCAGGAATGTTATACCACCAGCAGCTATGATTAAAGTTACCTATGGAGGGCTGAATTACAGTTTCTGCTGGAATCTTAACCCTTAGAGAGGTTTTTATGTCATTCCACTTACAGGAGGGGGGGGGGGATGTCAACCTAGTCAATGAGCAGTGCAATCCACATAACAGCAGCTCTGCTGGATCAGACCAAAGATCCCTACAGTTCAAAATCTCGTTTCCAACTGTGTCAAGATGTTTCCAGGCAACAGCTCTCCCATGACAGCTAGTTTTAAAATCTACATAGAAATAAACTTTCCTAAACAATTACATTACTTAACATACTTGATTAGAATGTTAGGGGCCAGCTTACCTTGTGATATCATCAAATACTCCATATCCAGTCTTCTTATCCATCACCCACTGGCCAATGAACATACTGGGAGAGGAAGAAGTCAGTTTCCCACTGCGCAGGAGGCCATGGCCATGACGCATATTATCCTGAAAGCTCCCTTCATACACTTCTCCAGTTGCATAACTGCAAAAAAGAACATTTTTCTCTTTGCACATTGACACCAACTATTTCCACAGACAAGTTGTCCCCTCCCCCTTTTTAAAGTAATTTTGCTTCCAATATTGAAATTGGAGTCACAGAAGAGTTTAGGATATAAATTGAACAATGTGTATGTCGATGCCCCAACAGGTTCTTAACAACTAATGTTTTAATCTCCTCTCTCCTTCTTACCAAGAAAGATATATGATGAATTCAAAAGGAAGAGATAAATGTTAAATAAGAGCAGCCATACCCTAGGGCCTAGAACAAGGGTTCCCTGGGGGTACACAAACCAACAGGTGGGTGTAGGCGGCTTGCTGTGACTTATCAGCTGCAAGTTGGCATCGGCTTCGACTCACAGCTGACAAGGCACAGACTGGCAGGGCTCCCATATTAAAAAAAACCCTCTGCCAATCCTCTATATAAACCCCTTTCTAGCCTTTACATCCAAGTTAGGGTGAGTAGGTTCTCTGACTAAATAGTCCTTAATTTCTTACTAAAAAGAGAAATTTCATTGACAGTGAACAGAAGAGATTCTTGTGCAACAAAACCACCCCTTCTCTCCCCCCAGACCAGTGGCGTTGCTTCGGTAGGGGCGGGGCTGTAAGTATCGCTCCGGCGTAGTCTCTTTACCAAGGGAGCAGGAGGCAGCCCCGCCCCCTCACTGTCGGAGCCAGTCCCCTGCGGAGAAAGCAGCAGGCTTTCTGGTGGATAAGAAGGGTTGCCTGCTGCTTTCTCCACCAGTGCCCCAGACTGTGTTCCCAAAAGATTTTGAGTGGAATGCAAATTAAGTGCTTTCCTACTGGCTGGTTCACAGTTTATATGCTGGGTTCCATTTAAAGAAGGTAGCTCTTATGGCAAATTGAGCTGGTTCTTTGCCTTTTTACGGAAGCTAAGAAGGAGTTGCCTTGGTTTGTTTTTGGATGGGAGACCTGAAAAGCCCCAAACGCTGTAGCCTTTCCTCATAAGGAAGGTGCTCCAGCCCACGAGTAATTTTAATGATTAAATTTTACATTTTAATAATTAATGCTGATTAATTAATTGGCACAGGGGGTACTTTAAAAATTTTGACTGTGCCAGGGTGGACACCCCTGCCCTAGAAGACAAACACAAACCTGGGATTGGATATGAACAACAATATTAACATTTTGTGGAAATATGAAAACTGGTGATTTTTACTGATAGATATGGCTGACAAAATCACTAAAATCCAATATATTGTATTACGGATTACAGATTTCCTGCTAAAGAGCACTCTGTGTATGAAGAGCATAAACCTCTACTGTATATGAAATAGTGTAAAACATGCAAGCAAATTGTTGTGAGACAACTGAGGTCATCATTGCAATGAACTTAGGGCTACGGGTAGCTGCCCAAAAGCTGCCTTGTGAAGTTATGGCTTAACTACTACTACTCTCCCCCCCCCCCCCACTCTCCCCACTCTCTCCTCTCCCCCCCTCTCTCTCGGATCATCCATTATGCTCTTGAAATTCATGCATATGTTGTTTATATATTACCTGTAGATTCCTTGTCCACACATTTTGCCCTCCTTCCAATATCCAACATAGCAGTCACTCTTGTTCAATATTTTGTTAGGTACTTTGTATTCACCATGCCTACCAATACAAAGACCACAGACATCAGCAACGAAGCAACAAAAATACAGTACAAGAATAATCCAGATCTTGCCTAAATCCAACCACCAAACATATAAATTTAGGTGGCAACATTTACCCATGAGTAAAACCCACTTAACTGTGAGATATACATGTTTCGTAAACATGCATAACACAGCACTGAAAGTCTATGTCTTTTCTATGGAGAAAAGAAGAGCAACAGACTACACAAACTATATGACATATGTATTCACCACTTTCCTATTCCCAAAGTATGGGTATATAAATATAACAAACTTATCCTGACCTACTCCAACCACTAATTTCAAAGCAAGGAATTCAACTACAAATGTTGTAGCTGACATCATACTGGCTTTGAAGAGTGACAAGAGCAGCTATTTTAGACAAATACCTCTCCAAATGTCATGCCTGTTTTGAATTCAAGTGACCATGATTAAAAAAAAATCAATTGAGGATACTTATTGTATCAGTCAGATGCAGCTATGTAAAAGTTAACCCATTTAACCCACCGAAAAAAGCATAATAATAAATAGCATTTGATACTGAAGTCTGATTGAAAAAAATACCATCTTTTAGCATGTCTACCCTTTCTTACCACAGAAAATGGAAAGATGGAGATGACAAAATATTAGAGGGCAACAGGGGCATACAGGCGGAAGGGAGACTGCTGGAAGCTCTCTGAGGCTACTATTTCTATCTTCTTTTCCACAAATATGAAGACTAGAACATTTTATATATGAGAAACCTCAAGTATTCAGTTCTTCAGCAGCTATTATGCTGTAAAGATTTTTTTAAGCTGACCAAGGTTATTCATGTTTCCCAACCCAAAGCCAATTCCACAGTTTACATAGCAACAAATCCTGTAGATGTGGCAGCTTCAGCTGCCAAGTAGCAGTTCTAAAATATTGCCAAATCTGAGGATTGCTGCAGTTGAAAAGCTCCACAAACATGATACAGATTTTTACACACATAAATCTGGCCAAGGCAAAACAAAATGTACAAAGGGAGAAAGAGCACTGCATGTTACATTGCAAGCTGCTTGATACAAGGCCTAAGTGAGCTACAGAAGATGCTCAACAGCCTAGTGCTGCAAGCTGCATTGAGATACCCCATTACATGCCTTTGGTCAAGGGTCAATGCTAGAAACACATGCAGCCTGAGCCAAGTGTATGTGCCTCTTGTCCAAGGGCAATGACAGAAATGCATCAGGCACAAGCCCAATTTAAAAAGGCACCTTTCTTCCTTTGCATCATCCCCCCTCTCCCAATGAAGCTGCATGGAAATTCCCTGAAGTGGCTGCACTTGCATAATTACATTATTGAGGGGTGGCAGGGAATGGGACAACCATAGAGTCATCCTGCCGCTAGAAAAAAACAAGGTGATTCAGACCAGTGCTACTCAAATTGTGGTCTGTGGACCAGTGCCAGTCTGCAAGCTCCTGCGGCTTCTGGCTGCTCAGAGTCTCCCAAGGCTTGCTGCAGGATTTGGATGCATGCCAAGCCTCATAAGAGGTGACAAGACAGCAGGAAAGGAAAAGAGAAGCTGATGTGCCCCCCACACACACACACCTCTTCGTTATATAAATCCTGCGCGCCTGTTGCAGAGCTGGCCAAAAGAAACCACTAAACAGGAATTTTAAGTCACACCGAGGCTGAGAGACAATTAGCACAAGGCCAGACATGGTAGAGATGGGGGGAGGCCATTTTTAACTATTGTCCAATCCTTGCTGATCTACTGCAAATCATCCAGAAATCCACCAGTAGATCTGGATTTACCCTCTGCCGCCCTCACCCTCCTTCCCTGAAAGCTCGCCACCCCTCATGCCTTGGCTGCTGCTGGGACCTTTACATCCTCCTCCTCTCCCCTCTGTCCTGTCCTACACCCAGTGCATTCCATCTTTCCCTCCCTTCACCTGCCTTTGTGCTATTTCTTACTAGAGAATCCAGTTACTCCAGAGGAGTCCACATGCTGCTGATTACAGGCACAAGCTGTTTCTTCCTCAAGCAGAAGACCCCTCCCTGCTTGTGGGTCGGCCTCCACGTCTCCTCTTGTCTGGCTGCTGCAACCATCATTTCTTCATTGACTCCCCCTGCTGGCCACATGGCACATTTTTTTGCCTTTTTTTGCGCTGCTGCTGCGTCACCGGCCAGGAAACAAGGCAAACACCACGCGGGCCACAAAAAAAGCTTCCACGGGCAGCATCCGGCCTGCGGGCTGTATGTTTGACACTCCTGTACTAGACAGTCTAGTGTCACTTTATGGGCAACATTACAATAATTAATTGTTCTTTCTCTGATCATAATTTCCCCTCCTTCAAACTGTAAGTTTACCTTCACAATAAATAATACTGTTTGCGCTCCTTATCAGGCTCTCTCATTTTTTGTAAATGCTAACTTCCTTTGGAGTGTATAACAAGTCAATGATCAAAGGTCCCTAAAATGCACACATGTAAATGCATTTACATGTCTCACACAGCAAGTGTGATAACACGTCCGATAGCCAAACAAAAGGTCACATAGTACAGCCCTTGGCAAAAGGTATATAACCTGGCATCTTCTCGATGTCAAATAAATCTTTAGTACAAAATACGTTTCCCCTCTCCACCCCAAAACTGCTCTTGGTTCTTACCCATCTTCGAGGCCACTTCGGAACATGCCAGAATACACCCGTCCATCCGCCCATTTCAAGACTCCCCTGCAATATACAGAATGCCATAATTAAATCAGTTCCGCATTTAGAATCTTTTAACCTCCTCTGTGCAGGACATGTCGACATTCAGAACTCTGAGTTAAGGTTAGAGGCTTTTAATATATTTTACTCTTTTTTGACCCATTGCAATTTTTGACCCATTGCAAGTTCAGATAAATAGAAGGTTCCCTTATCACACTAACATGCAAGTAAAAATATTTGCACACAGTTTCACCTTCCATGTGGTTTCCCAGAAAGCCATCGCCCATCATAAGTGGCATCCTTAAGCCGAGGGTCCTTGTAAAAGGTGTATTTAGCGCTCCGTGAGATGGGAGGCTCTTGCCTCTGGAGATTTCCGCCACTTCCATAAGGAGGAAAGTCAGATGTTCCTTTTAAGGCCTGATCCACAGCTTGACTTATAGATCTCAGCCATTTAGTCTGAAACAATAGCAGTGAAAGTATTCAAGCAGTTGTCTATCAATTGCGTTGCGTTGCATTCCCTCCCTCCTCCTCTCTACATAGCTAGTCTTATAAGACGACTGCAGAAACCAGTTAAGAGTTTGATAGACCTACTGGTGTCATGAAATCAACAAATGATAAAATCACAGGAAAACCAAGATGATCTAATTCAGTGGTCTTTAACCTTCTCAGACCTGGGATCTAACTTTAATTCCTACCCATCACACAGGGTCAATTTTTTAATGTATCGCCATATTATGTCTATTCTGCCTCTCTGTCCTCCTCCTTAGAAAAAAAAACAACCCATAAAAACATGAATTGTCAGTGATGCCAATCCATCATTCCAGAGAGTACCTAGCTGTGAGTCACAAGCTGCCATTTCAAGGCTAATGATCTAGTCCAGAGGTTCTCAACCTGTGGTACGCATACTCCTAGGGGTACGTGGACCACTTGCTGGGGGTACGCCAAGGACTGGCTGTTATCTGCCCCATTAACACTTAATTAAGTGTTAATTAAGTTTTGATTTTTTCCAGATTTTTTCGGAGCCGGAGAGCTCCGTTGTGCTTTCTTCCCTAGCTAATCTATCCGATCTACAGCTGATTGTTGGGGTTAATTTATGCACATGCATAATTGGTTGAGCTTCTCAGCAGCCAGCAGAGGGCGTTGTGCTCCTCAGTTCAGTTCAGCTGAAGAGGGCGTTGTCCTCCCAGCTCTCCTCTGATGGTGAATGAATGCAGCTTGGGTAAGCTTCTGAACTGGGCCTAGTTGGGGAGACTTTGGAAACTGTGCGTGGGGTGGGGTGGGGTAAGAGTTGAGTTTGGGGGTTTTGTATGTGGGATTTATTTATTTTTCTTTGGAAACTGTGCATGGGTGGGATGGAGGGAAAGAGTTGAGTTTTGGGGGGATTTGTATGTGTGATTTATGTTTTTTACTTTGGAAACCCTGTTTTTGAGTGGTCTTCTCCTTTCTGTAGCTGCAAGTTTGTCTGAGTTTATTTTTGTAAGGTCCACCCCATTTTCTTTTCAGCATCTATTTCAGCATGCATTTTGTGCATGTGTCTTATTGCTGTGTGTTTTAAAAGAGATCCTTGCATTTTTGTGCATTTTGTTCATGTGTCTTATTGCTGTGTGTTTTAAGAGATCCTGGCATTTTTGTGTATTTTTGTACAATTTATGTAAATTAGCTAATTATGCAAATTAGCTGGGGGTACTCCCAAAAATTTGACCTTCATTGGGGATACTCGGGCCTCCAAAGGTTGAGAACCCCTGATCTAGTCCAATCTTCCTCCCAAGGCAGGATGCTGCAGTCAACCATACCCACACTGCATATTGACTCTTTCTAGATCGGGCTTCTCAAAGACCCACCACTTTTTCCAGAAGTGTCCAATTTACCTTTAAGGGGGGTGGCCAGCCTGAACGGTGGTGGTGGTGGCACTCCAGGATCATGCCCGCCTGATCCAAAAACGCTTTTTTCAACATACCTGGTTTTCCTGCCAGCTCCCTGAAAGATCTGGGGGGTGGGGAGCTGCTGCCACTTCCGCAAGCCTCCCCAAGGCTCTAAACGGCAGTGATCGCGTTCCAAAGCCCACTTCTGGTTTTCGGCAAAACCAGAAGTGGGCTTCAGAATGCGATCGACGCCATTTAGAGCCTTGGGGAGGCCTGCGGAGGCGGCAGCAGCCTCCCCCCCCCCAGACCCTTCGGGAAGCTGGCAGAATAACCAGGTACAATGAAAAACACATTTTTGGGGAGGGGCGGGCGCGATCCTGGAGCGCTGCCTCTGACATTGCCCAGCACCCGCAAAGACTTACAGGGGAGTAAGGACTTTGAGAAACGCTGTTCTAGATCAACTTGTTAAATAAGCAGATATAGGTGGCATACATGGTACTCTATTCCCAGCAGCAGGAATAGTTTTTAAAAAACCCACTAAAGATGGCTCTAGAAAGTAAATCAAGCTGTATCTGTAAGAAGCTACTTTCCCATAAGTCACTAGCCTATCTGACCACCAAGGTAGGGTAGAGGAGAAGAAATCAGTCTCTGTGTCAGCCTACCTTTTCCTGTGCAGTTGATGAAATAAGAATGAACTGTTCTTCAGGTGTAGTAACTTTCAAACCATTCCTAATATGGAGAGATAAAATAAAATGGCTGCATTTAGAAAATTTTAGTCCAGATAAATATGCAGGTTTACTCAGAATTAAGTCCCATCACATTCAGTGGTGCTTACTTCAAATGTAAGTGTGCATAGGACTGCAGCCCTACTTATGTCATGTACAGAGACCACCTAACCTATCAATTTCTACTGTATTCTGTTTCTGTTCTTTTGCATAAGTGACTATAAAGGACAACTGTCTGCAATACATTAAAATAACACCTGTATAAATTGTATTAAAACCTGTATAAATTGAACAAGAAGCACTTTGGCTACAACCCTACAATTTTGCAAGTTTTGCCCACACGAGGAACTTGCTTTATAAAAAAAGGTAAACATTAAAAAAAGAGTCAAGATTCTTAGGAAGTTAAATTATATCCTTCATACGACACTGTGCAATTTTTCTTAACTTAGATATTAAGATATTGAAGGAGCATCTATTTTTACCTCTAAAAATAAGAAAATGCATACCATCCTTTTTTTTAAATATAAGTTATACTAAAATGTAGAATACCATCCTAGATGATTTCACAGACTGATCACACCTGCACATACAAGGCCAAGGCTCACCTTTAAGAGTTGCTACACCAGCACGCTTAAAAAGGGCCAACTCTAAACTCGACATCTTTACTTTATTCAGATGAACAGTTTTGCATTACATGCGAAAGCACCACCTCAGGCTTGCACACTCCCTTCCCTTCTATTCCGTTCTCCTCTTGCACACTGATCACAAGCTTCTAATTGTAGTTAGCGGCAAACAAAGAGTCTGCATTGTATACAAATATGGCAAATTGTGCCCTTAAAGCAGGATCCCAAATCATATTCATTCCAGTGTGCTGCAAACTGAGATTAGAGGCTTCTGATTTTGGTATATAAAAGGAGAAAGGGGAGCACAGAGCTCGAGGAGCTGCTCTATTCATGAACATAATATCCAACCATGAGCGTATCCAATGGCTTTAAAGAATGTTATTCCAGTGTCACGGCAGATACAAGAGCACAACAGGGCCCGAGTTCCAAGGAACTTAGAATTTAGTGGTGCTGGGTTTTCTATAACAGAAAACTTCTTGAAAAATAAAATTCTAACTTCACGTGGCCTAGAAATACAGTACTTACGTATTGCCAAATTCTTCAGAAATGGGCTCTACCCACAGTGTAGACAAGGAAAAAATATGATGAGTTGAGAACTGCAAACAAAAAGACAAAGAGGGAAACGTCACTCTTCATGTTACAATTCTTATTATTAAGAATGTTTATATACCGCTTTTCAACAAAAAAAGTTCACCAAGCAGTTTAGACAAAATCAAATAATTAAATGGCTCCACTCATTATAAATGTTTCCACCATTTTTCCCGTTGAGAAAGAGAACGTTGTTGAATTATATTACTGAAATTTAGTTACTGACATTTCTCCAACTAAAGCTTCTCACTCTCTCTGACAGCGCATTCCTAACCAACCTTCCAGCGCTGGTGCAGCCGTAATGCAGCCCCGAAATAAGGGAACATTTGTTCCCTCACCTTGAAAAGGCCTCTGCCCCCGCACTGCAAAATGCAGTGTGCACCTTGTTGGCAAGGCTGCATTGGCACTGGAAAGTTGGTTAGGATAGCACTGTAAGTTTCCAAGTCCCAATCTCTTGAGGAGATGCCCAAGTTCAATTTGCATGACAAGTTGCCACCATATCTGTTCCAAAAACTAGGGACTCCGAACCACCATTGTGTGACATCGCCAACTCCTCATATATGCAAGTGACAGCAAACAGCAGCACAAATGTGTCTGCAAGCTGTGCAGGGCCGACACAAGACATCCTGGCACCTGGAGATAGCCTGCCAAATGCATCATCCTTACCTGCTGATGTGCCAGCTTCTGCTCCTCCGACACGCTAGCCGACTGCTCTCCTCTCCCACACTTCTGCTCTGTTCCCTGCACTCTTTGCACTTCTGCTTCCTTTTCCAATCCAGGGAGTGGAAGGAGGACAATCAGTGGAGGCAAGTGGGCAGACAGAGGTAGGCGTCCCCTGCAAATTTGCTGCCCAAGGCAACTGCTTCATTTGACCTCATGAATGGGCTAGGCCTGCAGCTGTGACCTGCTCAATAGAAGGTTTGTCCCCATCTCCCTGCCAGAGGCTGGAAAAGGTCAAAGCAGAGCTATCCACTAGCTCGGCGTGGTCCAACACGTGGCCCGCAGGCTGCAAGCGGCCCCCGGAGGCTTCTCCCCCCAGCAAAGGCACTCAGCGCCGAGCTGTTCCGAGGCTGCCAGCCCGATCCGCTCCCTTCCTGAACCTCAGGAAGAGAGCAGGTCGGGCTGGCTGCCTCAGAACAAGTTGCCCCCAGCATGCCTTGCGCTCAACTGATGCTCGGAAAAGTGCTTTGCTCCCGAGTGCTTTTCCGAGCGTCAGCGAGGGCACACGGGGCATGCTGGGGCGAGTTCGTTGGCTGAAGCGCTTGCCCCACGCTCCAGCTGATGATCAGAAAGGCACAGAGAATACTCAGGAGCGATACTATCAATAGCCTGGTAATTTCTTCATTCCAGAGGTCAACTCGGGGCATGAGCAGAATTGCCAGGCTTAGTGACAGGAACATTCCCTGAAGTCATCAGGATTCATAAGACTCTAGGGAAAGACATTCCAAATAGCCTCCCCCCAACCCTACAGAAGCAGTGAAACCGGTAATCTTAAATCCCACCAGATAAAGTTTGGTTCACAAAGGAATTATGTTAATCTACTCCACATCATCATCAGCCAGCCCAACAACAGATACCAGGTCCACACTAGTCCTAATGAAAACCCTAATAGCCCTCAAAGACTCTACATGTTAACTCAAGTATTTCTTCAGGTCCTACTCAGTTTGGGGACGGACGGACATGGACACTAAAGCGATGACCACTATGTAATTTTTGAAAACAACCTTGTCTCATAATTTGCCCTATCCAATCAGGTACAAGGGAAATGACTCATTCTAAATGTCCACTGGGAACTCACCTGAGCGTGGACCAAAGCATCATTGAACAGTATGAACCAGTTTACCGAAAATCTACCAGCATGCTGTAGAGACAGTGCCCGATTGCTGCTTTCACAGATTAACCGTCGCTCTGGTTTCCTCAAGGAATCCTATAATTGAAATGAAACAGTTTCACAAAATGAGCCGCACAATAACCAACGTTGTTCTTACGTTATGGGCAGTCAGACCTTGCCTAAGATGCGGTGGCTGGCCGAATGGGTTGGCCACTGCATCCTAGTCAGGATGCAAGCTGTGCCAGCGCAGCCCAGGCTCACCTTGGGGGGGGAAGGGGACATTCGTCCACATTCGTCCCCTTCCCCTGGTGTAAGCGTCGGAGGCCCCAATGGGCATCCGGGGAGGCCATGTAAGGCCGGCTTGGCCTGGGAAGGGCAACCCAATGCCGATATCCTTACCCCCTCCCAGGCCAGGCCGGCCAACAGCCCCCTCCCTTGCCACCCCGCCCCGCTCTCCCCACGCCCTCCTGCTGACTGGCCTAGGACTTACCTGGGTTGGCTGGCGTAGGTCCTGGGCGACGGCGGAGAGGCTCAGGCTTCCGTGCCCACGCTGCTTACGCCTGAGGAGCCGTAAAAGTGCTTTACGGCACTTTTGCGACTCCTTAGGCAGGTGGAACACTCACTCTGCCAGCCTATGTTTGCGCTGGATTATGCTGTAACTCCAGGAATGGTTACGCTTCATAGATATTGTCTGAATTTCTTTACATCCTGACTGTAATACATTAATATCTGCTATAACACTATTTCATTATAGCACTCTTTGTCCTGGGTATAATTTTTACAGTATTATAAAAAAAGAAAAGGGTTAAAAATCCATAAAGGTTCAGTGCAGCAGAGTACAGCTGTCTGTGCTGTACTTTCAGTAAATTAAAGCTGCATATTCTGGCAAGCGTAGTGCCAATGAGAGTGGCATACTCTGGCTAGCCAATCACTTTACCACCAGGAAATGTTGAGAGAGAGAAAAAGCGGACAAGGCAATCTATCCGAGATGCTTTCTTCAACAAGCAGCCCATAGTTCCCAAGGATGAGTCATAACGTGGCTCACAGTCCTGGGAATAGCTCTTCCCATCATCTTTCACCACTGCCATGTAGAAAGAGTGACAAGCAGTGGTCAACTACATAGCAGGTTCCAACCTTATGCACTGGTGAGTACAGTACTATGAGCACGTCTGCATTAGAACAGTGTCACAGTAAACCTCCTATAATGCTGTTTCACACAGCACTCTGTTTTCTGGGAACACATCCACAGCATTATAGGAAGTATTACTGTATTGAAATGGGATATTCAGATTACTAGGAAATATTTTCTAAAATTCTAAGGGCTGCCAGATGAAGGGCGAAATCCTGTGTAAGGATCCGGCCAGCAGCCCAGGGCCGCCCGCCGGATCCCATCCCCGCTCCAGACCACCATACGGCAGGCCGGAGGTCTACTCGGGGAAGGGGACATTCGTCCCCTTCCCTGGGTATAAACCAGGGCCGGCCCTATCGGCTTCCTCGGATTTCTGCCAGCTGAACAGCTGGCGGAAGTAGGAGGAGGCTGTGTAACGGCCGAGCTGGCTCAGTGGGGACAGGGATATGGCGGACGCCATCCCCGCCCCCTCCCGGGCCAGCTTGCCAAATGGCCCACCTCCCTCGCTGCCCGGACCGCCCATGCGGCCGCCAGTGGGAGCCTTACCTGCCCCTGGCGGCCGCATGCTCATCCCGGCAGCGGACTGAGGGAAGCCAGCCTTGCACTGGCCTCCCTTACTCCAAAGTAGGCGCAAACGAACCTTATGGCACGTTTGCAACAGCTTCTGGCACCGGAAACGTACCCAGGATTTTGCTGGAAAAGAGGATGCAAAAAGAGAAGCACATTGCTGTGACTTTGCTGCAGGGTTAATGGAAAGGTGTGGGGCAATTCTTGTGCTAATAGAGGTAAGCTGTAAAAGGGTCAGGAGCTGTCAACATACCGTCATTTTCCCAGGAAAGGTCTTCCAGAAACCCAGTGTGTATTCAGCTTCTTTTCTTTTCCTGCTGAGGTGCACAGCAAGTGTTTCATAACAGGAACTGGAATCTTGAAGGCTCTGATATTCTGGAGATGTCTATGGAGGAGGAACAAATAAAATGATTGGCATAAGTAACCAATGTTTTCAGGGATCTATCCCAGTACAGTATTACATAACCATTGCATGACAAGAACCAAGCTGCATATTCGAGAATTCAATGAGGTTAATAAAGTAAGGCTAAATAATATTGGTTTGTTTGGCACTGGGGTTTAAGTGAGGTATTGAGATCATAACTCAAGCCAAAATGCTTATGTTGGCAACACTTAGACATTTTTAAAAAGCTCCTAATCAATTTTTACAGTACTTTGAAAAGAGAGCTCATAAGGTCCATTGACTTCACCGTGCTTTATAACCAATCACCAAACTGCAATCTTAGAACATATACATAATTTTCTAGAGACTTACTGACAAATTTACAAAACCAACACACACTTCCATGTAGCAATTTCTTCATATGAGAGCAGTAGCAGTGGCGTAGCTAAGGGAGGGCCTGGGTGCCCAGCCTCTGCCAGGCCTGCGGGGGGGGGGGGGGGTTACGGCGAAACCAGAAGTGGGTCGCGTTTGCTCGGAGGGCCGCTCCAACGCTTGGGGAGGCCTGCAGAGGGGCCCGCAGGCTCCCCACACCCCCCGCAGGATCTCCACAGCCACCACTGAAGGTAAAACAGGCACTTTTTTTGCCTCTGGCGCGGGCATGATCCTGGACGTCGCTCTGGGAAGGCCCCGCTGCCACTCAGGGCAGTGGAGGCTCTTCCCAGGAGTTTGGGAATCTCTGGTCTGGGGGAATGAAATGTTACATTTCTGTGAATGTTTTGGGATTATTATTATTTATTAATTATTATAGTGATTATACATAATGAGTTTGTCGGGACTCGAGGGGGGTGCAAAAATTTCATGGGCACCAGACCCTAGCTCCTCCTCTGAGCAGTAGTCTGTAGCACCACCCACCATGCGGAACCACTGTATCACAAAGTCTTCATGTCAGTGCTGGCATGTTTGCTGGCACACTCTTTGGCTGGGTTCAGCCAAGTGAAACTATGGTTTGTGTTAATGATTCTTAAGAAACTACCTCATGATTTCAACTTCTAGCCAAACCACATTTTAGTGTTGCTTTCTCTGCTTTTGTTTCCCCATCTGCTCAGGACTCAGCATCATAAATTCAACCCTGTCTCCATGGTACAGCAGCCTCCATGAGACACAGCAATGGCCCCAATTGTAATTTGTCAACGATCTGTGATGACATGACAGCAAATCATAAGCTGCACACACTGTGACTTGTAGACCAGGTTCAAACGGTGGGCCCAGATTCCAGTTTGTGAGAAGGTTTGGATTCAGACCGTAACACAAACCATAGTTTTGCATTATGTCTGAACTCGGCTTTCGTGACCGATGCGAAACATTACAGACGTTGTGCAAACAAGTTGCCTTAATTTTTGACATCTGACACAGGAGCCCCAACATGCATCAACCCTTAAGCAGTAGTGCACAACCCCATCGACACTGAAGCTCTTCAAGTACTCCAAAAGGAGCGTTATCAGATAAGTATCCCTTTAAACCTTTCAGCTGCAATCCTAGCACAATGTCTAGGAACCCTCAAGGCCCCTTTCGTGACAATTCTATTGATTTTAGAGAAAGCTACAGACACTCAAACACACAGTCATTCAAGTAAAAGCACCTACATCAGAAGAGGTTTTGAAAGTGTAATATTTACTGCACTGTAACCAGCTTGTGACCTGTGACAGAAGATTATGAATACATGTAAACGCTTAGATGTGAATAGGAATACAATTTCCCTTAGACCCAATACTTCTATTTCACACTTAAAAACAAGATTCTGCACACATGCATGCATGCTTATGCACACGTACAGAATAAGATGCAAAATAACTTTACTATCTTACTTGAAATTAAGATTAAAAGTCAGATGTTAATTGCGAGGTAGTCACAGAATTTAAACATCAAATACTCAGTTAGACCTTTCATACACAATAACTTACCACTTCAAAACATGATGTAAGTTTTAGCAAAACTCTAGCATAATTATGAAGTCGTCCGATTGGCAAGAAAAACAGAGCGTTTAGCACGTCTACTAATGGACAAGCCTCCTCATTGGTCTCTGACAGATCTTGAAGCAATGCCTGGTTTTTACTTAAGAAATCCCTACAGGTAAAGGACAGATGTACATTAATGCCTTGATAACATTTCAGTACTAACACAGAAATTACTGCTCAGTTAAATCACAAGCTAGTGGAAATTATTAAAAAGCAGCAAATCCAAAGACACTGAAGAATTTATTCTATCATGTAATATGTGGTAGCAATCGTCAAACAAGATTTTATGCTGGCAGCAGGTTTGCTTACAGTGCAATCCTATGCATATCTACTCAGAAGTAAATCCCTTTTTTTCCCGGTGGGGTTTACTCCCAGGAAAGTGTGCATAGGATTGCAGCGTTAAACACATTTTAACTCTGCCTTTCCTCTCTAAATAGAAGTGCCCAAGGCCTTGAGCAATAATACACAATATAAAATCATTCATAAAACAACAAAACAAGTAACCCTTGCCAACAACTGTACCAAATCAATTTACACAAATTCATGGAAGGCCAGATAAAGCAGAAAAGTTTAAGATGCTGCTGGAAAGTCAGAAATGATAAAGGATGATCTCAGCTCAAGAGGGAGGGAGTTCCACACCCGGAGAAGGTGGCCCTCCCCCATATCACCACAGGCCAAACTTCAATTTATTAAGGTGATACTTATTTCAGTTATACAATTTCAAATTGGTTCAGTTATACAAGTTCAAAATGGTGGAAAAATATATTCAAAGAATGTTACTCTAGGATTCAAGGTGGTGCCTAAAGGTTACCACCACTTTTTGCCTATCTAAGATGTGACCACAGGTGTATCTTCTTCCTGGTCCCAGGGAAGCAGCTTGGCCTCAAAGGGGCTATGGTGGGACATGGTTCTGTTTCAGAGAGGAGTGAGCAGGCTGGACTTTGGTGGTGATGCTTCAAGACTGACTTTATTGGCAAACAAATTATAAACAAACAGTGGGGTTTGATCCTCTCCACAGAAAGCAGAGTGGTTTGCCACCCTGATGGGTTTCTTCACCTATGGTTGTCTCTGACCCCTCGACAACTCTTGATACTGCAGCCTATGTGGAGGCTCACCGCCTGCACAGGGGAGGGGTCAGTGTGGGTACAGCAGGGCCCAGCTGAGCTCCTGCTGCAGGAGTAGCGCGGGGATACCCAGCACAGAGTCCTCTCACTTGGAGGGCAAGAGATGTCAGATGCCCTGCCCCTGAGTTGGCTGGTGGCACCCTCCCGTGACCCTTTTTTTGTAGTTGGGGGAAGGGTCCCTCGCAAGCCTTCCTCTTCCTGCACCTCGCAGGGGAGCTGTGCTTGGAGTTGCCCGCCCCAGGGGTCCTCTTGCAGGCTCATTGTCTTTCCTTCTCTCATCCCTCCTGTTCCTTCTGCTGGTGCTGCCCCCCCCTCACCTTGCCTCTGCCAGGTTCTCTTTTCCTTTCTCTTCCTTCACCTGATCTCTCCTGGGTTCTCCCTTTTTGCCTCTCTCTTCCCAGTTTGCCTGCATCTTTCTCCTTGCCCTCTCCAGAGCTCTCTCACACCTTCTCCTTTTTCTACCCCCTCCTCGTCCCCTATGGGCCCCTTTTACAGGGAGGTACCAGCTGCCCAGTCCCTGATTAGCAGGAGAGCTAGCAGCTGGTGCTCTCCTGGATCCTCTTGCCTTGCCCCCTCCCATGGAAGGCTGGTGATTGGCAGTGATGTCACCGCTGCACACCATGGCAATCAGCTTTGGGGCTGCACTAGACCATTCCAGGACAGGTGGCTGGTGCAGGAGCCACCGCTCACAGAAGGTTTGGAGGAAAACACAAACAGATGGAAAAAGGCAATGGGGGGAAAACACACACCAGAGGATGAAAAACAGAGAAGTGGGGTTGTTGGTCCAAAAACTGAGCACAGAGATGAAAAGTAGAAAATTAAAAAAAAAAAAATCTCTGAATGCAAATTGCTGGATATCTACCCATATTGTTCAGGAGGAAGGGGACTCCAGTTTCTGAACTCTCATGTGGACTGGGATGAACCCTTTGTTAACACACGGACACATCAGTGAAGAAGCCAGGATGGTGTAGTGGTTTGGGAGTCGGACTTAGACCTGGAAGATCCAGGTTCAAATCCCCGCTCAGCCACGAAGCCTCCTGGGTGACCTTGGGCCAGTCACTATCTCTCAGCCCCACCTACCTCACAGGATTGTTGTGAGGACAAAAAGGAGGGGAGGAAATATGTACACCACTCTGAGCTCCCTGGAGGAAGGGCGGTATAAAAATGTGAAAAATAAATAAATAAATAAATTAGAGGCAACAATTCAGAATAGCCCTGTGCATGAACTTAAAAATCCTAGGGATGCTGCTGCCATCAGGTCATCCAACTGGATGAGTTAAGGTCACCTGGGCATCACATTCCACGCAATTGGTGGGGACATGCCAACCTTAGCAGGATTGCTGGAGAGAAACCTTTGTCTGAATGTCTTCATGGCTGGCTTTCCCTCCGTCCGTATAGAGCAGGGGCGGGGAACCTTTTCCCTGGCGAGGGCCGTTTTAAATATTAGAAATTTGGTTGAGGGCCGGCCGTAAGGCCAGGCGCCATTTTTATTTATTTAATTAATTTTTGCCCCCGCCCCCCCATCGACCTCCGGAGGCTCCGCACTCACTGTCTGAAGCCGCCGCCAGATCCGCGCGTCACCTCCGGCGTACCATGCCGATGAGGGCAAGAGCTTGCCCTCATCGGCGTGGTATGCATGTGCAAAATGGCCAACGGCCTGGTGAGAAGGGGTTGAGGCGGCGGCCGGGGAGGACATGCAAAGGCCCTCTCCCGGCCTCCGGAGGTGATGTGCGGACCTGGCGGAGCCTCCAGGGGCCGGTTGGGCGGCCTCCCAGCAATCTCTCCGGAGGCCGGACCGGATAGCCTCGGGGGCCTGATCCGGCCCTGGGGCCGGAGGTTCCCCACCGCTGGTATAGGGCATGTCTGGGATGCTCTGTGACCCTCCTATAAATGGCAATGAATTCAAAAAGGATAAGGGCTACTGTGGAAAGACGTCTCAGTTACTTTTATGATGCTGAGAATAACAGAAACCTCTGAGGGTCAGAAGTGTGCAAAATGAGAGAAAAGTACGTAAAAAAATATATACGGAAGTGGAAATTTGGAAAGAACAAGCAAGGCAGACAAGAAGAATATCAAAGCTTTACGAACAAAGGAATAGCTTAGCGAACTAAACAGCAGGGCCACTCTACATGATTAACGAGGTGCTGCCGCAAGAACATCAAACGAATATATATCTTGCCTAGTTTCACGACTCCTCATTTTCTAACAAGCTTCAAGGAAAAAAAGCACCCTCTTATATCAGAACACTCATTTTCTCAGCCACTAGACTAGCCATCTGGATAGCTTGCATTTTTAAAGTGCTTTGAGATCAACACTTGGAAGGCACAATGCAAGCATCAAGGAGTATTAGAAGTATCGCAAGACCAAGCCAGTTAATATCTCAAAGGACCACTGCGAAGCTGCTTGACAATGGAGTCCTGGTGAGTTTCTTTTTCCCTTTTAAACAGAATTACTTAAAAGGCTTAACAGATGAAAAGTCACAGAAGACCATCTGATATAATTAACCACTGACATTAGTATCATGCAGAAAAGATCTCATTGCCTGAATCCGTCATTCTGAACATATAACCATTATCGGCAAAGAGACATTCGTGCATCCTTTGATAGCCATAATAGAACAAAATGGCTAAAATGCTCCAATAGTTTTTAACACACATAAGAACACAGGAATGCAATACGACCACATAATTCCCTTACTATTACACCCAATACCAGACATTAGCATCTAAAACTGATCAGTGCTAGTTGCCAAATCCATCGTTTCTGTTAGAATTTAGACCAGACTCCAGGTTTGCTACTGCACTTGCTTCCTTCAATCAGTGTTGAAGTTTTAGGAAGCAGGATCCTTGCCTATACAAGTACTTCACATTTAGCGGAAAAATCGATAACAAATGCATCCTAAAAAATGCTGTTCTATTAATCTCAAAGTATTTTTAAAGGATGAAAGCCGTCTTTATTTCTGGAATTCATCCAACAAAGGACAGTAATAATTGTCATGTAATAATGAAAAATGGAGGGGGAGGAGAATGAGTTCAGTAGCCAGTAGGCTCTTGGAACTTTATGACCCGATGCTGCCCACGGATGTTTGGGTGAAACATTGTCCCCTTTAATGTTATTGTATGTTGTTGTTTTTAAATCGGTGTTTATTGATTTTAACTATAAAGACAGTTTTTAAAACAATTTAGCATGGCTTTTAAACCCGGACATGAACTGAAATCTATATTTATCAGCGCTGGCCATGAAAGCTTTTGTTCTTATTTAAGAACGAGTTCTGCAAGGATGCACACTGTAGACCCTAACACAACATACCATACCAACCTCAAGTGCTAGGTGAGGGGAAAGAGCTCCATGAAGGAGACATGCCAGCCACTTCCCCCAGGAGAAAAAGAGGAACATACATACTACTCCTACACCACCCAAGAACATTTCCCGCTACTGCTGTTTTTATCTTATTAGCCAATGTCTTTTACAACAGTGAATTCTGTAGTGACACAAATCTGGTTGCCAATGCAACTGCTGCACACACAGCTCCTAGAGGAGGAGGAGGGACTGTAGCCCCATCTCTTGCCCCCTCTTTCACAAGACAGTTTAACCCTTGACTGGCTGCAGAAGAGGAAATGCAAGGAGGTGGTGGCCGATGAGAGACTTGAGAGTAGGCGAGAGATGGGGCTTCAACCTTTCTTGGCCTAAAAGCTTAAACCCCTGTGGAAATTTTGATAAAAACTACCAGCAGCCTGTACACTCTCTTCCCTTATCAGCAACAGTGCTTCAGCACAGGCTGGTTGCAGAAGGTCAAGAGCATTACCAAAACAGCTCAGAGCCTGCCAAGCACCTGCCACTTATCTCCATCCTCAGTTTAAGTTTTACTTAACAATGTGGCTCTTGTGCCTTGGCTGGGCAATGGGCCGCTTTGGACGTTGGCTCAGAGTTCTTCCACTATGCGTTACCTAGGACCATTCCCTGGAGTCATACCTCTGCCAGAGGACAAAGATCCAATTAGCAGGGGCTGGCCAAATTTCTAAAAAGCAAAGCACATGGGCTCAAGCCTGACACTCATGCCGCCTGCATATAAGAGGCAGCTATGATTACTAAATGGTAAGGAGAGAATGTTATGCTCAGTGGGACTTTTAGTTCTTTAATTACAGAATATTGTGTGTGTGTGTGTGTGTGTGTGTGTGTGTGTGTGTGTGTGTGTGTGTGTGTGTGTGTGTGTGTGTGTGTGTGTGTAAGTAACACAGAGGCGACGGGGGGTGGGCCCCCGGGCGGCAGGGGTGTCCAGCAGCGGGGTGTGTGTGTGCAGTTTTGCCACACCGCCACCAAAATTCGGCGGTGGCACGAAAGCAAGGAATCCAGAGAGTGCACCAGTCAGCCTAATACAGCACAGAGAAGTCTGAGACTGCCCAGATTTCTCTCCCAGCTGGGTGGCACTGTACGTTGTCAACATGCACAGTACCAGTGTCACTGGAGTCACCCAGTAATACTGCTCGTTCATTACAGCTTTCAGACTGTAACAAACATATCAATATCAGAATGGATTAACTTACATTGCTGGTTTGGCAAGAGCAGCAAATCCTCCCATGACCAGAAAATTTGTCAAGGACGTACAATACCTAAACCATGGAAGTTGAAGGAAAAAAGAAAAGAGAATTACCTTTGAGTTTCAAATTAGAATACCCTGAGACAGGGAGAGTGTATTTAAACCCTTCTACCTAAATAAAAGATTTAGTCTCTCCTTTTTCACGTTACCTTCGTAGTATGGGAACTACTGCAATATGACTCTGGCAATGAAAGATGACCAATCCAAGCTCCACATGGTCCCCATGCTAACACTGCCCCTTCCAAAAACCAGGACAATGTTGGTATGGGTCCCTCTGGTATGGTTTGGGGCATCTCACTGGCCCTGAATAACACAGAAAAACTGAACGGCAGCTGCTCCCATATCACAAAGATAGCATGAGAACACAGATGGTGGCCCCCTTGACATCATGAACTAACTTGCAAGCCATCTTCTTGCACAACACCCATTTCAACACAGCAAACATCTGCCAGCTTCACTGAAATGAACAGAAATTTCACCACACAAGTTGGGTGAATTACACCTTTAAAGATGGAAGGACTGGCAGCATTAGCATTCCATTTTTAATTGGGTTTGACAACTGAAAATAGCTAATCGTTCAATTTCATATTAAAGTCAGTCATGAACACGGGCCTGCAACTTTTCTAAGCTTTAAGGATGAAACTTGACATCGCCTTAAAAACATGCAATTTGGTCCACTGTCTCCTCCCTCCCCCCCCCCCCCCCATCTCAAATATAAATAGCATCTGCAGGAACTGGCCGTTTCTTCACAATCCATTTTGTATTTAGGCACTGATCTAGCCGATACAGAAAACCTCTAGAAAATAAAGAATTGGATACTTACTCAGTGTAACTTTCCAAAAAGAGGCTTGAATGCTTTAGGATAGCCAAGTTCTTTGCCTCTTTCAACCCTTGAAGAAAGTTAGTCAAAGAGGCTCCATGCTGACCAATCAAGTAACACAGTTTGCTGAACATACTTGCCATTTCCTGCAACAGCTGGACTGTTGATGCAGCACCTAAATTATCTGTAGCAGACAGGTAAACAACATGCAGTGCATTATATTAGATAACAATGTACAGGTATACACTAGCAAGCTGAAATACTATCGGTTCAACACATCAGAAACTAGAATTAAACCTAGCTATCAAAACTACAACAGTATTTTAAAGACAATGCCAAAGAATGTCATTAACCAGCAAGTGATTTCTGTTTTCCTTGCAAAAGTATATTCTTTAACTCAGTTAGGATAAGAAATAATATTTATATGCCAATATATAAACAAACATTTTATTAACTATCAGTAATCACTGCCCTTTATATTAGCAGCACACAGGTTTAGCTTCCACACGCAATCAGGAAATAAGCAGTTTGCCTGGATAGGGGAGGGTGGTCTGAAAAAGCAGTAAGAGAGCAGAATGTCTGAGGAGCCTGGGGGAGAATTTGGAAGAGAAATCTGGGTGGCCATGAAGAAAGCAGCAGGAGTTGGGCCAAGGGTTGGCAACCAGCTGTGGAGCGAGTGAGGCAAGTCAAAGATGCTGCTGCCACTTTAAATATATAATGCAGCAGTGCTAGCTGAGACCAGCAGCTAACCTGGCAGGGGGTTTGTGGTGTGTTAAGTACTAAAGGAATAGTGTTATGTCTTGAAGCAGCAGGAGATGCAGCATTGTGCTCAAGCGAGAGCAAAGGCAGCTTTGCAGTTCTTTCCTTATCTGAACATCTCTCCAAAAGCAGTGCGCAGTTGCCAAAGAAGAGGATATCTGATTAGAGAGATTTATGTACAGCTGAAGTCAAAATTACCAGCGATACACTCTTCCAAGAAAAATAAGCAAAGAGAAAGTTACATTAAGACGGTTACAAGCACTTAGAGATAGAAGGCAAAGCTGTGAAGGAATATTTTACCTAATCCCAAGAGGGGTCGGAGCACTTGAGATTTTATAGCACTCAGTTTGGAGTAGAATTGTCTTTCGGTTGAAGCCAACTCATGCAGACTAGCAATGTATCCCATAACGTTTCTGTCCACTAGAGCCAAACAGTTACTCCCACCTGCTGCCATGCTGCTAATATATCCTAGCTGGAGGGAAGACAAATGGTTTTTAAAAAAAAAAACTTGCCAAGTAGAGTTAGTGTTAATGAACACTTTAATAAAAATATTGCAAATTATTCTGAGTTTTACCTTGTTCCGGGAAATCAGTGGGATTGTCACGTCTCTTCGTTCTGCAGGCACTACTGTGAGAGTGGTTTTGATAGAGACCCCTGAGGTTCGGTATGGTTATAGGAGGGGGGGTTCTGCCCAGAGAGCCCCTCTGGCTAGCCAGATCTCCTGGGCTGGTGGCAGTGGATTCAAGCTACCAAGGCTTTTCTCATGTAAGCTAAGTGTCCAAACAAGGGGAAGACAGGGGAAAAGGAAGGGAGTGAGCGTGCTACACTAGGCACTACCGTCCTGGATCAGCTTGTGGTCGCTGGTGGCCCCTCACTAGACCCTGACATGAGATCCAGGATGGTGCAGTGGTTTGGGAGTTAGACCTGGAAGATCCAGGTTCAAATCCCCACTTAGCCTGAAGCTTCCTGGGTGACCTTGGGCCAGTCACTACCTCTCGGCCTCATCTTCTTCACAGGGTTATTGCGAGGACAAAAAGAGGGGAGGAAATATGTACACCACTCTGAGCTCCGTGGAAGAAGAGCAATATTAACATAATTCTAAGTTAGAGAGACACCAATCTCTTCTAGTTACATATTTTATATGCTGAACTTAAAGACACATGGCGTGGATATATTTCACACTTTACCATGTGTTTTGCAACCCAATCCAAAACAGATTCTGTCAACTACATAGCTAGAATCATTACACTGGTAACATAAAAACAAATACAGAGACTTCTTATACCGAGTCATGCAAATATGTCGAGTATTGAATACATCTTGCAGTGTTTAGCTCTATTTACCATTCTAATACATTTTTAATTCTTTACCATTATAACAAAAAATCTCTATTTGGAAAGAACTGGCTCAAATATCATTCCACACCATGGCTAATTAAGGAAGTTTAACTTTAGCGTAGTATGATATTTGAATTGGCAAACTATGCTTTGCAATCGGCTCGAAATTTAAATCAGAAACCACAATTTGATGTCTGAATTGATAATCCATTGTTACATCCAAAGCTCTACCTCCAGAAGCTGATGCACCATGAAGACAGGAATGAAAACAGCTGTAAACCATGGTGTACCTGTTACATATCTGGAAGCCCAACCTATGAGTCTGAGTACTAAACAACGTCTAGTACAAACCATGGGTTGTAACCTAGGGGTACACACAGAAGTGAACTTTTCCACCCCTTCCGAAGCTCAATAGTCCTCTGCATCCACTCAAAACTACTCTGGAGGGCTGGGGGACCCTCCATAATGAAATTATGTGGGAAGAGAAAGGCTCCTGATTATGGAAAAATCAGCAATTATCATTCCCTCCCTAGTGCAAATGGAAATTCCTTCATGGAAGAGGGGGTCAGGATACAACTCCATGGTTGCATTCATGGGCCGATGCGATATGGATCGATATTTTCATTTCAGGTATATGCCAAATCTTTAAAATTCAAAATGCAATACCAGAAGGAGTATTTGATAGTGTTTTCAAACACCTACAATGAAACCAATGAAAGAAGTTATCTAGGGGTTTGGGCTGAGGTGTCAACAGGATGTCGAGGATACCCAGCATGACTTCTCAACAGCTCTTAGGGAGGCAGTGGCTACTCTGAACCATTGTCAGTTGTGAAGGACTTCATGGATGCAAATAAGATGAAGTTTAATCCAGACAAGACAAAGGATTCAACCAGCTTGAGAATAGCTTTGCAACCTGTTCTGAATGAGCTCACCCTGAAAGAGCAGGTTTGCAGATGCTTCTTGATCCAGCCCTTCTTACGGAGGACCAAGCAGCAGCTGTGTTGAGGAGTGCCTTTCCCCAGCATCAACTAGTGCGTCAGCTGCAGCCATTCTTGGAGAGGTGAGAGAACTGGACCTTAGTTATCATGCTCTAGTTAGCTCCAGACTAAATTACTACAACGTGCTCAGCGTGGCACTGCCCTTGAAAAGTGTTCAGAAGCGTCAGCTGGTGCAAAATATGGCTGCCCAAATTTTAACATACAGCGCAATCCTAACCAACTTTCCAGCGCCAGTGTAACCGTGCCAACAGGGCGCACACTGCATTTTGCAGTGCAGGGAAACTCATGGAGGCCTCTTCAAGGTGAGGGAACATTTGTTCCCTTACTACAGGGCTGCATTGAAGCTGCACCAGTCCTGGAAAGTTGGTTAGGATTGTGCTGCTAGGAAGCTTGCTGGGAGCATTACCCACCTAGATTGCTTAGTTTGCACTAGACCTGTATACCTCCAGGCTCAATTCAAAGTGCTGGTTTTGGGTACTTGAATGACCACCTCCTCGTCCCATATACCCCCCCCCCCATACTCAGATAGTCATCCGAGGCCCTGCTTCAGATGTCCCATCCATCAGAAGCATGCCAGGCCTCCATAGGCAGCAGGATCTTTTCGGTTATTGGCACCAGCCCTTTCAAATTCTCTCCCCTCAGAGGTCAGGCAGGCATCCACTCTGCAAGTCTCTAAACTGCTAGTTAAGAGCTGGCTATTTAGGAAAGCAGTTGATATTTAATTCTCTTCGTTGGTTATGTTTTGTTACTATTGATTTTGTTGATTTTCATTGATGGTTATTTATTTTTGGAACACCACCCTGGGTCTTTCAGGGGAAGGGCTGTATAGAAGCTTTTTAAAATAAAATAAAAAGGATACCCAATTTTTACTGGTAAATTCATTATACATATTTTCCCCTCATATTCATAACTAGAAATACTCCCAATAAAGTTTGTTTCAGGAGTTTTTCCTAACCATGCAGGGGGTTATTTCCCAACCTAAACTTGTCTATTCACTGAGTTTAAGTCTCACCAAGTTCAGTGGAACTCATTTCCTAATAAGGTATTTATGACTGCAGTGATAAAAGCGATAAAGATTGCAGTCCCCTTTCCTAGGACGTTGCAGTCTCTATAGTCAGCTAAGATTAGATTACAGATTATGCCCCTTACGTTGATCTACATTTCACATGACTGTGTGTGCTGAGACAACTGCTACAGCATTGCCACTGGCCTAATGAAGGCTTTAGTAGCGTAGCTGGACTTGCACCAGTGGGGTGGTGGGCAGGGCAACGCTTCATCACCCCGCCATCAGAATGGCCCTGATCTGGAGCCAAATGGATCAGGGCCATGCCGGTGGCAAGGTGGGTGGTGTGATGACACATCGCCCCGTCCACCGCCCCACTGGCGTGAGTCCAGCTACGCTACTGGAAGGCCAGTCTCAACATGAGACTGCTCTGTTGTTGCTTCCAGTAAGTTTGGGTGGGAAGGAAGGGGGCATTAGGGCAAGGAGGATTGCCACTAGGATAAGGCTACTATGGACAAGGCCTGAACTTCAGGGGAGTTTGGGCTCAATTCACAATGAGTCCCTCAAGTGCACCTCTCCAAGCCCTCAGCACCAACTACAGCCATGAGGCCATAAAGCTTTCTTTAAACACCAGGCAGAAAAGAACATGTACCTTACTGCAGGTGAGCAACAACGTTGGGCTCTTTAAGCAGCCATCATCAGACAAAACATCACCCTCTCCGCTTCCTTCTCGACCACTACAATATAATAAAGGCTGAAAATCTTCTCCATCTACTAGGAACAATGAATAATCTGGACCCGCTGCTGTGTTCCAAATGCTGCCGCCATTGCATACCTTGAAGGAACACAAGTACAAACACAAAATGTAGACACTGTTACTGTATATAAGGATAAAGGGAAATCCTTCTTGACAAAGAGAGGGTTCATAAAGGGATTTTATCCCAAAACAGTAGTGCGTGGACTGAAATATTTTGCAAGTGGAAATCTAGCAGTTATTTAAAGTAATAGGAACAAACTCTAACCAATCAAGGTGACTAGTCTATCTTTTGAAAAATATTATTTAACAATACACCCTCAAATATACTGACTTTTGTTGTAAAAACACATCACCTAAGGATTTGGAATAATTTTATGCAGCTAGTATCCTGCAGCTCATGTCCTATTGACTTCAATGGGATTTAAGCAGCCTAACAGCACAATCCTAACCAACTTTCCAGCGCCGGTGCAGCTGCAATGCAGCCCCGAGGTATGGGAACAAATGTTCCCTCGCCTTGAAGAGGCCTCCATGACTGCCCCTGCACTGCAAAATACACCAAGTTGGTTAGGATTGTGCTGTAAGTGTAGGATTGCTGACTTCATGCTTCCTTGTAAACATCTATGATGCAAAGAGGAAAACCTACTTTAACAAATGTGCATTATTCTGGGAGGAAGCTGCAAAGCAAACGAACTGAATCATAAAAAAAATGAAGCACCTTTGCAAGACGAGGGACCGTGGTTGGAGAATTTGAGTGACTAAGCTGTCCAAAGCTATTACTGCCCCATGAATATACCTGTGTTAAAACATGGGCAAGGGAAGAGAGAATCGTCACATTATATTACATTCAGAATAAAAGAGGTGATCATCATAATATGAATTTTTAAAAGTCAATCTAGATATTATTCCTTAGCTGTTGCAAAGATTAACAGCCCAATCCTATGCTTTCCCCCCCCCCCCGAGGGTGGACCTGAGCTGCGGGATCAGGTCTGGGAAGGGGGTTTGGATTTGGTGGCCACCGCTGCTGCCAAACCCACCCCCTTCCCAGACCCAATCTGCCCTTCTCCACCCTCTCCCCGCCTCCATTCCGCCTTCTCCTGGCTGTTGCTCTGCATGGGGCCGATCCGGCCTCGCCACAGGTGGGCTTCAAGCACTACCAGCAGGCTGTTTGCGACAGCCATAAAATGCTCCCCGCCATCGGAATGTTAGTTCTGGCGGTGCGGTGGAGGGGTTAGGATTGGGCTCTAAGTCATCCTTTAAGAGAAGTATGGTCAATTTCTGAAGCACCAGGAGCCACAAACATTGACACCCCTTGGCTCAGAAGCACATTCATGCACTCTTTGCCCCCCCCCCAATAAGCCATGTGCAGGATGTCCTTGCATCACCACCAAATAACTGCTACCCATGTCTTACACTTACTTGCTAGCAATATTGAGTTGTGCAAGTTTTTAAAATTTAGAATATCGTTCAGTTTCTCTCATGCAAAACTCTATTCTTTACCCTCCTCGACCTCCCGCACTGAGGTATGCGTGTGTCTGCTTGTCTCTGTCCCCCTCCCCAGGTATCACCCCTCTTCTTCCATTCTTGTAAGTGTTGGGAAATCCCTGTGTACCTCTGGCGTCTCCCTTATTATTCCTCTTTTCACATTACTTCTAGTCACTGCCACACTATTTCCTGATATTTTTTTCTCTGTCTTCCCTTTCCTAGTTCCTGCTGCTCATTCATCATTAGGGAGAAAATGAAACAGTACTGATTCCAAGAAAGACTCAAGGCTGGCAAGGGAGAAGTCTGCTGGAGACATGGGAAGTCATCTGGTGGGCAAGATTCTGCTCAAAAGTCACAAGATGGCTGTTTCTGCTCTAGGAGATCTCTCCCTACATTTCAGTCAATATTTAGATATGCATGCTTAACACCCAAGACGAAAACCACAATTTATATAAAAATGAAGACTTATGAAAAAGATATCAAAAGTCATTATGCATGTTCATTATGGTCAAGACTTTCATTTTATTGAAATGGAATCTGACTTAGAAAACAAAACAAGCAGATCAGACTTAAGTTCTGGAAGCATGAGCAGCAAACTACATACTGTACCTGTGATTTGGCAGTGAGCGCCAAAGAATGATGGCCACCGGCAGACAAATGAATGACTTCCTTGCCATCAAGACTTTTTACACATAATGGTTGGAGCCTGTGAAGCCACAAAATGAAATCAGGTTTCTCAACATGAACACAAAAGAGGAAGTTTGCACTGCACATGACATTCTATAGGTATATATAAAAACAGCTTTAATCTATTCAAAATACCAGCGGCAATGTAGGCGATGATACCATGTTAATCTTTATCCCAAGGGGAGGGGGAGGGTTTGGCAGGGGCAGGTAGGGCAGATAGCCTTTACCTACCAACTGAAGTATTACATATAGAGAAAATTCCATAAATGAGTGCAAATATTCCATCAATGGTTCTTAGAGCAAATCAAAACATTCACATCAGATGCTGCCGTGCTCCCTCCACACACACACACACACACACACACACACACACACACACACACACACACGTAATTGAAAAGTGGTATATTATTATTATTATTATTAAATACTAATACTAAGGCTGGGTTCACACTACACGAATCCCGGCGCGGAGGCCTCTGCCCCTGCCTCCACGCGCAGAGCTGGTCGGAAGGAGTGTCTTCCCGCCTGTTGTCCCTCCTGCTGTCCCGCCTTCTTAAGAAAGCGCAGCTTACAGATTGGAAGTAGTTCTGATTGGCATGCAACCACTCTCCCCCCCCCATCCGATTGGTGGCTGCAGTAGCTCCGCGAACCCGCGCCCCTCAAAAGATGGGTTTCCCCATCTTGTATGGGGGAGATTGCAGCTGCTCCACTTGCTTCCGAAATGCTGTCAAAGAGCTCCGCGCATCTCCGTAACACGCCGGGATCCGTGTAGTGTGAATCCAGCCTAAGCCAAATTGCTGTGCCCTGAAAAAAAAACTGTCACGGCCTACTGGCATACAATCGCTTCCTTCAATGAACTCCTACCTGGGCAAGATATCACCATGTCCAAGCTGTCCTTCTTTTCCTTTCCCCCAGCTCCACACCTCAGTTCGGAGAGACGGGAGAAGAGCATCAGCTTCACCACTGTACGTTGGCGTAAGGGCCACTGTTCTCATTTTGGATCGCCCTACTTTCCTCAAGAGCCTCGGAGACACTTTAGCAAAGGAAACAAGAACATCCTTACAGAACAGAAACGAAAAAATAATGTGTTAATTTTGCACAGTGGCTGAACACAAAGGGCCAATTCACACAGCCGTTCTGGCAATTCAGAATGTCGGGGAGCTGTATCCACTGTGAAGCAGTCTGAGCAATTTCTTTTAGAAGCAGAAGTTGACTTTTCAGAGCCTTGCATTTCAAACAGAAGAGCAATCCTTCACCTTACGAATACTTTCAAGATATCCTCATGATACCCCAGGATAACTAAAACGGAATATAGTCTACCATCGCCCTGCCCAAGTCTTCAAAGCTACTCTCATATCCAGAGCTCAGAGTACATCAAGTAACTATTTTCTAGGAGACCAGCGCCACTCTGGAAATGCCAGGCCAGAGAAAACAGTGCTCCATCCACTATGCTCAGAGTTGCATATATGAATAAGAAATTTTGCTGTTGGGCTGCTGCCTATGTTAGCATGATCCCAGGATTAATTCACCTAGTCCGAAAACACTCATAGTCTTCTACACATTTCAGGGTAGAGGAGTGCTGGTGATTTTAATCAATCAGGTGTCTGAGACCAGATTCAATTATCACATGACTGCTACAGTGGCAAAACATGTTTCATTTGAAAGGTTAGACCAGGGTTTCTCAATCAGTGGTACTAGTACCACCAGTGGTACTTTGGACCACCAGAACCTCACTCTGACGCGGTGCATTCAGCAATGCGTTTTCGCTCCCCAGAGGCTCCTGCCTTTGGTTGAACCTCTCGGGAACACTGAGAAGGGCCCTCCCAACTGCCCAGAGCCTCCTACCTGCGTTTTCTGGCCTCTAAAAACCTGGAAGTTAACTGGAGATGTCATCGCCAGTCACTTCCGGTGGAACGCAGAAGGAGAGTGGCGCCGGAGGTGGTACTTGGCTGGGAAGGGGTTGAGACCCCCTGGGTTAGACAGTTCTGCGGAATTTTATTTATGACAAAAAGTAGCTGAACCTTCCTACTCCTTGTCTGAGGAAGGAGACTGTATTATTTATTAGACTTCCTGCCCATCTAGAAGATGCCATAAGAATCTCATACTACATCTTTGAGAGCAAAGGGAAATATAAAATGCAGCATATGCAACAAGAGCCTACCAAAACGTTCCCTGGCATGAATAGGAAAGGGAGAACAGTAACTGGTTTTTCTTGTTGCTCTGTGTCTTCCTGCACAAGATAATTAACACAGCCTGAATATGGACCTGCCTTAACAATTCATAATTAAGGGCAATGCACTTGGAACAACATGTTAAACTACTCTGCAAATTAAAAAGGGTTATAGAATTGAATAAGAGTATGCAGAACACGACAGGAGTGTTTCTAACTTCCTCCACTTGGACTGCATCAGTTTCAAAGGAAAACAAAACCTTGGGACTAGATGAGCTCCTTTTCTAGTGAGCAAGAAGACTGGTACTGTAACCCAATGCTTCACCAGCATGAAGTTCAATCTAGCATGAACATTTCCCTTAACCAACAACCTACACTTCTTAGCCTGTGGCAGCAATGCCTTGGTGACATCACCAAGCAGAACGTTGAGAAGAGGGTCTGTGCTCTGGAATTAAACGGTTCTCCCTTGGTCTAACCTCCCAGTATCAGCACCAGATGGGCAGCGCAATCATGCCTAACTATACGCGGCCAACCTAAAGTGCTGGCCGCTGTATCCTATGGCCATCCCGGACTGCTCCGGGAGCACCTTGGGAGAAGGGGGCGTTCGTCCCCTTCCCTGGGTATAAGCCAGCCAGGGGCCTATTGGCCTCCTCGGATATATGCCAGCTCTGAAGCTGACGCATATCCAGGGAGGCTATGTAAGGCTGAACTGGGATGGGAATGGACAGAGGATATTGGTGGAGCATGCCGCCGATATCCTCGTCCCCTCCCATCCTGGGCCAGCCAATGGTCACCCCCTGGCTGCCCCTGCCCGCCTTCCCCCCACCCCTGCAGGACCTACCTCCATCAGCAGCTGCGGAATCTGGAGGGTGGCCAAGTGAGGGCTGCCGATCTCCGCGCCGGCAGCCCATACTCCCGAGTCATCGCAAACGTGCTTTATGGCACATCTGCGATGCTTTGGAGCGGCGGAGCATGCGCTCTGCCGCTCCCAAGTTAGTGAGGATTGCACTGTAAATGTAAACCCTGAACAGGGTCTGAATGTTTTACCAGTGTTTCGCAAACCTTCTGAACTTACTCTGCCTTCCGAAATCCCTTCCCATCTAAAACCTGTGTCAACTTCTGTTGAAGTTTGTAGAGTTAACGTAAACAGGGTGACCAGATACAATGGAGGACAAGTGCCTATACCTTTAACCATTGTATAGAAGAGGGAATGTTGGCAGGTGCAGCTTTTTGCACCCTTCCATGATGAGCTGCATCTGCCAAAATTCCTACTTCTATACAATGGTTAAAATGTATAGGCACTTGTCCTCCATTGTATCTGGTTACCCTGAACGTAAACAGCAATGTGTTATACATACAAGCTCTCGGGGGGGGGGGGGGGGGGGAATTCTACTGCTTAAGAGTTTTAAAGGGTTTTTATTTTTGTAACAGTTGGTCACTGCTAGAGCCTCAGCATTTGTGACCCACCATCCCTTGCAGATACCTCACAGCTCAGCTGTCCAGGATTTTTTTTAAAAAGAACTATAAACATACAAATCTGGAGAGAAATAAAAGATTAGTGATCATTATTTCCCCTACTGCTCTGTTTATACCTTAAAACAAAGCATGATAGTCTTGGACAGCTCCAACAACAACAACACTAGGTAACCAACTTGAAAGGGATAACGTCCAGAAGTTAGAGAAGGAGGCAGTCTATGCTCAGAGACTTGCACATAATGTACTCAAGATCATTAGAGGTGTGTGCACCATAAGTAGGTTGACCATATCCAAAAAGGGACAGGATGTCTATACCTTTAACTATTGTAAGAAGAGGGAATTTGGGCAGGTGTGGCTTGTTGCACCCTTCCATGAGAAGCTGCACCTGCCCAAATTCCAATGTTTAAAGGTATAGGCACCCTGTTCCTTTTTGGATATGGTCAGCCTAACCATAAGTCATTCCACTTTGGTGAAAGTTTTCTACCATATGTAAAATGAGAATTATGTATTCATTGTACTAACTACATTTTCACATGTGAAAGTTACGCATTTTTGAAATTTGTACCGTCTGTAAATATCTCACCTTGGGACAACAAGCCAGGTAAGGAAAGTCTTCGACAGACACCTTCGGATTCCTCTTCTCGAATATCTACTAAGCTGGAACTCTTCTTACCCTGCATCGACTCCAGCTTGACCTGCTCCTCTCGGCTGTCTTTCAGCCCATCAGGGCCTGGAGAACCACCACTAGAGGGGGGTGCTGTGTCACCTGGAGCTGTGCCATAGAAGTTAATTACCTTCTTCAGGGACAAGGCCCCAGCTTCATAGGTAGCAGCTACTCTCACACCAACTGCTGATGCACAAGAGACGACCAGGCTGTTAAGGGCAGAGGTACCTGGACCAGGTGGGCTGGGTAGGCAAGCAACGAGATCCTCTTCTTGAGATGGCTAGAAATATAGTAAAATATAGTGGGCAATCTAGAACAGGGAAATTTTAAAATGAGATCAATAACCTCTGCTTAATTTTAGATAATATCTTGTTGTACACGCACACACTTTTCATAATTTTAATCCTCAGTTCTGATTTACGTTATTCAGTTAAGTTACTTGCCCTTTGTAATGCATGCATACAGAGAAAGATGTCTACTCAAATTTTAACTTCTGGAGGTACACTTCTGTATTTTTAACCTGATGATTTATTAAGAGTTTAAGGCAACCTCCAACAAGATTAAGTTCAGGTCTGTACTGCTTTTTACCATTTTATTAGTAAATCAGTTATTGTAGTCCTTAGGTTAAGTATTTAATGGTCAATACTTTAAGAATTAGAGAAAATTCAGAAGAACAGAAGATTCAGAAGAACACATTACACAAGGTAAGAAAAAACCCACAATGGCTCTCTGGATTTAGTTCCTAATTATGAAGTGTTTCTTCTACTCTACCAGGTGTATCATTATTTTCACTTGTAGCAATGCTGTTTTGAATTATTGAAAGACTCACATTTCCTTGTACCAAATGCTATGCTTGTTTACCTCTTCTGTTTTCTAAACAGCATGCTTATTAATATCTCATGTTTCTAGTGTAGTGATGCTGTACCTCAGATTTCTGGGAACAAGCTATATGAGGCAACATATCTTCCAAGAACATTCCGGACAGAGGACATTACAGGAAGAGAAGATGATTTCCTCATACCTAGCCTGAAGGGGGAAAGAAAAGTCTAACCACTTTTGAATTTATCCTTTAAGGAGGTTGAACTTTCCAATGGTTGCACTCAAAAGTCTTGGACTGTTTTAGAGCCTTCTCAATGCAGTACATATATCCATGGCTAGTTATAACAAACTATGTAGGGATTTAGAGAGCTTTTCTCTCACTGTACACAGAAAGTCATAGCAGGTAACATATATGTCAAGGGTGGCAAAACTGCGGCTTGTGAGCCACATGCAGTTCTTTGATGTATACTGTAATGTGTGGCTCTTGGAAATACGTTGGCTGAGCTCCTTTTTGCATCACAATTAATATAAAAGGTAAATTAAAAAAAAAATCAAGCTCTATAATTATTTACCAGATATAAACTGACAGTCCACTGGATTAAAACGCAAGTTTAATGTTCACAGCGAGTAAATATATTTAAGAATTTAAATGCTTCTTAAATATTGCTGCTCTCAAACACCTGAAGTTTATTGCATGTGGCTCTTACATTAAGCAAGTTTGGCCACCCCTGATATATGTCCTCGCTTTTACAGAGGAATGCTTTAGGTGTCGTTTCAACATTTCTGGTACAGGATACTAACCAAAAGGAGCTGGAAATCCATTTAGCCACCTGTGTACTTCTGAAACAAACTGATAAAACCTAATGTCTCACCAGTCCCTGAATCACAGCTTTGCGATTCCAATCTACAGTATATCCAAAACAGGCCAAACAGGCTGGGATCATTTACCTGGAGTACTGCTACAGAACATCAGAGCTCTGAAGTCCTAGCTGAAGGCCAAAGTTGAAGAACAAAACCTACAAGTGACTGAACTGCACTGCCCTATTTGGCACACGTGAGCAACCCCTGTTAGAAAAAGCTCTCAAACTGCAGGCACAAGGAACACAAGGCTCTCAGTACAAACCAGGAAGGAGAGAACCTGAAGAACTCTTTCACAAAGCAGAACTGTGCTGAATAAATCACCCCAGGAAACGTTAGAGCCCCATTCCTAGGCATGTCTACTCAGAAGCGAGTCCCATTATAGTCAATGGGGCTTACTCCCAGGACAGGATTGCAGCCTCATTCTATTTTTTTTATTTGTTCCAGCCAAATAACTGCATAGCATGCTACAAAAATAACCATCTTCAGCAGATGGCTTGGAAAAAGTAAAGAAAAGTAAAGAAAAACCAAGATTAGCATGTTTCCCAACATTGCATTATGAAAGCACACAGAATATACAAAACTAGCATCAAATGTTACTATTGGGTTTTTCTTTAAGTGAAGAAAAATAATAATATTCTCTGTAGCCCTGCTATATTTCTTGTAATACTTTAATTGTACACAAATATTTTCCTGGTAGAAACCATCCACCAGAGCAGAACTTTGCTAGTACTGAAAACTACTGTACTGTACTTCACTTTCTTCATTCTTTAGCCTAATCTAACACTAATGCTTATCCACACAAAGCAATCTGTCATCTCCTGGTAAGCACAAATTAGGCATAGGCATATTACTTACCGTGGCAAAATGATCAGCAGCTTTCAAAATATGAAGCGAGAGAAAATAAATTATGTTCCATGCTTACTTTCGAAGATAAGGTTATTCCCCCTTATCGAAGATAAGGTTATTCCCCCTTAGTAGTGAAAGGCAATCAATATCCCTTCAGTGGTAGGACTCTTTCACGGTCAGGATTTACAACAAAACAACCAAGACATAAAATTCAACATAAATCCATACAATTAATCCTTAATGCTATTTTGGCATCAGATTAAAACAGGCAAAATGCCTATATAGAAAAGTGCTGAAATTATACCATTTAGCCATCATTCAATGTCATAATCTAAGCGGGCCTGTTATGTTTACATCATTGATGGCAGTGGTTTGCAAACTGGGGTTCTGGAGAATCCTATGGTTCCTTGAAAACGTATCCAGGAGCTATCAGTTTGAAGAACAGTTATGGAGGACAAACGTCCCTGAAAGACAAGTTACCTATTACTACTGATCTTCCCCTGCAACGTAGAGTTGCAGAAGCATATTGGATGCGTTCTAGGTCACAGATGTAGCTCAAGTAGAACAATGAGGGCCTAATCGTATCCTACTTTCCAGCGCTGATGCAGCCGTGTCAATATGGCGTACGCTACATCCTGCGGGGGGGGGCAGTCAGAGACCTCCTCAAGGGAACGTTTGTTCCCTTACCTCGGGGCTACATCAGTGCTGGAAAATTGGATAAGATTGGGTCCCAAGGTCCTAGAAGGTTGGCCAGTGTCCCACATGAACCAAGCATGTGCCTTAGAACATACAAAAGCATTCTCTCCAACGTACTGTGATTCTGTGACAGGAGAGAAAGGTCATGGGCAGATAAGTAGATGCAAAAAGGTTTCTTAAAGGCTGAAAGTGACCGATGCCTTCAGTCGGGGAAAGGTGCTGTTCAAGTTAAAAAGAGAGAAAGAGAAGCATATCCCTTTTGCAAAGGAAACTATTTCAGCAAAAACCTCAAAGAAAGCCCCATGTGTACGTATATCTTTCTCTTTTTGGTTTGCAGCTCAGCTCAGAACTGCAGCTCATTTAAAATTACATTCCTGAGAACTACAAAACATTATAGGATAGAATGTGTGTAGTACAAATAGTAAGAAGTATTCGTTCAGTAAATACAAATACCTGTTCAGGTTCTGGATTGATTTGCTTCTCCTCATTCTCATTTAACAAATTATCAGGAAGGCTCATCAAATGTGGCCTCGCCGCTGTTTTGTCAGTTAGCAAGGGATTTCCTGGACTGGAAATGCCACTGTCTTCTTGTCCGTCACTGTTTGAAAACATGCTTGCTGCATCGTACTCTGCCACAAGCAGGGCATGGTCTTCTGCAAGAGCTTTCCGACAGTCCTCACCATGACTGCTTATTGCACTCTTCCCTTCGAGGGCTTCTAATGAGGAGCAAGAAATGCAGCTTTCCGATTGAGAGTCGGCCAGAACTATGCCCAGTGGGCAGCAATGGCTATCCGAGATGATGACATGGTCTTCTTTGTCAGTCATGGTAATCAAGAGTTGGCTGCAATGGTTGCATCTCTCCGGTATAGGTTTGATGTCTTGACTGGGGAGGCATTGCACAAGAGCCAGACTATGATAGGTCCCACAAGCAATCTGAAGCACAACACGCCCTGCCAGATGTTCAACTTTCTGTGGTTTGGTCACTGGAAAAGTAGTGGTGATGAGACCGAGCTGGCAGCCACTGCCCCAGGCCCATATCTCCCTGCTTAGGGAGAGCGCCAGGGTGTGCTCCTCTCCACAGGCCAGCTGCAAAATCCTTATCGGCAAGAGGAGACTAGTTTCAGAGTCAGAAATACTAACAGGGTTTGGTTCTGGCACAGAGGCCTGGTTGAGCACGGCACACTGGCCAGCAGAATTTTTCCCCCACATGTATACCACACCACTTTCAGCCACTGCTCCGCTATGGAAGCTGCCAGCTGCCACAGTAACGACATGTTGTCCATTCAAAGCCGTTTCCAAGAGGGGACAACTAATACAAGCATCTTCTAGCCCAAATCTCCAGGGAAGCTTTCCAAAGCTGTAAACCTCACCACCTGAAACAAAAAATTCAAATGAATATATACGCCACACAGCATGTAACGTAGAAAAAAAAACGAATTGTGATAATACAGAAGCGCAACATAGGGAAAATATCTAAATGATTTAGATCATTTCCCTCTGAATTTTCCCTCTGAATAAACAGAGCGGTGAAGACTGCATTGGCAAAAGTAAAATGCCAAAATAGTAACCCCCAAAAAAGTTCAATAATCATAAAAATCATAAAGAATAGCACAATAAAAAATTAAAACAAAATAAGACCACAAAACCCTAAAGCAACTAATTAAGAAGGGCAGGGCAGGTAGAAAATGAGTCTTCAGCTCTCGCTGGCAGGCTAACAGGGAGCAGGCAGTTCTTAATCCCACTGCAAGGGAGTTACATACTTGTGGTGGCATCACAGAGAAAGCTCTGCTCCTTGTCAATGGGGCCTCCGCCAGAGGCAGCATGCACAGCAGAACTCCCCTTGCTAACCTTCGGGGAAGGGACAGCTCTTATGTGAGAAGGCGGTTCCTCAAATATACTGGTTCTGAGCCATATTGGGCTTTGAATTGGGCCCAGAAACAGATCAGCAGCCACTGCAGCAGCAGGAATGGCTTATGGGCAGAGTCAAATTGCCTAGCTCATGAGACTACACAGGCCGGAAAATTCTGCATGAACTATAACTTCCAGACAGTCTTCAAGGGCAGTCCCACAGAGTCCATGGCAGTGGTTGAGTTTCGATGTCACCAAGACATGGACCACTGTGGTTAGGTCTGATAGACGTAGATATGGCTGCAGCCGGCATACCAGCCTAAGCTGGGCAAAGGCCCCCAGCCACAACCCCCCCATGCCACAACCTGGGCATCCAGGAGCAGTGGAGAGTCAGATGACCCCCAAGCTGTAGACCTGCTCCTGTAGAGGAAATGCAATCTAAATCAGAAGAGGCCAGTATTCCAATGCATGCACTGTGGATTTCTGAACCAAGAGGACCTCTGTTTTGTCTAGAATTAATCTCAGTTTGTTAGCCCACATCCAAATCCTCACTGCTTCCAGACAGTGCTACAGGGTTTCAACCGCTTCCCCAGGATTAGATGACAAAGAAAGGGAGAGCTGGGTAGCATCTGCATATTGATGACTCCCAGCTTCAAACCCTCAGATAACTTATCCCAGTGGTTTCAAATAGATATTAAAACATGGGAGAACTGTGTGGCACCCATACACCTGCCACCACTGCTCAAGATGTCTGTCACTGCTCAAGATGTCTGTCAAGACACATCATTGCCCACAACGCCTAAAAAAACCAGGGAGCCACTTTGGCTCTGCAGTGAGGCAGAGATCGCTCAGGAGTGATCTGATCTACCACCCTCATTTCCTTACTCCAGAGGTCTACAAGGGCTTCAAATGAGTCACCAATCCAGAGCCCTCAGGAAACCTAGAATCCATCAGCCTCCAAAGGTGAACCATCCAAACTGGTCCCCACCCTTCTGGAAGTAAGAAGCTACAATCAACCTAAAACCTACCAAGAAGTGATCTATCATAAGAACGTAAGAAGAGCCCTGCTGGATCAGGCCAAAGGCCCATCTAGTCCAGCTTCCTGTATCACACAGTGGCCCCACCAGATGCCTCAGGGAGCACACAAGACAACAAGATACCTGTATCCTGTCACCACTCCCTTGCACCTGGCACAAAGAAAACCTACTCCTAAAACCAGGACGTTGCTTATCCCCATCATGGCTTGTAAGCTGTGATGGACCTTTCCTCCATAAATCTGTCCAATCCCCTTTTAAAGGCATCCAGGCTAGGAGCCATCACCACATCCTGTGGCAAGGAGTTCCACAAACCAATTACACGCTGGGTAAAGAAATATTTTCTTTTGTCTGTTTTAATACTCCCTCTACTCAATTTGAGTGGATGTCCCCTAGTTCTAGTGTTGTGTGAGAGGGAAAAGAACTTCTCTCTATCCACTCTCTCCATCCCATGCATAATTTTATACGTCTCAATCTATCCATGACAAAAGGAGTGATCTTAATCTCCTCCACATCCAGATCACCATCCACTTACCCAGCAGTAAACACAAGGTCCAGTGTGTGTCTCATCACATGCAATAGGGCCAGAATTATCCAAGGCAGTCCCATGGGAGCCATGTAATCCTGAGCCACACCTATATCGGGGCTCCGGCATGGATATTGAAGTCCTCCGACACTAACAGTTGGGGGCACTCTAATGCTACCCCAGAAATTACCCAGCTCAGGCAGGGAGACTGTTGGGTGACAAGGCAGGCAGTATGCCAACAGAATCCATTCAGCATCACACAAAGACACAAAAACTCAGTGAACCACTGGACAAGGCACCTGGCAAAGGGGAAGGATGGTGTAAACTATGGTATAACTCCTGCACAAGTGGGTGATATTACACTAGGTTTAAAATGCAAATTTATAGAGAACTCACTTTGCCCACAAGCAAGGTTCTGCAAATAATGCAGTAAATAATTTATCTAGGACAAAAACAAACAAAACTGAAGAAAAGTTTTGCAGAGTTCCGATACCACAGTGCAGAGTACACATAGGGCCCTATTCTTGCCTTTCTTTATCAACCCCCAGAGGCTCCAATACCCAAACTTGCTCAATATAGAGCCAATTTCGCAACAGACTTGGCAGAAAACATGTACAGAAGGTCTGGTATTTTCAACTTGTGTTGAAAATCGTTACAAAATTATTGAATCCATGGTATTTGATGCTGTTGGTTAAGTTTTATACATAAAACAAGAAATGTTAAGGGTTGAAGATGTTCATTTGGTCAGGCAGATTCAGTATATGGTATACATGGTATTTGGCATACAGTATATGTATGGCATACAGTATATAGTATTTTTGTTCTGTGATTAATGTGTTTTTTGGGGGGGGGAATCCATGCACAACATCAAGTAGTGCCACTGGATCCTTTAGGAATTAGATATTTGGGAGATCAGACTACACTGTCTGAACATGAACTCCTTTTGAATCTTTTAACTGCAGCAAAAATTCTCGTTACTTAGAACTGGTGTGGTCCTATGTTTTCCTCACTGAAGGGAAAGTTTGAAAGACTGCTGAAATGAGTAAACGGACCGAGTTTGTTCAACCACAAAGTGGAAAGAGAGGAGACTTTTCAAAATAAATAGTTTATTTATTTCATTCCTGAAAAATAAGTATAAATCTGAAAACTTAAGATGGCAAAGACTATATATAGTTGGACTCCTCTGGGATCCTATCACATGCCTCAGATTGAATATTTTATTATTGTAGACTTTCATATGCATGAGAATAATATTTACATTTTTTTTAATACTGAAAATGTTAATTATCTCAGGACACTGATCTGGGGAAGATGTGAGAAGCAAGGCAAAGAATTATCACCACCATTTCTATCTGCTGTGGTGTCTCCAGCCGGGACTGGGCCCCTCCTCCCCACACAGAAACTAAAACAACAATCAAGCTCCCCCCCCCCCAGGCTTTTGTTGTTTCGGTGATTTGCTATTTTTATTAATTTCATTTAAGTGATTCTAGGAGCCTTGTCAGTTGAAAAGCAAAGTGAAAAATGGTTAAAATAAATGTTACGTACCATCTGACAGAAGCACGCCATGGTTTACTCCAAGTGCTACCTGCAAGACGGTCTTTCCACTCCAACCTGGAAGCCTTTCTGGACTTGGAGAACAGCAACCAGCCTGCCACATATAGACAAGGCCTCTCTCTCTTGTTCCTTCATGTTCAGATGAGCTATTTAGCAAACAATGTTTAAAAATCCACAGAAGTTTAGAGTTTGGACACATCAGAGTCAGTACAAGTTATTTTTCACATACAAGTGTTGAAACCTGCACTTTGTTGCTCAAAATATGTACACCGTTTTATCTGTACATGATATAAAGTAGGATAATCCATCACTAACTGTCAAACAATAGTTGCAGGATGTCCAAGGGAATGTTCACTGAACTTAACCATTGGTCAGTGCAAATCTGAATCACTGAACATGCTCTGTCATTTATACAGGCAACATATGCAAACTTGTGTAGTTGGCACCGTAATGATGGTACTCCGTTGGGCGCTCTTTGTAAAGAGACTGAGTTTCTCTTTTCAACCAAGTGCTACTAAAATGTAGGCGAGTGGAAATCTCATGAACCAAACCTTGCCACTGTTCTCCTTGTCCCTACCTGCTAGTTTTAAAGAACTCATGATCCTAATACAGTAATTACAGTATACTGCAAATGCTGATTCAGTCACGTCTCGGTATCCGTGGGGTTTAAGTTCCTGGAACACCCAGCAGATACCAAATCTGCGGATATCGAAGCACTGATCCTATGGGATCAATGGGGTTAGGGGGAAAGTGGGTAGCAACAACTGACTGTAATTATTGCCTAATGCTGCACAGTTTCAGAGGCATATACAGTAACACAAAGCGAATAAATTCACAAACATATATTAATCTAAAAATGATGTTACTGATCTGGCGTGTGTATCTGAGCAGACAATGCAAGTCATTTTTGCCACATAAACAGTTTGGAACTACCAACTCTTTTCCAATTTGTTACTATTCCACAAATAGTTGCCTAAAGACACTTCTTCCTTGCCACAGACAAGAGGCTACTCACAAGCCTGAGGTAGCAGTCTGAACTGTTTTGGAACATCTGCATTGACTCTGCATCAAATGACCTTACCTTTTCTCTTTTGAGTCCATCAGTCAGTAAAAAGACTTCATTACCAAATCATTCTTCTTTGAGAAAGGATAGTTTGAAGACCATCAACAATGAAAGCAAAGCACAAATGTAGCAGCTGAAATTCATGTGGCATGGAATCGCTGTAAAGTGCAAAGAAGCAAAAGACATCTCAGCTGCTTAGTAAATGAGCATCTACACAAGAGTGGAATGCCTAAAAATATCTAAACTATGTTAGATAGCAACAAACAAAGGCTCAGCAGAGAGACTTACTGTGCCCACACATCCTATGACAGGCCTTTACGCTATTAGAACAAAACCTGTTTTTACCAGAATGCGCCTACTACTGCATAGTATTGGACCTTTCCAGCCAGCACCATTCTTATATGGACAACTCAAGGGCCAAATTAGGGTCGCTGCAACACTTAGAAAAGAATAATGCTTAACCAACCCTGCTTTTGAAAAGCAATTAGGGCTGCTTCTCATGTTTCCAGTCCCAAAAATGAAACTGTACTTGCAAAGTGCAATACGTATGTGGTTATACTGTAGAAAAGTCATAAGTCGGCTCTCCTCAGTGATATAAGCAAAGGAACATGCAGATGTCAGCTCTTCTCCATCATATATGCGTACTGCTGTTAGACAGCATAAACAGGTCACAGCAGGAGGTAATACAACTTCCCTACATTACAGGTGTGCAGGCTTCTCTACTTGCAACACCACTAATATTTAATTGTAATGTGAGAAGCAACACTAACAGATGACTTAAACAACAGAAGATATCTTCTTTATTAGCAAGTTTACAATATTATTATCAGTATCCTGCAAATATATTTCAGTTCCTTAAGTGTCTCACCATAAAGTGCCAATTAATGACGCCAAGAAATGTCTCGAGTATCAGGAACTGGTTTGCTGCCTTTGAAAGCTATTGGGGATAACTGGACACATTTTCTGAACTTAGAGCTGTTCGACTTTTGCTTATACTCCCAAAAGCCATACAGTACGTAGCCCAGTCATCTTTTGATTCTCTCGTACTATGCATACTGTAGTACACCTACCATGATTGCAATTCCCCATGTACCTAAGACAGCCCCAATCCATGAAATTATTCCACGTGATGACATGCCTCTTTCATTTTTGGAAATTATTAGCAACACATTACACATCTAACACCATTGAGTTGCATCCAAAGTTAGGCTAGCAATAGGAACTCTATTGCTAGAGGGGGGGGCGACTACAGCAGGGCTTTCCCCCCTCTTTTAACCTCTCCCCCCCCCGTCACTCAGCTACCAACAACACTTGAAACACAAATACTGTACAGTAGTTATCTCAACAGCCAACTCCTGCCAGTTCCCATCTTTACCTTTCTAGAATGCAGTCATTTTCTGGCATATTTTGGAGGAAAAAACAGCTGCTGTGAATGTTATCAGCACTCCAAATACCTGTCAAGGTGCTGCCTGCCTACAGAGGCATGGCAAAAAAAAAAGTTTTTAAAAAGAAAAAAGCCCCAACAACAAAAGGTTGGCCGGCTGAAGCAGATGTTAATGATAATTTTTTTTTAAATGGTGCAAGCTATTCCTTGCACCAGTTCCGCAACAAGTTAGGATTTGGGTATTTTTTTCATCATGCAGGCTTCTTGCATTAGCCCTTCCACAAGTGCTAGAATCTTTTGGCACATGGAAAGGGACCTCTGGATCCAACCCACTACAGTATCAAAGTAGATTGAAAGCATGGCTCCTGAACCCATATATCCTATTTCGTTGTCCACTACAGTACAGTATATTTAAAATCTTCTAGGAAAGTTCAACTAATGACGTTTATAGATTGAGCTAGGCTAACTCTCATGGAGCTCAATGGCATTTAAGTGGCATGGCCATGTTGCAGGATTCAGTCATATATATCCATTAACTCCCAGAAATGAATGGTACATTTAAAACCACATTTCAACAAAGAGTCAACCGGTTATATACAATATAGATTTGTGGTGCGGTGCCCACCTCCCCGCACGAGGCCCCAAACAGTCCCCAGAACAACAAGTGACTCACCAGTACGCGGCTGGCAGCTATGTCATTGCCAAGTGCCAGAACTTGGAGGGATGCGAGCCGCCACCCAGCTGACAGCAATCTCAGTGGGGGGATATTATTATTATTATTATTTTAGCGGCCCGCCGTCTGCTCTTAGACACCCGCGCAGCTTCCAAGTACTTGAAACTGTAGAGTTAAAAAAAAAAAAAAAAAACGATTCACAGCGACTTCCGGTCGCGACGCGAAACCGGAAGTCGCTGTGACTCTGTTGTTGTTTTTTTACTCTACAGCAGTTTCTAGTACAGTACTTGGAAGCCGGCGCGGGAAGCGCAAAACCGCAGCATACAGAAGTTTCAGATTTCCTCCCTGTGTGTGTGCAAAAGGGGGGGGGACTCGGGGGAGCACACACGAGCATGAGACGTACTACACCCCGTTCTCATGACAAACCATCATTTGAACGTTACTGAAAAAGACTACCACCAAAACAACTGTCCGCTATGGGAAACAATATTTACGATTACAAATAAATAATTCTAATCGGTGAACCTCGAATTCCAAAAGAGATCATTTTCTACATTACAAAATCTTAAGGTTTAAGAAGAATCATGAACAAGTATAATTAATGTTGTAGATGGTATGAGGGAGATTAGTTTTTCCTTGTAATGAAACAAACACGTCTTCGGGTGCGTCTCAAATGTGCGTCTCAAACACGTCTTCGGGTGCGTCTCAAATAAATCTTTTTTTAGATCTTTTAAGAAGCTTAACCAATCATGATTCAAAATGAATTTACTGATGGACAGGAAGTGTTTAATAGCAAGTTCATTTACCACCTGACGCTCCTACCCCCCCCCCCCTTTCAGGCATAAATGTCCAGAGAACCAATTTATTGGATGCCCAAGCTGTCAGCTAGCAGACTGTGTGTTCTGCTCTGCTATATAATCCAACCAGTATGACAAAACAGCCTCAAGGCAGGCACTTTAAATGTCCCCCTTCCTAATTCAATTACTTACAGAAACAGTCCCCAAGAGTCGAAGGCTGCAATCACATGCAAACATAATGTGTAAATCCCACTGAAACGTACTTACTTGAGTAAACATGCTTCAAATTGTAGTACAATTTTAAAAGTGACAAACCACACATCTAATGAAAGTAGAGACTGAAAAGTTGCAGCCATCAAGATAAGAAGTTTGTGGATTTTTAAAGCAGATAGTACATTAAAATGCTTTTAAAAAATCAGGAAATACTTGATACCACTGTCAGGACACAGCATACCGTTTATAAACAATTAACAACACAATCTTATGTCTGTCTACTCAGAAGTAAGCACATTCAATTCAAGGGGGCATACTCCTAGGCAAGCGTGTATAGGATTGCAGCCTAAGAGTTTATGCTGAAGAAAAAAAATCAGCTGTTTTACAAATAAATATAAAGGTATCCCTCATCATTGGGTATCCCTCATCATCTGGACTGCTTGGGAGGGGCAGGTGTCTGGATTTCAGAATAATTGCATAAATATGGAGATGGGACTGAAGTCAAAACACAACATCAAAGCCCTTACGGCTTAGGGCCAGGGTATTTGAGAGACCACCTACTTCTATATAATCTGAAGCATCCCCTTTGGAGAGGGCCCTTTTACAAGTGCCGTTGCCCAAGGAGGTGGGAGGGGCAGCAGCAGCAGCAGCAGCAGCAGCAGCAGCAGCAGCAAGGAACAGGGCCTTCTCAGTGGTGACACCAACCTTATGGACTTCCCTCCCTCTTAGCTTACAAACTGCTCCCTCCTTAGAGGCATTCCAGCGGGGCCTATTTCTTTTTAAATTAACCTTCCGAGGTCATGGCTCTTAGTATTAGACAGCTAAGTTTTAATATCTTGGACCACAGGTTTTTGACCATTTTATATGATGTTGCTGCTGGCTTTCTGTACTGTTTCTTTTTTAATTGATTTTAGTGTGATTTTCATAATGTTTTTCTGTTGTTATTTATTGTTTAAAATTGTCTTATGATCTTCTGGAAAACTGAAAATGGCTGAAAATAACTGGAAATGCCTGTTAAATTGCCATTTATCACCGAACTGAAGATTGGGGAGGCCTGCAGAGGGTTGCGCAGGCCTCCCTGAAGCCCCCACAAGCCCCAGTAAGTAACAAATTTTTCCCTATTTTTTCCCTTTTTCCCTATTTTTAGCTCCATACTATGCATGTGTCCTCTGGTCCGATGCGTCCTACGGAGCGAAAAATACGGTAATTTTATCCTTTGATAATGCTCTCAACATGGAAGGGCGAAATGTTAGGAAAACCCAACATCGTTGACCGTGGTCTTTATGCCCAGCAGAATACTGGACATTCTAATATTCAGAGGGAAAGGCAGAATACAAATCTTTTATTTAAATACACACCACCACCCCCGCCGTGCAAAACAAATTCTGCCTTAGCTCCAGCGGGTAACAGGGCCCTTATTATACCATGATACTTTGCCAGATATTTGTTTTTCCATGAAAAGAGCTGTGAGTCCAATATATCTAGTTCACAGGAAAGAAACAGCAGCTGCATTCTAAATATGGTGCTGGGCATGTGTAGGAAGGAGAAAGAGACTTGAAGACAACAGGTAACACTTGATGCAGCTCAGTTATTGCCTTGCTTTGAATTACAGCTACAGGTGCAGAGTGAAGCGATACTGCTAACAACACTGACAGATCCAGCTGCTGAAATTCTTATCCATCATCTCTGTACTGGACTATTTACTTTTTGGACAAAGACTTTTATAAGCTAAATTGATTTTTCCATCAATTAACGACCCGATCGTGCATAAAGCTGCTCCTGCGGAGTGTGTGCTCCACAGGCGTCGAGTGTCATAAACGTGCCGTAAAGCGTGTTTTTGACAGCCGGGGAGTAAGAGCTGCTGGCATGGAGGCCAGCAGTCCTAACTCCGCCTCATTCCAGACCTTGCAGCTGCCAGAGCATGTAAGTCCTGCACCAGCCGGTGCAGGGGCGGGGGGAGGGTGGGCTGGGTGGCGAGGGAGGGTGGCCGTTGGCTGGCCCAGGCCATGAGGGGGGCAGGGATATCAGCAGCAAGCTCCACAGATATCCTGTGCCCATTCCCGGCCTGGGCTGCCCTGGATGTATGTCAGATTCAGAGCTGACGTACATTTGAGGAGGCCCATTGGGGCCAAGCAGCCCTACACCCGGGGAAGGGGACGAACATCCTCTTCTCCCGAGGTGTTCCTGGGCCACGTTGGTGCAACCTGGGAAGGGTGTTAGATACTGCGGCCCTAGGGGGCCTTATCTTCAGAGCTTCTTGGCTGTGATGGAAGAAGGGAAGGACAACACCACTCCCACCCCTGAGAATGGGAAAGGGATCCTTCTTTTTATAGGGTTAACCTGAAAAGAAGAAAAGAGACAAGAAGAGTGGGAAGAATCCTGGGAATTCTATACTGTATTAGTGCAGCCTATGTTACAGGTAAGTGAGGCTGCTCAGAATGTGAGGCGCTCCACCCCCACCTGCGCTCATGAGCACGTGACTGAAGTTTCATTTTCCCCAATTTGGCTCCAACTCTGCTCCATCCCCAACCTGCTCGCTACAGATATGGTGTTATAACTCCCAAAGTTTTAATAGTCTTAAAATGGAGCAGAAGCATCGTAATGCCTGGTGCCCTGGTGGCCTGGGCACCAGGTGCTGCTTCAGGGGGGCCGGGATTTTGCGGGCCGCTTACCTTTTTTTGTTGTTGTTGCTTCTTCGCAGCTGAGATGGCTGCGTTTTGGCCCTCCCGCCCGCCCTTGCTCCATTTGGCTCCAAAAACGGAAGCCAAACGGCAGGGGGGGTGATTGCAGCCACGCGCTGACGTCACGCCCCCACGTCACGTGGGCGCCGTCACGTCTGCGGCCCCCACCATGTGGGGGCGCTAGCACACCTCTGAAATGGAGTTTAATTAGTCTCATGTTGATCACTAGATGCTGGACGTGATCTCAGATGACACCCAGGGCTTGGGGATGAAGAAGAGATAATTAAGTATTTTTTGTCTTTGTAAGTCGCCTTGGGTCCCTTGGGGGAGAAAGGCGGGGTAAAAATGCTGTAAACAAACATACATAAATATGACTGTATCCTGATTTGAAGAAAATTTAAACGTTCAGCAGTAACTATGTTCTGCCTCAGTTTGAGTTTTTGCAGAATGAGGATTTGTGTGTGTGTGTGTGTGTGTGTGTGTGTGTGTGTGTGTGTGTGTGTGTGTGTGTGTGTGTGTGTGTGTGTGTGTGTGTGTGTGTGTGTGTGTGTGTGTGTGTGTGTGTGTGTGTGTGTGTGTGTGTGTGTGTGTGTGTGTGTGTGTGTTAGTTAAAGAGTAGTGGGAGATTGAAAGAGAATGATCCATGAGACCTCAAGATTACCTTAATAAATTAATTGAAATAAGCTTCCGTTTTAACAGTTGGCTCACTTCCCATGCATGTGGTAGGTTTCAGAAACCACATTCATTCAAATCAGGATAAATTTGAAAGACTGAGCATTAGGATGTGGGAGGAAGGTTTCTTCAGTCATGAGACCACTTGTGGCTGAGATCTCATGTGAGTCATATGAACATTCGTGCTGTTGCCCATCTCTGGCAAATTGAAAGGAAAAGATAACAGGAGGGAGGGAGAAGATCAAGCAGAGGACAGAAGAACATGGGAGAAGTCAGGTGTGGAAATGCCTTCAATCCTAGGTGCAAATGTTGCATGGAGGTGGAAGGCTCATTCCAGGGAGGCAGTACTCAACCTAGCGGAGTGGAGTGGACATCAAAGGTATGTAGTACTCCAGCAGGCCTCAGCTGTGTGATGTTCCTTTGGGATATGGGCAACATTTCCCAAGGATGGTATACAAAAGATTTCCAGATCAGAATCTCAGTAGCTAAATTGGTCCCATAACAGAGGGTGTGTTTCAGAAAGTAGGATGTCTGTCACTCTGACAGGTATAGTGTGTGTGTGTGTGTGTGTGTGTGTGTGTGTGTGTGTGTGTGTGGAAAGAGAGAAGAGAGAACTTTTATAGTGTACTGCGTACTAACTCCTGGAGAGGGCAGAATGTGTGGATCTGTGCACACAGCGAACCATTGCACCTCTTCAAAGTTCCCTGTCAGCGAGAGCAAGGTCTCCCATTGTCAATCTGGGATAGAGGGAAGGTTTTGCCTTCCCTTCAACAGTGTCCCCAGCAGTAGGCCTTTAGTTTTCAAGTAGGGTGGAAGTACTCTACATGTTAGCTTGCAAACACATGTTGCCACATCTGCATTGGTTAAAATAATGCAGGGGTGGGGCAGGGGAGAATTGGGAGAATTGCAGGGGAGAATTGGCCAACAGGAGGGATACTTTACCTCTCCTATGCCTTCTGATTTTCACCTGTCAACTCTCTAGGCCCCTCCCATCTCTGTTTCCTTCTGGTTTCTGGCTAGGAGAAAATGCCTTGGGAGCATTTGCAGAGAAGCATTTGCAGACCTACTATATCTCTATGGTAGAATGGAAAGCAAACAAAATGTGCGCTTAAAAAGTGTATGTGAGTTAATGGACCAAATGGATCTAAGCACATTTTAATATAAAAATGCATACATATAAGCCTACAAGTAAGCAAACTGCTGTTCTCTATAAAACCTGCAATGTGTTGTTACGTGTATGTCGCAATGTGTTGTGCATATTTGACAAGGCTAGTATGGATTACCCTAGCGCGTGACCCCCTTAGGCACGGGGCCCAATTGGGAGGGATTGGTTCAATTGTGCTTAAAGCCGGCCCTGCTCAAACCTTCCCCTGCATTCCGCTATGGGGGAAGGTCAGTAAACAACCAGTGCAAACAAGCCCTATGTCAGAAGAGCGCAGTGTTTTGTGTCTGGGCTGCTGTTTGCCTAAGGTAACTAAACATGTTCCATTTGCTGCCATTGGTTGTAAACATGTGTGGCGTCACTAGGGCGCGCGCGGCCCCAGGGTGGGGGCGTGCCCGTGTCACTCTAATGGCCCCCCCACAGCTCCTAAATGTTAATTTGGTGTGGTCGCGAGTCCGCGCGTGATTTTTGGGGGTGCAACTCGACGGGACGCTGCCCCGGGTGCCCCCCGACTCTGCCCCCCCGCCACTCAGACCTGTGCTGGATTTTTCTGTTGCAGCCGGCTCCAGGGACGTCTTCCCCAGCCGGCTGTCCTGGGCCTTCTGACGAGGCCCACTGTGTCAAAACGTAATTTATAACATTTTTCGCGCATGCGCAGAACATCGTCTGAGGGCCAAGGGCTGCCCTTTTCCCTCAAACGGTCTGCGCATGCGCGAAAAACGTTATAAATTATGTTTTGACGCAGTGGGCCTTCGTTAGAAGGCCCGGGAGGACGCTCCGAGGCCTTCTCCTGGCCTCGGAGGCTCCGGAGGGCGACGCGCGCAGCGGAGGTGACACTCGTGGGTGCGCGCGTCACCCTTCTGTGCGCGTCACCCCACGGCAGTCCGGCCCCCCGCCACACTCTAGCGATGCAGGTGGTAACCTGCAATCTGAGTTTCACTTGAAACAGGAGGACACAGGTCCAAAACCTGTCTGAATGCTTGGGCTCAGTCCTGGAATATGTGAAGTATATGTGCAAAGAAGAGGTCCTCTAAGCATGTACTGAATAGATTTTCCACAGTGCTGAATAAACCTTGCCTACTAGATGAGATGCAAGTTGGACTATGTGGCTTCCTGGCAATCTTGAGTCCCATTTCATTTTTCTTTTTGAAAATTAACAACTGCTGATTATTGAACATCTTGTAATCAAGTGATTTCCAGGGTGCCTGATGGAAGTTTCATATGAAAGTTAATAATTGATCCAACATCAGGTATACATTTATTTATGTTGTGTTCTTAGACAATCATTACCTCATTTGTTTCTGTTGGATCCCAATTCTTTTATTAAATCTAGAAAATTCCTGCTTTCTTCCCCTATCTAAGCAAAGAAGGGATCTCCCATTTGGAAATGCCACATCCTACCTGAATCTGGAGAAGTTGAGTGAAGGTTCTCACTCTACAGTATACAAGGGGATCAGCAGGTAAGTGCTTTTACCTGAGAAGTCTCCAGCACTTCTCCATTAATTGTGTATCAGGAATTAATTGAATATAATTAGTTTAAAATCTCAAGCTAATCTGTGATAGATAGTAATTTTAGAAACACACTGGAATTAAAAAATTAGGTAAAGGTATCCCCTGCTCGAAAGCCAGTTGTGTCCGACTATATGGTGCAGTGCTCATCTAAGGCCGAAGAGCCAGCGGTGTCCGAAGACACGTCCATGGTCATGTGGCCAGCATGACTCAACACCAAGGCACACGGAACACTGTTACCTTCCCGCCGAAGCAGTACCTATTTATCTACTTGCAATTTCTTGCTTTCGAACTGCTAGGTTGGCAGGAGCTGGGACAGGAGACGGGAGCTAACTCCGTCACGCGGCATTGAGGTCTTGAACTGCTGTCCTACCGACCTTCCAGTCTGCAGTTCAGTGTCTTAACCATTAAGCCACCATGGCTCCCTAAATATTTAAAAAAAAAATTGCAGAGAAGCAAATTGCTAAGGGCCAAGCTATATGTGATGCTGAATGCATCAGCATGTAGTTACAGGTTTAAGTTTATTCAGCTGCACATAACTGTAATTTGGCTCAAGACTGCAGCGTGGAGGAGGGGGTGTTTAACCTTTAACCTCTGTGCTGTTTTCCCACTGAAAATGGCCTCTTTAAAGAAGCCATTGTAGCAAATGGAACTTTCGGGTTAAATAACTGCTTCAGAGAGGCAGCATGCTTCATTTTCAGCAGCATGGAGGTAGACAGTTAAATATCCTCTCATCCATGCTACAGCCCCAGTCCAAATTGCGGTTCCATGTAGCTACTGCTTACATTTGCAGCCCAATCCTATTCAAAGCCCCGCACTCGGATGCAGTGGCGCTGGGGCTGGCTCCGCTGTATTCAGCGTGGGGCCAGAGGTCTCCTCGAGCCCCAGCAGCCTTATGTTGAGCCCCAGCAGCCCTATGGGGCTACTTGGAGGCGCACCTACTAAATGACCAGCACAGCTTCGAGCAGCCCCATGTCAGGCTTTCAAGCCTGGGATGTGGGTTAGGATTTGGCGGAGGCCTCCTCTGCTGAGCCTGCCCCCACCCCAGGGCCTAGTTTAGTGGTTTGCACTCAATAATTTATCTCTTTCTTATGTGAAATAGCAGTACTTTGCAAAAAAAAAAAAGGGGGGGAGGAAACAAAACGAAAAGTCCCCCCTCCCTGGCAGGAAACAGGATGTAATTAAAAGGCAATTTCTCAGTAATGTTATACCCTGCTGAACAGAAAGTGATTAGAGGCTGTGAGGAGGAAGCTAATGATTAAGGCTGCAGATGAACTTGACTGAATGGGACTTGTTTCTGTGTAAACACTATGGAAGGATAACAGGCATTGAAGCAAGCATTGCCATATAATATAGTGCTATAATAAGGCGGTGTGGAACTTTAATTCTGTTTACAGCTGACTGTGAAAGAGCAATGCCTCAGCAGAGCTTAGAGGCCTTAGTGTAAAAACAACCCCTGAAGACCTGGCTCTGTGTGCATGTTGACCAGAGTGGGTGTTTCATCTGCAGACAAGGAAGTGAGGATTTATTTCTGGATCTGAAGAAGGCAGATGTGAGAAAGTGTAACTCCGTTCATTCCCAGTAGAAGAGTGTGAAGGACAGTTTGTTATTAGAATGTGTGTGTGTATGCATGGATTGATAAACCAATAAATGCAGTAGCTGCTCAATCTAGAAACAAGCAATAATAACCCAAGGTTTGCAACTGTGAAGAGAGATCCTGTATGTACACAGTTTGTATTCTCATAGACCCTGTGTTCTCATAGACCCTATACATAAGACTAGTGAACGTGTGGACGTTGGGGATGGGAGGCTATCAATCCCTCCCTCAGTCTATATGTTCAGTGTACAATGTAGTGGTTCTGGTGTTGGACTTTGAGCCTATCCTTCCCCCCCGCCAACGCAGCCGCACCAAAAAGGGGCACGCTCTATCCAGTGGGGGGGAAGGACAGTGGATCAGGAGGCTTAGAAGGGGAAAGGGGAATCATTTCCCCTTACCCCTCCATAAGCTATTCAACAATGGGTCTCCTCCTCAGACATGTGCCGCTCCATCGCTGATGCAAATCCAAGGAGAGGAAAGGGACGGGGAGGTTTGGAAAAGAGGGGATAAGATCCGGCACGTACCATTCCTGCCGGATCCGCCTCCCCACTCCCTCCTCCCCATCCAGTTTAACTCCCTCCCTGCCCCTACAGGGTTGTACAAAAGGAGGGAAGAATCATGTACAGCACGGAATCATTTTAACTGAGGTTGGACAAAGCAGAAGCAGCCTCGTTTGGACTTAACTGTGCTGTAACTTGTGGAGCAGACTGTAATATACGGGTGTGCATCAGTTATGCTTTGTCCCACTAGAATCTATGGCCAGCTGGTAGCTTTGAAAGTCATCAGCCTGAAGACCCAGGAGGGGGTGCCTTTTACAACCATAAGAGAAGGTAAGAAACAGAAAGTGACCCCGGAGCTTAATCTGTGTCAGGGCTCAGCCTCTGGATCTGTGATCAGTACTGGAGACAAGTCTTGTAATATGGAAAGTACTGTAACAATGATGAAAACTGTCTCTGAGCATGCATGGAGTACTGTACCTTTCCCTTATCATCAAACACTTTCACCTACATAAAATTAAGGAAGACTCCCAGTCAGATGTCATTGTGCCTCGGCCGGCAGACTTGAGCAGTTCTTTTTTTTTTTTTAAGAAATTATGCACTGACACAGGTAAACAACCCAGGCTGCTTTCATTGCTAACTTTTGTAGTTAAATTTATAAACATAAAATATTCTTAAAAGGAGCTTTTGCATGCAAGCAATAAGACCTAGTGGTTTCAGACTTGAGTGTTCAGAAGTTATTCACAGGGAGATATTTACCAGTATATAAGCATATGGACATGTTTATATAAACATATAGGCACCATCCTTAAAAAAATAATTAAAACGTATCAACAGGTTACGTATCCGTGGATTCAACCAACTGTGGATCGAAAAAAATAGAAAAAAATATATACCACCAGCAATCTCTGACAGATTGTTTCCCCTGGAAGATGTTCTACGAATAGAACGAAACGTTGGGACCTTTCCCCTTGTGCCTCGGATAATTTGATTCTGCTTTTACCGCGCAAGCGGCTGCCCCATCGGGAAACCCGCGGCGTGTTGGACAGTGATTTTAAATTGTTTGAGTCCTTTTTTCACATGGCGTCAAGACCCGTAAATGTGAGACATTTGTATGAAAAAAATAAAAGGTTATTTTTCTATAGGCCGTCCTATGATGTCCCTCTGCCCCCCATTTCAGTACCGAGTGTCGTTACATAAACATTGCCTGACCACCTAGAGGTGCCTCCTTGCCCTGAAGTGAGGGCGTGCGTGTCACCCTAATGACCCCCTGCAAACCCCAAACATTTTCCGCGCTGCCACCTCCCACTGCTTCCGGAGTCTCCGAGGCCGGGCGAAAGCCTCGGAGCGTCCTCTTCGGCCGGCGATCCAGGGCCTTCTGACGAAGACCCAATGCGTCAATACGTGAAGTTTTAACTTTTTTGCGCATGCGCACATTTTCTGAGGGCATTTTGCCCTCAGAAACGTTCTGCGCAATTGCGAAAAGGTAAAACTTCACATATTGACTCATTGGGCCTTCGTCAGAAGGCCCTGGATCGCCGGCCGAAGAGGACGCTCCGAGGCCTTCTCCCGGCCTCGGAGCCTCCGGAGGGTGACGCAGGCAGCAGAGGTGACGCACGTGGGTGCACGCGTCACCCTTCTGCGTGCGTCACCCTCCAGCGGTCCGCCCCCGCCACGCTACAGCAACGTCGGTGCCTCCTTGAGACTGGAGTAAGCACTGGGGAGACAAGCCTCGGTTCATACTGCCAGTCACCTTCTCCACAAACCTCGATGAGTCCATGCTCCGCTTTTCCTACTGCCATGCCCCTTCCCAGGGGACATGGATTTCACTTCGAGGAAAGGCTGTCCGTGTGAGGATACGCATGTGAAAGCAAGGGTGCACCAGGCGCCCCAGCGGCCACTTCCAAATGGTGGGCGTGGCTGTCCAGCCCCCGGAGCAGAGTGGAGGAGCTCAGTGCCTGCCTGCCCGCCTGCCCACCCACCTGAGGTGGCTCTTTTGCGGGGACTTGAGCATCCACAGATTTTGGTAACCGCCTGGGGTCCCGGTAGGGCCTCTGAGAGGGGGGTTAAGGAGGTACAATCGTACCTGGGCGAAAATGGGTCAAAAAAGGGGCCCAGGAGCAAAAAAGGGGGCCCCAGGAGCCAAATTCACATGAAGGGAAGGGGCCCAAAAGAAACTTTGTACCCCGTGGTAAAATTCCTCTGAGTGGCCCTGGGTCCTGGAACCAATCCCCCGCGATACTGGGGTGACTGTATTTACACTTTCTTTAAGTGCATCACATTTGTGTGTATGTGTCCATCCCTGCACGCACATATATACCTGTTTCTCTTTTTGTTGATGTGGTGTCATGCTATTTTGAAGGTCTACTTTTCCTCCCTGCCTTTTTATTGTTTTTGCTAGGAGAGGCCATAGCACTACTAGGCAATATGTCTGCAGTTTTCTTGATGTCTCTGATTTATGCCTTTGAAACACAGTAACTACGGTAATTCTCTTAGACCTTTCAATGCTTCCACAGATGTAACATCCAAAACAGCTTGTTTAATTTACCATTAAGATGATTGCTTTTGCCGGCCCTGATCCAGTGGAATTATAACTGTTTCCTATATTGAGCAGAACATCACCCCACCATGCCAGCTTGTGGAAAGATTAAGGCTGGATTCACACTACACGAATCCAGGCACAGATGCCTCTGCCCCTGCCTCTGCCTACGCGCTTGGAGCTGGGGAGTGTCTTCCCGCCTGTTGTCCCTCCTGCTGTCCCGCCTTCTTAAGAAAGCGCAGCTTACAGATTGGAGGTAGTTCTGATTAGCATGCAACCACTCTCCTCCCCCTCTCATGCGATTGGTGGCTGCAGTAGCTCCGCGAACCCGCCCTCAAGCTCCGCGAACCCGCCCCCTCAAAAGATGGGTTTCCCCATCTTGTACAAGGGAGAGCGCAGCTGCTCTGCTTACTTCCGAAATGCTGTCAAAGAGCTCCGCACATCTCTGTAACGCGCCAGGATTCGTGTAGTGTGAATCCAGCCTAAGGCCTGCGGAGAGAGAAGCTCCTGAGGCTCCCGTTTGTTTGTTTTTCCCATTTCGGACTGCCATGTCATAGCTGGTCCTGGATGTTATTACACATCCCAGAAATTACCAGCACAGTGAATTTTGGAACAGGATTGAATTCTAATCTAAATAGGTGATTTTTCATGCCAGCATCTGGGCTGACCTTTTGCTAGACCTAGAATTGAGAAACCCCAAATTGTTGACGTATCAGGTAGTTTGCTCACTTTCTCATGGGGCACAATTTGCACTTTGTACCCATTAACAAGAAAAGCAGTAGGTGAGTGGTGGAGGGGTTAACTGCTCTGTCACGTTCGAAGTATTCCTTCTGCTTAGGAAGAACACAAATCCTTTACAAAAAAAAATTGATTAAAATTGTTTACAATTTTTATTTTTAAAATGTGTATCCTGCCCCTAGATTCAGGGTGACTAGCAGCATACGCAGTTAAGACATTTTAAAAAATCACATTACAACAAAGCCAATCAGTAGCAACAACAAAGCAAAAAACAGGGGAGAAAAATAAAAATCACTTTTCAAGCAGCCTTAGAACAAGTTAACAACAGCCTGTGGAAATAGTTGGAATAGTTCAGCAGCAGAATGAGTGGTGGTGAGGGCACATGTCAGACTTCATAGGGCAGGGTAATAATGATAATAGACATACTGTAGAACATAAAAATTAATCTGGGTAACGGATTAAGAGCACAATCCTACCTAAAGAAACACCGGTGGAGCTCCCTCTCCGCCGGTGTTGGGTGTCACAAAAGTGCCATAAAGCACTTTCGCAGTACCCAGAGAGTAAGAGCAACGGTGCCAAGGCTGGTGCTGCTTACTCAGGCTCTGGCTGCCAACCCGGCCACCGGACACAGGTAAGTCCCGCGCTGGGCGATGGGACGGGGGGGAGGGAGGGACGGGAACATTGGTGCCGTGCTGTGTGCCGATATCCTAACTCTCTTCTGGGGCCTGGCCGGCCTTAAACCGGTCTCCTTGGTTGTGCGCCAGCTAAATAGCTGACATGCATCTGAGGAAGCCCATTGGGGCCACCAGGGCTTACACCGGGGAAGGGGACAAACATCCACTTCCCCCAAGGTGAGCCTCGGCCCAGCCAGTACGGGCCGTGGCTGGCCAGTGCAACTTGTGCAAGATTGGGCTGTAATTAATCTAAAAACACAATCCTGACATTGCCAAGACCAGAAATCCTGGGTAACGGAATTGTTTAACATTCTCTGGTTCCAGAAGGTCAAAAATGGCATCTCTCTATAGCAATTTCTCTGCATACTTCTGGGAGGAGCACAAATTCTGACAAGTTACAACTCCTGCTTCAATTTCTAAGAATGGAGATTACAGTATCTCAGGCAGTTGAATTTCACCAGGTTACCTTGCAAGGCATGCTGTTAACTGCTTCCTCTTTTCGCTGGTAACAGTCCATGGTCTGACTACTGTTTGTTTCTTTAGCATCCCTCCTCAAAGGTCTAAAACACACCAATATTGTGCTCCTTCACGATATCATCCAGACTAAAGAGACCCTGACATTAGTCTTTGAGTACATGGTGAGTTGCTTTTCTCCAGCTTATGATGGAATTGTGAGCCATCGCATGAGTCAATAAGCATGTGATCATATTTTTGAACAATGCGTTTTATAATGATGTGTAAGGAATGAGTACATCACAGTGACTGGTGCTTCTTGCTTGTTTCCCCCTTTAACTTCTCTACAGTAACAGCCATGGTTTGTGTTTGTTTTATTTGCACTAAAACTTTTGAGAACTGTGTGATTTGTAATTACCATGACAACAGATTTGTAACACTGCCATCGAGCCACTGATCTAGTTCACAAACTAACAGCCCAGTCCTATCCAAAGACCTATGTTCGGATGCTGCGTCGTCGGGGCAGACTCCTCTGTATCCAGCATGGGGTTGGAGGTCTCCTCGAGGGAAGGGGATGATTGTCCCCTTCCCCCATGTCGGGTCCCAGCAGCCCCTATGGGGCTACTCAGAGGCATGCCAACTAAATGGCCAGTGCGGCTCTAAGCAACCCTGTGTTGGGCTTTCAAACCCAGGACAGGGGGAGAGGATTCAATGGAGCCCACCCCCCCAGGCCCCTGCCTGAGTGGCGTTGCACGCCCTCCCAGCGCCTGGGGTGGGGGGCGGGGGCCAAGCGCCCCAGGAAGTGCCGTGGCGTGAGCGCACCGCCCAGGACCTGCCTCTTCGTGTGAGAGGAGAGGAGAAGCGCCGCGGATGCTCGGAGTCGCCTCCATTCCGGGGAAAAGTGTCCTCCCACGTGTGAGAGGAGAGGAGACCTGCCACTGCACGCCGCCCAGGACCTGCCTTTGGTCCGGCGGCGGCAGCAGGAGGAGGAGGAGGGGAGTGTTGTGTGGGAGCAAGCGAGCATGCCTGCCCGCCTCTCCTTTCCCCTTCCCGGCTTCGTTGGTCAGCGGCCCAGCTCCCCTAGCTGGGCCGCTGACCGACGAAGCCGGGACAGGGAAAGGAGAGGCGGGCAGGCGCGCTCGCTCGTGCACAACACTCCCCTCCTCCTCCTCCTCCTTCTGAGACCTGCTGCTGCTGCTGCTGCTGGACCAAAGGTAGGTCCTGGGTGGCACGCAGCGGCAGGTCTCCTCTCCTCTCACACGTGGGAGGACGCTTTTCCCTGAAACAGAGGCGACTCCGAGCGTCCGCGGCGCCCCCCGGAAGCAGTGCGCCCACTCGGTGCCTGGGGTGCTGCGCACCAGGCCCCCTATGGTAAGGACGCCGCTACTTGCCTCCCTGCCGCCCGGCGAGGAGCTTACCTGCCTTGGCGGATGTTGCTCCTTTGCCAGCGGAGGCCTGCCGGCACTGGCCTCCACACCAGCGGGACTAGCCTCCACACTGTTGCAACGTGTTTTATGGCATGTGTGCAACAGTGCGGGGCCCAGTACCGCTGGCAGAGGCTGGCATAGGATTCGGTTGTAAGTAAAGCTCTCAACAAAATCTCCCTGTCCGTCTGCTCACCATGCATTGAGCATGTGTTCTCGCAAAAGCGGGAATGCTATTGGAGGCACTAGGTGGTAAATGGGAGCATATGTAGATTTTCCTTTCCTCAGCTTGCCATCCTTTGACAATTCTCTGGTAAAACCTTTGTGGGATTGATGACTTCTGACTGGTCGCATATTTTTAGAAGAATATGGTACTGTATCAAGACTGTCAAGGCCCAAGGTGGAGTGTACTGAAAGACCTGGGTTTCAAGCCCATTTCCATGAAGAATATTTTGAGGTGAAATTATAGATCACACACACTTGATGTTTATGCAACCTTCCCCAGTGTCTGTGTGTGGTGTCTTGATCTTGTGAGATTAGTTGGAACCTGTTGGAAGCCATGTTAGAACAGAAAAAGCAGACCCAGCCCAAGGCCCTCTGGTACCTGAGACCAAGGTCAGGAACTGCTTCTACCTCCCCACAATTGGACTAAATAGATCTTAGATATAGATACAAGATAGGTGTTGTAATTAGACAAAAACAGATCTTAGAGTCCGAGGCAAAAATGAAAATCAATAAAAGTGCAATGCGACTAGCTACAGTGTTTCCCAAACTTTTTTGACCTGCGGCTCCCTTGACCACTTGTGACCATTGGCGTTACATTATGGCATTACCACTCCCCATTACATTATGTTGATGTCTGCCAGTTGGCATTGCACTGTTTTCTGAGAGGATTCCGTGACACTCTGCGGCTCCCCTGGCTGGGTTCCGCTGCTCCCTGACCCTTGGGAGCCACGCCTCCCAGTTTGGGAACCACTGAGCTACACAGTTCCTTCCTGAACTAGAACTTACGTAGTAGCTGTGTGTCATTCTTTCAGCATCTCCCTTAGCTTGGGAGATGGACTGGATCCCACAATACACAGGCTGAGCCTGCGAGTGCCAGAATCAATGACAGCCCAAAGCAGCTTCGTGCTCATTTACCTTAAGTAACCTTGGTTAGGGGTGTTAATCTGCCTTTATGATTGGCAGGTCAAGACCACCTGAGCCTCCCTACCTGACCTCTGACCTGGTCAGATGGGCTGAAGCGCCCAAAGGACTGAGACATGCCAGTCTTGGCAGGTGGGCTGGCTAGGATCTGTGGCTCATCTACAGCCAGACAAAGAAGATGAGCAATATACAAAAAGGGGTGGACCATGTAGCCAATGTGGCGAGTTCAAAATGACTCAGCTGAGCCTCTTTCATGTTAAACCTATCTAGGGGATCCCCTAAGAGAAATAAGGAGCAAGAAGGGGGTTTATTTTAGTCCACTATTTTAATCAACTAATCACTAATCAACAAGGGCCTTGCATGAATATTGTGCAGATACTGAAAATGTGGTTGACTTGAGGCACACTTTGATGAATTCTTCAGGCAGGCTCTCGGAGGATTGGATTTTCTGTTCTCAACTCTGTTTCTTTCTTTCTCTCTTTCATGTTTAGCATACAGATTTAGCACAGTACATGACCCAGCATCCTGGGGGGCTTCATCCTCTTAATGTCATGGTAAGTTCTTGGGAGGAAAAAAACCAAGTACCAGTTCTTAGTATATGCAAAGGGAATATGCCAAGAGCAAGGGTAGTTAGTGTTGTCTGTGGACAGGGGAGACGTCAAATTTGCTTATCATTTAGTTAAAGGCTGCAATCCTATGCACACATATCTGGGAGTAGAAAACCCATTGGACAGAGTGGGACTTACGTATTTCAGAGTAAGCATGTATAGGATTGTGCTGTTAGTTATGGTAATTATTGCTGTGGGCCACTGACCAGCCATTTCTTTTGGTAGCTTATTTATTAATACAGTAGATTTTTATCCCACCTTTCCCCCACTTATGTGGGCACCCAAGGCAGCTAACAAAAAACATTCTAAATCTTCATTAAAAGAATTTTTTAAAAAATCAATACAGTACATAAAACAAAGCGATCAGCACACATAAAACCATAGTGAGAGAGCAATAAAAATCAGCAAATTAAAAGCAGCTGTAAAAATTGTGTTCAAGACGAAGTAGGCACATAAAAGCAGAGCAGCGATGCACAATAAAACCAAGCAATAAACAATAAATGGTAATGAAATTACAACAAAGGCAACAATAAGAACAAGCAGCAGTAACACATTAAAACATTCAGGCAATAAGCAGCAGCAAGGCCAGAGTCTCATACCGTATCCAAATCATAATGAAAATGCGAAACGAAACAAATGTTTTCAACCCGTCAGAATATTTCAAGGGAGGGAGTCATTCATAGGTCACATGGGATTCCCTAACTGTGGCACTATCGCCGAGAATAATCACCGTCACCCCTCTGATCTCCATTGGGAGTGGCACATGCAAAAGGACCCCCTCGGAGGGTCTCGGGGACAGGATGGACTGTTAGATTATAGCTAATAGCCCAGATGCCCAGTTGTTGTTCTCTAATGGCCAGCGGGGTGGCGCAGTGGGTTAAACCACTGAACCATGAGCTGTCGATCGAAAGGTCGGCAGTTTGAATCCGCGACGGGGTGAGCTCTCGTTGCTTGGCCAGCTCCTGCCAACCTAGCAGTTCCAAAGCATGTTAATGCAAGTAGATAAATAGGTACCGCTTGCGGGAAGGTAAACAGCGCTCCGTGTTCCAGCCGCATGCTAAGGCACTGCTGCAAGGAAAGTCACGCCGGCCACATGACCACGGAGGCGTCTTCGGACAACGCTGGCTCTTCAGCTTTGAAATGGGGATGAGCACCACACCCTAGAGTCGGACACGACTGGACTTAATTGTCAGGGGTCACCTTTACCTTAACTAACGGTTAGTAGATCATGTTTCTGAATGGGAGTCTCTGGGTCAGAGATGTCCCTGGACTGTATGGAGTGGGGAAAGTGATCGAAACTTGGAAGAGGCAACCCCCCCCCTCAAACTGGGGGAGGGATGGTTTGCTTGGTAAACTGTTTTTGTTAAAAAGTGGCATATAAATATTCTAAATCCAGCTCACGCTTCTTCTCCTGCCTTTCAAAGCCCTCCTTTGAAAACCCCTCCTTGCCCCTCACTATGTCTCAGCCCTCATATCCTGCTAAACTCCTGCCTGGGGCTTTTGCTCTTCATTTCACCATGAATGTTCCAGCATGAATGTTGAACATTTCAACATGTATTTCCCAAAGAAAAATACAAAATTATGACTAGGATCCAAAGAGGCATATGTGTGCACAAAGTGCTTCAGTGTGCCAAGGAGAAGCTGCTGGGTTTTTTTCCAGCCCAACCTGCTGTAACTCCCCACGTGGCGATGCAGCGGCGCCAACGTGGCTCCTGCTGAAATCCGCGGGGGAGTTTTGGTCTCCTGATGGCAACTTCTCAAGGCAAGGGAATATTTGTAAGCCTCTGCTGGCCTAGTGAATCTACCTGGACCTGGCACATGTCCACATGGACCTGTAAGAGCACATCAAGCCCGAGAAAGGGGTTACGTTTCAGCATGCACTGCTTCTGCCAAAACCACCCCCTTCCCGGTCATAATCCACCCTCCTTCCCATCCCGTCACTGCTGTGTTCTGCCCACCCCTCCCTCCCCCAACACGTACTTACTGGGGGGGGGGATCTTGAGTCTGCTGACATGCAGCGGCGGAACGTCGGTGGAGCGTGTGGAGCAGAAACTCCAGGCGCTCGGGCAGGAGGGTGCCATCGGGGGAACTCACCGAAGCGCCGGACTGGCCCTCCCTGGAGCCCATTCGGCTCAGAAATGAGCGGTAAACGGGTGGAGGGCGCGTCGACGGCACGTGCACAGGCCCCGCCCCCGTGCACCCGGCGCACGCCCATCATCTCTGCTGACACGTATTGCCGGCTGCTCTCTGTGGTGGCTAGCCCCCCCCCCACACACACACACGCTCTCACTTCATAGTCATTCAGCCTCATCTTCACTTAACAGAGAAAATATTTGCAAACCGTCCCAGGCTGCAGAGCACCCAAGTCCTGTGGTGTGTATGTATATCTTTACCTAAGAGGAATTGTCCTGCCTGGAGAAGGTTGAGCTCCATGGTTGACCTGGATTTCTGCCTAATCCAGCAGGTGAAACTGACCGGCTCAATTAGGGAGAAACCCAGATAAGCACACTTTTGAAGAGATACAAATATGAATATTTAGGGCCAAACCATATGTGACAATAAATGTATCATTGTATACAGTAGTTCATTGTATAGTTGGGTTTACTCGTGTGTAGGCACCAGAGAGGCTGCAATTTGAATCGGGACGACAATGGGGTGGTGAAGAGTACTTAACTCTTTACCGGCATGAAAATTGCCACTATGAAGCAGCAATTAGAGGCATTTTTAGGGTTAAGTTGCTGCTTGTGCAGAAGTAATCATAGCTATTATTCTTTCTCCACTATAATACTACTTCCATCTGACAGTGAAAGAGCAATGCCTCCACTGTGCTAAAGAGCGGTAGCCTGCCCCTTTAGCCTGTGCTATTAATTGAAAATAGTTTTCAGGATTCTTCTTTTTTCTTTTTCATATTGACTCTCTTTTGTACCAAAAGTTCCCTGTAGAGGTAGCTGGTTCACCGCTAACCAATGAGGTCCGATTTTCCCTTTCTCTTCCTCAGATCTTTACTTTCCAGCTTCTGCGAGCCTTGGCTTACATCCACTATCGCCACATTCTTCACCGGGACCTGAAACCTCAGAACTTGCTCCTTAGCTGCCTTGGTGAGCTCAAGTTAGCTGACTTTGGTGAGTCAAAGTCTGACCAGACCAGGCATTGCTCCTGTCCAAAGCCACCAGCTTTTCTCTTAACAGATTGTCAGGAAAACACATTGCTGCAGAGAATCTATCTTTAGATTTCATCCTTCACTTTACAACAGGATAACTTAATTTAAATACCGGTAATTGCACATGTAGCTGGATTGAAACAATTTCACTTGAAATGAGAGTTTTTTTCACCAGAAAAGCCGCCAGAGGTGAAGGGCTCGTGACATCACATGGGGCGGGGCTTGTCACATCACAGGGGGTATCACGGGGGTGCTGCCCCCCCCAGAGGCTAGCCACGCCTCTGATCCTAACTAACTTTCCAGTGTTGATGCAGCTGTGCCAATGGGGCATGTGCTGCATGTTGTAGTGGGGGGGCAGTCACAGAGGCCTCCTCAAGGTAAGGGAATGTTTGTTGCAGCTGCATCGACGCTGGAAAGTTGGTTAGGATTGGTGTGTGTGTGTGTGTGTGTGTGTGTGTGTGTGTGTGTGTGTGTGTGTGTGTGTGTGTGTGTGTGTGTGTGTGTGTGTGTGTGTGTGTGTGTGTGTGTGTGTGTGTGTGTGTGTGTGTGTGTGTGTGTGTGTGTGTGTGTGTGTGTGTGTGTGTGTGTGTGTGTGTGTGTGTGTGTGTGTGTGTGTGTGTGTGTGTGTGTGTGTGTGTGTGTGTGTGTGTGTGTGTGTGTGTGTGTGTGTGTGTGTGTGTGTGTGTGTGTGTGTGTGTGTGTGTGTGTGTGTGTGTGTGTGTGTGTGTGTGTGTGTGTGTGTGTGTGTGTGTGTGTGTGTGTGTGTGTGAGAGGACAAGTGCAATATGTTTAGCATATATTTATTTCATTTAGCTGTATTTTAACAGCTGGCCCATTCTTGGATTTCAGTCTCTGAAACAGGGACACACATAATTCTGAAGACAACATTAATCTCCAATATCTACATCTGCAGGAAATCAGTACTGTATGTCAAAAATGCTATGTGATGAATTTAGCTCCCTGTTTAATATGGATGAAATTAACTTACTTTCCCATGTGCACAATCCCTTGGGCTCTCCACACTTAGCAGCAATTCTGCACACTTTAAGGTCCCTGCACCAAGTACCTCGTCTATTAAGATGGCCCAGAGACATTTAGAACAGTTGAGCGGGACCAGAATGCTGGGCACTTACTGCCTCATTAATGAAGCAATTCAGCAGGAGATACTGAGTATAACCAAGTTTAGTGCTAATGCAAGGAGGTGCAGAGCTTCCTCATACACCTTGGTCCCTTTAATCGGGCTCAGCCTAGCTGAAAAAAAGGGGGGTCCCCTTATCCAAAGCACCAAAAGCAAAATATGGTTCTTTCTGCACCCCTTGGTCACAATCCCTGGAGAAATCTCTCCCTTCATAGCAGGTTGCACCATCCTTGTTGTCATCCTCTCTGCAAGGCAGCTTCACCAAGCCTCAATCTCCCAGGCATACCATGGAGTTCTCAACTAGCCTGTCTTTCCTCTCTCCTTATTGGCATGTTAGTGGCTGCACCCAATTCCCCATCCTTCCTGTTTTGCTGATTCTCTTTCCTGGTTCCTAGTTGCCCTGGCAACCAGGGTGGGGCAGTAACAAGCAATCTCCTTCTTCACAAGTAGGCTGTATGTGTCCACCCATAACTCTTGCTGTGTTTCTTCTGCCTTCTAAGCAGTGGTCTTCGCTCTACCATTGGCCATGTCAAAAGGAAGGTATTCTAACAGCCCAATCCTGTGTAAATATACGCGGCCAGTCGAAAGGGCTGGCTGCTGTATCCTAAAACCATTGCAGGCTGTCCCAGGGTTGCTAGGCCGCACCTCAGGAGATGGGGACATTCATCCCCTTCCCCGGGTGTAAGTGAGCCCAGGGCCTAGGCTATGGGCCTCCTTGGATGTACACTAGGTCCAGACCTGGCATACATTCGGGGAAGTGGTGTCATGCCAGCGCAGGCCAGGCAGGGGCTTGGGATATCACCGCCAATATCCCCACCCCCTCCCAGGCCAGCCAGCCAATGGTTCCCCTCCCTTGCTGCCCCGGTCTGCCCTCCTATGACCGGCGCAGGACTTACCTGTGGTGGCCGGAGTCAGGTAAGTTCCATGGCAGAGTGAGTGGTGCCGGCCTCCACGCCAGTACCGCTTACTCCCGAGTCATTTTGCAATGCTTTAGAGCATTGGAGCACGTGTTCCACTGCTCTAAAGTTACGCAGGATTGCGCAGTACTTTGGTTTAGCTGGGTGCCCAGCACTGCATACCCGGACAGCAGTCATTAAGACAAAATCACCTTAGATCCCAGTAAATGTGAAAATCTGACTGGGGAATTTGGTTGCTGACTCTGTGTTGACATGGGGGAGCGATAATGTTGGGATGGGGCTAAATAGGTGCAAGATGCTGTGAACTGAGATATTTGGGGCATTAGGAGGATTCATATTCAGACACTGAGGAGCCTATGGGACTTCCAAAGCAGGCTGTGTTTGGGAGACATTACATATTTTTCTATATTACAAACTGCTTTGAGAGCATTTACACCAAAAAGGTGCAGAAGAATTATAGTAAGTTGTCATTACAGTTAATTAATAGTCATATGGTTGAGGTTGGCACAACTGCCCGTGTGGTTTATTTTACAGTGACCTGGAATTATAATTTAATGTGTGATTTAAAATTGCTCTCCCCCCTCCCCTTTTTCTTTATTTTTAATTCTTGCAGGTTTTGCTCGTGCTAAGTCCATCCCCAGTCAAACATACTCTGCTGAGGTGATGACACCTGGGTACCGTCCTCCTGATCTGCTGCTGGGAGCCACTGATTATTCTTCTGATGTGGATATCTGGTGAGAACCAACTTTGGGGCATTGGACATGTACCAAACAAACCTGGACGTTGCTTTTCTCTTCTTCAGAACACTGAATTGATGACTGAAGTAACAAGAGTGCTTTTGGAGACCATCAGCTGAGTTATATCAGAATTAAATGTAGAATCTTGATACAAAGAATAAACTTTCTTGACTGTCCAGAGTAAATCAGGAATGGCATTTAAGGAATTTCAAGAGATGTGGCGAGTCTGATTTTGAAACATTCCCTTGGATTCCATGCTGAGTGCTAATGATATCCTTCACCTGACTTAGTGGTAATTGTTCTTTTTAAACTCTGCTCTTTGGTGAGATGGCGTTACCATCTAACCTGACTCAGCATACTGAGTTGCTCACTTGCTTGACAAAGTCTAGTATAATCCATTCTAGACGAAACGTGTTTTTAATTCTATAAAAACTTGTTTTATTTTTCTTTTTGGCCCGTAACTGTTGTTCGTTCTGAGATTATCATTGCGGGTCATGAAAATTTCAAATCATATTCAAGACTTCCTGCTTTTTCCTGGTAAAACCAGTTGTCCAACCCTGAGTACAGTCAGTTCTTGTTATCCGCTAGGGGTTAGGTTCCTAGAAAACCTAGTGGATACCAAATTAGCGGATACTGAATCATTGAACCTATGGGGAAAATGGGGTTAGGTTCTAGGGAACCCTCTTCGCCATCTACTATATGAACTTTGTGAACCTGACTCTTACTTTGAAGTCTATGGGCTGGGTGATAGCAGGGGCACCATCCAGTATACCACATTTGCTCTTTGTTATGAAACAATTCCTAACTCTAGATAATTATTATTCCTTCCTAACAACATTATGCAAATATAAAAGGTATTGTACAGTATCCTGGAAGCCCAGAGAGAGCACAAACAGTTCCCATTGTGTTGCAAATGGAATTCAGCAGAAAACACAAATACAGCAACTCCAGAAGAGAGAGATTACCTTTTACAGCAAATGCAGCAAGGCAGGGAAATATGGTCCCAGAGCAACGTGGAGACCTGTGAAAAAAAGCCAAGTACACACCCATGAGAACAATGGCCCGATACAGAGAGGTAGGTGGCAATTCTGCCCCTCGCAGATAAGCGAATTCGCAGATAGCGAATTTGCAGATAACTGACTGTATTTAATTTGAAAGGGACATGAGTTTTTGTGTCCTCAAACAAGCTGCATAGATTGGCTTCTCAGAAGTCCTTCTTGCAGCCACAGCATAGCTGTCGCCCACACATCTCAGACCATATCACATTATTGCAGCAACACAAGGAGGAGCTTGTTGCAGCGGCTCCCACGGAGCCAGAATAACATAAGGGGCTCATTTCATTGTTGACTCATTTCGTCTTTGTAAATCTTAAGTAACCAAAAGGGCAAAAATGTCTTCCAGGGCAGAAGTGATAATCTGCACTGCCAAAAACAGGTTAAGTTAGCTTTTTCTAATATTTAGATCAAGGGGAATGCTTTTAACATGCCAACGTGTTTGAGGTTTTCAAAAACACTTTGCTTTGGGTTAAAAATGTGGTTGAAAGTGTACATGTTGTTCTCGTTAATCTTAATCTGGGCCAGACATATTTTATCGTTGTATGTAGTGTCTGAATCGTCACTGGCTGAATAAAGAGAATACCATTTTTCTCTAGGGGTGCAGGCTGCATATTTGTTGAAATGCTTCAGGGTCAGCCACTGTTTCCAGGAGTTTGCAACACCTTTGAACAGTTGGAAAAGATCTGGGTGGTGAGTACATAATAATGCTGCATCTGGGAAATGGAAACAAAAATCATTAGCATCTCAAAGGGTCAGCAACCCTTTTTTAAAAAATATACAAGTCATAGTGATGGATGCTGGTTGCAGCAGAAAAAGAATTTGATCGAAAGCCTCAGTCCCAATGTGTGAAGTTTAGGGTTGTAGCCAATAAGCTAATCTATATTTGGCAACTTTCCTCCAAACACTAAGATAAATCAAAGTGACTTCCCTTTGATGCCTCCCTTGTCTCATCAAAAATTTAAAACCAATTAAAGTGATAGCAGGTTGAAGGAGGCACACAAAAGGGGAGTCGCTGCACTTTCCCTTCCCTCTTGTTCAACTCTTCTTTCACAGCATCATGTGGAACAGCATTCTCTTTTGACGAGCAACCAACACTGGCCAGCAGTACTGAGTTCTGTGTGCTTCTTTGCAAAAGCAATCAACAGGACCCAAACACACAGCCCTGTTTTTTTGATCAACTCTGCATTGCAATAGTTGTCACGTTGTTAGCATTAAGAACACAAGAACATAAGGAGTGCTCTGCTGGATCAGGCCACAAGGCCCATCTAGTCCAGCTTCCTGTATCTCACAGTGGCCCCACCAGATGCCTCAGGGAGCACAAGACAACAAGACACAAGATACCTATATACTGTCACCACTCCCTTGCATCTGGCATAAGAGAGAGCCTATTACTAAGACCAGGAAGTTGCTTATCCCCATCATGGCTTGTAACCTGTGATGGACCTTTCCTCCATAAATCTGTCCAATCCCCTTTTGAAGGCATCTAGGCCAGGTGCCATCACCGCCTCCTGTGGCAAGGAGTTCCACAGATGAATTACACGCTGGGTAAAGAAATATTTTGTCTGTTTTAATTCTCCCTCCACTCAATTTTAGTGGATGTCCCCTAGTTCTAGTGTTGTGTGAGAGGGAAAATTTAGTGGATGTCACCTAGTTCTAGTGTTGTGTGAGAGGGAAAATAATTGTATAAAGAAGTACTGTACACATTTTAAACTTTTACTGTTTAACTGCTTTTTCTGAGGGCCAAACTACACATGTGCCCAAACATGTGCCAGTGGTGTCGGTATAGGGGGGGCAGGGGGATGCAATGCTCCCGGATGACAACCGCAGTCTCCTCACAAGGAGGAGCCGCGGCGGGATTTTAGTGCTCTGTGGCTGCTTTTTTTTTCAGCCAGAGGGCTGCGTTTGCAGCCGCGGAGCATAAACGTGCCAAAACCAGCAAATTTTGGGGGGCCCTCCCGCCCTCCCTGAGTCCTGGAAGGCTTCAAATGAAGATTTCCAGGAGGGCAAGGGGCAGGGCAATGACGCGAAACATATCATCGGGGGGCCCCTCAGGGTGTGGTAGCAACGCAACTGACTTGTGCCCCCAAGATATGCTACCAACCACTTTTTTTTTAAAGTGCCTCCTTTAAAAAAAAAAAAAAAACAGCCACATGGGTCAGAACTGGGGTGGTGGGGACTGGGAAGAGGGAGGTTCATTCTGCTCAGTGCACCGTTTTTAGCTGAAAATCAGACCAGCCGAAGCAGTCATTTGCTCCCAAAGTGAAATCGCCACTTTGAAGAAAATCCCATGCTACAGCAGGGTGATTGGGGGGGGGGGGGCCCTGCATGCAGTGGGAAGACTGAACCTTGACGTCCCAACAGACACCAATTCTGATCAGGATTGCCAGTGTAGTTGTGGGATAGACTCTGGCATAGGCACTGCCTCTTATCTTTGGACCACAGACTACTGATTTCTATAGTTAGGGACTTCGCAAACTCTAAAAGCAAAATTCCTATTAGATTAAAATAAATTTTGGCTAGACTGAAGAGAATCTACTCAATTAATTTAAGCTTCCAATTGCCTTGACTGTATTGGCACGTACTGTGAATGCATTCTGGGAAATTCTTAATGTAAAACATATGCTGCATCTACATCCTTCATATATATAACATAAGAACATAAGAAGAGCCCTGCTGGATCAGGCCAAAAGCCCATCTAGTCCAGCTTCCTGTGTCACACAGTGGGCCCCACCAGATGCCTCAGGGAGCACACGAGACAAAAAGATACCTGTGTCCAGTCGCCACTCCCTTGCACCTGGCACAGAGAAAACCCACTTCTAAAAAAAAACCAGGAGGTTGCTTATGGCTTGTAACCTGTGATGGTCTTTTCCTCCATGAATTTGTCCAAACCCCTTTTAAAGGCATCTAGGCCAGGTGCCATCACCACATCCTGTGGCAAGGAGTTCCACAGATGAATCACACGCTGGGTAAAGAAATATTTTCTTTTGTCTGTTCTAACTCTCCCTCCACTCAATTTTAGTGCGTGTCCCCTGGTTCTGGTGTTGTGCAAGAGGGAGAAGAATTTCCCTCTATCCACTCTCTCCATCCCATGCATAATTTTATAAGTCTCAATTATGTCCCCCCTCAGGCGCCTTTTTTCTAGGCTGAAAAGCCCCAGACGCTGTAGCCTTTCCTCGTAAGGGAGGTGCTCCAGCCCACAAATCATTCTGGTCGCTCTTTTCTGCACCTTTTCCAATTCAACTATATCCTTTTTGAGGTATGGTGACCAGAACTGGACACAATACTCCAGATGTGGCCTTACCATCGATTTGTACAAAGGCATAATGATATTGGCCGTTTTATTCTCAATCCCCTTTTTAATGATCCCGAGCATGGAATTGGCCTTCTTCACAGCCGCCGCACACTGGGTCGACACTTTCATCGACCTGTCCACCAGCACCCCAAGATCTCTCTCTTGATCCGTCACAGATAACTCAGAACCCATCACAGATGGAGTTCCACAGATGGAACATAACAGGATGGAGCCTTTGGCAGCAGTCTTTAAATTGGTAGCCGTTATATGTGCCCAGGATTGCAGTCCTTGCTTAAAAGTACGTGTTGCTAATCCACGTCTGTACCTTAATCATAGTTGCTGTCCAGGACTGTACGTAGTATGCTACATGAAATCCATTACTTCTCTAATTCATTTCAGAAATGGTGTGTGTCCATTTCAGTGTGTCCAGAAATGGTGTGTATCCATTTAAGTCAATAGGAATTGTGTATGTAGCAAATAGAATCTCATGTTTGGTATAACCCTGACTTGAGTTCATTTGAATTGGTGCCATTTCCTTGGACTTTGCTTTATGAGTTTCCTTTGGAAATTCACCACGAGGAGGGAAAAACCATACTATTACACTTTGAATTTCAAATTATTTGCATTTTGTATTTCAACATGTGCAAGGCTGAAAGAAATATTTGGATACATATTAACCATATTTCAGTGCATTCAGAGTTTGAAGAACACACTTCAGGATGGAGCCACATAACAGCTGCAGTTCCAAAGACAAACAATATAAGGAGAGTCGGGTCTTGCATCTTTTATTCAGCCTGTAACAAAAAGCTTGCTTTATGATATCTCATCTTTATTGGCATGCATCTGTTTGCTTGAGGGCAGAGTCCTAAGGCGGACTCAGACCACCTCATCAAGATGCAGCATTTCTGAGGCCCAGTTTGTCTTTGAATTGTGCCCTGAATTATTTTTGAACACCTGTCAGAAGATCCATTTACTCTCCATTCCTTTTTATCTCAAAACAGCAGGTGGTTTTATCAGAGCCACAGTGTACGGCTTCTGAATGTCTATCACTTGGGGAAGCTACGAGTGTTGAGAATCGCTCTTCAGTGCAATCTTGGCTTCTAGGGAGCACCTTTGCTGTAAGAAGATGGTACAATGATTCTGACTTGTGCAGAGACATTGGAAATGGCACCTATTGGTGCAGTCCTGGCTCAAACACATGTGTATTCTCAGATTCCTGGCATAAAAAACCCAACTGGGCCCTTTTTAGGACATGGAGTGCAATCTTATGCACTTGGAAATAAATGCCTTTGAGTTCAATAGGGCTTGCTCCCTGGTAAGTGTGTATATTGCAGCCCTGTCTGCCTCTGTTTGTTTGTTTTACTTATATAATAACTTTTAAAGAAAATGCTTTCAGAGCTGCTTTACATAAAAGAATGAGATGGTTCCTTGTTCCAAAGGGGTTTTCAATTTGAAAAGAAACACAGGGAGCCAACAGGTGACAGGGTGGGAAATGAAAGCTAGGATAAATGGAGGAGGTGTGGTTAGTAGCAACCTTGTTTTTCGCTCTCTTTCTCTATGCAGGTACTGGGATTCCCAACCGAGGAAACATGGCCAGGAGTTTCCAAGCTTCTCCACTATAAGTCAGGTATGATCTCACTGGCTGCCAGTTTAGACTGCACATGCTCCAGGAATGTGATTTGAAACCACTTTTCACATGATGAGTAAGATCAATCGCTGCATCCGAAAATTAACAACACTTTTAAGAGCTCTGCGGTGGAGAGTTCCTATCTATAATCAATTCTGCGCTATGCAAGAACCAGATAAAGAGTGGTGCCCACTTGCACAAAGACAGCACAAAGATAAAGTGTGCCCAATGCACATTCACAGCACTACTAGAGATTTAAAACTGCAGTTGAGCCAACCAGTCCCTGATTCCACTGTCATATATTTCCCTTTCAGGTTCTGGCTTCTCCTCCTCCTTATCATTCCTATCCCTGATCTTCTCTTGCCTTTCCTAGGTCCACTGCTTTTTGGTCCCTCTGTTCTCCTCCTCATTCCTGTCTTGTACTCCCCCTTCTTTCCTAGAGCAGAGCTACTGCTTCTTCTGTTCTCCTTTGGGCCCGTCTTTGATCCTCTCTCATTCCCCCTTCCGAGGCTTCCCTTGCTTTTTCTGCCTGTCCTTCCTTAAACGTCCCTGTCTTAAAAAGCCTCCTTTCTCTTTCCATCACCTACATTTTCCTCAAGCCGGCGGCGCCTGCATTTCGGTCCACTGTCTCCTCTGCTCCCTTCCACCTTCGACCCTTGCTCCAGGCTCTTTGTTCTTGCCTTCCTCTCGAAGAAGGAGCCTTCAGGCAAATTGCCACATGGTGGCAGTGTGGGACTGCACAGGGTGAGGAGGTGGGAAGGGAAACATCCACAGGTTGGATGCATTACCTGCCCTTCTAGATCATCATGCAGATATTGTGCTCGGCCCTGTACACAGGCATCAGAAGAAATACAAAGTCTGTGCTTGCAGGATCTGCAGCCTGACAAGAGGTAACAGACAGGTGGATGTAGCACTGCAGACTAGACAGAATAGTAGCATGATCTCAATCCCTGGTCTGCAAAAGGTCACCATTATACTGGCTGCCTAAAAGTTTGCCAGCTTTCTTTAAACAATGATTTGTATAGGATTTTGAGGTTGTCTTTTGGTACTACAGATAGAGCAAGCCTCCAGCCCTTTTTTTTATTTCTAAGGCCAGCCCATTCTGTTTTTCCTAGAACACACACAAAAGGTATTTGGTTTCTCCATGTGTTTAATCTTTTCTGGAGACAGGTTGTAAGGTCTCTAAAACCGTCTGCCCTGGATTTTGATGTCTGCAAGGCGAGAAGGTTGTGTGTGTATGTAAGCACACATGTGATTTATACAGCAAGTTCCCTTTATTCCCATGCAGACTGGGTGAGAATTCTGTGTCCCAAACTTCAAAGGGCCAGTTGTCTCTTATTTTGATGTGGGCAGATTGAGAAGTATGCTTTGAAAGCAGGCTTTCTTTCCCCTTTCCTTTCCTCTCCTCCCTCCCCCTTTTTTGTTTAATGTTTTCTCATGGGATATCTTTCAGAGCATATACCCAAGTGTCAGAGGGTGGGGGGGGGATGATCAACACCAATTCTCAACCTCTCAGCAGGATCATTCTCTAGGAAAATATATATATATATACAGTATATAAAAGTGAAATATTAAAAACCCTGAAACTTGAAATCCATCCATCTTCACGTTAGCCACTGTGTCTTGCTTGTGCTTGAAGAGATGAGAAGGGGGCAAAATCTGTTTGAAAAACAGGAGAGGCTGGGAGGGGGGGGGGGGCAGAATGCTTTCAGTCAGGGGTTTACAGGTTTAGCAGAGCATAGTAACATCTCTTCAAAGAAGTGGGTGTTGCTCTGTGACTTGCTCCAAACTGCCCTCTTTTGGCTCGAGTGCTTGAAAACTAAACATCTCTTATTTTCACATGCTGGCCATGATTGGCTAAACAATAAGCTGAACTTGCATTGTAAAGGTCTGGAATCTTTCACACAATTAGCTGAGACTCATTAATCAAACTGGCGTGAAATGAGAATGTGCCGCCTTCCTCCGCAGACAATCGCCTGGCATCCCATCCCCTGTGTAGTAGGGGAGAGAGAGCCTGCTTTTTAGGGGTGGCTGTGCTCCCATTGCCACTGTTAAAACAAAATCAGAGGAGAGGTGCGCTTGCCTGGGCTGCTGGAGGGAGGGAGGCACAGAGCTGGAAAAGACTTCGCTCTCTTTTTTTTAAAGCAGAAGATGCACAAAATGGTAGGGTTGTAGGGAAGGTGGTGGTGAGGAAGACAGTGGCCTTGCTGGCGAAGTCTTGTGCATATTCATCACTTTGTAAAACAGCATTGATATATGCTACAGCAGGGAGAATGAGTAGCTTTTAATGAAATGTTCTAATAAAAAGGATTTTTTAAGGATCACAAAATGTTGCAGGTATGAGGAGAACTTGCGTTTGCTATTCTCAAATGGTGTCACAGGCACTATCCACTAGGGGCCCCTTATATTTATTAGGGCGCAATCCTATCTGGCTGCTAGGCCGGCATAGGACCTCTGTGACAGCCCAGGACTGTAACAAAAGCTGCCGTAAAGCTAGAGGCGTCGCTACGGTGGGGACGGTACTGTAAGTTCCGCACTGTCCTAGTCCCTGTTTACTCCCCGGTACGAGGTGGGTACTGAGACTCCCTGCCCGTTGCCTTTGCCTCACTGAATGGCTCCGATGGCAAGGGGGCGGGACCGGGACCACCTCATACCGGGGAGTAAACAGGGACTAGGATGGCGTGGAACTTACAGTACCGCCCCCACCGTAGCGACGCCTCTGCGTAAAGCAGTTGCGCTGTCCCTAGGCCGGTGCAGAGGCCTGTGCCAGTCCCTGTGGGCCATATCCAGACAGCATGCGGCTCAGGTAAGCTGCGGCTGGGCCGCACAGCATAGGGGCAAGGGGAGGGCATTCCAGGGGTGTTTCTGGGCAGGGGGTGTGCAGATTGGGCCTGGGAGGGGGGGTGGGACCAGCAAAGCAAGCCTCCAACACCATATCCTATCTTCCTTCCAGGACCGTTTCTCCAGACATGGGCCTCCCGAACTTACACCAGGTCAACAGCTGGCGTTGATCCATGGAGACCCGTTTGGGAGAATGGTGCTTTACGCGGAGTAAGGGAACAAAAGTTCCTTTACCTAGAGGAGACCTCCAACCCCTCCTACTCTGCTCAGGATCCAGCATTGCAGGCACTGGCATAGCTGGATCGCTGAGCAGAGAGCGTAGGATAGGATTGGGCTGTTAATGTATTAACACATTAATAAATGGCATGCAGGTTTTCATGGCTTATTTTCTGTACAGACGTGGGTTCTATGGGATTTTCAGCCATGTTAAATAGTTAGAAATTGAAGAATAAAGAAATATATCGTCCAAAACCTGCCTGAAGAAATTCCTTTTCTACTCGATCCCCAGTGATATGGGTGCCGCTTTCATGTACTCATGTACATCTACCAGCAAGTTGCTGAGTGTTCTTCTTTCTAGCTTTTGACAATGTCCCAAGGCGGGAGGAAACGTAAAGCAGAGGATTAAAGAATTATTTGTGCCTGTCTGTTCTGGATAATCCTTGAAAGCGGCACCCACATCACTGGGGATCGAGTAGAAAAGGAATTTCTTCAGGCAGGTTTTGGACGATATATTTCTTTATTCTTCAATTTCTAACTATTTAACATGGCTGAAAATCCCATAGAACCCATGTCTGTACACATTAATAAATGACTGAGGAACGTCCACAAGCAGGAAGGCTCTCTTCCTAGGCAAGAGACACCTAAGCTAAGATGATGGTGGAACTCGGAGGACAGCATCTAGTGATGAAGATGAGGTTTGGGCAGGCTAATGTTATAGAGAGAAGGTGGTCCTTCTACTTGTATAATCGCATTTCACAAAGCACTTGGAATGGAAATATACTTAATAATATTGGGGTGTAAAAAATATATATATATATTTTCCCACTGACAAAATATTGTGGCTTTGAGCACTGCAGAAAAGCAGTAATTCTATCTTGATAGAAGCTCTCTGTGAAACAAATTCCCACTTATTGTTCTAAGTATTGCTAGGGGGGACTCTCTGGAGAAGACTCTGATGCTGGGAAAAATTGAAGGCAAAAGGAGAAGGGGAAGGCAAAGGATGAGATGGTTAGACAGCATCACCGATGCAACGAACATGAAAATGAGTGAACTCAGGAAGATAGTGGAGGACAGGAAGGCCTGGCGGGATATGGTTCATGGGATCACAAAGGGTCGGACACGACTTAACGACTGAACAACAATTGCTAGGGGAAAAGAGCTCTGAAAATGTTGTGATGTTCCCTTTATTGATCAGACTGAATAAAATAGTGTGAAGCATCTGTTGGAGAAGAGGCTGTTGCACAAGAGACAGGTGTCTACTTTTGTGGTCTTATCATCTTAATCCGTTCTCACGTCTTATCATGTGGGACGTTTGTCTGTGGTTGTCAGTTCAGATCTCTTGCATTGCACCTCTTTAAAGAGTCTACGGCCAAACTACAGTACACATGACACTAAATGCATAACTGTGTAGTTACTGGCTTAGGTTTACTCATGCGTAGGAGGCACTCAGTGCCACAATTTCGAACTGGACTGCTGCGAGGAGATAGAGAGTATTTAACTCTTTTACCTCCACACTATTTTCCCACTAAAATTCTCCTCCAAGAAACAGGAATTTAACTTTAAAAACAAGGCAAATGGCATTTTTAGAGTTAAATTAGTGCTTCAGGGTGGTGATTTTAAGCAAAGAAATAGCATGGAGATCAAGAATTAAATACTCTCTACCTCCCTACTGTGGCCCCAATCCAAACTGCAGCCCTGTGGAGCTCCAACACACGACTACACCTAAGCCTGTAACTACACAATGAAAGCCTTTAGTGTCACCTGCAGTTTGGCCATCAGCTGTTACTATGTACGTAGCAGCACCAGAAGTTGGTCGTGACTGTATAGAACTCAAAGTCAAGCAAATTAACAGGTTGCTGCCTGTGAAGGCACATGAGGAGACCCAGATTGACAGCAGCCACACATCTCCCTGTAACAACAGCCTAACACTATACTAGCCCAGCAAGCCCAGGAAGAGGAGACTATTCATCAAGGAAAGAAATGGTTATACACAAGACAGCTAGAAATGGAGTCTAGAAGTCATTTGAGGTTAGGGTACATCATTGTCATTGAGGTTATTAATTCTTTCTAACATGTAACTGCAACAATGTACCCTCCAACATTCTGTCAGAGAAAAAGTATGTGCCCTTGTTTTCCTTTATATGCAGTCTTACCAGATCGCTGACCGGGACGTTCCTTTTTGCCCTTAAGGGAGGTGGGGGGAGGGGCGATAGAAGCAGGAGCGTCGCTCCGGCTTCTATCGCCCCTCCCCCCACCTCCCTTAAGGGCAAAAAGGAACGTCCCGGTCGGCGATCTGGTAAGCCTGTAATTATATGTATACAGAGTTCGAAATGTGGCAGTACATAAATCTGTTCCATGGGATTGGTGGCATGCCCCACTCAATACTGTTTGAAATATTAACTTCAAATATATATTTCTCTGTGCCTTTTCAGATTTTTGGTGTCAAATAGGTCTGTCTGTTTTTTTTTTATGTTTACTTGCCATGTTCCTTCTCAACTAATTGTTTCAGATTTCAGATACCAAGCAATGTTGCAAAATCCAGTCCTTAAGCAAGAGAGCCAAGTTGCTTCAGCTGGCAGGGGATATAGATGTAGGCACACCAGCAGACTTCACACATAGTGAGGAAAACAGATGCCTTATTTAAAGCGTATAGCTCTAGGATATGCAATGAACATTTTGCAACTTGAAGTACTGCCAACCTAAATGATTGCAAAATCAGAAACCTCACTCCTGTGCATTTCAGAGTACATATTTGTCATATTGACGCTACCTGTGAAAGAAAGAATCCCACACCTTCGGTAATTGCGACTTTAAGAAAAACATCAAGTATGACTGAGACGTACAATGCTATAGCTGGTGAAGGTGTGGGGAACTGTCTAGATCAAGCAGAATTCCAAAACAGACCAGCCTTCAAGCTTATGAATGTAAGGCTGAATTCATAATTCAATAGACAAGTAAGGGGGTCATCATGTAGTGGAGAAGCAGGCATGCCCCCTCCCCCTGACAACTTGGATAACCCCACATATGATAGGGGACTTTCAGATGGATGGTCTCAGTCAGGAAGATGCTCAATTCACATGACTGCCCCTTTTTCAGAGGGAAGAATTTTGTGGGCATCTGCACAATTGGCCATCCATGTAGTGCTCCCATTACAAGTGAAGGCCATCTTCACATAGTGGAAGGAGACACACCACCACTGCTCTGCCATATGAAGTCTTTTGCTGTTTTATGAGTGCATGAATCTGACCAAAGATGGTCGATCTTGGGTTAATTTACCCTGAAGCATAACCACAGCTCCTGCATTCCCAAGTCACATCGCTGGAGCTCCTTCACTGCTGCAATCCGGAATAGCTATAACACACTCAAAGCGCACTCCTATGTATAGTGTTCTCAATATAGAGAATAGTATGCTCAAAAGTCTACCAGTCCAAGAACAAAGACTCGGAATAGCAATAGTAATGTGAATACTGTACATGATTTAGGATTTTGTTCTGTGTTTTACTCCAACAACTTCCAATTAATCACCAATTAAAATGTCCAGATTATCATCCTTTATACCAGGGGTGGCCAAACTTACTTAACGCAAAAGCCATATACAATAAACTTCAGGTGTTTGAGAGCCACAATATTTAAGGAGCGTTTAAATTCTAAAGTATATTTACTCACCATGAACATTAAACTTACGTTTTAATCCAGTGGACAGATTACACCTGGTAAATAATTATAAAGCTTGAAATTTTCTTATTTACCTTTTATATTAATTGTGATGCAAAAAGGAGATCAGCCAACGTATTTCCATGAGCTGCGCATTATATGTCAAAGAATCGCATGTGGCTCCCGAGCCGCAGTTTGGCCACCCCTGCTTTATACAGTTGTTGGGGTTTTCAAACAGGCTCAACTGCAGCTAAAGTTGAACTGAGTTTATACTCAGCTTTCCTAAAACTGGGTTATAGTAAAACATAACCAGAGCTGGGGAACCACTGGCACAATTTTTTCAGAATTCACTGGTTTTACGAGCATTGTCTGAGACACAACAGACACAGTGTTGCATTTTTATGCAGCCACAATGGAGCTGGGCAAGCCATTACCATGAAATCAGCACATTGACGCATTGGCTAAGCCTGTCAAATTTCAGAGCTTCTCTCTGAACTGTGATAGTGGACACAAGGCGCAATACACATCTGATTTTCTCAATTTCTCTTTGTTCTGTAGTAACTAAAATATATTATCAGTTCAAGACCCACTTCATATATTCTTTGTATGAGGTAGCTTACTGTAGCATGCAGTTTTGATGATTTTTTTTGTGGCTTTGCAGTGGCATGATGAAAAGAGCTGGAACCCTATAGCAGGTGACGCCACACAAATGGCTTGCCCATGTCACAGCCTGCTTGTGTGACAGCACAATCCTATACATGTTTACTCAGAAGTAACTCCCATTGTATGCAATGGGGCTTACTCTCAGGTAAGTGTGAATAGTATTGCAGCCAGACAGTCCAATCCTATGCAGGATAGGATTGCAATCCTATGCAGGATTGGGCTATATACTATGGAGCACTTTGTGACAGCAGAAGACACTTCCGCTGTCACAAAATGGCTGCTGATGGAGCGCACAGCACTCCATTGGCAGCCATTTTGGGACTGCTGCCACAAGAGGCGGCAGTGCTCCCCGGACTTCGCCAGATCTCGTCGCATACACCAGAGCAGGTAAGACAGCAGCTGGGGTGGGGAGGGGGCAAAAAGGGGTGGGGAGTCTGCGGGAGGGGGTAGGTCTGGCGGCGATGGTGCACGCCAGACCCTATCCCCTCCTTCCGCAGCCTCATCATCCCCTTTCCCTCCTAGGACGTGTACCAGCTACAGAGCTGGTGCAAGTCCGAGGAGACCCATTGCAGCAGCAGCATAGGTGCCATTGGGCAGGGACGAGCCACCGCACCGGGTGGCATGAGTGATATACTCATGAGGAGCAACCTTGGCACCAGTTTCCGATGCGTGGTGGGCCCTCCCACCTGCCCTCTTTTTGTTAGGCTCCCAATGGAGCCTTTCTGGAAGTGGGGGGGGGGAGCAGTGCGAAGTCACCCAGCCATGGCCAGTGGGGGGGGGGCTAGTGATGCCACTGCATTCCAGCGTGGTAGGCTTTCAGAGGGGTAAGTTTTTTTTTTAACATATTTCCCCTCTGAAGCCTCCTGATCTATGTCCCCTGCTGGATACGGTGTGCTCCTTTTTGAAGTGGCTCCACTAGCGGGGGGGGGGGAGGATGATAGGATTGGGTTCTGAGTCAGTGTTGAGATCCCCGTGACTCCTGTGCATGCCAGTTCTGCTGGCTTTCAGCTTGCCTTGTGCCAAAAAAGCACTAGCAAGAGTTTTGCCTTGTGCTTGTTCACTGAGTTGGGCTCCCTTATTTTGCCGTTTCTGAAGGAAGCAGTCCTAAACTCTGTTAACATCATTTTTTCAAAGCTCTCATGCTGGGCGAGCTTAAATCCTTGCATTAATCTACTGCTGTGTTTGTTTCGCCATGCTGAAAAGCAGGACATGTAAATCCCCTCTAAATTCCACTCATGGCTCCCAAAGGCCAATGACTTGATCTTTTTCTAGACTTGTTAGAATTCGACAAGTTAGAATCTAGATACCTGGGGTCAAGGGGATGAAAGGATTAGAGATAACAGGTTGCTGCTCTCGCCAAAATGAAATTGCTTCCTGCTGTTGTGGGTTTGGGATTGTTGTTTTTAAAGCTTGCATCATATCGAAACTGGCACCCCAATGCAGCGATTGGCTGTGGCTGCAGGGGCTCCCCTGCCCCTGAGGCTGCATTGTTTATTTGAAAGGATGCAATCCCTGTCCTCATTGAAGTGAATGGGGCAACTCACACCAAGGCGTTCCATGATCTGTGCAACTGGGCTGTGGATTGGGAAGGTTGATTCAATCCTCTGTTATGCACTTGCTAGCAGGACTTTCCTACGAGTAAACATGGTTATGATTGGGCCATAATGGTTGATGAATCGTTCATAATATTGGCAACAAAATCTGAACTGTTTCTGCTGAAATAGCCCTACAAAAATATTTTATGCATGAATCCAATAGTAGTAATTAATAGTTTACTGTCAGCTAAAGTCACCTGAGCTACACTCAAGGACACATTTCACAAAAGTCTTTTTGCAAGTGTTAAAAGAGGCCCTTCCATGTCGATTGGGGGAGATTGCTGTTAAGAGGCAGCCCAAGTCCAGCGACCCAGCTGCTGAAGTGATCCCTGGTTGGCTAGGATTGCTTACAGGACTACTATAAGAAAGCATTGCGCTCATTCTGATTGAACTTCGTTTGCCCTTTGTGATATCAGCATATATTCAAATTTGTCTGTGTAGCACTGTGACATTATTGCATTTAGTATGTGATCTTGGTTGGGATTACTTTAAAGAAAGTTTACTTACATAAAAGATTATGTAAGATTATTGCAGAATTAAAAATTCGCATACTGCCTGGAAAACTCCGTCGTTTGAAACAATTTATTTTTAGTAAAATAAACTCAATAGGCGTTACAGGTTTTTGACGTTTCGCCAGCTTACATTAGTGGCATTAGCTGGCGAAATGTCAAAAACCTGTAACACCGTTTATTTTACTAAAAATAAATTGTTTCAAACGACAGAGTTTTCCTGGCAGTATGCAAATTTTTAATTCTGCAATCTGGTCACGTCGTGACAACTTGCGAAAATATTTATGTAAGATTACTTACCTTAAAAAAGAAAAGAGAAAATGGCACTGTAGTAATGAAGGAAAACATTGGTTGCAAACAGTTGCAAATAACGTAGGATTGAGGGGCCTCCCACACACACAAATAGCACTTGTCTTTCGTGGTAAAAAGCTAACCAGGCCAGTCAACTCATCCCTATTTGACTACAACACCAAGTTGACATGGAAGCACAGCTGACTTCTATAGATCAGAACAGTGATTTTCAGACTGTGTTTGTGTTCCAGGGGATTCTGGGAGTGCCTTGGAAGTTACTCAGTAAGGAGATCAATAGAAAACAAGCTTCCCTGAAAGATAGTTTGCTTGTCTCCACCAATCAGCCCCTGCAACATAATTGTGGCTGCAGGAGCCCCTTGTAGATGTTCTAATCTAGGACACAATCTCTCTCAGTTCACACTGGGGAACGGTGAGCTTTATGCACCTGGCCAGTTCCTCATATAAACCAATTGTGCCACCTACAAAATGCTCCAGAGAGTCTTCTACAATACACAAGAGCTGCTTAGCAGACAAGTCGGTACAGAACTTCTGAAAACTGCATAATAGAAGCACACAAATCTAGAAAGAAATCTTGAAAACATCCTCACCAACTTTTTCCTGCCTCCAACCACTGAATCTCTTTTTATAGAGTCCCTTGCTTTTTTACTTTCTACCAGCAGATGGAAGCAAGAAACAGCAAGCACAGATTGCCAACAGCAGAATGTATTTTAGGACAAATGCTAAAACCTTGCATTTGGATTTTATTATTTTTGTAAAGCGCTCTCTCTCTCTCTCTCTCTCTCTCTCTCTCTCACACACACACACACACACACACACACACACACACCATTTTGATACTTCATTTAAAAAGAAATCTCTGTGGACAGAAGGAAGCAGAATTATAAAAAGAAGGATTTTTTTTTGTCAGATGAGCTTTTAGACCTAAAAGCAACTGCAGCTAACACACACACACACACGTGTATTAATAACTAGGGAACTTGCTGGAGGAAGTCTTATTTAATGGACCTAGAGTTATATTGTGCATTGACAAGTGTAACATGTCATAAATCCCCTGTTATATTTAAGATATAAATATAACATTTGTCTTTCGGCATAGGAAAAGGCGGGATATAATTTTTTTAAAATAAATAAAATAAAAAATAAGATAATCAGCCATAAACAGCTTGATGTTTGGATGTGGGAAATGCAGAGAAAATACCCTTCCCCACTCAGCCATGAAGTCCATGGCAGGCAGGGTCTTGAGAAAATCATTATAGCTCAATCTAACCTTTCTTAAAGGGTTGTTGCAAAGATAAAGTGAACCTAACGTATACTGCTCTGAGATCTTTGGAAGAAGAGTAAGATACAAATGTTACAAATCAATTGACGAATACAGTAATAGCTAGTTAATACAGGATTTTAACAAATCTTTTTCATACTCTTACTTGAGCAGTTCATGCAACATGTGTGGATTTAGTAAGGTAAAGGTATCCCTTGACAATTAAGTCCAGTCGTGTCCGACTCTAGGGAGCGGTGCTCATCTCTATTTCAAAGCCGAAGAGCCAGCACTGTTCGAAGACGTTTTCCATGGTCATGTGGCCGGCATGACTCAACACCGAGGTGCATGGAACGCTGTTACCGTCCCACTGACGTGGTACCTATTAATCTACTTGCAATTTCTTGCTTTCGAACTGCTAGGTTGGTAGGAGCCGTCACACGGATTCGAACTGCCAACCTTTCGATCGACAGCTCATGGTTCAGTGGTTTAACCCACTGCGCCACCCGCTGGCTCATGTGGATTTAGTAGACTCATGCAAAAAAATAGTGCCTAGTGTGTGACTTCTTGAACATGGGTCAACTTGTATGTCAACTCCAACCCAACATGCTTTCAGCAATTTTGCACTGCTGTGATGAATGGCAGAAGTCCCATGCCATGTATGCCACCTTGAGCTCATTGGAAGAAGGGTGGAATACAAATGTGATAGAAAGAACCTCAGAATAATATGGTTTGAAACAGCAAGACGGATACAGGTCCAGGCAATCATACGACCACTGTAAGACTTGAAGTCTTATGCTGTAATTTGAGGTCGTTGATTTGAGGTCGTAATTTGAGGTCAACCTGTAATTTGAGGTCGAAAAGGCTACACTTGTAACCTTGAGCGCAGTTAAGCTGCTTATACCCATTGACTTCACTAGAACTTCAGCAGCCTAACAATGCACAGGGTTGCAACATTTTCATATACAGTACCAAGCAGCAGATATTATTGAAACATCAGACGTGGTATGAATGTGATCTTATTTTTAATGCTGGGGGGGGGGTTAATTTGTTTTCACGACTTACAGGAAACATCACGTTTGTGTTTTTCCTTGATTTTTTTAAAACATATCAAACATCTTTGATTCATGAAAACACTTAAAGTGTTGAGTTTCAAAGTATATTGAAGTATACATTCTTGTCTTATATTACTGTACTTGTGACTTGGAACGTATATACTTTGGCCCATGAGTCTGCTATAATGTTCCCCAACAAAGAAAGGCAACTAAGGAAGATAAATGATTTCCTCTCAAGAGTCCTAAATATGAGCCTGCGTGGATGTCCATTTTCCATACAATCTGCTACGCATCTGCACCTGAAATGTGGTAACATTCTCTGTATCATTTCACAAGATTATACAGATGATTAAGCTACCCTATGGTGAGAGAAATCACCCCAGGGCAGTTTGGTCATCTGTATGGGCTCTCTGACGCTCAGAATATTAGAATTCATATACAGGGGGGCACCGGTATCCACGGAGTCCTCAACCGCTGTTTCAATTATCTACGGTTGAGGAATCCCCCCCGCACCCTCCACAGCCCCCTCCGCACTTACTTTTAGCAGAAACCTCTGTTCTTTTCTTCAAAAGTTCCGAGTTTCCATCTGTTTTAGGCCTGAGCAACTAGACTTAGTTGATAGCTAGAGTCTCAGCAAGGTTGCAGAGACTCTAGCTATTAACTAAGTCTAGTTGCTCAGGCCTAAAACAGATGGAAACTCGGAACTTTTGAAGAGAAGAACGGAGGTTTCTGCTAAAAGTAAGTGCCTAGGGGGGCTGTGGAGGGCGTGGGGGGGTCGCGCTCGCCCCCCGCACTTACTTTTAATGGAGAAATCTCCGTTTTTTTCTTCAAAAGCCTTTGCTGTAGGCCTTACCACCAACAAGTCTTCAGTGCTAGAAAGTCTCAGCAACCTCTCAGCAAGGTTGCTGAGACACTCTAGCACCGAAGACATGCTGGTAAGAAGGCCTACAGCAAAGGCTTTTGAAGAAAAAAAACACGGAGCTTTCTCCGTTAAAAGTAAGTACTTGGGGGGGTTGTGGAGGGTGCGGGGGGTAGCGCAGGCCCGCGGGGGGTCGGGCCCCCCCTGAAAACCACGGAAATGGGCATTTGCCCATTTCCGCGGTTTCAGGTATCCACGGTGGGGGCTGGAACGTATCCCCCGTGGATACCGGGGTCCCCCTGTATTACCTCCCTTCTAATTCTATGGCAGGAGTTGACAATAATGAACAATGAGCAATATCCATTCAGGACTCCATTCACAGACACATGGCATTCACAGACACAGACATACACGCCTATGCTATCAGCACACCTTCATCCCATTCCAGTGATTATTTACAAATGCCAGAGCTGTTGGATGCTTTTCATATCAGGAATTTTAAATGTACAGATTTAATTCAGCTCTTCCACCCAGTCTGGGAACTTGTTTTTTTTATCACTTATCTCAAATCAGTAGTCGCAGTGTCTTGAGTTCTGGCAGTTACGAAAGAGCCGCTTCAATTATATTAGAGAGCTCCCAGGTAATCTTGTAGTCACTGTTAAGATGTATATAAAACAGTAAGTCAAGGTGTTCAATGACACTGAAATTGCAGTGAAAGACATTGGTATGGTATCATTAACATTAGGACCGTCATAGTATCATTAACATTTCTATTAGGCATAATCAAAATTCAATTTCAGTGAAAATTGGGGAACAATACTAGGTTTTAATGTAATGGGGCAATCGGGTTGCTAAATATTTTATTGAGATAGTTCACCAACAATTTTGTCTTTGTTCTGGATCCCCTTGTTGGTTTCCTGAAGGTCCTGATCATATCCTCTTTGAGAATTGTGGGTCATCCACCCTCCTTTATGGTACTTTCAGGGCCAATTAAAAATCCTTAGTGGCCCTTAGGCAATAATATCTGAATGGTCTCTTTACAGTTATTTGCATTAGAATGATACCATGATTCAGTGCAGATTTAACCTACTTTTAAACCCTAGATCAGTTTTTAAGTAACCTTGGCTTAAAGGTTTCGAGAAATCAGCCTGGACACCGGATCTGAAAAGAGAGAAAACAGTACTGTAAGAAAGTGACATGCCCAGTTATGGAGGCCATAAATAGCAATACTTGCATAAATAGGGAGGCATAAAAGCCCTTTCCCTGACTGCTAGAAGTTCTGATCATACCCTCTTTGAGATGCAACTCGTATATTTCTAAGGGCGCAATCCTGGAAACTCTGACAGCGCCAGAACAAGCATTCCGTCGTCGGAAGACGTCGTGAACGTACCGTAAAGCACGTTCATGACAACTTGGGAGTAAGGGAGGCCGGTGCAAGGCCGGCCTCCCTCACTCCGGTGCCGGATCTCCATGCGGCCAGCAGCAGAAGGTAAGAGCTCCGCCGCTGGCCGCATGGGCAGTCCGGCCCACAGGGGAGGGGGGCCATTGGCATAGCCGGCCTGGGAGGGAGCAGGGGATGGAGTCGGCCATATCCTCGTCCCCACCAGGCCGGTCACACCATTACATGGCCTCCTCTACTTCCGCCAGCTATTTAGCTGGCGGAAATCTGAGGAGGCTGATCGGGCTGGCCTGGATTTACACCCAGGGAAGGGGATGAGCGTCCCCTTCCCTGAGTAGACCTCCAGCCTGGCACATGCCGGGCAGCCCGTGCACAGGATCCGGTGGGCGGGCCTGGGCCGCTGCCCGGATCCTTATGGTAGATTGCGCTGTCAGTGTTGTCCACAACCATGAGGGGGGTAGCAATTGATTTTTCATTTAATTTAAAGTTGAAATTCTTATGACGACAAATTTCAGCTGTTGAACTTGTGTGGTGATTTCACAGAGATGCATAGCACAGACTGAAGAGGCCTAAAATAGCATAGAAATATATAAAGGGTGCTTAGGCAGCAACAGGCAAGATTACAGCTATGGAAAGAAAACGAGGGTGTCAAGGCAGAGACAGAGGTAGAATTGAGATCAGACCTCTTAGCAAGGGTTCAGCACAGGTGATGTTCAAAGGGGAGCTAGTTATAGTCAATGAATCAACCCTTGCAGTTAGACTGTCCAGGGGATTAGATCCGGTATAGTTGGGAATAAAGCTGGAGTTGATAATCAGGAAATCCTTATGGGTGGGCTGAAATTTGGGAACATAACGTTGGATTGGGAACATTGGTAGAGAAGAATCACCAGGGAGCAGGGGCAGGCATGTACAGGACAGAAGCTACCGTATTTTACGCTCCATAGGACGCATCGGTCCATAGGACGCATGCATCCTATTGAGCATAAAATAGAGGAAAAAAATTGTCCTTACCTGGGCTTCGGGGAGGGCTGTGGGGGCTTTGGGGAGGCCTGCGCGAGCCTCTGCAGACCTCCCCGATGTTTACTTTGGCCCCAAAAAGTGATTTTCGGCCATTTCCGGAATGGCCGAAAATTGCTCTTTGGGGCCAAAGTAAACATCGGGGCAGGCCTGCAGAGGCTCGCGCAGGCCTGCGTGAGCCTCTGCAGACCTCCCCCCGATATTTATTTCGCACCATAGGACGCACACTTTCCCCCCGTTTTTTGGGGGGGAAATTGCGTCTTATAGTGCGAAAAATACGGTAACAGACAATATAGCAAGACCCAGCAAGGTTACCTGTTGCTTAGACAAGATCCCAGAGCTGACTTAGAACTCTATTGAGGGTCTGTAGGAACCAATCACAGTCTTCAGGAGCAGTATTAGCTGGAAAGGTTCCTCAGACAATAGTCTCTTGCAAGCCTTGCCAGAAACTCAGCACCGAAGAGGCCTTGGCATGTTCAGACTACTCTTATTATATTTAATTCCAGTTTTGTCCCATACCAATCTTTGTGCATCTCCCTGTTCCCATATGTATTTACTTCTGCCTCCTAAATTGTGAGTGTAGAGGATTTTCCCCAATTAATGCTCCATTTCCCCAACTTTACCTATTCCCCACACTCCCCACTGTTGGTGTGATGAACTGTGCCCAGAAAAGGATAGGGAAATGCAGGAGTGTAACAAGCTCCCATGCCACCTGGGGCACGGGAGCTTGCTGTGCCCCAAAAGTGATGTCACATGATGTCACATGATGTCACCTGCAGGTTTGGGCACTATCGGCAGACCTCGCGTCTGCTTGGAGCAGTCCAAGCAGAATGTGGGGGCTGCCAATTGCTGGCTGTCTCCACATGCCGCTATTTGTGAAGAGAAGGGGTGAAATGCGGAGGCAGAAGGACTCGGAAGCCATCGCATTCCGCTCAGACCACTCCAAGGAGAAAGCGAGGGCTGCTGATTGCCTGCTGCCTCTACACGCTGCCATGTCTCTTCACAATCGTGAGAAGGAATGGCGTGAGAAGGCAGCAGGCGAAGGAGCGTTCCGAGCCAAATGTGAGGGCAGTCATTAAGTGGTGGAGCCTGAGGGTTGCGGCCCCCCCCCTGGTGTTGCACCCAGGGCAGCTGACCCTCAGGCCCCACCCTTGTTATGCCCCTGGGAAAATGGAATCTTGAGGTGGGATGTGAAGTAGCCAGGTCCCAAGATTACAAAGTAGCTAGATTCAACTTTATGTATGTATGTATGTATGTATGTATGTATGTATGTATGTATGTATGTATGTATGTATGTATGTATGTATGTATGTATGTATGTATTTATTTAACTGTTTTTATACTGCCCTTCCTCCAAGGAACTCAGGGTGGTGTACATAGTCCCTCTCCTCCTTTTGTCATCACAACAGCCCTGTGAGGTAGGTGAGGCTGATAGTGACTGGCCCAAGGTCACCCAGGAAGCTTCATGGCTGAATGGGGACTTGAACCTGGATCTTCCAGGTCTAAGTCCGACTCCCAAATCACTACACCATCCAATTACTACAACAAATTAGCAGTCTAACAGCCCAATCCTATCCAGGATTGAACTGTCCTGCGGCGCTCGTCGCAACAGCATAAGGCACTTCTGCTGTTGCAAAATGGCCGCAAACAGCACATGTGAGTGCTCTGCAGGCAGCCATTTTGCATGCGCTGCTACAAACAGCAAGCTGCCGCAATGCCTGCCACAACACTGTCACCAGATCCTGCCGCACCTGCTGGACAAGGTAAGGCAGTGGCAGGGTGAGGGCAGGGAGGGGACGAAACTGAGCGGGGAGGGGGGCAGCGAGAGGGGGTGGATCTGGCAGCAATGGCACACGCCAGATGCTATCCCCTCTTTTAACAACCTCCATGCCCCTTTCTTCTCTTCAGACTTGAGCCAGCTAAAGAGCTGGTGCAGGTTCGAGGAGACCCATTGAGGAGCAGGAGGAGGCTTATGGAGGGGTATGGGGAAATAATTCTCTTTTTCCCCTACTTTTTCTGCACTCGTTTTTGGCGCGGATGCATCGGTGGGGGGGAGGGGAGGATAGGGTCGGACTCTTAATCTGCAAGGTGTCTAGAGTTCGGTGCAGTGGGGATTTTAGGCACAAAGGTGTCGTTCATTTCTTATGGGGAACGCCAAGAACTTTAGGGTATCATTTTTTGGAGGAAAGCGGCATTTTTCCATTACCCTGAATGTGATATTTTGTCATTGGGGAAATGTGCAGTCTTCCTTTCCAATGCACATCTCCTGTGTCTGAAAAAGCAGTGTACCCAGATATAGTTCTCAGCAAGGTTATCCGCTGCAATAGGTTTCCCGCTATCCATTATAAGAAGGCAGGATATTATGCTGGAAAATTCCATCACAGCTTACAAGCCATGATGGGGATAAGCAACCTCCTGGTTGTAGGAGTAGGTTTTCTTTGTGCCAGGTGCAAGGGAGTGGTGACAGGATACAGGTATCTTGTTGTCTTGTGTGCTCCCTGAGGCATCTGGTGGGGCCACTGTGTGATACAGGAAGTTGGACTAGATGGGCTTTTGGCCTGATCCAGCAGGGCTCTTCTTATGTTCTTATGCTACTGCTGCTGAACTGGGCTTAGCACAAGTATAGTAGTAAGGGGAAAAAATCATGTTAAAATTGTTTAAAATTGTTTAGAAAAGCCTCAAGAGCCCATCTAGATATATTACATATTTTTCTTGCTCCTCTCAGCAAGGGCCACTGATGAGAACTGTTGGCAAGAAAACTCACCATGTGATGGCCCCCAACTCGCACAGTGAGTTGTTCTAAATGTGTGTGACCAGGTAGGTGTGTCTGGAAAACTCCCATGAGGATGTTGATCCCCATGGAAAGTGTAATGTCTAGTCTACGCTAACAAGATTTCTAGCTCTGAGTGAATGGGTCCTCCGGTTCAGAGCTGTATACATTCTCAATTAATTAAATAAATTGAATTAATATAATGCTATGTTAATTTTATGCTTTTAAAAAGAGACACGAAAGAGGCTCCAATTATGCAGGAGGATTTGGGTCATGCAGCTGCCAGAAAAGGGGATGGATTAAGGCTGCAGTCCTATATGGACTTGCTTGGGAGTAGGTCCCATTGAACTCAGTGGGACTTTCTTCTGAACAGACATGCATAGGATTGTGCTGTAAGGCTTTTATCTGGATCAGTTGTGGAAAGTTGTACCTCTTTCGTGAGATACTGTAAACCAACCAGGAAGGAAGTGATGGATCATAAAATGTGATGGGAGATGCACCACCTTCTGCAATTCTAGCATATCTTGAGAATCGGATGGTTGCAACTCTCTCTCTCTCTCTCTCTCTCTCTCTCTCTCTCTCTCTCTTTTCATGGCTTCCATTACATTTCTCTGTCTGCACTGCACTATTTCATCAGTCCTGACACTTATTTTCTCAGTCCCTTGCATACAGAACAGGGTTTGCACATTCTATTTCAGTTGCGGAATATGGGGTTTCTGGTTGCTGAATTTCATTTTTTTTAAATGACATTCACAGATTTATGCTTTTCTCTAGGAAATGCCTCAACAGCTCTACAGAATCATATGGGCATCAATGCTGGTCATTCAGGACTTATAGTAGCAATGACAGATTCTAAATGAGGAGTTGAAATTCCCCAGCACTTGGTTTTCTTTGGTTTTTGTTTAATCTGGTGATTGCATATTAACTTCCCAGAGAGCTTCTTCGCCAGTCGGCCTCAGAGGATCCGAATGATCTGTGACAGGTAAACTACCTATGACAGCGTTATCAAGGCTTCCCTTGGGGTCTGTTTGTTTTCATATGCAAGCTTTTAACTCTAGAATTGGTTCCTTTGAGCTCTAAAGTCGTAGTTAAGCCTACCAAAAAATAAGCAGCGGAAGGAGAAGGCATCCCACATTTATAGATTTATTATGACAATTAGGCTATTTGCAGACCAACCTTTTCATGAAAGTAGTCAACCTGAAGCAAGATGTCCCTGAAGTTCACTCTGCAAAAACCAAACTGAATTATATGGTAGTTGCCTCTTTGTTGTCTTGCCTAATGCTTACTGAATATGCACCTCATCAGTCCCCATTAGGGACAACACAGCATCTCCAATTGCTTGTATTATACAAGTCATCATAACTGTATTTGAGGAGGCCATTAGTTCCTGAGGTCTCTACTGCAGTCTCAGTATTATCAGAGGTGTTTGTTTTTGTTGAATACCATAGGATTACAGCAGGGCAGCCCGATCTTGCCTAAGATGTGGCGGCCAGCCTAAAGGACCGGCTACTGCATCCTAGTTGGGATGCGGGCCGCGCCAGTGTGGCCCGGGTTCACCTCGTTCGTCCCCTTCCCCTGGTGTAAGCGCTGGAGGCCCCAAAAGGCCTCTTCGGATGTGTGCCAGCCATTTCAGCTGGTGTGAGTCTGGGGAGGCCGTGTAAGGCTGGTTCGGCCTGGGAAGGGGCGTTGGATATCGGCGCAACCCAGCCAATGGCCCCCTGCCTGCCCTCCCACTACCCAGTGCAGCACTTACCTGATCCGGTGGTGCAGAGTCTGGAGGGTGGCTGGTGGGGGGTCCGGAGGGTGGCCAGTGCTGCTTACTCTCTGGGTGCTGCGAAAGTGCTTTACGGCACTTTCACGACACCCAACACTGGCAGAGCACTCGCTCCACCAGCACAAAGATAGGCAGGATTGTGCCGCAAGTCTTACTGAACAGAATGGGCTTACTTCTGAGTAAAATAAATAAGGCCATTTTCAAACACCTCTAACTATTATATTACAAGTCTTTACATTACCAACTCCTTTCTGTGAAAAGAAACAGAAATGTGACAGGGAAGACTGAGCTAAGGGAGGGAATCCTTAGATTTGCCCTCCCCCGTCATGAGAAGCATCCTCTGAGATTTTCAGACCTTCTCTCCATGCCTCTCTTAGTTGCTCAGGATATGAAAACCCTCACTACTCCACATGGGGCCATACTGCTTAGTCCAAGATGTCTCAGGTCCAGGGCCATTTGTCTTTCTCATGCCCACCCATGTACTTTCAGGTCTCTGCGATACTGTGGAAGAACAAAACTACCGGTAGCTGCAATTTCCACTAGTTCCTATCCATTGCACAAATCCATCTATGTGCACACACCACCTATACTTTTGTGCTCCCTTCTGAAGTTAGGGAGGCATCTTGCTTTGAGGCATTAATTGAGGCATATGTGGCTGTGTGTGTGTGTGGGGGGGGACTTATCCATACCAAGTTAAAAACAGACTTTCTTAAGCCATTGGACCTTACTTGACAAATGAATAGCATTCCTTCTCTATCCCAGCCAAGGATGCTGCTAAACAAGTCACGCAGTTCAACATCTTTCTTGCTACTTTCCCAGTTACATTGTGGTTACAGCATCAGGGCTACAAAAATGCTGGGTTATGCATTATGATTTGCCACATTAATGCAAGTCTGGGTCTCCAATGCATTAACTCATAGCTGCTGTGCGGGTAGGGTAAAATTCTGCCGACAGTTCTGTGCATTTAGTGGCTTTCCTACTTCTCTTGTCCTCCTTCCCGTCTCACTCCCACCAAAGTCCCACCAAAACAGTGCAGGCAGCTGATGAGCGACACTCAAGCTGCAAGCCCAGTGTTGTGTGTGTATGTGTGTGTGTGGGGGGGGGGGGGGGCTGGAGATGAAGAATGAAAGTGAGCAGATCCCCCAGCAGCATCGTGATGTCATTTGGAAGGGAAATGCCAGCTGGGGTGGGCGTGAGGAAGAGAAACACAGCAGGCTGGGCTCTAATGGGCCACCTGGCATTTTGAACAAACAAGCAAATTAAAAGCTGTAAAACTCAAGCACTGTTTTTGTTTGCATGCTTGCTTGCTTGTTTTTTCTTCATCTGTTTCACTTCCTAGTCTCCAAGCTGCCATGTTCTCCAGAAGCCAGCCACTTGGCATTGGGGTTTGCCAGACATAGTTGAGGGAGGAGGGGAAACACACACACACATTTTCCATGTGAGCGTGTTTTACATCAAGGGCCCACTTTAAAGGCTACTTGGGAGACAACCAACTTTGCCGATTTGTATTTACAAAATAAAATGTTGTGATTTCCAGTCCATGGAGCTTCTGAAGACCGTCCTTTATGTTTCTGATGAAATGATGGAGGGATGCTTAAAAGAACAAACGTTTGTAATGACACAATGAAGAGTTGACTTTTTCTGGCAAAGTGAATGGAATGTGTCAGAGCAGTGCTTCCACAGACTGGCAACCACACTCTTAAGAAAAGCAACCCCACAGTGATTCCCTCCCCACACTTGGATTACTCCCGTTTCCGTCCATCCAATGTGCTACAGGCATGCTTTGGTAAACAAGTGCCTCCACTCTCTTGAAGAAGTATCCTTGGTTGGCCCTAATATTAGGCCGAGTGAGGCAGGTGCTTCAGGAAGCAAATTTTATCCTTAAGAACATAAGAAGAGCCCTGCTGAATCAGGCCAAAGGCCCATCTAGTCCAGGTTCCTGTATCATACAGTGGCCCCACTAGATGCCTCAGGGAGCACACAAGACAACAAGATACCTGTATCCTGTCGCCACTCCCTGGCTCTGAGGCATCTGGTGGGCCACTGTGAGACACAGGAAGCTGGACTAGATGGGCCTTTGGCCTGATAAAGCAGGGCTTTTCTTATGTGTTCTATCTTCAACTTACATTTGCGGCTTCAAGTTTCTTTTCAGTGTTGTGATAATTTCTCTTGTTTTCTAGACTAGGCAGAAAATCTGAGGCAGAAGACTTGGCAGCAAGAATGTTAAAGGTTTGCCCACAGGACAGGATCTCTGCACAGGAGGCACTTGGTCATCACTTCTTCAGCTCTTTGCCCTCTCAGCTCTACCAGCTATCTGATGGTAGGTCATTTCTTCTTGCAACTGCAGCTACAAGGAGATCACAACCAGTATTCCGTTAGGCCAGAGGTTCCCAAACTGGGGCGTGGCAATGCCCCAGCCGGGAACGGGGTCGCTACACCCTTAAGGGGTGTAGTGACCTGCAGTGACGTTGACAGCGCGTCTAGGGTTGTGCTGCCGCCGAGGACAAAAAGTGCCCGTTTTACCTACGTTGGTGGCTTTGGAGGTCCTCCAGGGTGTGTGTGGAGCCCGCGAACCACTCTGCAGGCCTCCCAAGCATCGGAGCGGCCCTCCGATGCAATCGCAACCCAATTCCGGTTTTAAGGTGAAAACCTTGGGGAGACCTGTAGAGTGGTCCGCAGGCTTCACACACACACCCCCGGAGGACCTCCAAAGCCACCAATGCAGGTAAAACGGGCACTTTGCATCCATGGTGGCAGCAGCGCGATCCTGGACGCGACATTGCTACTCCTGGGAAGGCCCTGCTGCCACTCAGGGCAGCGGAGGCTCTTTCCAGGAGTTTGGGAACCTCTGCCTTAGGCTGCTGTGTGGTGACGTGCTGCCATTTTCACAGTGATGACATCACACGTCATCATCAGGCTTCTGAGAATGCCAAACTCTGAGCTGTGCAGAACCTGGCTTTCCAGGGCTTTGGGTTGCGCAGCTTAAAGGGAACAATGATCACAACCTCCTTATTAGTTTCTGTATGTTCTTTGTAGTGAAGACATTCCCAAGAAAACACACACAGGAAGATAGGAAGCCGCCTTATACTGTGCTGGCTCATTGGTTCATCTAGTTCAGTATTGTGTACTCTGGCTGGCAGTGACTCCTCACACACATGCAGAGCACCTATGAGCTACAAGGTACATCTGCCAGGAAACTCCAGAAGCAAAAGCCACGCAAGCTCTTAGAAGCCACAAATTTCAGATACTAGATGTGATGTCGACATATGGACACCTTCCAAGCATTTCCATCCTTGACACATTTGTGAAAGCAAGGTTTTCAAAAGATATCTTAGTCAGCCTCAGAATATGCTGTAAAACTGAGAGCCTGTTCAGATGTATCGCCTTCCATGCAACTACTATACCACCTTAGGATATATCCAGGCATAAAAAAAATCTCCCAGCATCTGGAAAGCTCTCATGTCAAGGGAAAGGTGTGTGACCTAGCCTTCTCATACTGAGTCATATGCAAACAGACCAAAGGGAAGTTATATGTACATGATAGAGAATCCCCAGTAGTATGCATTGCGGTGTTCCAAAGATAGGGCATGCCTTTACCACTAGGTGACCTTATGTGCCTCTACTCAGCAGGTCCATTTCCTACTTATGATATGTGCTGCTGAGCATGAGCAATAGAAGTGTGTAGGGGGTAGAAGGAACACGGAGGTTCCTGAAAGCTCCACTCCAGATCACTTCTGGATTCTAAGGCTTTAGCAGTCACTCCTTTTCACATTTGGCAGTGCCTTCATGCTGCCCTCCATAACCAACAAATTAAAGGACTGCTTTCACAAATTAAAGGACAACAAATTAAAACTGGGCTTCTCAGCTGGGAATACAACAGCCCTTGCACAGGAAACCAGGTTGGTTCTTCCAGGTTTTCAGCCTTCCTAGTTACCAGACCTGGTGGGTGGGGGCAGTGTACAAGAACTCTTCTTAAACTAAGTTGCCAATTTTTGAAAACATCACTCTTGATTTTGAGATATGTCACAGGCACTACAGACGCTCAGAGTCCATCTCTGCTGAAGTGCCCCCCCCCGCAGAGGTATTTGGGGCCAAACTAGATGTGACGGCAGTAGATCCATGTGTGTAAACCCAGATCTGCCTTTCTTGTATGGAAAGAGGGAGTAAGGGTCCAATTTTAACAGCAGATGGAGGTGCACGTGGGTGCTAAGCCTCTCCAGTGGCGTCACTAGACGCGCGTCACCCTGGTGCGGGGACGCGCGTCACCCCCCCCCCAGGGGCACGACGTTATGGGCGCGGGGGGGCCATCCGGCTCCCCCCCGCATCGCGTCGCCCCCCTCCGGACGCTCCGAGGCTGGCCCGGGAGCCGGCCTCGGAGCGTCCGACCCCGTCGGCGCTCCAGGGCCTTCTGAACGAAGGCCCAGGCAGCGCGTCAATCCGGGTATTTCCCGGATTTTCGCGCATGCGCAGACCCGTTTTGAGGGCTTTTTGCCCTCAAAACGGGTCTGGGCATGCGCGAAAATCCGGGAAATACCCGGATTGACGCGCTGCCTGGGCCTTCGTTCAGAAGGCCCTGGAGCGCCGACGGGGTCGGACGCTCCGAGGCCGGCTCCCGGGCCGGCCTCGGAGCGTCCGGAGGGCGACGCGCGTCACCCCCTGGCGGCCCGCCCCCCCCGCCACGCCCCAGTGACGCCCATGAGCCTCTCCCCACCTGTGGCTTGTGCTTTTCTCCCCAGGCAGAAGTGAGTTTGGCTGGGAGAAAAGCACTTGGAGGAGACAGGAGAGGGGCTGCAGAGAGAGAGAAGCAAAAGACAGGGCAGGGTCCTGCCCTTTTCACCCTTACTCCACTTTAGCTATAACAGTCCCCACCTCCACCCTTTCTACATGCTTGGGGAAGATCTGGGTTCTCTCACTCACTCACTCACACACACACACACACACACACACACCTCTGCTGTGGTCACCTTCTAGTTGGGCTCTCGGTGTGGTTATGTTATGTTGGGGTTGGGAGAGTGAGAGTGAGAGCAAGATCTGCATTCCTTTTCTGTCCAACCAGCCACAGAGCACAAATCTACTTTGACACTTCTAGAAATTTGAAAAGATGGAATCTCGCAGGAGCCTGCCTTTGCCGGGGGACGGGGAGGCTAAGGAGGAGAAGGGGAGGGCTCACAGCAGGAGGGGAGTTGACTTTTCTTTATACATATAGGTTTTTTTTCCATGCAGAGTTTAAATTATGCCTGATAAAAGGAGTTTCGTGGATGTTTCAGTTCTTTCAAACCCTCCTGGCTTCCTCCCAATTAAATGAGGTTTGTCAAAGCCACAGGCCTCTGCTGCTGCCTGAGAGGCAGACAAGCACTTCCTGCAGTGACATCTCAAATCCCCGAGGGAGGAGATGAAAGTGTGCCTGTGCCAAAAGACAGGAAAAGAAGGAGCGAGAGAGTGTGGGGAAAAAATAAAACAGGTACAGAGACAGAAAGGCAGAAGGAGAAAGGTGGGGAGGGGAGGGAGGCAACAGATTGGCACACAACACGTCACTCTCCAGGACAAGAATATGATCATTTCCATATGAGGAATGTATTCCCAGTCCCCTGGGTTGGTATATTAGCGTGTTTTTACGATGGCTGGTATTTCACCCCTATTGCAGTCAGTGGGGCTTTGGTGGGCAGGAAACTGCATGGCGTTATCATGGCAACCAATGTGTTGGGAAGCAAATCAAAGTCTTTTAGGCAGAAATGGCTACAATTTCTGATTCAGCAAGCTCATATTCATGAGTGAGTCATTAAAGCTACAATGAAAAAAAATATATAATAGGCAATTTCAAAATAATTCCCAGCATATCTGTCTCTGCTTTCACAATCGTGTAAGACTTTTGGGCTCCAGTGTCACTGCTGTTAATTTAATTTAATTATGTCAGTTTAGAATTCCGGGTGCGATGATAAGACAGAAGATTCCGTGCCAGCTACAGTCTAGAGGACGCTGGCGATTAACTTCTGTATTCTCAAGAACAATTTTGAAGAAGGAGGGGGCAAAGGAATTAGATGAAGATAAAATGGGGAAAGAGTGCTTTGGGTGGCAAGGAGGACATGGGGAAAAAGCAAAAATATAACAAGTTTTTCTATACGAATATCATTCCCCCCCCCCCTGTTCTTATGACATGATCATAACAGGAACCACTCTCTTTCACAAATTGCCACAGAGAATTTGTAGCCAGAGAATATTCTCCAAAGGTTACTTGTCAGGGGAAAAAAAAGGATATTCAAGGGATGGTCAGTTCAAAGGCTAAAGCTCTTAATTTTTAAAAAAATTATTATTAAAAAGCAGGTACTACCTACCTACAGTACATATGGCTATGAATTAGAGCCAGAGCAAAGGAGGCAATTTCTCCTTGTTCAGCCAAAACGAGCTAGGAGGACAGTAGCAAAAACGAGATATGGTACTTATCTCCCCCTGTTAATGTCTTTCTCCTGGTTTTTGATAAACTGATACTTAATCTTCACATTTTCTGTTTGTGGCAAACCGCTCTTTGAACGTTTGAGAGGTGAGGAAACATGTTCATTCAGTGCTACGGAAAAAAAGGAATATATATATATATATAGCCAATTGATATAGGATTCAGAGCAAAATCCTGTGTAGAGATCCGGCTGGCAGCCCAGGGCCACCCGCCGGATCCTATCCCTGCTCCGGGCTGCACTGCTGCGGCCCGGAGGTCTACTCGGGGAAAGGGACGTTCATCCCCTTCGCTGGGTGTAAACTGTAAACTGGGGCAGGCCCAATCGGCCTCCTCGGATTTCCACCAGCTAAATAGCTGGCGGAAGGAGGAGGAGGCTATGTAACAGCCGAGCCAAGTTGGCCCAGTGGGGACGGGGATATGGCGGCCGCCATCCCCGCCCCCTCCTAGGCCGGCTTGGCCAATGGCTCCCCTCCCTGCCGCCTGAACCGCCCATGCAGCCGCTGCTGAAGCCTTACCTTACTCTGGCGGCCGCATGAACGTCCCGACGACAGAGTGAGGGCGGTGGTGTCACTAGGGTTGGTGTCACCCGGTCCAGTAACTCATGGTAACACCCCATTAACTTTATTTATTTTAATATATAACAGTACAGATCACCCAACAAATCAGTAACCAACTCGGCTCTCAGAACAATCAGTCTCATTGGTCTGTTTTGAGTTAAGGAAATCCACTTTTTGTTACATAAGGCAGTTGTGTTTTATGTTTCCGATTATTTGGCCATAACCTTTGATAGAATACAGATAATCCTGCATGAAAGTACGCATCGAATGATATTATTCATAAAGACAAAGTTTTCACCATTTTCCACTAGTGGTGTTGCCCCCCAGGGTGTCACCAGGTGCAGTCCGCACCCCCCTCGGTACGCCACTGCTCCCCACTCTGACCCTCAGGAGCACTTTTTTAGGTGCACAGGAGGCTAGAGCAGGAAGAGGAAAGTGGGGAAACCCTGTTTTATGGGAAGAACCCTGCTCACAGTTTTTAAGATGAAATCTATAGCACACTCATCTCTGACAGCACTGACCATCTGTTTAGGTAGTTTTTCCCAAACTGTGGGTCCTGGCTCAATGTGCGGCAGGTTGCACCCCGATGCTCAATGTTTTGCCCGCAAAGCACTTTTGGGAGTCTCTGGAGGCCGCTTCCGGGTTGCGCTGGGCCTGCAACCCACTCCATTGGCCTCCATGGGCCTCAAAACACCTCCTGGAAGTGACCAAAAGTGACTTCCGGTTTACTTTCAGTTTGCATCCGTGACTTCCGGTCGCTTCCAGGAAGCATTCTGAGACCTGTAGAGGCCAATGGAGTGGGTTGCGGGCAGGTGCGGCCCAGAAGCGGCCTCCAGAGACTCCCAAAAGTGCTTTGAGGGCAAAGCACTGAGCAGCAGGTTGCAACCCACCACAGAGGATGAGGTGTGTCGCGAAGCTCAAAAGCTGGGGCTGGTTTAGGGGCTAGGTCTGATTTTCAATCACTTCTCCCACCAGGTGAGCAGTGCTGGCTCATGCAGAGAGTGCTGGCAGTCCAGGCAAGTCCACTGCATAGCCCAGTGCTGCATATGCGGATCTCTCAATCACGCCAGGGTAAAACATTTGTTTTCTTTTTCATGAAGCCCTCTCACATTCGCCTGGCTTGAAAAAGAAACGTTTTTTGGGTCAGTAAATAGTCAAATGCAAGACTATAAACTTACTTCAGCACTGGCCAGCCACCACTAGATATTGATATTCTCAGCATGAATGCTGAAAATAGGTGAAATGTACTCATTCATTGTCTAGAGGCCAATCTTAACCATATATATTTACTGGAGTCAGAATTCTTATCATGATTATATATTTATAGTGCAGTCTTTCCCTAGGGTTCAGGCACGGTTAGAGCATTTGACTTATTTATTTTTATAAATAAAATAAAAGCCCTTCCAGGAACGCAGGGCAGCCTTCATGGTCTTTCTCCCCTCCCCTTTTTATTTACACAACGGTGCAGTGAGGTATGTTGGAGTGAGATACGAGGACTAGCTTCGTGGCTGTGGAGAACTGAATGGAGACCTCTCCAAGCAAAGGTGAACTTGAGGAAAGTGATCCAGTATGCCACACTTACTCATTTATGCCATACATGATCACACTTATGCCACACGTGATCCAGACACATGATCACACTTATGCCACACGTGATCCAGTATGCCACACTTACTCATTCCTTATTTATTTATTATTACAACCCTCTGTAAGGCTGATCATGGTCAGCCCAGCTATGAAGGGACATGATGAAGCTTGCATCAATAGCGGGTGGTGGTGGGAGAGAGGGGGTGGTAGGTTCAGGGCACTATTCATTCACCTGCTGCCACCTCCCTCCAGCCCATCATGGATGTGAGCTGCATTGATCTTCTCCCTGTTTCCTAAAAGAGAGCGAGAATCAGATCATCCTCTTCCCTGCCCATGCTCCATCTTTGCACAGGGTTTAAAGGGAACATGTCCCTTTGAACTTTAAACCTCATCCGAGGATGGAGTGCAGCCAGGAGGGAAAGAGCTTTTGATGAGGGAGTGTGCATCTCTGGGCAACAACAAGAAGGCTGCCTCCGGCCTTGGGTGCATGACGAAGGCCGGGTAAGTGGTGCCGTTTCTGCCACCATGCTGCTGGCTCGTGCACCCCCTGGCTGCACCCCCAGCAGATTTTTATACCAAAAACCGGTCTAAAAACTCTGTAGGGGTGTTTTCACGCCACCGCATTTGGCGCTGAATTTGGTGGCGGCACAAAAGTGACATCACACCCCAGGGGGTGGGGCTTGTGACATCACATGGGGGTGTGGTGTTGGCAGCCCCCCGCAGGAGGGGTGTAGAATCACCTCTGAGTCCGAAGCATTTCACATGCCTTCTTTCAATAATCCTTACAATGAATCTGTAAAGTGAGCTAATATTATTATACTACCATATCATGGAGGGTAGAGGTTGAGGCCAAGTGAGAGGGGCCTACCCAAGTCCATTTGTGATGGCAGACAAGCAAAATATGGGCATAGGGGACGGAGTGGTGGAGAGAAGCTCCACCCTTTGCCATATTTCTGCTAAAAGTCCTGCCTCTCAAGCTGCTTTACTCTTACTGGGGAAAAATATATGAGTGATGATATCCAATGGAAGTAAAAGCAAGAGGATGGAAGCTGGAAGGAGATTTTCAGTGGAAAACCAGCAGGAGAAGAGAGGGCTAAGAGAGTTCTCTCTTGGCCCTGGTTTTCCGCTTTAAACTGCAGCCTCAGCATCAAAATTTATTTGTAAAAAGAGTCCTGGAACTACACAAAGAGCGCAGGTCCAGCCCTATATTCAAGGCAGAGACCAGATTTGAACTGAAGCCCTCATGGACCACAATCCAGTTTTTGAGCTGCTAATGCTACACACAGTCTTAAATCTGTAAAAAGAGAATGGAGCTGATTGAATTGCTTGCTGTCAGCAAAGCTGGGGTGCAGAGAGCCCCATAGTTACTCTCCATGTAGAGGTGGACCCCGGCATGATCTCTGTAGCTGAGGCGTAAAGCAGAGCAAAAGAGCAAAATGAAGAATGAAATTGAGATGCAGAGAGGAGGTTTCACAGCCTACAAAAGTTATAAAGTGAAAACTGGAGACGGTGACAAGCAAGCATCCACAAACCGAGGAACTCAATTAGTCTGAAAGACAACTATCTCATTATCTTTCCCCAAAATGCTCTAAATATGTACGAATATAAAAATTTAAAACAAACTCTTTCTCTCTCTATTGACGGTCTGGATGATGGCATTTCCCTTCTCGCTTTCTTTAAACATCCACTTTCATATTTATTTATTCTAAGTGCAAAGCAGCTGCGATAATTAGACTGTCAGATTCGGTAAGTTAATGAGGAGTCACTGGAGTGGAAGCTTTTGCATTTGTTAAGATTGCCGAAGAAGAGAAGCTCCATGCCTGCCTGCCTCCGTTCTCTCTCTCTCTCTCTCTCTCTCTCTCTCTTCCTCCACTGGGTGGGAAGAAGAGAGCTTGGCAGCACATAGAAAGATTTGAATCCTTTTGATTAGCAGGCTGCATTCCCACTACTGTTATGCCAGATTATTTTTTTTTCTGGGGCTCTTGGCATTTTTAAAAGAGAATTTCCAGATAAGAATTCAACAAGGACAGGAGCCTAAATCCCAACTATACTGCTGTACTCCACATCTGCCCCCCCTCCCCACACACACACAACTCATATACTGTATACAGACACACATACTAATCACAAGGGAAACTTGTGAACGTTTCTGAACTTCTTGATGTTATGCTATTAGAAAATACTAATGGAAGATTCTTCCTTATGTCTTTAAAAAGCAAAGTAGCCCAAAGGAAAATGATTTTCTTATTACGATCACTCACTGAAACATACACAGAAACAGTGCAACCAGGGTCCTCTGGGCAGTTTTGTATGTTACAGAAAGTGCTGAAAAGTGAAAGCAGGAGTGTCTGGGTAAGCCCCTCAAAAGACTTTGCAGAGAGTGCTCTTACTACTGCAGGCAGGCTCCTGTGGGATGTTTGAAAGAGATGGTGAAGGCAGTTCAGGAATAGACTGGTTGATAGTGTCCATTTCAAAGGCAGCTTCCCAAATGTAAAGGGGACGTGGGATAGCCACTGTTTTTTCATGGTGGTAACACAAATTGTTCTGAACTAGTGATTTTCCAGCATTTTCGGACGTTGATGTTGTGGTTCTTCAAAGAGCTTGGGTCCATTCACACATAGCAGATTTAATCCAAAACAGATGTTGGTCAATATTTCAGGTACGTCTGCTCTGGTACATCCTTTCCTGTGCTGCCAAACAGATACTGATACTCGCGTATCTTGCTTTCTTCATAGCCCAATCCGTGTTCACAGTCCCTGGAGTGAAACTGAAACCAGAAATGTGTGACCTCTTTGCTTCATATAAGAAGGGCCATCACCAAAGAAGCTCCAGCAAGTTTTGGTGAAAAGAACAAAAGAATTATAGGCTTATATTTTGGATACGGCAGGAAATGACTGCAATATATAATTTCTACTTAAGATAATTGCTGATACCTCAGTGTTTTAAGGAGGCTGGCATCTGCTGTAGTGAGAAACAAGAGTACGAATGGACACAAGTAGAAGGAACAAGACTTTTTCACGTGCTGTTTCAGGATTAAGTGCAAAATTAATATAACCTCACTGTCAATATCGTGATCCCCAAACAACATGAGAAATCAGCATAATGATGCTACAGATCTTGCTTCTTCAGATTTTCTGCATTGTTACTCTCTCCAAATGCACAGTCCTATGAGCATCATGTTCAGGCCTTCCAGTTCCAGTTTCCTTATTACAGTCCTGGGAGCTGGTCCTGCCGCTTTCTGCACTGGAAGTGATACCAGCCACTGGTGCTTCCGTGCAAAGGGTGGATAATAAAGCGTGGTGGATACTCTGTTAATTCCATAAATGCCATCTCAACACCCACAAAAGGAGCAATATGACCTGCAACATTACCTGAAAAGGTTAGGTGCATGTTTGAGGGCCCACACTGGAGCTGACCTTCAATTCACCCTCCCTGCCACTGTCCCGCTGCTCAGAAGACCAGAGGAGTAGGTCAGTAAGTGATTATGGAAGTGACACCAGTGGAATGGTCTTGCTGGAGGAAAGACTGTTGCTGAAGTGCTGCACTGCTGCCTCTAATTTGAGAGTTTGTATGTGCGGCAGGGATGAACCAGAATCCTTACAACATATGGTTCTTTATTGTGACAGGTATAGTGAGTTGTGTAGGTGGCATCTAGATGATTTACTATCCTCTCACTCTGGTTGGTCTGATGAGTCAAAAATCCCCTATATGTTAGGAGGGTCTGAAAGACCGTTCACCTGTTTGGTTGCCCAATTTATATACTTGGTAATCCAAATTCGACGGAATCTTCCCGTTTTGGGCCCTGAGATTTAGCCAGGATGGTGTAGTGGTTTGGGAGTCGGACCTAGACCTGGAAGATCCAGGTTCAAATCCCCGCTCAGCCACGAAGCTTCCTGGGTGACCTTGGGCCAGTCACTATCTCTCAGCCCCACCTACCTCACAGGGTTGTTGTGAGGACAAAAAGGAGGGGAGGAAATATGTACACCACTCTGAGCTCCTTGGAGGAAGGGTGGTATAAAAATAAAATAAATAAATAAATAAAACTTTGACTGGGGGGGGCTGGATGAGTTGGTACGTTAGATACAGGATGGGTAAGAAAGGTGAATTGGTGACGGGGGACTTTAGTATTGATGTTTATGTGTAATGTATTGTTAAGTATTGTTTTTCTGTTTATGCCAATAAAAGTTTGGATTGGATTGGATCGGATTGGATGTCTGGATCCCTGTGCTAGCCGAGAGCTGTAACAAGAATATATGCCCTTGGTTTTAAGAGGTAACGTGGTCGTGCTCATTATTCCTGCTGGATGCTACAGAAATTGTTATGGCACAAGCCAATGCACAACAACTGTTACAGCAAGGGACAGGATTAGGCTGCGTTGGTTTCAGTTAAGCAAAACCAAGGTGTTGGGTATTTCTTTTTTTGAAAACCATTTGCTGTCATGAAAATAACTGACTCATAAGTTTGCATGGATTTGTAATTAGTGAATCTATGGCACATAAATCAACTGATTTAGATAAATTGATACCATTGTAGCTAAGCAGCAGAATCCAGCAAAGAAAGACTTTGCTTCCCCCCTTTAAATGCACGTCTTGAAAGTAAAAGAGGAAATGGTACAGATGTCCTGAGTTGTCTATTGTCTTCTGTTTAGAAAGCAATGTCAGAAAGATTGACTTGGCAACCAAGATGTTAAGAGTGCAGTCTGATGACTGGACCTTTCGTATAAATCCGACTATTTGTCTCTTAATAGAGAGATCCTCGGAGCAGAGCATGGGTGGACAAACAGAACAGATGGGCACTGATAATTTAAAGAATGTAGCAACTGATCCAAGGCTTACAGACAGACCTGTCATTCCTGGGGTTTGTTTCCAATCTTTCCCAACAAAGAGACTCCTGGGGGGACGGAGGAGATTAGTCTAAAGTTGAGCAAAGTCTCCAGGGAAGATGGCTCCTTGGATAAGATCAACAAAAGGAATTGTTTAATATTTGTTATAGTTTCCTAGAGGGACCTTCTGCCATCACTAACGGGATTATCATTATACCAGTTCCACACCAGTGGAGCATTAGAAATGTGCATTGTGTAGAAATGTGCTACATTCATCTGACGACTTCTGCTCTATCAAAAAAAAAATGCTTTTGCAAAGAAAAGATTGGCAAGGGAGCTTGTATGGATTCATCCAAGGATTTTTAGTGGTAAAAGTTGTCAGTGCAGGCCAGTGATATACTAGTGAGTCAGAAGTGGGTTTTAATCTCCTTGATCTCTACATTCTTGACAGAGTGACAGAATATCAATAGGAAAGGTACTCTTAAGTGACTTCTGATGTGGTGAATGCTGGTGGGAGCATCTTTCAGGCCTTTTTATAGATAGCACATTTCTACAGCATTTCTCATCAGGATTCATCCTGGGAGAATAAGAAAAATCATTTTTGCTCTCACTGTACCAAACTGTTTTCATTCAGTCAACGAAGGGAAATTTACTTTACCTCTAACTCGCATTTCAGTGATGAGGGAGAACTAGTAGAGGGGACAAATTAGCACCTCCTCACACATATCAGTATTAATCATTTGTGGCCTCAAAGAAAGCAAGTATATTTTGTAAGTTGACCAAGCAACTGACTAATTACAATCCTTGTGAATTTGCAGGATTGTGTTATACACTTGAAAAATACCACAACAAGGTGTACTCTCACGACTGAAAATTGGAGGTGGCATTACATTCAGTAGGGGACTTTATACATCTACCACAGATATCTACACAATCATAAAGCAGACACAAGTCCATGAATCCCACTGAAAAATGTTTGGGAACTTAGGCTGCAATCCTGGCAGTAGGGGCGCAATCCTGCTTAGCCCTGGTGCTGGTGCAGCGCCTCTCGAATGTGTCTGGAGCTGTTGCAAAAGCTACTATAAGGCAGTTGCAGCAGCTCCAGCCAGCCCTAGAGCACCGGATCCACGCAGCGGGCGCTGAGGAGCAGGTAAGTCCATGCTGCTTGGCATGGAGGCGTTCCGGGGTGGGGAGAAGTGCAGGGGAGGGGGTGTTCTAGGGTGGAGGTAGGTTGGTGACAGGGGTGGACCAGATTGGGGGCAGAATCGACAACAGCGGCCCACATCAAATCCTGTCCCTGGCTGGTTTGCCCTACATGGAGCTCCCAGATTTGTGCCACCCAAAAAGTGGGCGCAGATCTGAGGAGACCCATTTGGGTAGCTGGGGCTTTACCTGGAGTAAGGGAATTAACATTCCCTTCCCCCAAGGTGACCTTCCACCTGCCTCTTTCTGTCCTATATGCAGTGTTGGCTGCACTGGCCTCGCTGCAGTGCCAAGTGTGGTTAGGCAGGATTGGGTTGGCCATCTTGTTGAACTCAGTGGGGCTTCTTACTTCTGAGGAGACATGCATACAATTGCATTGTTAGAGTCTGAGCTCATATCCCCATCTGACAACACACTGCAGACCACCTTTGAGTTTTTTTGTGGTGTTGTGGATATTATGAGGTAAAGTCACCTTGTGTTGCCTTTACATGTAATGGGCAACTGTTTTTTGTGAAAGAATATTCACAAAACATCTCTGTGTTAATGTTTTCCCTTCCATGAGAAGGTTTGTTAATCAATATCATAAAAAACACATGATAAGCATAGTGTTGATCATCTGAGAATTGGCCCTGACATGAGCGACTGTTCTTAAAGTATGTCACACATCAAGATGGGGGGGGGGGGGGCAGGATGGTAGCAAAATGTTTTAAAAGCCAGATTTGGATATTGGTTGAAAAGAGGGAAGGGGGAAGGTACTGGGTGTTTTTAAAGACCTTCCAGAATATGACATTTTTAAATGACTGGTTTCCGAGTTACGTGTAGAGAAACAGCGGCTCTCTACTGGTATAGAACTTAGCAGCAGCATTATTTCTTTTAACAAGTTTTTTAAAAATATATATATATAAATCAAATTATTCTTCCATCTGTCACTTTTTTTTCTGCTTTGCCTTTTGCACAGAGCAAATTTCATGGCCAATTTAAAAAACCCAAAAGGAAAACCAAGCCACAGATCTCTAATATAAATACAACTGTAGTTATAATGGCACAAGATGGGCAATATTTTGAACACACACACACACACAAAAAAAAACCCAACACAACCTGTGACTGAATTTGGGAAACACAGATAAAAAGGCCTGACTTGGATCATGTGAAGGTGTCACCTCAGTAATGATGCCAGGGGCAAAGATAAAAGTCCTCTCACTCTGGTCATGAGACATAGCTTCATTACTCTCACAGCGGGTGGTCTCTGACTCTCAATGTGTGCATTTTTTTATTTTATTTTTTTATTCTGTGATAATGAGAAAATGTTTAAACTCCCATCCCTGTGTTTAAACACTTCTTCCTGCTGACAGCAGCCGGGAGAGCCCTTGATCAGCTGTCAGACTGAAAAGTGCAATTTTTTCGGGAAAGTAAACAGCATGTTTGCCAGTGGGAAATAATTTTCTATTTGTTTGGCACTGTTAGTGCTGGGAGTGATGGAGCCATGTCAGAGTAGCTGATTGACTCACTGATGGGGGAATAGCAAATGGGCTGGAAAGAAATGTTCTTTATTGTCTGCCTCCCATTACAAGAAGAGCCTAAAATTTCTGGCATTTCATTGTTGTGTTGGATATCAACATTTTAAGTCTCCGTTTCAGCACGCCTCCCTCTGTGAGCCTCTGAATAGTGAAAGATGCAGAAAGAATAAGGGCGAGTTGTACAGTAGTTTAATATAAATGTCAGTGGCATGAATATTTTTTTTAAATAAACCAGATATCCTTCCATATCCTATGTCCCTGATGTAACATGGTTGACATCTGTCTCCAATCTTACATATTTTGCATCTAATGTACTCTAGAGCTAGATTGCAGGGGGTTATGGGAAAATCTCTTTACCTTGGGGATCCTTTTGGATGTGCCTGCAATGACTCCAATTACATGGCATGGACCACAGAGGGGGAAGGAAAGACAAACAAATATAGGACTTCCCAGCAGGTCATCTTCACTGATAGGCTCTTGCTGACCCAAGTTATTTCCAGGATTAGCTGGAGGCCCCCTGATCACATCTCGGTCTTCAGCCACTGTGCAATACTCCCACAAGTTAATTTGCCTCTTTGTTGTTGTTGTTCTTAAACCTAGTTAAATGCATCGCCTCACACAGAAGTCGCACTGCAGGAGAGCGCACAACTTCTAAAGAATCAATATGAATAAGTAAATCTAAAATAAAAGATTCACAAAATGGAACAGGCAACAGGGAGAGGAGAGAATCGTGTTGCTCATTGTTAATCACAAACAATATATCTAGTATGCGCCTGTGACACTTGTGATCACATTCCACCTAGCAATTGCAATAGCAATGAATGCATTCTCTGGGGAGGTATCACATTTTCCCAAGTACAAAACATTATCTTTTTGAGTACTTGCAAAACAGCTCTTTGCCAGCAACAGAAATGCTATCTTAAGGAAAGATGCGTAAATGGCATATTGTACAAGAAAAGGGAGAGAAATACCGGTAGATGTGCAGAGCAGAGCCATAGTTCAATGAAAGGGCACATGTTTATTGTGAAGAACTAAGGGTCAGTTCCTTGCAGGATTTCAGAGAGCAGAGAAAAACCTCCCTCTGCCCGACGGGAAACCAGATTCGATAGAGGCAGCCATTTTTTGTTCTTCAAGTGTCTGCCATATTCACATACAAAGTGAGGGGTGGGGTTCGGTTTTTACAACAAAAGATGTATCTGTGTGAGGAAAGCCGAATTGTGTCCCATGCTTCGTCTTGCCTTTCCTCCCCATTTTACATTGCTGCAACCACTTTTCTCCTAGTGCAATTCCAATATCGGAAATGAGTCAGGCTGGGGAGAAAAGTGCTTCAAGTCATGTGACACAGTGCAGCAAGATAAGCAAGGAGTATCAGCTCCCCACAGTCGCATAGTCTTTTGTTGTAAAAATGAGACCCCATTTGATACATGAATGGGGACAACATATTAATAAACCATCATGTCAAGTTTGGTTCCAAGACCAGGGGAAAACCACTTCTGATTGGATAAAAATTGGGTCTAATTAGGCTGCAATTCTATGCATACTTACCTGGGAGTAAGCCCCATTGACTACAATGTGACTTACTTCTGAGTAGACATGCATAGGATTGGGCTGTTAATGACTAATGGTCTGAAGGCAGCTTCAAATGTATTTTATGAAAGAGAAGGAAAGGAAACAAGGAAAGAGAAAAGAGGGTGCAAAAACACCTTCAGATTCAGCATTAGATTTCTTTCAACTGCCATTTCATTTGTCAGCAGAGCCCAATGCATTTCAATCGAGTCCTCTTTCTTAAATCTCTTTTAATCAGCGGTTTCCACTCAGATATCCTGTTCTGCTAGATCTTGACACAATTGTACTATCATGTCGCTGCAGAGTGTAGAGTTGCTGAGGAGGACTGCTTTCCTCCTCTCCCCAAGTAAGGACAAAACAAATATTTTCCATTAACTGAAGTATTTATTTAAATACCGTATTGTCCCAAGTATAAGATGCACCTGATTATAAGACGGATTATAACTCTTAAAGTTTGGTGCTATTAAAAAAATTTAATTAAATCACTGGCATTAAATTGCAACAGCCTGATTATAAGACGCACCCCTAGTTTAAAAACTTAAATTAGGAGAAAAAAGTGAGTCTTATACTCAGACCAATACGGTAATTGTTACTCCTCTTTGTCAAGGTCCCCATGTAACGTGTTGAACCTTTAAGGGCTTATTTTTCTTATGCAGCAAATCATTCAGGGCTGCTTCGAATGAGTGCAAGGGAAGGAATGGCTGAATAATAGGAGTGATTTTTAATGTAAAAGGGGGAAAAGAGAAGGTAGGAAGAACTTAGGGAGGCCTGCTTTTTCAGTTCATCTGTAACTGCAGAGATCTGTACACTGTTTAGTTCAGTTGTTAATAAATATGTTGTGTTTAAGAAAATATTCTCCAGAGTCAGGGAAGCCATATTGCTGGGAGCTGAGCGTGCCCCAGCAATTTTTGATGCCAAAACCTGGGAAGAACAGACATTAGACTAAGGTTAGAAACCAAATGACTAAAGAAGGAATGTAAAAGGTCTGTAACTAGAACATGGACAACTAAAATGGTGAAAAAAAATAGAATATGAATTACAGTATTTGAATGTAGGCTTGAAGAAAATGCGAGTCAGTTCACAGTAAAATAAGAGATTTTCAATGAGCATGATCAGGGGTTCCCAAAATTTCAGCTGCCTAGGCCACATCACTCAGGTTTACTCTTAAGGGGGGGGGTTTATTTAAAATATGTACATTTTGTACATCTCTAAGAATTTTCACAACAGAAGAAAAATATTTGCAGCTGCTTGTTGTCTGTCTGGGGTCTCTTCGAGAGTGACCAAGCCCAGCAATTGCTTAATTGAATAGAAATAAGGTGTGTGGTGGCTGGTGGAGAGAGAAGAGGAAAGAGTGGGGGGGGGGGCACATGTGTAATCTCCCTAGGATCAGTGCTAAGGACAGAAAAGAGTTGATGTTGTACCTGGCTGCAAAACTACAGTTTCTTGTTGCTTTTGTTATATGAAATGCATATCATGAAAAGCATAATACCTCTGAGTAACAGTGCAAACTTTTGTGCCGGTGTAATCAGCGGTGCAACAAGAATGGGAGGCCCCAGAACGGAAAAGGGATTCAAATCCCCTCCAAAAGAGGAATTCAAAGGGGATTTGAATCCCTTTTCTGTTCTGCGGCCTCCCGTTCTCACTGCGCTGCTGGTTTCACCGGCACAAAAGTGAAGTCAGATTGCGCTGTAACTTTGTCAAGAATGTAGGAGAGAGGGTTTTTTTAGGTGGTGGCTATCAGCTGTCAGAACTCTCTCACTCACTCACTCACTCACTCTGATCAATCACAGCGTAATGACATCCTTGACCTTAGATTTAGACAATGTATGCGGAAGTAACTCACATCTGAACAATACATGTGGAAGTACCTCACATCTATCATATTAGTATTACATTTGCATCGTCACGTTGTTTTTCAGAGAAAACATAACATGAAAGGTGATGTGGCCATAGTCTGGGGGGCCCTGGGATAGACCAAGACATTGAGATTATGATAACTGAGCTTGATGGGGTTGAGAAAGAGGTGGAGGCAACATCACATCATCACATGGAAAACTCATGCAAGACATGAGCAGTTCATGGAGGAGCAGAAAGAATCTCCTCAGCCTCTTCAAAAAGAAGAGCAGCTTCACAGCCCCTGATTCAAAAATTCTCAGAATGGATGATTGAAAGATTTTCTGAAGATATCCTCCAGTAAGAAGGATTTTTGAGCCAGTTTGAAACCTCAAAGGAAAATCATTTTAATTATCTAAAATCCTACCTGGGTGGGTTAGCAGGCAGTGCAGATGCAGGGCTGATACCATGGAAAGAAAATTATGATGCAGGCAGCAGTGAAATTCCTCACAGACAGATTTGGATGGAAGGATTTGGTTATCATTGCCCACATGAACAAACTGCTAAGCCTGAACCGAATTAAAAAAAAAAAAGTCGACAGACATCACTGCATTACACCAGTTGTTTGATGCCTGCCAAATCCAGGTACACAGTCTGAAAGTAATGAGAGTTGTGCTGGATATTTCTGGAAGCCTTTTGTGTCCAATATTGATGAAGATGCTCCCTGAAGATATAGCAATAGAATTCTGCTGCAGTAAGGGCCCAATTCTAAACTTACTGGCCGTTGTCGCTTCCTCCCCAGCACTGGTGCCGATTGCCGTAAAGCAGTTAACACTAGTCATAAAAGGCACTCCGACAGTGCGTTACAACACAGCACGCTGCCATGAGCACTGGCAGGAAGGCCTGCGCCTTCCCGCCTGTGTCCTTGCTTCTCCCGCCATTTGCCGAAGGAGGTAAGATGGTGGGGGAGGCAGGAGGAGGTGGCAGGAAGGTGGAACGGGACAGGGGGAGGTCGGCAATGGGGCAGGGGATGGGCGGATCAGGCCCTGGAGGAAGTGGGATCGGTGGTGCTAGTGCGTGCTGAAATTCTAACCCCCTTCCCAGACCAAATCCCACAGTGTGGGTCCACGCGGACCTGCATCAGCTATTTAGCTAGTCTGAGACACACACACCCTGCACTGCACAGGCTTACCCCTGGGTAAGGGAATGATGGTTCCCTTATCCAGAGGAGACCTCCCCGATGCCCTCCCAACATACGATGCAGCGGTCACCATTTTGGCGCTGCTGCAGCGGTGGGGTGTGTGGATAGGATTGGGCTGTGTGTCACTATTGAATAGAAGGTACAAGAGCTCCTGAGATTCCTACAAGGAGAAGTTAAGGGGAGAGAACAAACTTTGATTCTGACCAAAAGTACACTTAGAGAGAAGGATGGTGTCAGGGAAGGAGCCGGAAAAGGCAGCAGGCCTAGGGGAGTAGCGCCTAGCGATCAGTTCTAACACACCCCTTCCTGCTTTCCCTTTTTACTGGGTCAACAATTGAGTGGCGGGGGAGAGGACAACTAGTAGAGCTATCTGCTGCCACCATCCCAAAGTAAAGAAATCTGGCAGAGGGAGGCTGTATGGGAAAAACCACTCCTCCCTGGACAGCACAAAACCCCCAGGGTTTTTATTTAAAATCAAATTGCAGTACCACCTGTAAGCAATCAGATGTGATAATCCACTGAATTACCCATAAGCAAAAGCTATGCAGGCAAGGAGTCTATATTTAAAATGTAACCAGTTTATTAAAAAAAAAACACTCCAAATAAAAAGGAATTAATCCAAAGGAGGGAAAGGAGGTAGAGAAATTACAACAAGCATGCATGCTGATGAAAAATGCTTGAACTTGGCTGGATGGACACAAAGAAATAACTTGACCAAATTGGATGCAATAACTAGTAACGCCCAGCAGAGGGAGCAGCAAAGCTACTCCAACAAAGCAGAGAAAGGTCAAGGCCCCCTAAAGGCTGTGACGCACTGCCTGCAGTGCAGTGCGGCACAAGAGTAGCCGTTGCGTTGCATTGCACTGCAACACACCCTGTCTACACCGGAGCTACTTCCTGCACTGTGTGGCAGGCTGGCGAGAGGGTTGCGTGACCAAGCGATGCCAGAGGCACCTGGAGACTTGGGCATGTGATTAAAAGCAAGGGGGAGGAGGAGGAAAGAGGGAAGGGCACTAGCTATAGATGCGCCAGGACTTGGCTGGCTTGTGGGTGCTCGTGAGGGGAGCCAGCAGGAGAAACCTGCCTCGCACCCTAATTCCTGTACTCCTTTAGCCTCATGTCATTCAGACACGGTCTGTTCTGTACCTCCACGACGAACTGAATATCTGAGCTCCAACTTGAACTTTGAATCTCAGCCATTTTCACGGACTAAACAATCGATTGTGGATTGGCTAAAGATAACTCTGTTCTGATTGGCCAACACTTCGCTTCACACTGCACCGAACGCAGTCTCTCATTGGCAGAATTTCAATTTTTCCAACTTTGCTCACACGGCAACACAGCTCTCCTGTGTTGTCGCATAATGTTAGAAAACACAAGACAGATGGAGATCTTTGCTCCACTTGCAGATGCTGGTCTACGCACTGTGCAGCAGCATGGTCGGTGTGTCGCAGCCTTAAACCTGTGAAGTTTGCAGGCTAGCTTCGAGTGAAAAGAGCAAACAAAACAAAATTAACTCCCCAAACACACATCTAGCTAGAAATATAGTCTCTATTGCTAGCTACCTACGTTGTACCAGGAATCCCAGTCTCTGCGCTTGCACTCCAGTGATTCAAAAAAAGGAGAAGCTGGAAAAAAGCATGGCCAAGCTTAGCTCACTACATGGCCAATGAAGACAAGAGCTCTGGCTGTCCACACATTTAGATGTGGGAAAGGCTTTAAGCAGCCTGCGTGCTCACACCCTCAATCTCTGGCTTTAATTACTACATAGATATGTACTAGATACACAATCATATAATTTTCTACCTATTAAATATGCATTCAGAGCACTCTGTATATTTTTTATGATATAAAAGAAATTGGGGTAATACTCATTTAACCTCAACCAAGGACGATCTTAATTACAGCCCAGAACATTGCCATTTATAAAGGTATACATTGACTTCCAATTACCGTATGTTGGTTAACTCACCACACTATAGTTACATTAATTTACTGCCTTTCACATTCACAAGTTCCTTATTGAGTCTTTTTGCGGAAACAAAATCATAGGATCAGGCACTGGAATATCACGCACAGTACTTAAAAGCCATGTCTGGTTTTATTCCTTGGTCTTTTTATTCACAAAAACATACTTAAGCTCTTTTCTGTATTTTCACCTTCTGTGCAAATGACCTTGCACTAAGCTGCATTATGCGTGTTCAGATGTTAAACTTGTCATACTTTTTGAAAGATCATGGCCAACATTTCCTGATAGGGGGAAGATGTTTACTAGGAAGTAAGGCCTAGGAGACCTTCAGGAATGAGGTGGGATAGAAATCTTTCTAAATAAAGAAAGTATGTTATGAAAATGTTTTGCATGCTTAAAGCATTGCGTGTACTATTGCAACATTTTTAATTAGCGATATTTCTTTCTTGACGGGGGGGGGAATTTCCTCTGCACTGCACCTACCATGAAGAAGCTTGGTGCAGCAAATTAATCTGTTCACACAACTGAACAAGCATGAATAGACCAACAACAGAGAAGGTTACTTAAGGAATGGAGTCCCTGCCTCTTCCCATTGCCCCCTAAGGGCAAACAGCTTAAAAAGGCCATTCACAAATATCTGGAAGAATGAAATGAATCACACCAAACTTGGGAAGCGGCCTCAGGCAGGAGAACCTCCTGATAAATACTGACATTTGGCAGCTTGACAACTTCACAGTGCTACTAGAAGAGGCTTCAGAGTTAAAGGCTCCTCCAGAAATATGTTGTTGTTGTTGTCGTTAGTGTCCGACCCTTCGTGATCCCATGAACCACATCCAGCCAGGCCTTCCTGTCCTCCACTATCTTCCTGAGTTCGCTCATTTCCAGAAATATACTGTATTCACAATCTGAAAGTTTGTATCTTTCTTCCTCCTCCACCTACATCGTTCCCTGTCTGGTTTTTTTTCTTCCAAAAGGGACATGCTGCATGTGGCAGCCTTCTACACTGTAGCACCAAATGAGGGCATCAAAAACATCCCAGAGGAAAGAGGATATCCTTTTCACTGCTTGGGCATTCGAATGGTGGTCATCCAAACCACATGTTGGGTGTTGATAACATGGTTGATGCCTGCCAATAGTATGGGCAGCCAGGAGGAGGAGGAGGGAGGAGGAGGAGGAGAGATATCAGCATGGTGCCAGCCCATCCATAGCCCATAGGCACATACTGCAGAGTTTGCAAATGCAGCAAAAGAACATTCAAGCCCACTCAAAACTTCTGCCCTAAACCCCAAACAACAGAGAAAAGAGAACTTTATTCTTAGAGGGCTTAACTGCATAACCTTCCTGTCACCCTTGAAATCTCTGTCTATAATGTTATGGAAATTATCTCTTTTACCTAATATACAGATCAAGCAATCATCTATTTAAAAATTGGCAGTATCTCAAAGGGATTTGTATAACTCAGATGGAGCTGGTGAAGAATAATGATCACCCTTATAAACTTCAGTTTGGGGATTAATGTTCTTCTTTAAAGCTCAAGTTCCATGTTACCCTAAATGTGCGATTTGACTGGTGTTTGTGAGTTTTTTTTTAATGTATTAAACAAAAGCAACCTGGGGGAACCATGAAAGTGACTGAAACTGTGACAGGGAGTTGGTGGGCTTTAGGACTTTGCTCCTGCTGTGGTTCCACTTGTTTTTGCACCCCGCATGCCCCATTTTAAAGAGAGAAAAAGCTTTCATTGAAAACGAATGGAAACTTTTTTGCTCTTTAAAGTACTGCACAGGGGTGCCACAATGGGGACAAAATCCTAAAAATCTCCTCCCTCACTACTGTAAAAAAAAGAAAATAAAAAACACACCAGGCCATATTATATGTTTAGGGTAATGCGTAACTTGGAACAATTCGGAAGCGGAGAAATCTTTTTGCTGGGCCAAACTACCTGAACTGTAATCCAATTAACACTTAGAGTTTTGTTTAATATACCTTTTTTCATAAGAGCAATATTATATGGCATGACACAGATTTTATGGCACAGTGAAGACCATGAAATACAAAATACCGTTTCACCTAGTCAGGGTGCAGACCAACCTTATGCATGCTTATTTACAAGTAAATTCCAATGAGTTCAATGGGACTTACTCCCCTGTAAGGGAGCACTGCAGCCTTAATGACAACACCATATGGGCACTCTCATAACAGCTCCGCTTCTGCTAAACTCTACATTTTTCAATGATTTATAATTTAACCATTTTAATCCACTCCCAACGAAAACATGATATCGAAACTGGCAGCCTAGAGGAATTTATTTTAGTAACATCCTCCCCCCCCTTTTTTTTTTTTAAAAATAGAGTTTAGATTCAGTTTGACAGATTTAGAGCATTTTTTCTTTTCTTTTCAGATTTGTGTTGGTCTCAGAAGATACAGTATTTACACATACATGCCCTGGCTATATTTGGACAAAAAAAAAGTCATTGAACTGGAAGAAGATGAAACCATTAAAACAAAAGTAATATGGGCTTTTGTCTTTGAGAAATAGAGAATCGGCAGAATGAGAAGGACTCATTCAACATCTGCAATACAGCTATGGGGCTTGGGGCCTTCATGTAACCAAGTGTGTATTTGATCACATTTATCCTTACCCAATGCTGCCAATAGCATGATTTCTCATCTCCATATAGCTCAAGAGAGGAATAGGGTTGCTGTTTGCACTCAAACGTGTCCACACCCCACTCTAAATATATGGTATATGCACTGAAGGCATCCAGGCCCTTGGCAGGGTGGTGTGACGTGAGCAAAAGGGAAGGAAAGTTCTGTTCACCCAAGGTCCTCTCTGTTCACCCAATCAGCCAATCGCACCATTCCCTGCCATCTCGCCCCGCCCTCCCGCCAACCGGCGCAGGACTTACCTGTGTCTGGTGGCATGGGAAGCGGAGGGCAGCCTAGTAAGTGATGCCGGCCTCCGCATCAGTGTCACTTACTCTTCCGGTGCCGCGAAAGTGTTTTACGGCACTTTTGCAACACCGAAGGCTGGCGGAGCGCATGCTCCGCTGGCCTAACTTTGGGCTGGATTGCGCCCTTACTGTAGTTTCCTCTTGGCTTTAGAGGAGTCAGTTGCTTGCTACCATGGCCAAACTCTATCAACTATCTGAATGGTTGACAAAACCAGCATGGAGGGAGGGAATACATGGTTTATTTCTTCCTTCCTAAGAAACTGGCTAGCATTATTGCACAGTACAGTCATATTGGGGGCACTTGGTAGCTGGCTATGTGATCTTTCCCAGCCTTGCTGCCTTTTGAAAGTGGAGATGCCATGAACTGAACATGAGACCTTCTACATACAAAGCATGTGCTCTACTCCACATGGCACCTTCCCATTGTATGTAGTGACTATTTAGTGGCTTGCTTTGAAAGCTAATATCACTGGGCATGATCATTCCCATGTGCTTGTGTACCAGAAAACATAGGTGTGTGACGGTGCTTCCAGATCCTAGGCTTGTTCCAGTCCTTGGAGTAGGGCATCCTATATAGAGGGTGTCCCATAACTTTAATAGGGGGGTCTCTTAGTTTCCAAGTGGCAGGCTAGAGAGCTGGAGGGAGTAGGATGAAACCAGTATTATTATTAACAGTATTTATATACTGCTTTTCACCAAAAAGTTCACAAAGCGGTTTACAGACAAAATCAAATGATTAAATGGCTCCCTGTCCCAAAAGGGGTCACAATCTAAAAAAGATGCAGAACACCACCAGCAAACAGCCACCAGAAAGACACTGTGCTGGGGTGAAAGGGGGGCAGTAACTTTGGGCCTCTTTGAACAACTGCAATCTAAAATATTTTTGGATTACTGACCTCTTGTTTTGCTTGCTTGACTCCGGGCTCTAATATATTAATAGAAGGCTTTCTGTGGCCTACTCACGGAGAGGCTTACTTTTAACACGGAGAGTTCAGCAATGTTTCTATTGCAGCATGTGTACAGAATCTGAACTTCCATTTCCCTTTCCTAATATAAACAATTCTGCCCCATTGTGCAAAACCGCCAGTTCCCCCTCTCATCCTACTTGGCTCAACTTTTATTCATAATTTAATCAGCAAGGGAAAGGGCAACAGGATAATTAAATAATTAGCAAAGTTCTACCCATACTCCAACTTCTCATTTGTATCAGGGTATTGTCCTGAAAGGAGAATGTAGCAGAACAGTAGAGCATGCAAGGAAATTGAAGGGTTTATTATTTTAGAGGACAGTGGTGGTGTTGTTGTTTTTAAGTGCCTGCAAAATCTCCCAGTTTGAAACGGAGGGTTGAAATAAAGGCCAACCTATTTGCATGGTGAATAAAAGCTACCCATCCTCCAAGAATATGCAGAAATTATAAATGCCTTCTAATGAACGCTGTGGGGTCTGGGCTTTTGATATGGATCCTGCTGGTGAAGAGGAAGGGGTAAGCAGAGGTTCTAGCCAGTCTGAAGCCCAGCATGGTGTGAGGGTAGGTGGGCTAACCAATCTTCCTCAGAGTGAGAGAGAGAAAAGAAATTGGATTATCTTGCTAGCAGTTGGTGTTTTTCTTATCTCCAATGCAGGGCCCCCAGTTGGGGAGTAAAATTCAGGCCTGTTTAAACAGTATCTCCACCACCTTCCTGAAAACAGACAACCCTGCATCTTTGCCCCAGAAGCGAATGCTTCGTGCTGAGCTTGGGACTTCAGGGCAGGAGGAGCCAAATACTTCACATTCTGGAAATTTGTGGATATTTGCAGATAGATTATTTTCTCTTCAAGCTTTTCATGTGTGAAGTCTCATTCGACAAGTGCTGGAATGTGAAAATATTGAATTTATTTATTTATTAGAACATGTATACTGTATATAACAGGGGTGGCCAAACTTGCTTAATGTAAGAGCCACATACGATAAAATTTCAGATGTTTGAGAGCCACAATATTTAAGAAGCATTTAAATTCTTAAATATATTTACTCACCATGAACATTAAATTATTTATTTATTTATTTATTTATTTTTAATAGAAGCTTGAGAATTTCTTATTTACCTTTTATATTGGTAATTGTGTATTTATAATTTTAATTGTGATGCAAAAGGGAGCTCAGCCAACATATTTTCGAGAGCCGCATGTTATAGGTCAAAGAGCCGCATGTGGCTCAGGAGCCGCAGTTTGGCCACCCTGTACCACTTTTCCAAGAGGTTCCAAAGCAGTTTATTACAGCACTAGAAACATTACAACTTAAAACCAACGATGCAATGATTGTTGCATGTGCTTCTGCCGCACACAGGTACAAAACCATTCTTCTGCTTTTACACCAGCTGCAATACAAAAACCAAGAAGCCTGCACAGCTTTGACAATGCAGATTTAAGGCACACACCCTCATTGGACTTAATTTATTGCACGCGCATTCTGGGTCTTGTTAATTTGCTCGTTAATTTGATAAAGACAATATTCAGTTTTGCCAAGACGATTACGTTTCACAAAGGATCTCAGAGAGACAGTGCAATGGAATCCCAGAATCCCTGAACTAGCTACAACAAAGATGTGAGAGAAGATGAGCTCTAAGAACTTAGGTTACCACCTACAGAGATGATTTAACTCCAATCAACAGAAAGAAAGGACAGGCCTCACTAAGAACATAAGAAGAGCCCTGCTGGGTCAGGCCAAGGGCCCATCTAGTCCAGGTTCCTGTATCTCACAGTGGCCCACCTGATGCCTCAGGGAGCACACAAGACAAAAAGTTACTTATATCCTGTTACCACTCCCTTGCATCTGGCATTCAGAGATAGGCTACCTCTAAAACCCGGAGGTGGCATATGGTCATCATGGCTTGTAACCTGTGATGGACTTCTCCTCCATAAATCTGTCCAATCCCCTTTTAAAGGTATCTAGGCTAGGCGCAATCACAACATCCTGTGGCAAGGAGTTCCACAGTTTAATTACTGTATGTAAGGTGGCTGTTTCTTCTGAATACCAGGCAAACGGGAGTGGACCAAGAATGTAGATAGCAATAGCAAATGTTCTTCAGTAAATCCTCCCATCTATCCAAATCAGAGCATTGGTTTGTAAAATAAAGATAGTAATGTGTACACATAGGGCTCTTGTTCCTTTGCCTTGTGGCTTCTCATTAATAGGGTCCACACAGTTACTATATTTTCAACTTCCTCAATAACCACAAGGATTAGAAACTTCAACAAGTGCAGCTTCACGGTCATTTGTCAGGGGTCTCCAGACTCAGTCCAACTGACTCAGGCCTGATGGATGGTCAGTTGATCATTTCTTAAAGTGCATTAATTTAGAGAGGTCTAATAGGACCCCCTTCTGTTTGTATCCAATGGATTCTTTAGAACAGTGGTTTACAAACTGGTGGGTCGTGACCCACCAGGAGAACCGGATCCTGGCCCTTTCCCCTTAAAAGGCGAGGACAGCACGACAGCGGTGGTGCTCCTGGGGATTGCACTGCCGGCAGGGAAACGTGGTCTTTTTTACCGCCCTCCAGAGGCTGTGGGCAGGCCCGCAGCCCCCTCTGTGGGCCTCCCCCCACCGCACTGTAGATCGCCACTCTGACGCATTTGCGACCACTTCCGGCTTTCGTCTGAAAACTGGAAATGGTTGCAATTGCATCAGAGTGGCGTTCTACAGTGCGGGGAGGCCCACAGAGAGGGTCGCAGGCCTCCCCACACCCTCCGGTGGGCCACCAGGACCCCTGGTAAGTTTAAAAAAACACTTTTTCCCCGGAGGCAGTGCAATCCCCAGGAGCACCACCACTGCTGTCCCCGCCCACAAAAACACTCACAGTCCTCCCCTCCTCACAGGGAGAACTTTGAGAACCACTGCTTTAGAACATTCATGTCACCAACATGCTTGATTTCTAGTCAGGAGATCCGATTCTTTGCTCAATTCAAATTGGAATAGGAAATGTAGTGGAATGATAGACAAAGCTAAGTGAGAAGCGACAGAGGTGAGATGCATACCTTTTTATTTTTGCAGCATGGAGGGAAAATGAGGAATCCAGCTGTGAGCCTCCTCCAATATGCATTCTGACAGTATGGCGTGTGAAGTTTGATCCTATTCCAGGCATGCTTCACAGGGAATACTCTGTTCAAAGTAATTATCCTCTTGAACAGCCTAAGTACTTATTTATGAAAAAAAGAAAAAAGAATCTACTATGGATGGTTCCTGGGAGTGGATTATAAAGCTAATTTTGCATGGTTCACATGCCCACAAAGTTCTGAAGATGCCTGTGAAGCTGCAGTCCTTCTGTAACTGAAGACAAGCAGACAGACAATCTGGGAGAAGGCGGGAAAAGGGTCCTCGAGAAAAAAAAAATTAGCTGAAGAGTTACCGTATTTATGCAGTGGACACCAAGGCTATTTCACTAATATATTTCTTCACTCTAGCTTTGTTGTTACCAGTGCATTCATTTCAGGAAGGGAGTTCTGGGCAAAACTAAGGCAGTGGAGCTGCTAAGGGGGGGAACATCTGGTGCTCAACTCCAGACTCAGTTCCAGCTACAGAATTTTCGCTCTTTTTTATACACAACATCTGACGGAATCGTGATTCTGCCTGGTTCAGCTTCATTACACTAAAAGACACAATGGTGGCCTATGGATTTTTCAAAAAGGAAAATGGGGTGGAGACAAAACAAAATGTACTTAAACAAACAAAATAACCAGAAACTGTAAAGCCACAGATACTTTCAAAGGGTTTGTTTCAGGGATTCTTCTCAACCCCTTTCCAGCCAAGTACCACCTCCGGCACCACTCTCCTGCTGAGTACCACCGGACGTGACTGGTGATGACATCATCGCCACTTACTCCCAAGTTTTTGGAGGCCAGAAAATGCAGGTAGGAGGTTCTGGGTGGGTAGGAGGGTCCTTCTCAGCATTCCCGAGAGGCTCGGCCAAAGGCAGAAGCCTCTTGGGAGCAAAAACACAGCGTTGGAGCAGGGTTCCAGCAGTCGGCCGAAGTACCACTGGTGGTACAAGTACCACTGGTTGAGAACCCCTGGTTTATTCAAACAATATATGCCTTATACGTTTTGAAAACAGTTGTTCCATCAGGACAAAATCGATACATAAACCTTGAATACCCTTAAATGGAAAACATTATTCCACAGCAGATTTTTGAATGAAGCAATTCTGTGTTTTGTCATCATTCATATCAACAACTCAAAATACTTTCTCTAACTCATCATTTAAATAGCACATTACTAAATAAACTGTGATTAAAATGCCTAGCCAGTCATGTGATGCATATATAGATGACATCTACGCATGTCAACCAAGCACGCATTGGATATAATTGGACGAACTCGTGGATATTATGTATCTGGATTTTCAGAATGCGTTTGACATGGTCATTCATGAAAGGCTCCTGAGAAAACTCCACAGTCAGGGAATAAGAGGGCAGGTCCTCTTGTGGATTAGGAACTGGTTGAAGACCAGGAAACAGCGAGTGGGAGTCAATGGACAATTTTCACAATGGCGAGAGGTGAAAAGCGGTGTGCCCCAAGGATCGGTCTTGGGACCGGTGCTTTTCAACTTGTTCATCAATAACCTGGAGTTGGGGATAAGCAGCGAGGTGGCCAAGTTTGCGGACGACACTAAACTTTTCCGGGTGGTGAAGACCAGCAGGGATTGTGAAGAACTCCAGAAGGATCTCTCCAAACTGGGAGAAGGCGCAACAAAATGGCAGATACACTTCAATGTAAGTAAGTGTAAAGTTATGCACGTTGGGGCAAGAAATCAAAACTCCACATATACGCTAATGGGTTCTGAGCTGTCTGTGACAGATCAGGAGAGAGATCTTGGGTGCTGGTGGACAGGTTGATAAAAGTGCCGTCCCAGTGTGCGGCGGCTGTGAAGAAGGTCAATTCCATGGTCGGGATCATTAAAAAAGGGACTGAGAATATTCTAGATCGAAAGCTTTCATGGCCAGCAATTACATTCAAAGATTTAGGAAATACGAGTAAAGATGCCATGTGAAACAAAAGGTCCAGCCAGAATAAAAACAAAGTCCGTTTCTGCTTGCGTCTTCAAAAGCTTAGAATTTGCAGACAGAAATTCATTTAAAATCCAAGGGTCAGCATGTATAGGTCCGATGTTTCGTTTCTTTAATCCAGAAACATTCTCTAGGTACAATCCAAAGATTGGTAGATGGTGAAGTTAAACGCAGCTCTTCATTTCTTTATTCTGGAAAAAGCGCGGGAACGAAGTGATTGGAAATGGAACTGACGCGGAAACAACCAATTAACACGGTTCTGACAGCAGCACTCCGTGGATGCCTTTAAAAGGGGTTTGGATAGATTCATGGAGGAAAAGACCATCACAGGTTACAAGCCATAAGCAACCTCCTGGCTTAGCAGTAGGTTTTCTCTGTGCCAGGTGCAAGGGAGTGACAACAGGAAACAGGTTATCTTGTCTTGTGCTCCTTGAGGCATCTGATGGGGCCACTGTGAGATATAGGAAGCTGGACTAGATGGGCCTTTGGTCTGATCTAGCAAGGCTCTTCTTATGTTCTTATTGCTATGTGCCTTCGGCTGCAATCCTATGCACACTTCCCTGGGAGTAAGCGCCATTGAATACAATGGGACTTACTTCTGAGTAAACTTTCAATACTAGCTACTGTTAAACAAATTTGACTTTACATATATTTTTGGAATACTTCCAGCAAGTTTTCAGAAAATGAATGCTACTGTGGAGTAATCCTTCCCTAAGTGAGACCGTAATATATAGTTACTGCAGTCTTGTATGCCAAATGGCATGTAGGTGGAAGTAAAGTGCTGAAGGATTGCCAGTCATGTCCTGACACCGCGATTTCAAGGTCAAGTATTTGAACACCTAGTAGTTTAATTTTGCTAGGAATATAAATAGGGTTGGAATTTCCTGCTGGCTCTATAACAATAATTTGTTCCTCTGTCTCACTTTCTATTTTTTTTGCGTATCTCCCGGAAGACCAGGTTTCTGCTTGGCCATGATTGTGTGATGAATCACAAATATCTGAATTCTAGCATGGAATTCACTATCCTTGTGAGAATACCTTTTTTTTTTTAACACTAGGTGAAATTAACTTGTGAGTATTTCTCTCTCTCTCTCTCTCTCTCTCTCTCTCTCTCTCTCTCTCTCTCTCTGAACAAACTAAGACAAGAATGAATTGAGAAGCTTGTTTCAATTCATGCAAACCATCCATTTTTCTGATCGATGACACTTGGTGAAAATTAGCTATATAGTTCTTTCAGGAACGGATTCTGATTAGACAAATTGTCATGCTGGTATTATTTTCATGGATATATTATTTACTGGGATGGAGCAGGATATAAATAAAACAAATAAGGACTCAGAATACGGTAGCTAGTTTTGTCTACACTAACTGTGACCATTGTTTCCCCTAAACCAGTGGTTCTCAAAATTCTCCCCACAAGGAGGGGAGAACTGAGAGTGCTTGCAGGGGTGGGGAAAGAAGCGGTGGCGCTCCCAGGGATCGCGCCGTCGCTGGGGGGAAAAATTGTCTTTTTTGATTGACTGGGGGTCCTGGCAGCCCTCCGGAGGTGTGAGCTTCTCCGCGCTGTAGATCGCTGCTCCAAAGTGATTGCAAACACGGTTTTCGGCCAAAAACTGGGAGTGATCGCAAATGCATCGGAGCGGCGATCTACAGTGTGGAAAAGCTTGCAGGAGGGGTGTCGCAGAACCGCCAGAACCCCCAGTAAGTTAAAAAAAGACCACTTTTCCTCCAGTGATGGTGCGATCCCTGGGAGCGCCGCTGTCGCTGCTGTCACACTGTCCCCGCTCCTTAACAGGGCAAGGGCCTGCATCTGGTTCTCCTAGTGGGTCGTGGCCCAACAGTTTGAGAACTGCTGCCCTAAGCTATGTGGCTGCACAGCTCAAAGCTGAGCTTAGAGCTTGGCTGAACCAGAAGTTGGTGATGACATATGATGTCATTGATGAATGCCAGAAGACACCTCGTTCCACTGCTCAGGATGCAAAGAGGTCCGTGCAGCAGCGTGGACACCTTACAGGGAATATTGACCATGACTGGCCTTGCAGTCTAGTCCTATGCATGTTTACTCAGAAACTAGACTCATGGAGCTCAGTGGTCCCAGGCAAGTGTATAAGATTGGAGGCTCACTGTATAGTATTATGATGATGAAGTTAAGGGAAAAATAGGCCTCAACTGTGATCTGCCCTGAGCTTTTGGAATAGGGATAGAAATGAAATCTGCATGAAAAATTAATATCCCAGGTATGATTGGATTGTACATCCAATCCAAAATGTAGTTTTTATCAGTACAGTAGGGCCCCTGTATTGGCGGGGGATATGTTCCAGGCCCTCCCGCAGATACGTGAAAACCGCGGATAGGGGTGAAGTTTTCAGTTTTCTGAGGCCCCCGCACGCGGGGGGCATAGAGCCATCCACTATCCGCCCATTTTCACTGCCATGTGTTTATAACATACTCCATAGTAACCACTAGGTCCCTCACAGCAACACCAGTGCCTTCTCAGAAAGTCTTTTTCTTGTATTTCATTCTGAAGCTTTCATAGCCAGCTATCAATTGACAATATTTAAGGAATACGGGAATTAAAGCCATGTAGTAAAAGAATCTTGAACTTTAATTGGAATAAAAATCACATTAAAATCCAAGGAACTGAGCCCAACGTTTCGTTCCAGCCCCGTGGAACCTCTTCATAGGAATCTCGAAAGATCATAGATGGTGCTGTTTAAATTTACTATGATGAATTGAGGACAGCACCATCTATGATCTTTCGAGATTCCTATGAAGAGGTTCCACGGGGCTGGAACGAAACGTTGGGCTCAGTTCCTTGGATTTTAATGTGATTTTTATTCCAATTAAAGTTCAAGATTCTTTTACTACATGGCTTTAATTCCCGTATTCCTTAAACATTGTCTTTTTCTTGTTTTTCTTTCCATTATACAATACTTTATGCTCATCCTTGCTACAGTTCTTTCCATTTTTCCACAAAGATTCCAAATCACTGAAACCACTCCTGAACACCCCAAACCAATGACAATTAACTACAATCCAGTATGGAGAAGAATTTGTAATGGTACTACAAAGTCAGGAAAGAAAAAAAAATCATGACTAAAAGCAACAAGTAAGTACAAATGCTGGACCATTTTTCTCTCTCTGTCTCTCTGTCTGTTCCTCCCATTTCAAGATTCACTATAGCAATGTATCCATAACGTCATAAAGCTGTAAGATGACATCATAAAATCCTAATCAGAACAATGGGCCAGCGTACCAGTCCATCTAGATCAGTATCTGACCACAACCATCTCCCTATTACCTTGATGGCTTCAGTCTATGAAACTTCAGCCCCAAGTGAGGCTTTCCTCCCTCTTATATAACATGTACACAGAAACGAATCATGACCATATATACTTATATACCACATGCTTGTCTTCCCTGAGGAAGGAAGTCTTCCCTCTGGTAGGGCGTTCTGTAGGGAAGATTAACTCCTTCATTCCAGTTTACCCCCTTCTCCACCATTTTCTGAGGTAAGTTTAACAATACAAGAATTTGTAAAACGTAAACTTAATTTTTTTGAAAATATTATTGGCATAGCTGATATAGAGAGATTTAGGATTACATGGATTTACAGGATGAAATACAGTATGCCTATGTGTGGGTATGGGGCTTGCGTTATTAAAACTGCATTGGAAATTCATGAAACTGGGATGTGGAGTAAAAATGCAGGATCATTCCAATCAATCCAAAACAAACAAAACATGTGGTCGGATTGATTTAGGGACAATTCTGAGAAGCATTTCAGGAGTACATTGGTTTCAGGGATAAAATAGATCCAAGACTGAGGAGAACACGTGGAGGCAAAAGATTGCCCAATTTGTGTAGCCTCCCCCTACTCAGAAGTACTCCCTTAAGTCAAGCGTTTCCATCTTAAGTCAAACTTAAGTCAAACTGCCCCATCTTCCAACCATAATATTTTTTCTTTTGTTTCTGTGGTTGCTGAGCAACTAACAGTTGGAGAGGAATTTTCTTTTGCGGGGGGGGGGGCGGCGGCAGCAAACTCTCAGTATCTGCTCTTTTCCTGGCTGTTGGATGAGGTCTTCCATTGGTCTTGCCATGATTGCAACTCAGGACAAGCAGAGATGGCTAAGCCCATAGCCTTCCTTCTTCCCATGGCTCTGTTCTAGACTGAAGAGATCATGAGGAACTCCCTCTATCAGAAAAAGCCAACAATCTCTTCCACCTAAGAGGGAAAGGCCCAGGAGGCAGCCAACTGCTGAGGTAGGTGGTCATGGAAGTCAATTAAACTAGGAAATGCGACTGTCACCCAGATTCCTTCAACATGTTAATTGGAGTCTTCTAGCAGGGGAAGGAAGGGAATGGTGAAGAAATGCCAACTCTGGTCATAAGAACTTGTTGGGAGGGAAGGGGCAGATGGAGGACTTTGAGCATTGCATCTTGTGGTAATCTGCAAAATGGCCATATATGGTAGAGTGACCTTTTTTGGCCCATCTTGCACAAGAGAAGGCATTGTGACCATGCCAGAGATGAGATTTAAATTGGGCTTTTCCTGATTTGTAGTGAGAAAAACCTGGCCCACTTTGGTAGGATCTATATGCCTTCTCCTCTTCCCACAAAATATGTTTCTTGAGCAGTTTGACCCTTCTCTTTTTCAGATGACAGCTACTCAGCAAGATGCCTCCTAACCCTGAGATTTATCAGCTACTTTTTACTGTCTTTGAAGACAAAGGCAGAGGAATGTATCAGATATGCAGAAAATTTGATGCACTCGATTGTGGTGAGTGTAGTTCATACAGTCAGTGGGAAAGTGATGGGCAAAGGTGGACAGAGAAGGGACTGGATTGGGGGAAATTCCTATGGAAGTAAAACTTGTGGCTGAGGAGCAGACGGAATATGCAATTGTTTGAATAGAAATCACCGAATCGAGATTTCAGGAAAATTGAAGTGATGCCACCAAGTTTAAATACTAATTCCAAGAAGCTGGATGGAGGGCTAGTCGAGGAAAAAGAGCAAAGAGAACACTAGTGAGATGGGGAGGTTGGAATATGTGGGAGTGGGGCTGGAGAAGTCCTACAAGACTCCATGGGATATAGATACTCATCTGCTGTTTTCTCCTTGATCTTTTCCAGCTACTGAAACCTCTGAGGAGACAGAAGGAAATGAAATCCTGACACTGACTACATAGAAAATGAGGTAAGGTATATCTTTGTAGGGGGAAAATATGTATCCAAAGTTATAGGGGATGGGCAGATTAGAGAAGTGTAAGGATGGGCCAGGTCAAGAAGTGACATTTCAAAGTCAAAGAAATTGGCGTAATCCATTCTACTCTCCTTTTGTTATTCCATCCAGATGACATCAGAGGAGGAGGAGGAGAAGAAGAAGGAGAAGAAGAAGAAGAAGAAGAAGAAGAAGAAGGAGAAGAATTGAATGGCCATTTCTCAAATCTTCCAGGCAGCTTTTGAAAAGAAGACCATTGGAATCTGCCATCCTGCAAAAATCACAGGCACCACTGAGTTCCTTGACTGAGTTCCACTGAGTTCCACCACTGAGTTCCTTGTCCAAGACATCCCACAGACAGGATTCCCACAGGCAAACAAGCAGCCCCTGTGCTGCAAGAAGCAACAAAAGCAAGTAGAAATTGGGGGAAAGATGGGAGCAGAATAAAGAGTGAAAACATGTGGGGAGGGGCCAATGGGAAAAAGAAAAGAAACTTTAAAAAAGAAACTTCTTTATTCCACAAACTTCTTCTACATAGCTTATCGAACAATGTTGAGATTTTATGTGGATTTTAATTTTGAAATTGATCCCTTATGAAATTGGCCAAGATCAATAGGATTTTTAAATTCTATATGCGCTTTATTGGACAAGACTGAGTCCCCATTTGGACTTTGGTTTTTAAATTGACCCTTTATGAAATTGGCCAAGATCACTAGGATTTTTAAATTCTATATACGTTTTATTGGGCAAGATTGAGGTCTGTGTGGACTTTGATTTTTAAAATGACCCTATATGAAATTGGCCAAGATCACTAGGATTTTTAAATTCTATATATGTTTTATTGGGCAAGATTGAGGTCTGTGTGGACTTTGATTTTTAAACTGAATTCTTTTTTTACCTGCAAGGCCCCTCCCCATATGCTTGAGTCCAAGTGGGGTGATCAATTACTGTAGGTATACATAATATCATTAGTGATGTGGGATGACAGTTGCTTATCATTTTCTTGTTTTACAGTGATTATTGTTGTGTTATACCCCAATACCCTGTCCTGTCTGTCTCAGTTCCTAGCATGGAAGTTTGGTTTGGTTCTTGTCTGTGTAGCACAATTGTCTCTTTGTTCATTTGGGGTTGCTTTGACCAACTTGACTCAAAGGTTGTGAGGATTATACGTTTCTGAATCCCTCCTCCCCACTGTTTCTTGACTGTTTGTCTCTCCTGTATTGTGTCTGTGTTTGGGGTTTCTCTCGTTTGATTCTAGGATCTCATTCTCTGGACACCTGCCGATCAAGCACCTATGGAATCTCATTCCTTGGACACCTTCCTGGCAAGTACCAACAAAGTAGGAATCCTACAAAATCTAATCCAGAAATGATGTGTACAGTATTTTCATTTAGGAAAAAAAAATGTCTGGAAAAGCAGATCAGCTGAAAATATGATGGATGCAAAAGGGAACTGTATGATGGGAACAAGCGAGAGGGGCATAGAAAGTTTGCTGTCACCCTTTTTTCTACTGTGAACAGTATGATGTGACTGGGAGCAATATCTAAACACAAGAGCTCCATACGGGTAGAGTTCTGTGTGGACTTCGGGTTTTAAATTAATCCAGGCATGTCCAGGAAGTCCCACAGGCAGGATCAGGCCTTGTTTTCCCTTTGCCCCAAACAAGCAACCCCTGTGCTGCAAGAAGCAACAAAAGCAAGTAGAAAGAGAATTTGGGGGAAAGAGAGAAAGAGCAGAATAAAGAGTGAAAACATGTGGGGAGGGGCCGATGGGAAAATGAAGTTTTCAAAAAGAAACTTCTTTATTCCACAAAATTCTTCTACATAGGTTATCGAACAATGTTGAGATCTTATGTGAATTTTAATTTTGAAATTGATCCCTTATGAAATTGGCCAAGATCAATAAGATTTTTAAATTATATATGCGCTTTATTGGACAAGACTGAGTTCCCATTTGGACTTTGGTTTTTAAATTGACCCTTTATGAAATTGGCCAAGATCACTAGGATTTTTAAATTCTATATACATTTCATTGGGCAAGATTGAGGTCTGTGTGGACTTTGATTTTTAAAATGACCCTATATGAAATTGGCCAAGATCACTAGGATTTTTAAATTCTATATACAGTACATTTTATTGGGCAAGATTGAGGTCTGTGTGGACTTTGATTTTTAAACTGAATTGTTTTTTACCTGCAAGGCCCCTCCCCATATGTTTGAGTCCAAGTGGGGTGATTAATTAGGTTTACATAACATCTGTAGTGAGATGGGATAGCTGTTGCATGTCATTTTCTTGTTTTATAGGGATTATTGTATTTGATAACCAATACTTTGTCCAGTCTGTGTAAATTCACAGCATGGAAGTTTGGTTGGGTCTTTGTCTGTGTAGCAAAATTGTCCTTCTGTTCATTTGGAGTTGTCCTGTATTTGTGCTGATCAGCTAGGCCCAGAGTTTGTGGGAATGACACCTTTCTGTAATCCTCCTTTCTCCTGCCTGTTTCTCTCTCTTGGATTGTGGGCCTTTGCTTGGGATTTCTCTCATTTGATTTCTCTCACTTGGAGCAATGTCAAAGCACAAGACCTCCGTCAGGTCTGTTGCCCAGGCGCAGAGAATGGCTTGGGTACATTCCTGAAATGTAGGCAGCACATGACTTTGATGAGGCTGGCTTGCCTCTTCTGCAGAAGGCTTTGAAGACAGCTGAGCCTGGGGAGGAAGGATCCAATGTGGAAGGCGGTGTGACTGCACCTGTGAGTATCTGGGGCACCTTGATAGGCGTTTGCTACCAGGGTAGCAGACTAGCAGGAATGTCCTGCACACACAGCCATCACAATGGCCAGAGGCAGCTCAGAGCAAGAGGCCTGGGGACTGCTTTTGGATCTCTTCCAGGAGTCCAGGGCCTGGATGGCTGCCACAGAGCAGAGAGCTCCCCAGCATCATCGGCACCAGAATCCCAGCCATTGCCCATCAGCGGAGAATCCACCATTGTGGAGGTGACTTGTTCAACGTTTTGTATTCCTGTTACTTAAAGCATAGTGTTGCGTTCACCGCATGGCACATCCCTGTACCAGGGGATTGGCGATGCGCCATTCTATTTTCAGTTGCACAGGTCTCAAGATCTCATAAGGAGTGGATGGGGTCAAGTCTGCAACACTGTGAATCCTTTTGGCAACTGAGCACAAGCAAGCCATTGATGCCTCAGTGTTGTCTGCCACAAGGAAGGTTTTTGGCAGATGTCCAAGCTATTTTTTCTTCCAGTTTTGAGCAAAAAACGAGTGTCCAGAGGGAAGGCCCATTTGTATTGAGGTAGTGCTGCAAAGGTGCAAGCGAAGGGGGCTTGCACCGTACCTGGTAAGTTGGCAGGTATTTCCTTTGCATCTAGAGCTGTCAGTTTTTACTGATCCTTGTGCTGATTTTAGAGTTAGGAAGGCATCAAGCTCTGGGCAGAGTTATGCTCCCCTCTCCAGGATGCAAGACCTCCTGCGATGGTAAGGGCATTGCATAAGATGTTGGCTGTTTTCCTGGTGTTTGTTTTTTCTCATTTCCAAGTCTTGCTCTTCAGGGCAGCACTTATGGTAGGATGCGTCAAGCTTTGGAGAGACACCTTGGAGCTGATGCTGCAGAGATCTAAGATCAATCCGAGAGGTAAGGCACAGAAGGCAGTCTTCAGGATTTTGCTTGATTTGGGCATTTGTCCAGTGGCAGCAGTATTGACTTATTTGAGTCAGAGTCCTCCCGGACTGGGGGCACTGGTTTTGCTCTATGGATGGCCAGCCACTTGCTCAGCTTCTGCTTACCAAGGTTTTTCACGGCACTTCTGGTCTCTCTTTAACCCACAGGTGGGGGCAGGAGGGGTTCATTCCCATTCTCCCAGGAGAGGAGCTGCAACCTCAGAGGTGACTGCAGAAATACGAGATGACCACAAGAAGGAGGTCGGCAGGTGGAGGTCCACACCACGTATGCTGCACAAACTGGAGCTGGAGGCAGGAATCTGATAGCAAGGCACTGTGAGGTCAGCAGGGAGACAGCCATGAGAATGGGGTGGTTGCCAAGGTGACCTTGGAGTATCCTGGATTTTTACCTGCCTGGCGAATGTTTCCCAAGGAGATTGGATGCCTCTCTCGGATTTGAGCCGCACCCGGACAGATGATCAGGCTTCACGTCTTGTGCGAAATTGCAAGAGGAGGGAACTGCGGCTCTCATAAGGAGTGGCGGTTTAGAAGATGCAGCAGTTTTCCTGATGTTGTCCAAGTCTCCCACCCTCACACCCACTGTCAATTTGGTGGTGGCACCCTGACTTAGTTCGGTCGTCCGGTTTTGGAGGCCGGGAAGGAATTTTTGTTCAGCCATTGATTGGCTCTGCTGGCTGGATTTTTTGCCTTCCCCGGGGTGTTTACTATTGAACCATTTATATTTCTGTTTGGCACCGATTGGTTGCTTTGTATTTTAATAGTCACAACTGAACAGTTTCTGACCAGTGTGAAGGGAGAGTTGAATTTGGGGATTTTAACTAATTAAAGGCTGGAACGACTCTGGGAGAGAGTCAACCGGGAAATAATCCCACCTGTTGTAGTTCTTGGGAAGAGAGGGAGAAGGGAACAATTGTGGCTGGGATGCCAGGCTAATTTCACCCTTCCTTACTTTTTGAATCAGGGATTTAGCTCCACCCTCCACACTGGTCCTTAGGTATGCTGTTATTATGTTAATAAAGTTGTGGCCAAGTGTCTAATCCACATGCAGTTGTGTTGTCTCTTATTTACCTCTGCAAAAGAACAGAAGAATTGCTGGCCATTAGAGAAAAGCTTGAAACTCAACATTAATAAAACTAAGATCATGGAATCTGGTCCCATCAATTCCTGGCAAATAGAAGGGGCAGAAATGGAAACAGTAACAGATTTTACTTTTTTGAGTTCCAAGATCACTGCGGAAGGAGACAGCAGCCACGAAATTAAAAAACGCTTACTCCTTGGAAGGAAAGCTATGGCAAATTTAGATAGCATAATAAAAAGCAGAAATATCACCATGCCAACAAAAGTTCGTATAGCCAGGGCCATGGTGTTCCCAGTAGCAATGTATGGTTGCGAGAGTTGGACCATAAGGAAGGCTGAGTGCCAAAGAATAGATGCTTTCGAACTGTGGTGCTGGAGAAGACTCCTGAGAGTCCCTTGGACTGCTAGGAGATCAAATCAGTCAATCCTAAATGAAATCAACCCTGACTGTTCCCTGGAAGAACAGGTACTGAGGCTGAAGCTCAAATATTTTGGCCACCTAATGCGAAGAGAGGACTCTCTGGAGAAGACTCTGATGCTGAGAAAGATTGAAGACAAAAGGAGAAGGGGAAGGCAAAGGATGAGATGGTTAGACAGCATCACCGATGCAACAAACATGAAAATGAGCGAACTCAGGAAGATAGTGGAGGACAGGAAGGCCTGGCGGGATATGGTTCAGGGGATCACGAAGGGTCAGACACGACTTAACGACTGAACAACAACAAAAGAGAAAAGCCATCATTTTTGCTCTTGTCACCTTCTGAGTTATAGTGAAGATCCAACACCTTACCCCCCCCCCCCCAAGCAGGAATGGTTGGATTCATTTGATTATAGCAACTGGGATTAAGATCACAAACGTGATGGGGGGAAATGTGGAAGTTTCACTGCCATCAACATCAAAAATCCAGAGCAAGTGGTATATAGTAGCTGTTGCTTGGTACTTCCCATGTTGTATGTACCAAAGCTGTCCTGACTGAAAGACTCCACTTACAGTTCAGCATCTTCCTGGTACCAGACAGAAAGATCTTAGAAGTTAATGTGGTCTTAACTAAACAGTATCACAGCTTTTCCCTCCCAAGGCACAACACACTACTGTGACCTAACGTAGCATTTCCTTGTCCCAGGTCAGGTGAACAGACTGGACCAATCACTAGGTGTGAGCAAAACCCAGTGGGGATTCAGGAAAATGTTGGTCAAGGTTATTGTTTTTGAGGGAAACCAAATAGTCATGGGACTCTACTATACATTTGAGCGGGGGTGGTGTGGTGATTGGTTCATGCAATATGCGACCTAGGGCGCTGGGAAGAATGGAGAATGTGACAGGCCGATGTCCAAGTTAGCATCAGCACACATAGGCACACATGAGCAGAATAACAGACCTAAGGAGTAAGCTTCCTGCCTGAGTGGGAATTTCAACCCAGGTATCCTTGGTCCAGGTGAAAAACTCTAATTATCCACCATAGTGGCATGATAGGAAGACTAGAGTTTGCTTACGGCAAAGAGGTTGTACGATAGCTCAGAGCATGGTGGAGTTGCTGAAATGCAATCTAGGCCTTTAGTGGGTTCTGCACAAGAGCCATTCAGTGATGACCAGGCTGCAGTCATGCCCGAAAAATAAACACAGCCTCCTGCACACTCAGTGTTTGTGTGGACTGGCCACATCAGCATGATTTGAAGTACCTCTTCAAAGGTGGAGATTTCTAACAACAAAAGCCAAACACTCTTAGGCCGAAACATTTTGCATCAGATATCAGATTCCATGTGGAATGTTGCAAGCCTGGGATCATGGAAGGCAAACAGCCCTGTTGAACATATTATAAAATGACAATGTATTTTCCAGTCATTCTCGGTGGTTCAGACAGCCGGAGAAAAGGAAGTTCTACACAAGTGACCTTGAGCACTGGCAGCGCAGCAGGGAGCTGATGCATTGATGTAAAAATATGGCAGGATGCACCCTTTGCATCCCTTGCCCAGTTTAGAAGGAGGGGAGCACAATAGTAGGGATGTAGTGTGGGCATAAGCAAGGGGGCACTGAAGGGGTTAACTGGATTCTGCCTATCTGTTCTGTTGAACTCATTGATTCAGTTTTTTCCCCCCTCTCAATCTCTCTGTTCCTATTTCTTTCTTTTACTTTCTTCTTCTCTCTCTTGCAGCTGATTAAAAACTCTTTTGAGTTTGAAGGGTTTTTTTGTATCAAAACAGCTCAGCTGCCAGCTGGGTGCCAGGCAGTGAATATTCATGGAATTTAAATGTGACAGTGTACTGGGGTGGGGAGGGTGGAAAAGGATGGACTAGTTAGCTCTTTTTAGATGGAGATTAGCTGCCACTTTGCTCCTTATGTTCTTAATCACTACTGTTGTTGAAATATTACAGCTTCTGTTACAATTACTAATGCCCCTAAATGAGGAACAGGCTGCTCTGAATAACATCAAACATGAAATGGTCACTTCTAATTTCAAGACTGCATTTCTTGCCACTTTAGGGGGGTGGGCCTTCAATTTATGTTTCACATTTTATGTTTCACATTTTTATACCGCCCTTCCTCCAAGGAGCTCAGAGTGGTGTACACATATTTCCTCCCCTCCTTTTGCCCTCACAACAACCCTGTGAGGTAGGTGGGGCTGAGAGATAGTGACTGGCCCAAGGTCACCCAGGTCGCTTCGTGGCTGAGTGGGGATTTGAACCTGGATCTTCCAGGTCTAAGTCCGACTCCCAAACCACTACACCAAACCAAACCAAACCACTACACCATCCTGGCAATTTTGAGCTAAAGAGCTGGCCTGGTACCAGTCTACTGGGTTTCAAAACCAAAAGTTAGGGAGTAGGGAGGGAGCTCAGCTGGCTCATGAGGTTGGAAGAAAGAACAGGAGCTTTCGCTTCTGGATTCATAGTACTATTCAGAATTTATACAGTGCTTTATGGTGTTCAAAATACTTCCTAGACATCAAGTCAGCAATCCTTACAACAACCCTGTAAGGTAGATCACTATTGTTACCCCTATACCACCTATGAAAGGTTGAGAACATTGGTTGCCTCAGGCCCCTAAATGAAATCATGGCAGAGATTAGATTTGACTCAGGGACTTCCAGGTTCACAGCTCAGCCTCTTTCCACCACACTTATGGGCTCAGGATGCTTCTCATACCGTAATACCGTATTGGTCTGAGTATAAGACTCACTGGTATATCTGACACACGTACTGTGATGTTTGAGGTGTTGTATGCTCAGAAAATGAATGCCTAATAACTGAGGTGGCATTTTTACAACTTCCAACTGCAGACCAAAATGTAACGTCTGTTAAATGTTTTTAAAATTGAATAAAACATTAAAAAAAGAAGAAGCTAGCATGCTACACAAAAGTTACTTTCCATGGGATGTAGTGCAAAAGGTGAGAATTCCTGAGCTACGAAATCCTGATATTTTGGCTTTCTGGCATCAAGCAGCCCTGGAAGAATTTTAGTCCTAAAACACTGACCTTCATTTCCTATAACTGCTTTAAAGTTCTGCACCGTGTGACTGACAGCTAAATGGCGCGAAGGCATGGCTTAAACCCCAGCACCTCTTTTCAGAAATGAAGCTCAGCTCCCCTTTCCCTTCCCAGCTGACAGGGCATCCTGACTATGAGCACACTGTACGGCGCCTTCCTGCCCCGCACTCTTGCCATCTCACCCGCCTCTTGTCCGGGCTCCTTGGCCACCATGAGGCTGCAGAAAGAGGTGCTGGGTGTGCTCAGGGTCAGTGGTGACCTTGCTGGCGCGGCTCCTCCAGGTGCATGCTCCACTGGAGCAGCTGCTGCAGGCAGCAGCCCCTTGAGGGTGCCCAGGACCATGGAGCAGGTCTCGCTGGAAGCCCTCTCGCTCGGCTAGGGTGTTGAAAAAAGGCACAGACAGTGGGATGAGCTCTGAGTACAGCACCAGCGGCACGTCAAACCACAGTAGGCTCACGTCCAGGAGGCTGGGACTTGGCAATCGCGCCAAGTTGCTGTGGCTGCCTGAGCAATGTTGGCTTCAGCCTTCCTCCATGTCTCTCCTACTGTTGCCCTGGCCCTTCTGATAACTCCCAATAGTCTGGCGTATCTAATAATCTGGTACTGGCCGGATGCCAAAAGTGCCAGGTTATCGGAAGTCTACTGTGTTTGATCCTGAGAGTTGGGCAACCCTTCTGGGTATATAGGGGGCTGCAGAGGGAAGAGGAGAACAGCAAGAATTACTCTTCCTCCTGCCTTGTGCAAATGGAACTTCTGTGAACAGAAGATTAATAAGTATAACCCAAAACATTTGGGTTATTGCCAAGTCCCAGCCTCCTGGACGTGAGCCTACTGTGGTTTGACGTGCTGCTGGTGCTGTACTCAGAGCTCATCCCACTGTCTGTGCCTTTTTTCAATACCCTAGCCGAGCGAGAGGGCTTCCAGCGAGACCTGCTCCATGGTCCTGGGCATGTTAAATGTTTTTAACAATTGATATTTCATTCAATTACAGCACTCCACATAAACACTAGCATGCAATATGACACACTAAAAATGTCTAAATCGTTACAACTATCCCTTACTACTCAGCCTACCCCCCTCCCACCCATGCAGCCCTCATGACTGCTCTCTCCCAGCTGAGAAGAGATTCTTGCAAGAATGCAATAAATCATGTGACACCATATGCAAAAACTGCCTTGCAGGAAAAAAAAAGTCTCCTTTGCTCTGGAATGACTGGTTTTTGAGGATGATGCGACTATTGGGAATTTTTGCTGGAGCACATTTTAATCTGTGTTTTTTACAGAACAAACCAGCTCCACGTTTTGCCTTAGCAAAGAAAAAAAAAGTCTGTGAATCTTGTATTCTGCAGCAACTAGCCCCAGTTTAAAACACACCCCAATGCACAGCTGTGAAAATGAGCCGAATTCCTACAAGGAGGCTCTGTCCTCAAATGGAACCTTGTGATTTCAAGCCATCTTATCATTTGAAAAATGGAAGCCACATTATGTTTTAAAAGAACAACAAGAAGACAGGGAAACAGCTGTCTGCACTTCTGGAAGGAGAAAAAGTGTCGGTTCAACGCCCTAGCAAGCAGGCACTTGAAACACGTTACCAGTCACATTAAAAGCCTCCCAGTCTGTTCTTTGACATACTGGAGTGTTTCTTTCCTTTCTAAACCGGGCGATAACGGTGATGACGACAACAACGACATCAACAGCCATAGTGAGAAACGGTCAGCTGGCACTTATGCCAAGTGCCTACGTAACCTGCCTTAGTTACTGAGCAATCATATGTATGCCTGCTCAGAAGTAAGTCCCATTGACTTACTTCCAGGTAAGTGTGTATAGGATTACAGCTTTAGGAACTGCGATTATAAGCAGTTAGGAATATCATACTATTTTTTTAATATCCTTATGTCAGTGGCATACTTCATTGGAATAATCTCAGAGCACATTGTCTTTATACTGACTACAAGATGTAAATAAACATTTTTAGTGTGTTGTACATGGAGCTATACGGAGAAAAATAATAGCATACCTATGAGCTTGAGCAATGACTGACATTTACCAACAATAAGTTTGAGAGAATCTTTTATATTGTGAAAACTAAGGGTTTTAACAGTGGCAAAAGTATCTCTGCTGCTCCTTGCATTTACTGTATATAGGAACCTTTTGGAAGGTACCTTATTTCAAGTCAGATTAATCATGATGCAACTGGTGACTTTGGCTACAGATTGATTGATTGATTGATTGATTGATTGCATTTATAACTCATCCTTCCTCTAAGGAGCTCAGGGTGGCATACCTGTTTTTTCCCCTCCCTTTTATCTTCTCAACAACCCTGTAAGTAGGTTAAGGCTGAGATGGTGACTGCCCACTCTGGGAGAGACAAGAGATGAAGCAGGAAGAGGCCAGCAAAAAGTACAAGACAGGGCAATGGGAAAGAAGAGATGCTCCAGAGGAGAGAACAGAGATTTCTTCACTGATTGTTGTGACTTAAGGGTTTGATAGGATCAGTTTTCTAAAATGACGCATTGTAATGCACAAGCTTGGGAGAACTGTGCCAATTTCTCCCTTGAAGCGTGGAAAGAAGATGCCTGAGCACTTTCTGTGATGTGCTCCGTTCCCCGGGGTGAGACAGAAGAGCAGACAGACCATTTCTGTGCCAGCTTGTCCTTCTCACAATGAGTCTTAGTTAGCTGGCACCAAAGGCCAGATTTCCTCACTTGCACGATCTTTTCCAGTTCTCTGCTTGAGCAAGAACTATGTTCACATCCCTGGAGCAAAAAGCCTTCCCCAGCCAGATCCACTCCTTTTCCTGTCTCCTCAGCGGACGACGACGACGACGACATGCTGTCTCTGCAGTGCAATTTTGTTTTCAGCTCATTATTTCCATTTTCTAGCCAAGGGATCATTAAGTCTCATTAGGTTGCTCTTCATTAGAACAGTGTGCATTTGCATAATATTAGGGGCTTTTTATTTAAAATCTTGGGGCATTGCCTCACTGATAATCTGTCAAATGGCATTAGGCATGAGGAGTAACCTGAATTTGGGGGTTCGGGGGTCTCTTTTCCTCAAGGCGACATCTCGATTTTCCTGTGAAGTGATGCGTGCCTGCATGTCAAAAATCACTGCAAATCCTTTCTGCCGTCTGGGTCCACACTGGGATTCTTCAAGGATCTTTGGATGAGGCAAACCTTCACCTCCTGACTTCACAGAGGAAGCCCTGTACAGAGGCTCCTGCCCTTAAACCAGCCCCAGCTTCAGGAATCTGAAGCCTCGGATCGGATTAATTACCCAGAAAGCAGCTTGTCAGAAGCTGTGTTGGCAAGCAGATAAGGAGAACTGTAATAGAACCAGTCAATTAAGCAGCCAATGGTGCTGAACTAAATGTGACCTCATCGTTATAATTGTGCAAGTTGTTTCTCAGCAGTTTTTCATCATGTTGGGTTTGGGGTGAGTAGGAAGGCAAAAAGAGAAGATGGGGAGAAAGGGCAGGAGAGGGGGGGGGAGAGACAAAGAGCTCACCTAATTTATCTCTGCTCACAAAACAAATCAGTGAAAAGAATCACACACTGATTTTTACAAACCGAGATGCCATGTCTTTTCCCAGAGGGGGAAAAACACACACACACAACAACAACATTTTTAAGAAGCCACAAAAGGTCTCCCCATTTTCTTGAGCACAGTGAGTATTGGAGAGGTGCAGCTGACTATAGAGGGGTAAAGAAAAAGCAGTGCTTGCGGAAGTGTGCTCAGCTGCACCACCGTTAAAGCCAGAGAAGACCTGTATTAAAGGAACCCAGCAGGCTACCCACCTCCGGTGAATAGCTTTATTTCTTCCTTGCCTGTAGGTTCCAACTTATGCCTCTTTCACCCCAGCGCACCTACAATCCCTGAAACAGCCCAAGCAAGTCAGAGTTGGCAGGTTGCAATCTGGAGACTGATGCTGTGCTTTCAAATGCCCAGGTGATGTGGAAGAGGAGGCAGCCTTGGCCTTTCCTTTCTTGCTCAGGGTTTTTTGTTCCCCACTTCCTGTTCCTCCTCACTGGTAAGACTTCCCACTGTGCAGACATTATCCAATGGGCCAGTTCAGACAATATTTTGCTGCCCAAATTGGCCCCACATGCTAACAACAGGCACGCATGCTCACAGTGCACACACATCCTGGCTCCCCCATCCCTTCCCGATTAGCTTTTTTATTCATGCACATGGGCTAGTTTGTCTGAGCCAGCACCCTCCCCTTGGAAAAAAAACTAACTGGGAAAGGAAATGATGGGGCCTGACAGCTGTGCATCATGGGATCAATTCCGGACTTAAAAGTACAGTCCAAACCAGTCCAAAGCGTGTAGGCGACACTCAGGTACAGCCAGTACAGGAGAGCCAAGGCAAGCCCTTCACCCATGTCAGTGTGCTCTGTAGTTCTGCTACCCCGGGGGAGGCGGCTTAGCTCAGTGGCAGAGCACATGCCTTGCATGCAGAAGGTCCCAGGATCAATCTCCAGGTAGGACAAAGGAAAATTCCGGTCAGAAAGCTGGAGAGCTACAGCAGGTCAGTGTTGCTAAGCCAAACACTGAGCTAGATAGACCTGACTCAACAGAATGCATCTTCCTATGCTCCTGCTCTCCCCCGAGTTTTTGTCTATAGCAAGGGTTCTTAACCTGTGGGCCTGCACCCCAAGCAGTGGCGTTCCTCTGGTAGGGGCCCGACCGTAAGTCGCGCCCCGTCCTAGTACCCGCGTTCACGAACTGGAGCGAGGAGGCCCCGCCCCCTTGCCGTCGGAGCCATTCCACGCAGCAAGGCTTCGCTGCGCGGAATGGCTCCGAAGGCGAGGGGGTGGGGCCTCCTCGCTCCGGTTCGTGAACGCGGTACTAGGACGGGGCGCGACTTATGGTCGGGCCCCTACCGGAGGAACGCCACTGACCCCAAGGGCGCACCCATGAAGGGAATGCATGAGATGCTCCCATAATTAAGAAAAAATGCCTCGATACACTTTTATTTGACTAGATGAGGACAACTTTTTAAGTTGTTTGAATTTGGCTCAGATTACTGATGAAACAATAAAAACTAATTATTTTATGTATATCAATGGGGTGTCAAAGCCCCCGCTTCGGCAGCAAAATCGGTGGTGGCAAGTTTTTCGCACCACAAAGTGGCATGAATAAAGCCACAAAGGCCTCAGAACGCTCCTGGAAGGCAGGCGGTGGCGAGAAATGTTGCCCCTGCCCGCCCCAGGAACGTTTTTTGCGCCGTGTGATGTCACACAGGGGGCGGGGCGAGTGACATCCCACCCCCAAGTGACGTCACTGGGGTGCGCTCCCCCCCACAGGGCGTAGCTACGCCACTGAGGCAAACACACAGAAAGGCCTCCTTGGCAGATCTTAGAGCACAGGCAGACTCACCTGAAGAAAGGCAGGTACCTCGGTCCCAAGCCATTAAGGACTAAGTGTGGGTGATAACCAGCGCCCTGAAGTGCAGAGGTGAAACATGATTATAATACCTTGCCTGTGTTAGTACCCTTGTGGCTAAATTCAATTCCAGGCGAAGCTTCCAAAGGATATAATAGTGATGTGACTGAAGCAGATTGGCAGGCACAGTGTCCAGTAACACAATACTGTATTGAGAAAGCCACCTGTCAGAGGTACTAAAGGCCCACAAGCAGGACAGAAATGACGTGCTGTGTTGGGCAGGCTGAGGGCCAGAAGGCTGAGAAGAAAGATTCCAGGACGAAGGAAGGCAGCAAAATAGGAAGTGGGCTGATAAGCAAGAATCCAAGAAGAAGGTGTGACAGAGGCAAAAGGAAAAGAAAAATGGGAAGCACGGAGTTGAGGGAAATGAGTCAAGGAATAGCGGGGCTGCAGAAGATGTTTACAGGGAGTCGGAGGAGCGAAGAGGCCTTATTTATTGTCAAATTTATATGCAGACTTTTGCTTTCTCGCCCAAAGGCTGCTAACAGTGAGATGATTGTCATAGGCTGTGGGCAGGGAAAGTGGCAATAGATAGGAAATAGGAAGAAGTCAGGAGTGGGCTGAAAAGGAGGAAACATGGAGGTTGATGCATGGAGTTGGAGAAAATGGGCCAAGGAGAGAATGGGGCTGAATCAAAAATTCTGAACTGTCAACAGAACATTTTGAAGACTCAAGTAGGGTTGCCAGGTCTAGACACCAAAAGGTATTTACAAGACTGAGGACAGACAAACCTTCTGAATGTGGTGGAAGTGATTGGAACACATATTCTCTGCCCCGAAAGCAAATGCTTGGCATGTAGCAAATGCACTTGTTCAAATCAATTCTACCATACCTTACGGCACAATTCTGCGTAACTTTAGAGCGGTGGAGCATGTACTCTGCCGCTCTAAAGCATCGCAAAAGGCTGTAAGGCACATTTTTGATGACTCAGGTATAAGCGGCACCGACGCAAAGGCCAGCACCGCTCACACTGTTGTGTAACTTACCCAACTCCGGTCGCCACAGGTAAGTCCCATGCCAGTCGGTGGGAGGGCAGGATGGGGAGGTGAAGGAGGGGGGGCATTGGCCAGCCTGGGCTGTGAGGGAGTGGGGATATGGGTGGCGATATCCTAGGCCCCTTCCCAGCACGGGCCAACCTTACACCACCTCCCCAAATGTATGCCAGGTCTGGACCTGGCATGCATTCGAGGAGGCCGATAGGCCCTGGGTTCGCTTACACCCAGGGAAGGGGACAAATGTCCCCTTTTCCTGTGGTTCAGGCTAGCAGTCCTGGGGCAGCCCACAATGGGTGTAGGATACAGTGGCTGGCCCTTTAGGCTGGCCGCATATATTTACACAGGATTGGGCTGCCCGATTGTCTTCCTGTTCTTTGCCTTTGTAAGAGTAACACAGGAGAGAGAATGTCTTCTGCTATGCTTGGCTTCTACAGTCACTGAGGCATTGCAACCTGGTAATCATGGGAGGCCAGTAGGAGCCCAGGAGCGGTGGGGAAAGGAAAGCTGGATGTTACATATTAATTGGAACTACCCATCAATTGTTCAGCTGCAGGCTTCTAGTACATATGCATGTAAAAGGCAAATAATTAAAAGTATAAAACAGGCAGCAGCCTTCTGTGAGAGAGGTAAAAACTGCATGATAAAAAGAATGATTGTGTAACTTGAAGCTGCTGCTGAAAATCACTGTCCAGATAAGCTGCTCCTATTGCTTGCTTCTCTACAGCAAGTCATTCATTCCAGTAGCGGTGCAACAAGTTGGCTGCTGCTGGCAGATCAGCATTAGCTGGCCAGAGTGGCATATCTTCAAATTCTCTCTTTCCCAGCCCCACCCCCTGCACCAAGCAAGCACCTGAATGCTGTTTAGAATAGACTGAAGAAGGCAGAGATCCAATGAAAAACTGCAGAAGTGCCATTCTGCCCAGCCGACAGCCCTTGCTAAGCCTCCCCAAAAACTGACCTCTGGCTTGGAAGCGTTTCTAAGTACAGTATTCTGATGGGAAATAAAACATTACTATACCCTTTGAGTGTTGTTTTTATTACATGACTTTTATGCTTTATTTGGGGTCCTTTTCAGGTTGTGCCTTCCTTGAACAGGTTTCCCTGTTTCCTCACCGTAGTTATGCTCCCGTGTGCAGAGTGAAAAGCCTCATGACTCAAGCTTTACATCGGACTGACAAAAGCTGTTCAACACAGCGCATGAACCCACTGAAATACACAACGGTCAGCTCTTTTCCCAACCTCACGTCCATACCTGATCTTTGCTGTACATCAATGAGGGGTTTGATTCACTCCAAAAACTCGGGGGAGAGGGGTTTGATTCAAACCCCCCCCCCCAATTGGGTTAGGAGAACATATTTTAAAGATCCTCTGGGGAGCCCAGGCAAGCTCTCTGTTTACACAGCAGATTGGTGGCTTCATGTTTGAAGTCAGGATTTAAGCTGTTCCTTCTAATTACAGACCAACTTTGAAACCAGAGAGACCTCAGCTATGGAAGAGCAAGCAAGCAAAAAAGATAAAATCCATCAGTGAAACAATGGCTTTCTTTAGCCAAACGTAAACTTCCTTAAAGAGGAGGGGAGCTGCCCACACCTAAAATGGGACATGTGTTCTTTTTTTCTCCTCTATAATTTTTACTTTTTCAAAACTTTTTTTTTTACAATAACCATTGTTCAAGGTTTCCCCCTCCCTTCTATTATTTCCATATAATTGCAAGATGGTGTGTGTGTGTGCATGCACACGTGCGTGAGCACATACCGGTACACATGCATGCTTACCGTGTGAGGGGTGGTGGGATATACACCAGTCATTATTAATGATAACTCTTGCATCCTGATCTTCCTTTGGGCAACTCAAAACAGCTCCAGAGAAGGTTCCAGGGCAGGCAGTCTCCTGTCCAGACAACAGCCAGGCTGAGACCCGGCTACCTTGACTAACGTAGCAACACGAAGTGCCCTCTCAGACTGCAAGACCAAAGCCCTGCAATACGCATCCATGACAAACAACTATTTTCATTTAAGTTCCCAAGCCAGCTTCCTTTTCATAGGAAGTAGATTTCTTCATTCAGGGAAATGGCTTTCACTTGAACAGACAACAAGCAGCGCATGTGTGCCGAAAAGTTTAAAAGAGGGTGTCATGGGAAACAGAACCTCTGTGTTTTCTCTTATTATTGGGGAACACCAAAAGAGTTCCTTGACACTACGCCAGCGTAACCTGCGGTAATTATGCTAAGTGTGAAGAGGAGACCTGCATTCTTAAACACAGTGGACATCATGTAGCAGACAGCTGCAGGCTGCAGACTCACCAGCCTATGTTCCCAAGAATTTAGGAATACTTGGCAGCCCTGCCCGTAGCATATTACATATTTACAGTACATGTTTTCTGTAGGAAACACCAATTCAGCCAGCCAGCCAGCCAGCAATTCATGCTGATGCCAGCTTCAGGTCTGCCCAGAATATCTGCCACTAAAATACCACTAAGGCAGGCAGGCAGGCAGGCAGGCAGGCAGGCAAAGGAGTGCAATCCACAAGACATTTAGGAACTCCAGACCATGATAGGAAGGAAACGTTATAAATTATAATCAAATGGAGACATCCCGCTTTTCAATCAGAGCCAGCATCCAAGGTTTTGTGGCAGAAAATACAAAATACCTTGGTATCTAACAGAACTATAGTTTAGCTGGCTCCCAGCTTACTGTAAACAAGGAAGCAAAGAAAAGCAATTATGTTCTGTAATTACGACTTCCTTACTCCCTAGTGAGTATAACTACCGCAAACTTGCTATCTAAGGCCCCAATCCAGCTAATGCAACTTGTGATTAAGTCTTATTGAAAGCAATGAGATCGGCATTCGTTGTATTTTGTTTTAATGCTTTTTCTAATTGTACTATTCTTTATTATTTTTATGGTTACTGCAACTTATATTTTGTTCCTATTTTGGCATTTTACTTTACCCCCCCTTCTAAGTTGAACACTGCCTTGAGCGTTTCATTTGTTCAGAGGGAAACGTGGGATATAAATAATTTAAACAAACAAACAAAACACAACAAACTAATTTCAATAGAACCCACTGTGCAATCCAATGCATATTTACTCAAAAGTAAATACCACTAAGTTCAGTGGAAGTTGCTTTCATAAATGGGTTGCTTTCATAAATGCAGCCTTACAGCACAATCCTGTACATATTTATTCCGAAATAAATGTCATTGTGTTCAGTGGGGCTTATACTCCCTGGTAAGTGAATTTAGAATTGCAGTCTCATTCTCAGTAATTTATACTAGATTGGAGTCCGAGGCTACAGTCCTCCTAAATATACTTACTTGATAGTAAGCCTCACTGACTGAAAGCAACAGGATTTATTTTTGAATAGACAGAAATACGGGGTTGTTTCGTTCCACATACACTTGGGAGTTAATCTCATTGAACTGAGATTTACTCCCCTGAGTAACTCCTATATACATAGGATACAGCTGCAAATCAAATATAATCCAGATGGTTTACTCACACCAGAAGAGTGAACCAGGCTTATCCCCTCAAATTCTTCCTGGCAAGAACAGGAAAATCATAAACATATAAGTTGGCCAGGGCAAGTGCCTACACACCTTCCCCCCCCCCCCAGCACTCTACTTAAAACATTAACACTTTTGTAATCAGATTAAAGGCTTGAACCAGCAGCTGTGTTTGTTCTATATAATTATTCCACTTTGTAATGTAAAGGATTGTTCTTCTTGCCAATTAAGATGACCAGGCATTTCCTTCCCCCCTGTTTTTCAATTTGCTCCCTGAACAAATATGACCCAGCATTTGCAATACTGGATTATTGCTGTCTGAATTGCAGGGATCCAGGCAAACTCCGTAACAATTATAATCACTAATCTGAAAATGACTTGAGGGAAGGGGGGGGGGCATAAATCCCATCGAGACTGAATTCTTTCCAGTATTATCCGCCATTCAGATGGATATAGGTGTAACCACTGAGCCTGATTAATTAAAAGGGTGAAGATGGGGACTTGTTCTATTTCCTAATATTTTATGACCCAGCCACAAAGCAAAGAGGATGCTCGCTCACTCACTCACTCACTCACTCGCTGGCTCACTCATGCTCACATTCTCTTCTTCTGTGCCCTTCGGTAAGCAGCCTGAATGAGAATTTCCCCAGAAAAATAAAGATCAAAGTGGGCAAACATAATTTAAAAAGGGTTTGCATCTCTTTCTGTTCGACAGAGAGTTACACAAGATGTTACTTTAGCATATGGTTTGCAAGGGTGTGCTTGTTTTCTAAACGTTAACTAAGAGCCAGATCTCCCCCCACCCACCCACATTGGGGTCACAATGAAAGGAAGAGAGATCTTTACCGCTACCCTGCTATCTTCCTGATCCAGATCAGCCCTCCTCCCATAACTGAAAAAAGTGCATATTGTTGCAGACTGCAAACATTTGCCTAAAAGGAACAGAGATTCGTACATGAAGCTAGTATAAAAGAATTCTTCACCCATTTCAAACCATATACACCTTGAAAAAGATGTTTGTGTAGTCGACGGTGGTGGTCTGGCCACCAGGAGAGTGTTGGATGTTGTACTGAAGTTGATTTTTTTAGGCCACAAATTACTAACACAGTTATGAGCGAGTAGGTGAATTAGGGGTAGTAGCTACAGCATAAGAGTACAGCATATGAAGCAAGTAAAAGGACGAGCATAAAAACATGAGGAGAGGCAAAATTGAATGGGAAAGAAGATACTGGAGAGAAGGAGAAGAAGAAATAGGACATCAGAAAAAAAAGACCAAAAGAAACCAGAACCAATAAAAGAACTGCTTCTTTCTGCTACACAAACTATCAGTCATCCATCTCTAGTTGGAGATACAATAGCCATGATTACCATGTGATTGGGAGCTAACTTCATATTTATTCATTTTATTTGTTACTTGTTCATGTTTACTGTCATGGCCTCTACTCGGCAAAGAAATATCATTCAAGCATCTGTAATGTACACAGCTCTTGCTTTCAGATCAGGAGATGCAGACTGTCCAATCAATCTTCAGACTGCTGGTGCTTGCACACTATCGCTTCATGAATTATAATTAGGTTAAGAGAGTTACAGCACAATCCCATCCAATTTACACCACCGCTGTAACCAGCAAGGGAGGGCAGGGTGGGAGGCTTTGGAGGGGAGGGGAGATTTAAATCCCCTTTGAAGGGGATTTGAATCCCCTTCCCATTCTGGAGCCTCCTGTTCTCGCTGCACTGCTGGTTACACTGGTGGTGTAAGTTGGATAGGATTGCGCTGTTAATGACATTAACAATTAAATGAATAAATATAACAACTAAGGGTAAAACAAAAACACAGTGAACCCAGACTAGTTTTGATTATGGGGCAATAATCAATGGGGGACCTGTGTGTGTGAGGGGGTTGCACTGCTGTTATGGCTCCGAAGTATGCAGCTTATAACACTGTTAAAATGGCACACAGGAGGCCTTTAAGAGTGCTATAAAATGTGTAGGCTTTGGGATTATAGCAACACGGCCAGGCCTGACTTCTGTCCCATGCTTTGCTTAACATCCAGCCTGATGAAGAGTTCTGGGGAATTTAAAAGCTTGCTCTCCAACAAAGTTATTACCAGATTATGCTGTTTGGATTTTTTTTTCTAAAAGACTAATACAGCTACCTACAACTTTTAGTACTTAAAGACAGAGAGGAGCACTTCAAGGACAAGGGAGGAAGGTGGCTTTCAAAGGGGATCACTGCCTTGTGTCTGCCTACCTCGGATGGTGAAGTAGGAGGAAAAACTGCAGGACTTGTTCCTGGCCTTCATCCCTTCACTAACCTTACTACAGGTTCTTGGCAGAGCAAGGTAACTGTTTCCAAGTTCATCCACTGGGCATGCCCCCAAGCCCTTGGACTTCCTTAAGTGGCTCTTTGGATCCAACCCAATATTTGCTGCCTAACTAGAGATGGATAATAATAGGCAGTCTCTGTAACAAACCGTTCCTTTCAGTCTGTTAGGGTCAAACTAGAGGTTACTTTACACAAGTGATTGTGGCTACTGTGCTTGTTACTTATGCTGAAGTAGATAACAGCTGGACCGACCCACCTAACTGTGAGGGGATCAACCAATAGTGCCAACAGGAGCTTCCACCCTCCCTGAGGTAATCGGCAGCTGCTGGTAATGGGTTGGCGAGTGGAGCACAAAAAATACAATTTAGACTGGAACTATGGTGGAGGCAGTGAACCTCACACTAAGGTTCTGGTCTATGGCGGGGAGCCCAAACCTGTTGCTATCTACTGACTTAAAAACAAGCACACTAGCTGCAGTCACCTGCAGCCCACAGGTGTATGCAGTTAACTCCTGTTGTGTTAAAAACACCCTTGGTTAAAAATGCCTTAAGGTATGCTGCTGCTGCTGCTTCTCGGTGTCTACTCACCTTCATGCGATATGCTCCGACGTCTGCACTGCTACCTCACACTGAGACAGGCGTACAGTCATAGGATGCTCAAGTCATCTTAGAATAGTATGAAATTTCCAAGATGGGAAAGGCAGGAGTTTGGCATCAAAACAAACTTCTTAGCCCAGCAAAGGAGACCTATAAAGCAGGATTCTCCAGCCCTGCTGAGCTGGTCACAGGTGGTCATCCACTTGCACAACAGCACAGTCCCCAACTCCCCATCTAAACTGGCTAAATCAGGGATGAGCAGAAGTGAACTCCAGAACGACAGGCAGGGCAGGGGTGGCATCAAAGGTTGGCCAGGTGAAGTCCTGGTAGTGTCCAATGCACCACCAAGAGGCAGGTGGAGTGCATGGGGCCCCAGAACAGGACATGGCCCCGGGGGCCCCAGCAACCTGGCACCTGCACTGGTTACTGGTAGCTCCAACTGTAATCTCAAGTAACTCCTGAACCTTTTGCCCACCCACCACCTGCATTATTTCTTATGAAATAAGAAAATCCAAATCAACAAGGCAGGAGTGGGTGAGCAATTATACGCCCTCCCCAGCTTCTGGGAACTCAAGTTCAAATCCCAGCCCAGCCTTGTCTGAAGTATCAGTGGAAAACTGAGCAGGGTGCACTACTGAGTTGTGTGTGTGTGTGTGTGTGTGTGTGTGTGTTTATAAAAACAACAAAAAATGTAAACTGCTGTATAATCAGGTGTATAAGGTGTTATTTTGCAACTGGTTCCAAGCCAGGTAGTCCAGCAGAAAAAGTCTCCCTGGCCCCCCCAACTTCCCCCCCCCCAGGTGGGCTAGATGGTTGCCAGGTGGGCAACCTGTGGTACGTGGACCACAGGCTGGTTTTACACAGGCTGCAGGTAGCTAAGATGGCGGCAGCTATCTCGACCATGCAGCGCCGCATCCTAGCCCGAAAAGCGGCACTTCGAGCTCTGCCGAATTGGCAGAGCTTGAGTGTGCAGGCTACAAGCACTGGGGATGGCCCTCCCCTGCGTCTTCCCTCACCTTTTCTGTCCTTATTGGAGCTCCAGTCAGCCACAAACCCGGAAGAAAGTGCCAATGACGTCATCGGCACTTTCTTCCGGTGGCACGCAGCCAGCCAGAGGCCCGCATAGGTGGTACGTGGGCCAAAAAGGTTGGGAAACACTGGGCTAGATGTATCCACTTTGAATACAGATTGGCATGTGTTGCACACAAGGGCAGGATTGTGTGTTGTTGCACACAAGGACAAGTCACACCAGTTACTGCTTCTCCATCTTGCTTTTGGTGGTACTCATTCCACTGCTGAAAGTTACCTTCCATAGCATGTGGTAATATTACAGCAGAACTGAATTTTTATCCAGCGGTGTGATTGAGCCTGAAAGGGATGACAAGAAGTAGAAATGGCAGACTGTGAAGCAACCATGGGGTGGTGTGTGTGAAAGATTGAATTAGTTACTTAGTGGCAATGCTGATAATGTTGAAAATGGGTTTTACAAATAGATTTTTATCTGTGAAAAGGGAAGGAGGAATAAAACCAGTTCATCACACTCCTGGCCATGCAGGAGGTTTCTCCACAGAGAATCCCTGCAGCTTCTTATAGGATGTTGGATATTCCTCTGAGATACTTAGAATATGGAAAGACCGCTGAGCTGGTGGGGTGCCAGATCACTTCTTAGAATGCAATTTGAAACTCCATAGTGAAGTGAATCTGCCCCCTACTTGATGAAAAAGCAAATCTGCCCCCTTCTTGATGAAGAAGCTCATTCTCTTGTTAAGAGCTTCCCTGATCTCCCCCCCCCCCCCAAGTCAGTCTCCCAAGAGCTTTTACTGTGAAAAGCCAGCTGTCGTTTCTGGTTGCCATTTTACAGAAAGCTTTCAGAACTGCCATAAGCTTGTCTTTTTTCCCCAGCAGCTTCAGAGAGAAAGGACCTTCACTTAAAGCAAAACGTTTATGTGAGCTCTCTTTTTTCATGATATCGTACACAAAACGCTAGAAAGTGTCTGTTTTGTTGTATCACCATCATAGTCTCTTCTTTAACCCCTTTCACATGTTCAGTTGAATGTGTACACAGGTAGGGAATGGAATTGGGGCCATTGGACCCACCCCATATGCACCTTCAGAGGAAGGTGTGAAAGTGCATATATAAGTACAGTGTCCACATGAGTGCAGACCCTGCCTATACAGAGGTCCACAATTGTGCAGACATGTGTGCACAGTTTGTGGGTGTGCATGCAGGCAGGCAGGCTCTTTCACACCCTCTCCCCATGTATGTACAGGGCAGGCCTAGCAGATGTGAGCAGGTAAGATCCTGCTCCCTCTATGATACTGCTTATACAGTATCTAGTGCTGAACCTAACAGTTCTGTGTCTATCAATAAGGTTGCTAAATGGGTCACACAAAGACAAAGCAGGGATTTGTCTTGGGCAATCCCCTCAGGCACACAGGGAAAAAAAGTTTGTAAATTGAAGGAAAAATAAGAGAGGGGGGAAAAAAAACCAGAATAGCCTGATAAGGGCTAAACATGTTTGTTGCACGTCAAGAGCCACAGAATATTGAGAGCAGTTGAACATCAGTGTGTGTAGGGTGGAGGTGGTGAATGGAAAGAGCAGGCAGTTGATCTGCTCAAGCCCCTAACAGTTTAGTATTCTGGAGAGGGGATTACTGTCGGAGGATGCGGTGAAATCTCAATTCCTCCCCCCCCCCCAACAAATCCAAGATGTCATAAACTCTGACTTAAGGGCTCTGACCACTTTGAAACAAAAAGAGTCAGAGGCAGGGAGGAATGAAGGAAAAGTGCTTCCTCCAGGTCTAATTAATTGCCCACACACACACCTCTTGTTTCCAGCTGGAACGAGTCCATAAAAGCTTAAAGTACCCTGGAAGGAAGTATCAATTAAATTTGGGTCTGAGATTGCTCATCATGAGGCACATATCTCAGTTTTCCTCCCCAATTGTCTCATAATCTGTAGGGAGAAAGAGTTAAATAAATACATCCTCTAGTCTAGTCTAGTCCACAGTGGGTGACAAAAGCCATTACTCAGCCTAACAAATGTTGAGCTAGAACTGCTGTCGGAGTAAGGGAAGTTGCTTCCACCACTCCACAGCAATAACCCTCACTACACAGTCCAAGTCTCCTATACAGAAGAACTAGGGGAAATTGCACTAAAATATAACACACCACAACTGTCAAAGTATAAGCTGAATTGAGACACCACAACTTTCAAAGTAAGCAAAGATGCAGCAGGCCGTGGTCATCATAATTAACTTTGGTCATCATAATTAACAGAAGATCTATGGCACTGTTTCCCAAACGTTTTCGACCTGCGCCTCCCTTGACCATTGGCAACCATTGGCCGCGGCTCCCCATGACATGATGTTGATACCTGCCAATTGGCATTCCACTGTTTTCCATTAGGATTCCGCGGCTCCCCTGGCTGGTGGGAGGCACGCCTCCCAGTTTGGGAACCACTGATCTATGGGATGTAGCATTATGGAGAGAAGTTAGCCAGTCAGAAGAAAAGTCAGGCCTTCTAGAGCTTGAGAGCACGTATCAGTCAGAAGAAGCACATCAGTTAGAAGAGGAGAGATTACCGTATTATTAAAAAATATGTATACATTTTGTTTCCACAAAATGGCTCACAGAGCCGTTTACACAGCAAAAGAATAAGAGACTTTGCTGGGACTTGTCTTGTGACTCGGCCCGTCACAATGCAAGTGTCTACTATACCTTTCTCTGCTCGGCTCGCTTCCCAGTGGCCACCAGGAACAGGAAGCAGAAATGAGGAAACTCATAAGGGGATGGCAGCCTTGCTTTCCAAATGATGGTTGAGTGGGGTGCTTGTCGGGCCGGCCCAGGGGGGGGGCTTAGGTGACCATAATACATGTTCCAGCCTATAGATATGCATTTCCAAGTAGCTTGCTTCCAGAGAAACGCAGAATGAAACCTGTTTGAAACCTGCCAGGTGCACTGTCTTCATGGTATAAGAATGGCATATACTGTATTTTGAAGGGAAAATATCCAGACAGACACATTAAGCTCAGTCAAGAGTTTTAAAGGCACTACAATTTTCTCAGAGCTAAAGCCAAGTATGCTTATCAAAGACAAAGAGCCATGTAGCCGAGTCGTAAGGCGATAACATTTATTTGAGAAGGGAGGAAGAACCCAGGGGGTGGCGAACGACTATTAGTCGTTCTCCTGCTAGGGTTACTCAAAATTCCAAACAAGTTGTTCAGCCTGGTTCTTTCTGTTTTTAAGTATCATTTAGCTTATTTTGATATTGGTTGTAGTCACATACTGAATATTGAGCCAGAAGGAGGGGATTAAATACTGTAGTAGATTTAATTTCATCCTTTGTGGGAACATTTGCCCAATTGATTACTTATGTGAGGAATTAGCTCTGTGTTTTTTTAATGACTACATCTCCCAGAATCAGGCTTACCAGATCGCCGGCGGGACGGCGCGTTCTGGCCCCCCACGCCCCGCCCCCTTAAGGGTAGACCGCTCCCGTCCCGGCAGCGATCTGGTAAGCCTGCCCAGAATCCTCTACAATGCCCCAGAAACTCCTTTGCAGATGCCTTGATGTGGAAAGGGTTGCCAAAGGGTAGAAACAAGTTCAAAAGCCACTGTAAGAAACAGCACCAGAACACCACCTTCCTCAAGCTCAAGGGCTTATTATCAGCACATGCTGCTTGTACAGTACACCATTCAGTTCCGTGTCACTTTCTGATTTGAAACCTAACAACATGTGAACATGTGAATCATATTGAATCACTGTTTCAAAGTTATATGAAAGTTCTGTCTGTGATGCTTGATCTGTGATCATCACCACACATGCAAATTCTTGGTTGATGTTGCAGCCATTAAATCTGTATCTGAATTGATCAGGGAGGGTCATAGCAACAGCTGTTCTAGTTTTAGGCTTACCAGATCTCCAACCGGGACAGAGTGCTAGACCTTTAGGAGAAGGAATGTGGGCGGGTGTAGGTTGTTAAACCTTAGAGCACAATCCTAGGCATGTCTACTCAGAAGCAAGCCCCATTGCGCTCAATGGGTAGACATGCCTAGGATTGCGCTCTAAGGTTTAACAAGCTACACCTGCCCACATTCCTTCTCCTAAAGGTCTAGCACTCTGTCCCGGTAAGCCTAATTAAGTGGCCATTTCACTAAGCAGAGCCCTGTAAATTTGTGTGGCAAGGCATTTGCTCGAAGCAAACTAGACATGACAGGACTGTGGCTTTTTTATTCAAGTGTCTGCTCTGCTCCTGTCAAAAATAGATGCATGTGTGCATACATGCGTGTGTTGAGGGGTCTGCTGTTTTACAACACAATGTACTTGTGGTCAGGGGGAGTTGAATGCCCCTGACTTTCAGTGCTTGAAACATTTTTCTCCCAGCCTACTTTTGGTAGGCTGGGAAGAAAAGACCTTGAGATACCAAAGGAAGGGAGGGAAAGTGTGGAAGGGTTCAACACCCCTCACCTGCTCACACATTTGGTTGTAAAAGCAGACCTTTCACCAGCCTCACCCCACGTTTGAGAGAAAAACTGGGCAAACATCTGAAAAACAAATGGTGTTGCTGCCTTCATCTAGTTTGGCTCTGAGACAAAGTTTCCTGGCAAACTAAACAACTGCAGACATGAACCTCCTGTCTAGGGAAGAAGCCTGGCTGGAACTCATGGCGATGATGAGCACTGGAAGATTAAGGAGCTGGGTGGGGTAGCAGCTCAACGTGCTTTGAGCTTGTTGGATTTTGTGACTTTGTCCTGATTCTTCTCAAGAGCCAGCTGCTTCCTATCCATTCCTCAACCTACAGATGTATAAACAAACAAGATTTTCATTGCAGGGCTCTAGTATGTGCTGACCTTCCCATCAAGGAAAAGGGAAGCAAAACAAGACCAACACCACCACACACACAGTGTATATTCCGCTGTGTTAGAATGAATTCACCGCAAACTTCTCCATAGGAACGAGGAAATGCAACATGCTCTCCATTCTGGAGTTCATTGAACCAAAGACGGCTCTGCTTCAGCATGTCAGTCGCGCCGTGTACTTGGCCTAAACAATTGGCACTGGCAAGAATTCACAGTAGGGCAGCTTGTTACCGCTCAAATACCAGCAGCTTCGACTGTGAGCAGCAGCAACTGGGAGAAACGAGACTCCTCTCATCCAGTTTCTGCATGTGGTGGTATCAGCATTTTTCTGAGGCACTGTTGGTTGGGCTCTAACAAAAGTGTCAATTCACCTTTGAAGAAAAGATAGGAATGTGTTTCCTCCTCTTCCACCACTACTAAATAAAACAGCCAGTTTCAAGGGATTAATCCACACACTGTCACTGACTATCCTTTTGCTGAACATGCACAGTATAACAAACCTGCCATCCCTTTGGCAGGAAGCACCATGCCAATTAATAGATCATTTTTCAGAAAAACCTTCCCTGAAATATCTAGCTCAAGCTAACCAAGTGTTGCTGGCTCCTTTCCAGAGTAAAGTGACAAACACACGGTAAAGGAGACCAACAATCTATGAATAACAACAATTTATACATTGCTTTTTGAGTGTTCAAAATCCATCATATACATTGGGCTGATTCAGTCATTAGTGCTCTGCAGAGGACCAACATGCACAGAGGAAAAAGAGGAATACACTGGCTAGCCACACCCTTGTACCAACATGCTCCCTTGCCCCAGTCATCCCCCAATTCAGCACTTCTCCGCAGAGGGCAGGCTCTGTAAGTATGTGGGAAGAGCTCTCTGGGGCAGCCAGATTTAATCACACATTTTGTGCCTGTCCTCTTGCAGACAAGTGCAGGATGCTGGGGTGTTTGGGGCATGGCCAGGGAGCATATTGGTGTGGGGCACAGCTAACAGCTGAACTGCATGCCCTTGCGAAGTTTCCAATCGACGGTCTGCGCATGTGTGAACTCTGCAAAGCGCCCAGGAGCGCTTTACAGAGTTCGCGCCCGGAGCAGAGGAGCAATCTGCGCCCCCTGGAGAGAGCGTCGCCCCTGATCGTCGCGGGAGGGTCCTATAAACAAGCTAAGCTGGCGCAAAGCATACATAAACGATTAGAAGCCCCGTAACCGCTAAAAACCCCTAAAAACCTTTAAAAAAAGGGGAAAAAAGCAAAAAAAACACCGAGACTTAAGGAGGCTCCCGCCCCCCCCCCAGAGCCTTCCCGCCCCTCCGCCCTGGGGCCCACCGCACCACCGCACCAGATCAGCCTACGCCCCTGCTTACACTCACGGATTGACTCCACCACAACACAGAGGGCCCAATCTTATCCAACTTTGCAGTGCTGATGCAGCCACGCACAAATGTATGCACACATGCAGCCCTGAGGTAAGGGAACAAATGTTCCTTTACCTTGAAGAGGGCTCTGTGACTGCCCCCCCCCACTGCAGAATGTAGATGGCATGGCTGCTGGAAAGTTGGATAGGATTGGGCCCAGAGTGAGATAGCTGCAATGGATGGCAGATTTTATGTACGCAGAAACACAAAGGAAGTTATCCTAAAAGAACCCAGAGATACGTTACAAGCTCTGTTCAATTTTTCATTACATGGAGAATGAATGTGCGTGGGCTAGCTGGGGGGGGGGGCAGACTCTCCTCTAAATTATACACATTTATTAGAATATATGTAAGTAGTGCCTGCACATGAACAGCTCTCTGTTTGTGATTAGGAACCCTGTCTTTGTAGCTGCATATGTGGGGGCTCCCGCAAACATTCTAATGAATACATATGTCAGGAGTGTGAATCTGTTCCCATGCAGCTCCCCCCCCCCCATATTCACTCTATGTGGAATGAATGACTAAACAGGTCTAATAAATAATAAAATTTACAGATAGACAATTATTTCAGTAATAAAATATAGAACGTACAGATAAAGATAATCAAAGATCGGAAACATAGTGATGAGCAGAATTCAAGTAGCAAAAAGAAATAAATTGGATACAATTCTGCAGACAAAAGCTACAATTCTGAAGTTTACTAAAGAAAGCTCCCAGGAATTTAATGCAGAACATGAGAAAATTGAAAGGCTCAACCAATAGCTGGTCTGCCAACCTGCTTCAGAAAAATGTAATCAAGAACCAATTTGCAAAGAGGCGTCAGATATCCACACGACGCTCAAGCACAAGAAAACTCCTACAGCTTCCCAGTGCTGTACTGAATCACTTCTCAAAAACTGTTTTGTGAAATTCTGAATCATAAGAGATCATGTAAAAATAATCTAGAGCAGGGGTTCTCAACCTGTGGTACGAGTACCGGGGTACGCAGATCAATGGCAGGGGGTACGCCAGAGCCTGTCCCTTATCAGCATCAATCAGTAGTTAATTACAGTACTTGTTAATTAGAACTTAAATGCAATCCCCCCCCCCCGTCAGTCAGTCAGTCAGTCAGTCAGTCAGTCAGTCTCTCTCTCTCTCTCACACACACACACACACACACACACACACACACACACAGAGAGTTAAGTAAGACTTTTTCACATTTAAAATTGTTTTAGTACTTTTTATTTAACGATTAATCAGCTAATTAATTGATTAATCCAATTAATTAGCAATTAATTAGCAAGGGGTACTTTGGAAAATTGGGCCGTGATAGGGGGTACCCGGGCCTCCAAAGGTTGAGAACCCCTGATCTAGAGGTAAGAAAATACACACTGTTGTGCAACAACAATGAGGAGTTAAAGAGTTAGCAAATTTAGTACCATTTTCACTGCTTCCACCTGCTGCCACCGCCTCTTGAAAAGCTTAGACTGTGGGCCCGGTCCCATCCAACCTTCCAACACTGATACAGCCATGACAACGGGGCCTGTGCTGCATCCTGCAGTGGGGGGGGGCAGTCTTGGAGGCCTCCTCAAGGTAAGGGAATGTTTGGTCCCTTACTTTGGGGCTGTATCGGTGCTGGAAAGTTAGTTAGAATTGGGCCCTGAGCCTCTCCATCACAGTGGCCAACTGCCTCCGAGGAGGAAGGAAGGAAGAGTATATGATTTTATGTTTTTTTTATCATTGTATTGTACAGGTTAAGCCATTTTAGGGGCCTCTTTGGAGGCTGAAAGGTGGGATTAAAAAAATCTCCTTCACATTGAAAAGTTTTTAAAGGGGTTTATATTTAAAAGTCTGCCAGGGTATGTGATTGGCAGCACAATCCTGTGCATGTCTACTCAGAAATAAGTCCCATTGCATTCAATGGGGCTGACTCCCAGGAAAGTGTGCATAGGATTGCAGCCTTACAGCGCAATCCTATCCAATTTCAACCGGGGTAACTAAGCTCAATCCTATCCAATTTATGCCACCGGTGTAACCCAGCGGTGCAGCGAGAACGGGAGGCCCCAGAACAGAAAGGGAATTCAAATCCCTGTTCTCGCTGCACAGCTGGGTTACACCGGTGGCGTAAGTTGGATAGGATTGTGCTGCCAGTTACCTAGTGGTTCAGGTCTCCTGTCTCTTGGCAGAGTTCAGGTGTCATTAAAGGAAGTCAACTGAGGAGTTAATTAAATCACTGCTATCTTCCTTACAACAGGGCTAACACCACTGGAATTTTTCTTGTCAGGTGCCAGAATGTCTTGGGCTGGTCCTGCTTACCTCTAGGCTGCCGTACCAAGAACAAACTGCTGCATTATCAGCTTCCAGGGTGCTAGAAGCCACTCCTTTCTCACATTACGCTTTGGTTTTGTGGCACTTGATCCAGAGCAGTTGCCATTTCTCCTCATGTCACAATAGGCTCAGACTTAGGCTTACCAGATCTCCAACCGGGACAGAGTGAAGGAATATGGAGATATGGACCTTTAGGAGAAGGAATATGGGCAGGTGTAGCTTGTTACGTCCTAGAGCACAATCCTAGGCATGTCTACTCAGAAGCAAGCCCCACTGAACACAATGGGGCTTGCTTCTGAGTAGACATGCCTAGGATTGTGCTGTAAGGTTTAACAAGCTACACCTGCCCACATTCCTTCTCCTAAAGGTCTAGCACTCTGTCCCGGTTGGAGATCTGGTAAGCCTACTCAGACTGCAGTCATGTCTCTGCCCTCTACTGAAATACCTTCCCATGTTGTGCTAGTGGCACAGGAGTTGCTGCAGCACAATTTTCTTCCCACACTGCCAAGATAATGGGAGGAGCCTTGGGCTGTGTGAGAGGAATGCACCCTGCTGTTTCGGCTCATACCAGCATTCCCCAGTTTCTGGAGGTGGGGAGAAGCTGCAGTGTGGGCTTCTCCTGTGTTCTAGGCCAGGGTTTCTCATATTACCCTGGTGCTGTGGGAAGGGGTTGTGTGATGCAGTGGCTCCCACACCACCAGCATAATGTGCGAAGGAGGTTCCTTTGTGTAGGTAATTCACTGGAGGTCAGAGGAATGACGACACTTTGCCCTAAACACAACATGGGGAGAAATGGCAACTACTCTGGATCAAATGCCACAAAGCCAAAAGGTGTATGCAAACTCTCCCTTCCCTTTTTTTTCCTAGGGGTTGCAAAGAAAGTCTCTGCTGAACCAGTCAAACTAGTAGTAGGGCAAAGCAACATTTAGCCAATTAATTTCTTGCCAAGGGTAGTGCCAGCCTCAGCTGTTTCAATTTATCTCCTTTTCTACACAGGCTCACTGGGGGGAACTTCATGATGTTTGCTTCCCAGTCACCTCTTCACATAGGCAACAAAAACTTCATCTATGGCGGGGTGGCCAACCTTCCACTATCAGGGCCTCTGTGTGAGGAGAAGCCTGTGCTTGCTGAGAACTCCCATGCATTAATTTGAGCTTGCTTTTGAAAGATATAATTTAGCTAGAAAATGTGAGGGGAAAGGGGAAATCATGCCATAGCTCAGATAGTTCACTTCCAGTTCCAGGATCAATTCCAAGCATCTCCAGGTTGGGAGAACACCTCCTGAAAGCCTGCAGAATTGCTGTTGGTCTAGTTCCAGGAGTGGCCAACCTTCCACCATTAGGGCCTCTGCATTCTTAAGAGTTGGGTTGAAGACAGAATCTTGGCAGCTGCAATTGCTGATGGTGCTGCTAAAGCAGCTGCACCTGCTGAAATGCCCTCGCCAATACAACCATTAAAGGGCCAGGAGCATTCATGTTGAAAGGTTGGCCACCACTATGGTATAGCTAGGTGTTTGAAAATTGTGTTATTTTTTGAAACATTGTTGAATTAAAATGCAAAATGTGGTGTTTTGTGTTCACAGGTGCAAATTTTAAAGCATCAATATCAGGTTGAATATCATTACATTGCAGTCTTCAATGCGTAAAAAAATACCGTATTACGGTGTTTTGTGTTTTTATTTGGTTATCAACAAAGCAAACACTGCATAGCACATAGTGGCCTGATTTTTTTTGGGGGGGGGGGGAAATGTCTTCTCCATAACTAACAACTGCATTCACGGTTTCCCCTGGATCTATATGGTTATGTAAAATTTATTTTTTCATTTAGAATCATTCATTTCATAGCACGTTTTGACTTCAAAGCTCAACAAACCTGTGCGTGACCCTTAGAAATGTTACGATCAGAGCACATTCCATCACTGTACAGGAATTACAGCCCAATCCTATGCATGTCTACTCAGAAGTAAGTCTTATTGTGTTCAATGGGACTTACTCCCAGGCGTCAACACGACGTCCATTGAATCCCACAGGAGAGTTTCAGTCTTAGGAGGCCTCCTCGGGGTAATTGAACATTTGTTACCTTCCCTGGGGTAAACCCCTGTGAGCCAGGTGGGTCAACTCAGACCTGTGCTAACAATATCACTGGCGCAAGTCCGCGTTGACCCATGAAGACAGATCAGGCCCAGGAAGAGGGTTAGGAGTCAGTGGGCGCCGCTGCCGCCAAACCCACCCCTTTCCTGGGCCCAATACGGTCTCCTCCCCGCCCCATCTCCTCCCTGTTCTTCCCACCCCATTCCAACCCCTCCCCACCTCCCTATGCAGCCTCACCTACAGCAGCAGGCATCCCTGGTCCATCATCGCATGGACCTGGCCGCTCACCGCTTCCGGCAGCAGCCAGGCCATGCTTTCCATTATTGTTGCATTTGCAACACCCAGGAAGTGTGTTATGCTGCTGGAACGTGTGTTCTGGCAGCATAACTGCCAGATGGGATCAGGTCGTTAGACATGTTATTAACAGCTTCTGGGTTTCATAGGTCTGCCACGCACAATGATTAGCCATCATGAGAAAAGGACAAGAGCAGTAACATAAAAATGGTTATGCAGGTTTCTAATATTCAGTAAACAGGAAGAATTTTAAGAAATAGTATGTATGCATACGTTCGAGGCTGAGAGTGTGATCTTTAGTACATGAGAAGAATGACTTAAAGACGTTTTTAGGTATTATAAAATGCATAAGCCTATGTGCACCCTCTAACACCGGAGATCTCACTCTTCCTGCGATTGTGGGCTTCCCATGAGCATCTGGCTGACTACTGTGGGAATCAGAACACTGAACTAGATGGACATTTGTCTGATCCAGCAGGGCTCTTCTTCTGCTTTTAATACGCAATATGTTAATAAAATGTCTCATGAGTCCATCACGCCAGCCTTTGGCACCAGCAATTTTTTTTTACCACGTAATGGTGGGCATAATGGAATGTGCTCTGAGCCTAATATTTGGAAGGATCAAGCACAGGTTTTTTGGCTTGGAAGTCAAAATATTGTATGCAATAAAATAATATTATACCTTAAAATATGAATTTAAATAACAGCATCGATCCAGGGATAACTGTAAATGCAGCCATATCCGTTCCCTGTGCTTCACTACATAGAAAATGTTTGTGTGCATACACATGCACATGTGCGCATGCAGGTGCATCGCTAGAGCGAGGCACGGGGGCGGACTGCCAGAGGGTGACGCGCGCAGAGGGTGATGACGCGCGCACCCATGCGTGCGTCACCTCCGCTGTGTACGTCACCCTCCGGGAGGCTCCGAGCCCGGGAGAAGGCCTCGGAGCGACCTCCCCAGCCGACGCGCCAGGGCCTTCTGACGAAGGCCCAATGCGCGATACGTAATTTAT